>CM059191.1:60926647-60994408 GCA_030323885.1 Branchipolynoe longqiensis | reverse complement strand
ACCAACACTACAACTGGCCAGAATTCAAAACAAGCCTGGGTACCTGGGCTTATATGCTATGACAGTATAAATACAGCCTCAATAAAAAAAAAGGTTTTAATGTCAAAGTTGAAGAGAAAATAACTATTTCACTTTTTGATTTTGATCTTATATAAATTGAGCAATATGTTAAAAATCATTCATGTAACATGGAAATCAAACACACATCCAGACCGTCATTTTAACATATACAACAAATTCAAACAAGATTTTATTGATTACAAGAAAAAAAAGGAGAAAAAAGTTTGGGTAAATGCATGGTGGTGATATGTAAATTTTCACATTTTTACTTTAATAAAAAATTATGCAAGCACAGTTTTCATACATTTTGTTGGATAAATTAATAACATATAGCATTGCAAACGTACTTAATTCACAGAGTCAACAATAGCTATTTGACTTGCTACCAAAAGATGAAAGAATTAAATATCACCATGATAACACAGAACAACTCAAATCCTAACTGCATATCGATCCAAACTATCAGAACGCGTAGACCCAGTGATTGACAGGTCAGTCACCATAGCAACTATTGTCTCAGTGTTCCATAAATAGAGAACACCTGGATTAGGAGTCTAATCTCAGCCGTGAAAGGTGGGAGCAGAGGAAGGTTGTGAACGTCAGCGCTGGAGGCAGCATCACGTGACCTTATCAACTAGGCTACCTCCACCCAAATAAGGAGTGGGGGCTGGTCAGGAGCCCAGTTGGTAACCAGCCAGTTTGTCCGACATTTAAAGCTGCATAGTTAGCATGGTTAGTTGCATGGTTAGCACGCTACCCCAGGAATGGCAAGAAGTGTGGGTTCGAATCCTGCTCCCAGGTGCAATATTTCGTTTTTTCATCACCCCTATAAAACTGTGTAAAGTCGACGGCTGGCAGCTGTGGTTGTGTAGGCGGGCTAAATAGGAAATCACTACAGGCAAGTAGAAGAAATGCAGAGTATAGAGTGTGCAGAAGGAACCAGAAGGAGCTTGCTTGTTTCATTATTATATAGGTTGTAGAATCCAAGATGGTTGTCACGCCTGATCAGCTCCTCCAATCAGCAGTAGGCATTCTTGAATCAATCAATGAATATTCAACATGCCTGTATCCAAGCCTTGGTTGTTTATGGCTACAGTGCCCTGTTGTGTCTGGGTGTGCGGTGATCCATAAATAACAGTTGGGGGGAGGGGGTATGTGAGCTGAGCTGCTAAGGCCCTGTCAAACTAAATGTAGTGCCCCTCTCACACTATCTATAACTACATAATGTCTATATAAAAGTCAGTAAAGGATCACCAGCACCACATAATACCTTAATGCCTCTGGCTCTATATATCATTTACCTTTTCATATAACAATTGTAATTGACTATAGACTAGTTCACACATCCGCCAATATCTAATTATCGAAAGATTTTACAACTGGTTTCCATGACCTGGAACCCGTACAAGCTCTATGATGTATGGTCATTGAACATGCCCTGTGTATGTATATCTAAGTGCATTACCTGCATATTGATGTCTTCATTGGACTACAGTAAAATCTCTCTAAATCGACCAACCATGGGACCGACTTTAAATGGTCCATTTATGGAGGTAGTCGGCTTAGGGAGTTTTTTAAATCGTTAGAATGGTATAGTATGGGTGATCATTGGGGGCCCAAATAAAGCGATCGGTATGGGGGAGTGGTCCATCTCTGGAGGTGGTCGGTTTGAGAGATTTTACTGTATTTCGCTTTAGGGGCTTGCATGAATGTTATATAACTCTGAATGACAATAGCAGAACTGTAGTAACATCATTATTTATGCTCTGTTCCAGTTGAATTGTTTCCTACATAGGGTTAGTTAAGAACAAACACGATCTAATGAATTACAAGGAAACGACTCATGCATGACGATCAGTTAGCTCCAGGTTCCAAGCCTAGTGAGAGTTCCAAGATGCATGACTCAAGTCCACCTAGACACATATGAGTATCTAGGGCATCTAGATCTATGGACCTGTAAGTGTACAGTCTGATTCACTCACACACATATACACTACCACAGTGTACCCTGTCTCTCTTCTCTGTTCCTCCCCTACATCCCCCAACTGCCTCAATACCTCCCCATTGTCCATTTCTTTCCCTCTCTTTCCTCTCCTCACATTTTCTCATATTCTCTCTCCCCCTCTCCATCCCTTCTCCCCCACCCTTTCCACATTCTCCCCGTCTGCATTCCCTAAGTCCCTTACACACATATATCACAACTCCCCTCTCTCGATCTCCCCCTCTCTCCTTCTCTCCCTCGCTCCCTTTCTCCCTTTCTCCCCCTCTCCCTTTCTCTCTTTCTCCCTCTCTATCTCCCAATCTCCCTCTCTCTCCCTCTCCATCCATTCCCCTCTTTCCTTCTCTCACTCTATCCCTTTCTCTCTTTCTCACTCTCTCCCTTTATCTCTTTCTTCCTCTCCCTCTCTATCTCCCAATCTCCCTCTCTCTCCCTCTCCCTCCATCCCCCTCTCCTTCTTTATCCTTCTCCCTCTACCCCCTCTCCCACCATCCCCCTCTCCCTCCACCCCCTCTCCCTCCATCCCCCTCTCCTTCTATAACCTTCTCCCTCTATCCCCCTCTCCCTCTATCCCCCTCTCCCTCCATTCCCCCCTCCTTCTATATCCTTCTCCCTCTACCCCCTATATGCCTATATATATATATGCCAATTTGCGCACTTATTGACAAGGCCCATCGAATGACGTCACGTGACTTCAATAATATATTTCAGGCACCAATTTAAAACATGTGCTTAGGCATTTGCGCATGCCTGGAACTACAGTTCCGCTTACAGTATATCTCATAAAGATGTTTAGCTAACAAAAAGCTGGTGAGTTTACTTTGCTCTCTCTGTATATATATATAATTTTTTTATTTCTTTAATATATAACCATTTCAGTTAGACAATCTTTCTGACAGTGAGAGGTGAGCTTTTGACCAAACTGTAATTGAGAACTTTTGACTCACGATGCACATAATCCACAAAGGTAAACCATGACAGGTTTCTGTAATTGAACATCCTGCCCTCTGATGGTGATGTATTCTGGAAGCTGTTCAAATAATCCTGTTTTTCTTCTGTGCATGTATCTATTGTACACTTTTGCTTCGTCCGATTTTGGTTGTGCTCCTTGCTATGCTTTTTAGATAAATGTATTGAGTTGCTTTCTATAATCTATTTAACCTACGTTTCCATGACCTTTTTTATTTTAAATGGTTTTCTTTGGAAATAGTTTAATTTAAAACATGCCAAATTATTTTGTGCATTCACGGTGGAGTGTGGGTGGGTGAAACAGTCCACCACCAGGACTGTTTCCCGTTAGCATGCATCTGCCAATACTTCTTATCTGCAAGGATCAGTGCAGCCGAGATAGCCATTATCTGGTACCGATACCACGTTATCTACTTTATTTCGGCTTAGAAGAAGCTTTATTTAAAAAATGGCTAATACCTTTGGAAATATTTCAAATGAAACCTTGAAAAATAATATTGAAGTGCATGTCGAACTACTGGACATTACATATTGGTATGACTTGGCAGCAGTGACAAATTCTATTAAATTGACTTAATATTTCTTCTGGCCAGCCATAAATGTTTAATAAGTGCACCGGTATCTAAGTGGGATATACAGGATCAAATGTGGTCAAGTGCCTTTGGTTTCGAAAAGAGTATGGTTCTAGTGAATTATTCAACTTTAAAGAGATGGCACACTGTTCATTACTAGGTTTGTTTGTTGGAGTCTTACGCCCTGGCAACATCTAATGTCATACCAGGATGGGTACTGCTACCCTACTGGCAGACCTGGGCCCGTATGCATGGGCTGGTGCTAGGGCCCTAACCGCGGCTAGGGTGGCACCACACGGCTAACGTTGGAAAATCCGCATGCATGAGCCCATGCCAGCGCTAGCCGCCGACCATAGCCCAGGCTAAGCTACCCTGATTTCAAGTCAGGTTTAACTGCTAGCCACGCCGGTTAGTGTGTGTGTGTGGGTCTCAATCTATTCAATGCTATCATATTTAACAGAATTACATACTCAATTAGTGAAATTTGATCAAATTAACCCTAAATTCGAACCGATATTAACGCTGCCACCGCATCGGCCGAGAGATTAATATTGTTGAATCGACGAATGTGAAGTAAACAAATCGGCGCTGCCGCTTCGACGTCGATATCCATACTGTCGCATATCAACAAAACACACATCGCCGCCACCGCCACCGAATCGGCGGCAATATTATTAGGCCCAAATGTATTCAATGATGTCATATTTAACAGAATTACATACACTGTAAGTGAAATTTGATCAATTTAACCCTAAATACGAACCGATATTAACGCCGCCGCCGCATTGGCGGAGAGATTAATATTGTTGAATCGACAAATGTAAAGTAAACAAATCGGCGGCACCGCTTCGACGTCGATATCCATACTGTCGCATATCAACAAAACACACATCGCCGCTGCCGCCGCCGAATCAGCGGCAAGATATTAGGCCCAAATCTATTCAATGCTGTCATAGTTAACAGAATTACATATGCCGTAAGTGAAATTTTATCAATTTAACCCTAAATTTGAACCGATATTAACGCCGCCGCTGCATTGGCGACATTATTCATATTTTCGAATCGAGGGAATTCCCAAATCTATCAATAATTTCATGGTTAGCTATCCGCCCTGGCTTGGACATTGGTGCATATGCCTTGACCTAATTAACCAAGGCCCTCCTAGCCACGGATAGCTACCCCAGAGCTACCGCCTAGCACCGGCTAAGCCTAACTCCGATTCATGCATACTGGCCCAGGCTGCCAGCACCATGGCACAATTTCCCACTCAGCCATGTTACCCTGGCACTGAGCAAACCAGTCCATGACCTATCCTAATAATGCTGAGCGCCAAGCTAGGTAGCGACAAGTATAAATTGTGTAAGTCATTTGGTTGACACGACTGGGAATCAAACTCCCGATGTTCCGCACGGGAAGCCTGCACTCTCCTGCTTCGGCCACAGTGACCGGTTCATTTCTACATCCACACACTAGAGTAAAACCTCTCTAACCGGCGACCTCCACATATCGACCACTCCCCTATATCGATCGCTTTATTTGGGTCACAAACGATCGCCAATACAATACCATTGTAACGGGAACAAAATTCCCTAAATCTCCTAGTCTGGGACGCAGTTTGCAAAAGTAGTGCTACGTGTGCCTCTTATTTCCGGAACCCAGCCACTTCCGGTCCGAGTAGGATATGTATAGAGCGCGCGCAGCGTTTAGTCACGTGAACCTACCTCAGCCTGCGTCCACATCCTCATCGCATTAGCTGCGGTCGCTTACACCAACCAACCAGTCTGGCAAGCAATGCGTGTGCAGGAAGGGAGAGCATCGCAGCGCCCTCTAGTTCACTACGAAATTGCGCAAGGAGATTGCACACATATATATATAAATCGACTGACTATGGAACCGATTTTAAATGGTCCATTTAGCTAGGTGGCCGGTTTAGGGAGTTTTTGTTATCATTACAAATGTATTGTATGGGCCGTCTTTTTGGACCCAAATAAAGCGATCGATATAGAGGAGTCGTCTATATGTGGACGTAGTCAGTTAGAGAGGTTTTACTGTATAGAAATAATTATATATATATATATAATTTATATATATATTATATATATATTATATATATATATTGGTTGGTTGGATGTTGGAGTTTTACGACCTGGCAACATCTAAGGTCATATCAGGATGGGCACCGACATGTGTCAGCGCTCAATCATGACGACTTTATAGTCCTGCCCCACTGAGAGACCAGGCCGCCGGCACCATTCCAATCAGTCACATTATCCTGCTACTGTGCCAACCAGTCCTTGTCCTATCATATTAATGCCAAGCACCAGTCTAGGTAGTGACAACTATTAATTTTATATTTATTATTGTCATATCCATAAATAACCGAATTTGATATTATCTGTGAATAGCGACCTTCATAAATAACAGAATTAGATATTAGCCGTGAATAATCACCCTCATAAATAATAGAATTTCACATTAGCAGTAAATAGTCATCCTCATAAATAGCAGAATTTAATTGGAAGCAGTGCAAAATATACAGCTATCCTCACCGGGATAGCGCTAACCGTGGTATAAAAGTGGGACAGGATAACACGCGATAGCATCGCGAAGATGGCGCTAACACCACTTCATGCGTATCATTTTCTTACTAGTACTACTATCCTTGGGATAGGCACTATGCCCGGGATAGTGTCGCTAATGCCGCTTTATGCATAGATATTCCTGAAATTTTGAATATTATGTTTGAGTTGGTGCGAATATGTCAGGAATATCTAGAAAAATCGTGCGGGCGTATCTTTAAATGATCGCCTGGTTAATACAAATATTAGTGGAATTGTTTGTTTGTTCTTGTTTTACGTCCTAGCAACATCTAAGGTCATATCAGGAGGTCATATTAGTGGAATGTAAGGGAATTTATACTATGAGAAGATGGCGCAGTTCTGAGCGTGATAGTGGGCGTCACTATACCCGCCTCTCCTGGATGGTGAGCTTAATGGCTGTCAGTGTCAGGCTGAGTTGTCTACAGAAGAAAGCTCTTAGGTTGCAAAGCAGGCGTTTTCTAGATCTATGAATGGCCTCTCATGTTCGCTCTTTGGATATCTCAATATAGGCCCACCTGTGTTGGCTCTCACATGAAGCATTGGGAAGACACCACATGGGTGGATGTCATGTCTTCAGATAGACACCATTGTCAGGGTCATCAACGTAGCCCCATCATCAATGTTAAAGTTGTAGCCTCTGTGTTGGCAGTGGGTTTCCTCCAAAGAAATATGTCAGAATGACCATATGTTTGACGTCCAATAGCCAAGGATAAAAATTAATGTGCTCTAGAGGCATCATTAACAACAATTTTAACTTTACAATGTTAAAGTTGTGATCGGGCGCGGTGGCCTAATCGGTAGAGCGCAGGCCTCCTGTATGGAAGATCTGGAGTTCAATGTGTGGTCGAGTCAAACCAATGACGTACTAAATTTACACTTGTTGCTTCCTAGGTTGGCGCTCAGCATTAATAGGATAGGGCAAGGACGGAGTGGGATATCAGGCCAATCTGATATCAGCTGATTTCCCAGTGGGGCAGCACTAGAAAGTCGCCATGAGTGTGCGCTGTCACAAGTCGGTACCCATCCTGACATGATCTTAAATGTTTCCAGGATGTTACCAACCGTTAAAGTTGCATAGTCCGATGCTGTTAAGTTTCGTCATTTTATTGGGATAAATATATTAAATTGATCGTTGTGATAAACCTCGATTTAGTTTGAAGCAACTTTGTCTAACTGGAGATATTTGAAGTGAAAACATGCCAGATTCATTTTTGGACGCAATTCAAAATTCTGACATCATAAGTTTCGACCAAAACTTGTTCCATTAAATTGACTTACTATTCTCTTCTTTGTAGTAATTCATGTTTAATTAGTGCACCAGTACCTAAAGTAAATATCTCGAATCAAATTCAGGTGACGCTTTCGTTGGACTCTGCAAATTTAAGAGATGGGTATTTTCCAGTTATTTTTAGCCACAGAAATTGCAAAAGTAAATTTATTCTTTAAGAAGAATTGTTTTGTTCAGTGCCGACTACTTCTATTCTAGTCATAGAATGTACACTAACCAGAGTGGAATGCCTTGAATCGGGTTCTAAGCTGAGGCTCTTCTTGGAACCCAATAGACATTTTTTTCCACTGAGCATGTGCAGTGAAGTGCTACCCACAACATTAGTTATTGCCACTGCCATCAGAGGAAAGAATGGAGGTGGAAATCCTCTATTTAAGACTATTCTAGCCTAATTCACATAAATTAAAGCGACAGATGCCGATGAAAACATATCCAATTTTCTAAACTAACACATTTATCTAGATTTGATCCCACATCTCCAATTTAGACATTGGTGCACTCATTAAGCATGTGTTATTGCATAAAGGAGAATATTTCGTCCATTTAATCAAATATCATACCGTTGAACTCTATGGTGTCCGATTTTTTAACCTGCACACCAAATTTATTTGGCATGTTTTCGCTTCAAATAAATGCTAAGCTAACAATTCATATTGTGGTGTTCTCTGTGGCGGAGTGGTTAGAGTACCTTTTTTTCTAAGGTCGGTGGTTCGATTCCCCATGCCCCCACCTCTGCCAATTTGGATTTCCACCACTGTGCATAACTTACAGCGTCATCAAAGCCAGTTGCTCTCATACCATGTCTATGTGGTGTGGCAAGTTAAAAAATCTCTTGGGTCGGTAAAAGTGTAGGCTCTGGCTTTCTATCGACAAACTATCTAATGGTGAAATCAAGTCTATTCAGACTTATCCATGATAGGCAGTATAAATCTTCAAGAAAATAATAAAAGATACTTCACACTGAAGTAAGGTTGATTGTAACAATCAACATAATGTGATTATCTCGAAAATTGGCAGAACCTCAAAACCACCGGACAATGCCACTTTAAATAGAGTAGTGTGTGATATGAAGAATTAATGGGAGATAGAAAGCATGGTATGTGTTTCTTAAACTATTGTTCAGTTTGTCATTGTTTATTATATTTCTAAATTTGGTTAGGTATTTGTGTTGTTCTGGGCCCGTATGCAGGAGTCGGTGGTAGCGGTTTTTGGTGTTAGCGCGTATCACCGTGTAGCTATTACCGACGTCAGGAACTGTGTCAAGTGGTATGCAGGAGCGCGTAACACTTTCATTATAGCTAAACGTGAATTTATTTATAGATTTGGGAATTCCTTCGAGTCGACAATATGAATAACACCGCCAATGCGGCGATGGTGTTAATATCGGTTCGAATTTAGGGTTAAATTGATAAGATTTCACTTATTGCGTATGTAATTCTGTTAAATATGACAGCATTGAATAGATTCGGGTGTAATATATTGCCGCCGATGCAGCGGCGGCGACTGCGGCCATTTTTAGTTGACATTTGACAGTATGGATATCGACGTCGACACGACGGCGGTGATTTGTTTACTTTACATTCATCGATTCGAAAATATTAATGTCGCCTCTGATCCGGCGGCAGCGTTAATATCGCTTCGAATTTAGTATTAATTTGATCAAATTTCACTTATTGCATATGTAATTCTGTTAAATATGACAGCATTGAATAGATTTGGTACCTATCACCACCTGTAAACCTGCAACTTTTCAGGGGTAGGGTAACACCGGTTAAGCTTTTGGTGTTAGGCCTATCACCGACTCATGCATACCACTTTTCGCCCCTACCCAGGAAATTCCCGCCTACCACCGTTTTGGCTCGCTACCACCGAATACCACCGACTCCTGCATACGGCCCCTGGTGTATATATGGATGTTCGATTTTGATGATAAAGTCTTTTAATAGGTTATTTATATTTTACTTGGCATTATTCTATACTTTTAAGTATAGACATATTTGGATATTATTTGAGCGGATGCAAAGCTTGTGGTTTTCATTTCGTTGGTGCTTTGTTTTATTTAGATTGTTTGTTTGTTGTTGTTTTATGTCCTAGCAACATTTAAAGTTGCATCAGGACGTGTACCGACTTATGAAAATGTGCACTCATGGCGACTTTATAGTGCTGCACGACTCGGGAGTCCAGGCCACTGGCACCATGACCCAACATCCCACAGAGTCACATTATCCTGATACTGTGCTGACCAATCCTTGTCCTATCCTATTAATGCTGAGTGCCAGGCTAGGTAGTGACAAGTATCAATTTTGTAAGTCATTGCTTGACTTGGCTGACCTTTCGCATGGAAATCCTGCGCCATACCGATTCGGCTATTGCGTCCGGTGTGTTTTATTTAGATATTCTATTATTACTCAGACCAGATCTCAATTTAGATGAATGAGGAATGAGGGTCCTACTCATGCGCAGCCTCCCCCTCCCCCCCCCAGCCCAGAGCCCCCCCCCCCCTCCATGGAGCATTGTGAAGGGGTTAATTACGGATTTGCGCATGCGTGATTAACTTATTATGTCAATATAATACCATTATGCAAGACATTTGATGACTGCATAGGGGTTACTTTCGGTCTCAGTCTGTGTGATGAGATGTCATGAGTGGATGCGATAGCCCAGTGTGTAAAGTTTCCACTTCCCATCTAAGTGAGAAATCGTTGGTTCGATGCCAGTCGAATCGAGGCCAAGATATAAAATAATATAAGAGATTGAAATCGACTGATATCGCAAATAAATGGATATTTCTTTGTTGACAACATCTAAGGTTATATCAGGATGGGTACCGACTTGTGTTAGTGCGCACTCATGGCGACTTTATAGTGCTGCCCCACTGGGCGACTAGGCCACCACGATGACCCGTGTCCCTCTCAGTCACATTATCCTTACACTGAGCAAACTAGTCCTGTCCATATCCTAGTAGCGACAAGCATCAATTTTGTAAGCCATTGGTTTGACTCAACCGGTCTTCGAACTCCCGACCTTCCGCACCGGAAGCCTGTGCTCTATCGATTCAGCCACCACGTCCGGTAGCTATTTAGGTCAAGCTGATATAAATAGCTAGGGTTTGTTTAAGAAAAATGACATTGATAATAAGTGATTGAATATCTGGTAAGTAGATCAATTAAACGGAAGCATTAGATAATAAAAGTAGGGGTTTGCAAGGTGCCCCTTTAATAAAGGCAATCAAAATAATAAGTCATAAGAACCATGCTATCACCTCTGCCAATTTGGATTTATAATGTTGTGTATAAGTATAACCTACAGCATTAGCAAAGGCCAGTTGCTCTCATATCATGTCTATGTGGTGTGGGAGGTAAAAAATCCTCGGACTTTCTATCAACAAACTGTCTAAAGGCTACATTCCTTACACGCAGTATGCGGCATGCGAATGCGAATGTGGCAAAAAATCGAAAAGCATCTAAGTCAATGGGGGTGATTCCATGCATCCGAATGCGAATGCGAATGCGAATGCGAATGCGGCAACTGAATCGGTCCATGTAGCCATCGGTGCAGCATGCGAATGCGAATGCTGCTGCGTTTGCCATAGGAAACAGTGTTAGAGAAACCTGACACTATGTGTGGGTGTGGGTGTGGGTGTGGGTGGAAGGATCCAACCCGTTCGCATGCCGCATGACGCATGCACATTCGCATTCGCATGCCGCATACCGCGTGTAAGGAATCATAGCTTAATGGTGAAAACCAGTCTAATCAGACTTATCCATGATAGGCAGTATAAATCTTCAAGAGAGAGAGAGAGCTGTCTCTTCAGCACACTAAATTAGGTTCAAATGCCTAATAAATATGTATTGTTCAGTGTTGTACATCTGAAAAATTAATAATTAAAAAGATGACAAAAAAAGCAATGTAGGTTTTCGTTTATTTTATTTAGAGTCCATCGGACATGACATTTCTTCATTCAATATTCTCCATAGCACAATGCCACCGTAACAGTATCATACAATGTACAAGTGCATTAGGGTGTGTGCATTATAAAATAATAAATTAGATACGGACCTTAGCACTTTTTACAATCTAAACCATCGGCTACTATAGTAGTATGGACAATCCACTTCTTATCTATCAGTATCACATGCAAACTTCAAAACTACAATCAACATAGATCTCGACCGGTCACTCAGACTTTACAACTCTCAATGTAGACACAGCTCTCAATGTAGACGCCTTAGACTTATGGCCCTGTCACACTACGACGTAACGACGTCAGCATAGGCACAACGTGAAAATAATCATATTACGTTGAACTTCTCAGCGTAGTATGCAAATTTCGGCACAAGTTGGTCGATGCGGCGTAGTTGACATTAGTCTAACATAACCGGAACGTGGGCCGATGTCAGTCAAAGCACCCGACCCAAGGCGACACGTTCACACCACGTTCAGAACATGTTCGAATGACGTCGCCGAAGTTACGCACGCTACCGGGTCATCAATGACATCAACTACGTCAGGACACATTAGCAAAACATTGGAGCGACATTCGCTACGCGCCACAGACTCGTTCGGGTGATGTTAGACCAACGTTGACTTAACGGCCGCACGTTCCTCCCCGACTGTGCATCGCTCTGACATAACGGAACATAGATCTAACATCACCGACGCAGCTGTAACGGTCACCTAACGTCAGCCTAACGTCAGGGTAACGTCATCCCGACGTAACGGCTTCACGTCGAAAGTTTTCGACATGTTGAAAACCTTGACCCGCCCCAATGTAAAACGACGTAACGTGACGTAGCTCGACGTCAGTCTAATGTCATTCTAACATTTTTTCTAACATCATCATAACGTAACCCAACATACCTCAACGTAATGACGAAAAGCGACCTATGCCAGGCCTACGTTGGCTCTTATGTCGTAGTGTGACAGCCCTTTCAGGTAGCCACTTCAGTGTAGGTTATACCTATACAAGTTGGTGGACACAGATTAACACACATCTCCACGAAGGGCCACTTTGCTTTGAGTCCGACAGATGGCGCAACGCGTGCGCACTTTCACCCCGAGTAGCGGCTTCCTGCCATGCTGGCATCACACTGCCACCGTGGCACCATTCTGTCACAGGGGCACTATTCTGCCACAGTGCGTTGGCTACCACCGCCGTGTGGTAGTGGGACACATTGCGGATTATTACATAATATAAAAATAAATACACGTCTCGCACCTTAATATAAAAATCACATCAAGATCCTCATAAGGAGAGAGCACATGAAGAGTTAAGGTGAAAGAAAACCGCAAATGCCGATCCAAAAATGAGGGTAATTTTAATACTCACCAATTCCACTTTTCTTGTTATGAAATGGTTATGGAGTAATGAGAAAAGATTTGAATTTAAAAAGTATCAACCTTTTGAAGGTTTGACTCAATGTTTATCGCAATTTTTGGATTGGTGTCTACTGGGTTTTTTTTGCGCCTGAACTCCTTAAATTTCACAGGGTGCCCACTACCAGTCCGCAGTTATCTAAACCAGATTCAGCAGAGAAACCTTTAGTGACACATCATCATCGTGCCGTGTCAGAACAAGGTCGAGTGGAGTTCAAGTGGACCTCCCGACAGTAAGAGAGGAGTGATATTTGGAGCGCACACTGTACGGATATATAAATATGATATATTGAATCAAATATATATGTTATATACACTACATATTATATATCATGTACATCATATATGATAGTATGCTATTATGTGCTATGTATAATACATATGCTATATATATTATATGTGTTATATATGCTACATATATATGGTATATAATATATTATACTAAATATATATGCTATATATAATATATCATGATACATATAATATATTATACTACATATAATATATTATACTACATATAATATATTATGTTATATTTTATATCTAGATAGATTATATACATAAATATACTATATATTTAGATATATTGTATATTTAAATATATTGTATAAAATAATTGCCATGACCCAACAGATGACCAGATAAACGGATTAAACGATGTAGTTAGTTATATACGTAATGTATAATATATATATTTATATATATATTATACATTAGGATTGCATTCTACATATGATCACATCGGTATTAAGCCACAGTGGGAATAAATATAGTTATAAAAGTCATTCAAGTCTTACTTAGCACCAGTCATTGAATAGTCTTGCTCGTTGCTCTCTACCATTATCTATTACACGTATATAGAACGCCCATATTATGGAACATTTACTCCCCCCACCCACCCACCCACACACACACACACACAGCCCACCCCACCCAGACCTCGGCCGGCATCCCCATTGACAAATATCCATGCAAGTGCTTTGTTCTCCCATACGCTTACATGTGTTTGGCAAGGCTATATTATATGGGTCAGTTATACACACCCACAGATAAATGCACTCACACCCTTTAGCACAGCCCTTAGATGTCGGAGATAGCTGACATTGTCTAGCTAGCTCCTGGACTGTTACTTCAGTCACCTCGGAATTAGTTTGTAGATTGATTGATTGATTGATTGATTGATTGATTGGCGGTGGCAGTACACTCCATGTTAAGTACAACTGTGTATAAATACTCATAAACCTTCCGAATGGAATCCCATTTCAACATTTGTGAAATGGATAGTTCTTCTCATACCGCCCTGGCCATGGGCAGTCACTGAGTCAGTGAGTGTCTATAGATATAATTAGCTGATGCCGGTTTCATGTAAACCTATACACTTGTTAATATTAATCTCTTTCCAACACATGCCACCCTAAATCTCTTTCCAGCAATTACCAACCTCAATCTCTTTGCGACCCATATTAAATTCAACCTTTTTCCAGTTGTTGTTAACCTCAACCTGTTTCCATCAAGTAGATGGGGATACTTATGGCAGGCTATAACTTATGAGCCAACTGACAACCTGCTCTCTCACCCACACATGACAACCTGATTCATTTTTCCACCACATGACAACCTACTTCTCTCTCCAACACATGACAACCTCATTCTTTTTCCCACCACATGACAACCTACTTCTCTCTCCAACACATGACAACCTGATTCATTTTTCCACCACATGACAACCTACTTCTCTCTCCAACACATGACAACGTCATTCTTTTTTCCATCACATGACAACCCACTTGCCTCTCCAACACATGACAACCCGCTTCTCTCTTCGACACATGACAACCTACTTTTCTCTCTGACAGATGGCAACCTGATTCTCTTTTCCATCACATGACAACCTGCTTGCCTCTCCAACACATGACAACCCGATAGTCTCTCCAACACATGACACGCTGCTTCTCTTACCAACACATGACAACCTCCTTCTCCCTCTCCAACACATGACAAGATAGACCTATTTCCAATGGGTCATGTGAGCACCACACGGCTAATATTCGGACAGGACCTGGTAACATCAGCTGAACCTGTTAAATATCACGTCCAGACTAAACCTGAGCTCTATTAAACTTTAAAGCTACATAGAGTCAAATGAAGTATCAACATTCCAAAGATTTGGCATGCTTGCCAAATCTAATTTGACATGTTTTCACTTCAAATATCTCAAAAGGTTACCATTTAAAATCAAAGTAATTTCAAAATAAATTAAACTAGACCGATGATCATTCTAATATATGTATCCCAAATAAATGACAGGAACTCAAAACCGTCGGGCTATGCAACTTTAACAGGCGTGTGTTATTCACAAGCCTGACTGTTTGGATCCTCGCAGCAAGTGCTAAATTTAGACCCAATTTATCTCTAGAAACTCTGCAAACAAACCCGCCCCACCCCATCACCACCTTGCCTCTTTCTGCCGGCCCCCTTTTCCCGCTACCTTTGCCCGCCCCGTTCCCTGGTGTCTCCAGGGCTCGTCACGGCTGTAAGGCCGACTCAGAAGTCGGGTCCGAACCCCCTGAACCACTCCAGGCGGAAGTAATGCGTTGCGGCTGGCCGTGGACAGGCAGCCCCACCCAGTCCCCACCCACCCCCACAGCCCGGCTGTAAAGCATGGCCGCACTCAGAACGAGGCGAGGCTGCTCAGCTGCTCTGCTGTTCGCCGCCAGGGGGGCGCAATGGTGTCGCGGATACAAACAATTCAACCAGGAGAACTATTATATTATATGATATTATATGATTATATGTGTATAACTTACAGCGTCATCAAAGGCCAGTTGCTCTCATACCAGGTCTATGTGGTGTGGGAGGTTAAAAATCCCTTGGGTCAGTAAAAGTGTAGGCCCGGGCTTTCTATCGACAAACTGTCCAATGGTGAAAACAAGTCTATTCAGGCTTATCCATGATAGGCAGTATAAATCTTCAAGAAAATATTATATATGTGTTATATATATATTATATTATATATTTGTTCTTAAATGGAATTAGAAATGCTGGCACACAGGATTTTGGCCCGATTTAGGGTTTGGCAGTGGAGGTTCGAAAAGTTGGGTGGTTCATTAGTAATAACCCCAACTGGCAGAAGTGGGCCAATTAGTTGTTAGTAAAGCATCCTCCCCTACCTACCCTATCCCCCCCTCCCCCACCCACCCGGCCTGTGCGGGGTGAGGGGCGGGGGTTATTTAACAGTTAACCAGCCACACCCTTTACCACCAATTACAAATGCAGCGCCAATTGACTTGGATTAGAATGTCAAGGCGGAACCGGGATCACGCAATAGGTGGCCGAATTTTTGCTAGCTTTTTTTTAGTATAGCAGTAGTGCTAGCTGACGTGCGCCGTGTTTTCCAAGTATTCGGGAAGAAATACAGTATGCCTTATGAGTAAACTAAGTCAGCACTCTCACCGACTAAAGTCATTGGGAGTGACTGTTACTGTTAGTGCCGACTCAACATAGTGCTGATTGAGTCACTGCGATCACCAATCGAGTCATCTAGAGAGAATACCTGAGATTGGGCTGTCGCTAAGTGAGCCATTCAGCACATAAATCTGAACCATTGCGATCACCAATCAAGTCATCTAGAGAGAATACCTGAGCTATCGCTGAGCAAGCCCATTCAGCAAAAAATCTGAACCAGTGTGATCACCAATCAAGTCATCTAGAGAGAATACCTGAGATTGGGCTGTCGCTCAGAGAGCCATTCAGCACACAAATCTGAACCAGTGCGATCACCTATCAAGTCATCTAGAGTGAATACCTGAGATTGGGCCATCGCGGATTGAACCATTGAACCAATCAAGTCATTCAGAATAAATACATTCAGAATAAGTACCTGAGTCAGCAAGAGCACAATTTAAGAGTGAGTGTGAGGAGCAAGAGATAATCTGTGTGAATTTGAGTGAACGAAGCTTTCTACCCCCCCCCCCCCCATTCCATCTTTTAGGTAGTACTACTACTTAAAAGATGGAAGATGGACTAGTAGGTCTCTGGGTTTTTTCAATGCATGCTGGGCATACATTGTCAGCGAAAATGAGCAGTTTGGTGGGGCATATCGGAACTAACTGGAACCAGCTCTGATGAAAACTGCACAGTTACATCAACAATAACCCTTTGCATCCTGGAACCTACTAGGGCGGACTGGGGCCTGGTACCCGGCCCTGCAGGCGGAGGTGTGTGTGTGTGGGGGGGTAGTTTGGAGGCAACGTCTGCACAATAAACTTGCTTAGGCGGGGAAAGGCCACACTTCAGCAGCAAACCCCGACCCTCATCAATAATTCCCACACGTGGTGCTTACCTGGGGGATTTCTCCAGGGTATACAGACTACCTGTGTTTCTCCAGCTGTGACCTTGCAAATACTACTCCATCCCCCTCACACACACACACACTCATCCCCTTGCTAGTAACACCACCCACCTCCTTAGCTGCAATTAATTTTCGCGACCGCCATTTTTTTAATTATTTCTTTTACAATCAATGAGGCCATGTCTGATTTGCAGAAGTTATTTTAAAAAGATTAGTAAGAATCATAATTCTTCCAAACATAAATTCGTGTTAATTCTCTCTATTGTAATAAGCCACTACTGTTTGTAATTTAACCTGAACATGGTGACTGGATTTGAGGTGACTGGTAAATTGGTGGAAGACAAAGGTGGATCTGGGCAGGGTGCCAACTGCGTGAATTGAGCTGGCCGTGTAGACATCGAGGCCGACTAATATCTCCAGTTGCACCACCACCACCACCACCATCACTACCATCATCATCATCATCATTCGATACACACGCGACACACCAAGTGTTCGCGACTGGTAAACACTAGCAACTCAGTATTGTTGGATGTCATGAATAATCGGCACATTACACGCTGCAGACGGGCAGATGTACCCTGAGGCACCACACCTCGTCTTTCTGCCATTAAGACTTGCTCAGGGGCGCCCAGGGAGGTATGTTTTGGAGGTGTGTGCTAGATGTGTGTGTGTAGGGGGGGGGGGATATTATATGCATGCAGGACACTAGTTGTGAACGTGGAGGTAGGTCATGCTTGGGACTACCTATCATTACAATGTAATATTATACATATATAAAATATTACATTGTCTCAAAAGGTGCTAACTCTTTGGTTTTTTGTCCATATTAACGATTGACACAAAACAGCACAGAAACGGTTACACTGAAAACACAAGGACATTCGCTTCAAATCAATATGTATTCTATTGGGATTATGAAACACCATGTAAAAAACAAATCAGTTTATCCTGAGCATATGCATAAGTAGATAGTGTGTTGATCGTTACTATGGACAAAGTTTTGTCCCATATTGCTTAGCACCTTTTGAGACAGTCTCATATATATATATGAATATCCCATTTAAATACATTCACCTTTATCCCCAATGACCTTGTGTTCAGCTTCAGTCGCCAAGTTTACATATTATTATTACTCATACAGTTTGTCTTGTGAGTAACGGCTAACCAAATCACCAATTATCGCTATATATGTGAATCGGCATGTATGCCACTGTTACATTCAATAAATAATATATATATTACAGATATAAACACAATATAACATGTTGTATCAAATAACATGGTATATATAACAATATAACATGCTGTTATATAAAATAACATGGTATATATATACCAATATAACATCTTATACATGCTATATAATATATGTTATAATAGATGTGGGGGGATAACGTATATATATAACATGTTATATGAAACATCTGACATGTCATATATAGTATGCTATATATAACATCATATATATATTATATTGCCTGGTATTTAATGGTTAGATATCGATAAATCAAGCGGGTTTATTGCCCCCTGTTTTTAGTGTTGCTGTAATTGAGAACTCAGCCTTCGTACATTATTACCGAGTAACCAATAGTGTTCATGGTTGCACTTGACAGCTAGCCAGCTAACCCTTCACTAACATCGAGTGAATGATGATGGTGATTGAACGCAGTGTCGGCAATGGAGAGCATCTCCAAAGCAACAGCCTATTAGTAGTACTAACAAAATGAACAACCAAAGCATTAGAACCTGGCATGGAGTGTGTCTCACAATAAACACCTATCATTCAGTAATAACCTTCATACCTCGATGATTTTCCCAGCTGCCAACTGTGTGTTTCTGACATCTACCTGGTCGAGTCAAACCAATGACTTATCAAATTTATACTTGTCGCTTCCTAGCATGGCACTCAACATTATTAGGATAGGACAAGGACTGATTGGCTATGTGTCAGGATAATGTGACTGAGTGGGATATCAGGTCCTGGTGCTGGTGGCTTGGTCTCCCAGTGGGGAAACACTATAAAGTCGCCATGAGTGTGCACTGTCACAAGTCAGTACCCGTCCTGATATGACCTCAGTTAAGGGGCTGTCACATTAGGGTTTTTTGCGGGAGCGTATGGCGGCGTAAGCGCGTTACGTCATATACGTCGGCATACGCCATATACGCTACTCATACGCTACTCATACGCCGCCAGATGCCGCCAGATGCTGGCGTATGTGAAGCGTATGAGGCATACACCGCCATACGCTTTCATAAATCCGTCCGTCCAAATTTTTTTGTGCATGCTCAAAAAAACCCGACCTATGAGGGCGTATGGCCCATACTGTCAAAACATGTCACAGCACGCTCCCATACGCTCCCATACGCTCCTCGTAGGTTCCACATACGCTCAAAACCACCCGAAAGGTCACCAAATGTCATCATAGGCCGGCACGCGCAGGACCTACGTAGGTTTTCAATACGCTCCCGCCATACGCCGTAATGTGACAGGGCCTTTAGATGTTGCCAGGTAGTAAAACTCAAATAACCAACCATCTAACTTCTACCGATATGGTTCAACAACACAGGCGTCATTCACTATTGTGGCTTTTGCGCTTGTGTTTATTTATATCCTAGTGGTTTCAAATGCCTCAAAGGGTCTCAGCTGTCGCTGCGCCATGAGTCAGATCTGGCACTGCGCGCATGTCACCCCTGAATTCTATTCCTGGATATTGTGACCTCCTTTACTTGTGTAAAGGGCATGTTAGTTCCTGGTAATCGGTAAAGTTCAAGAGGGCGCTGGAGAGTCTTAGTTGAGGGTTTTATTTATATACTTATTTATAGGCTAGCCTTATATAACGTATAAATAATAGCTATATATTATATATTTATATATACTTATTTATAGGCTAGCCTTATGCAACGTATAAATAATAGCTATATATTATATATTTACATTTTATTTTAAAGTATTACCAATAGATTACTTGTTGCCAAAACATCAATGTATATATGTGAGCAAGTTAGACTGGTACAGGGCAAGCTTTGGCTATGTTTTGGAAGTCCATCCTTCTAAGGTAAATAAATTATTTCATTCATTTTTTTCTTTAATGTTTTTTTTTGTGAATTTGACAACCTGCGAAATTGTATTCGCATAACATATATTTCACAGTGGACAGGCTTGAATTATTCACAGTCTATCAGAACAGCACAACATCGGGACAAGTGGAGAACCATTGCATCCAACCCTCGACTAGAGGATGGAACTATTGATTGATTGAACATGTGTTCAGGACACCGCATTTCAAGGGCCTCTGCAGTAGCCATATGCCACATGACGTGTAAGCAGAAGGAGAAGTTACAGCTATAGATAGACAGCTTTGAACATGTGCACCAGTAACCTTGGTCATTATGGCAATTGGTCATTGTGCCATATGGGTGAGACACCCCATCACAGGTGTAACCTCTCGCCTTCGTCCCCACCTGACCAGAACAACCAAATGACGCACACATGTCATGCACACCCCGAGCCCCGCCTCTTCTACCACGCCACTTGACACGCCCATCTTGTTCATTTATAATATATAATATAGATACATATATATGTTCACATATATATTTATTTAAAAAAACAGCAATGCTGACAAACAAACTAGTCAAATGGTACTCATACCGTTTGACCGGTACTACTTTCAATTAAGGTCACTTAGAATAAGAAGCAATAACAGAAGTGGAGAGGGAAATAAACCCCGTGGGTTTTTTTTCCTTCAAATTTAAATATTAAATCTCAAAATAAATTAATAGAACTTTGGCTTTTCTAACTGTTGTTACTAATAATAAACACAATTTTAAGGTGGTGTAATAAATAATGAACATTGTCTTAACAGGATTTAGTTATTGCGGATTTATACCAAACTAAACTTGGCTGATATGCAGCCTTATCTAGTTTGATATCGATCTATGATAAATGTGCCCTGTAACCCTAACAGTGCAAAGTCGTAGTTAAGTATATATGAGCCTGTCTCAAAAGGTGATAACTCTTCTTTTTTTTGTCCATTGTAATGATTGACACAAAACAGCACAGAAACGGTTACACTGAAAACAGAAGGACATTTGCTTCAAGTCAATATGTATTCTATTGGGATTATGAAACACCTTGTAAAAAAAACAAATCAGTTTATCCTGAGCAAATGCATAAGCAGATAGTATGTTGATCGTTACAATGAACAAAGTTTTGTCCCATATTGCTTAGCACCTTTTGAGACAGTCTCATATACATTACATATATATAATATACATTACTTGTATATATTACAGATGTTATAAATATATATATGGCATATATATATATTATATATACCACGGTCATTTACATACAATAGACTTTTGCTAGGATGTAAATCCCCAACAAACAATTATACAGTATATATATCCGACAATTCAACCAGCTCTTCATTCTACGTCGACTTTACAGCAAACACCCAATATATAACATATCATAATTATATAATAGATGTAATAATAGATCATCTTTATATACCCCATCTTTTTAATTCTTATGCGCAATCATGGACATCAATTTAAAGCTCCATGCGACAGTAATTCAAACATACAATGTTGTCATTATCTGGTCCTTAAGTGAGTGCGCAATGTTCACACACATTGTACACCTATTGTATCGTATAACATGTTATGCACACATTAGTTAGGCAAGAGCGCATTGTCTGTGCCTATACCACCGGCGGGCGGTTGGCGATGTGCCGTCTGTGCTCACCAGCTTCTTCCACACATAACCTTCCTTCCTTCCACTCCGTTAGCACTCCCCATATTCAGCCTTTTCCTTCCTTCCACTCCGTTAGCACTCCCCATATTCAGCCTTTTCCTTCCTTCCACTCCGTTAGCACTCCCCATATTCAGCCTTTTCCTTCCTTCCACTCCGTTAGCACTCCCCATATTCAGCCTTTTCCTTCCTTCCACTCCGTTAGCACTCCCCATATTCAGCCTTTTCCTTCCTTCCACTCCGTTAGCACTCCCCATATTCAGCCTTTTCCTTCCTTCCACTCCGTTAGCACTCCCCATATTCAGCCTTTTCCTTCCTTCCACTCCGTTAGCACTCCCCATATTCAGCCTTTTCCTTCCTTCCACTCCGTTAGCACTCCCCATATTCAGCCTTCCCACAATGCCTTTTGAGTTTGGCGCCTAAATCCATCCCATTCACTCAGCGCACACCTGCAAACCACCTTTAGGAGGTGGCTACCAGCCTGTATGATATACAATAAAATCTCTGTAAATCGACCGACCATGGGACCGACTTTAAATGGTCCATTTAGGGAGGTGGTTGGCTTGGGGAGGTTTTTTTGTATTGTTACAATGGTATTGTATGGGCGATCGTCTGGGACCTATATACACTTACACTGACACTTATCCTCTTCTGCTTAAGAAATTAGGCATCAATGCCTGTTAGTAGGTTTGGCCTGTCTAAGTGGGACCTAGTGAAATTATAGCTTTCATTCGGCGAGCGCTGACTGTAGCAGTAATTTACCCAGTGCTTATCGAGGCGTCCTTTGAAAGAGTTTAAGCGATCGATATAGGGGAGTGGTCGATCTGTGGAGGTGGTCGGTTAGAGAGGTTTTACTGTTCATAGGTATACGGCAATGCCCAGACTAGAGGCGGGGTGGGGGGGGGGGGGTGATGTGTGGTGTGTGTGGAGGGGGGGGGCGGTGCATAATGTAGTTGTTATAGACACGTTGTCTACGCGGAATGCTCTGCTGATCTCACACTCCCCCCCTATCACCCCTCCTACCACCACTCCCCTTCCCCCATCTTCCTTCCACACCCACACACACACACACCACCGGTGCCACTTCCGTGAGAAACATGACGCGGCCTGGGAGTGGAGGGTCACTGCACACTCATTGTCCATCCCATAAGTACCTGTCTCTCCGGCTACATTGGAAGATGCTGGGAGGGGGCGACTGGTGAGTGGATGTAGACCACTGTGGAGAGCGTGACTCAGACGCTGGCCGGAGACCAGGCCTTTCCGTTTGTTCTTGTAGTAAGTGTACGGCTGTGGTTTAGGTTTAGACGAGGGCTTACTCACTCACACACCCCCTCCCTTCCCCGATGTTTTCTTTCTTTTTAAATATATATTTATGTGTATGTTCTCCTGACGCATACTTATTGTGCCATGCTGTCATTGTCTAACTATCTATACAAACATATATATATACATAATATATATAATACGTAAT
This sequence comes from Branchipolynoe longqiensis, assembly GCA_030323885.1. Classification (NCBI taxonomy): domain Eukaryota; kingdom Metazoa; phylum Annelida; class Polychaeta; order Phyllodocida; family Polynoidae; genus Branchipolynoe; species Branchipolynoe longqiensis. Next base: position 60,970,960 of record CM059191.1, on the reverse strand, counting down.
GTATATAATATAGATATTATATTCATCATATACATTATATATATTATATCATATACATCATAAGCATTATATACATTATATATATTATATATAGTATATATAGTATATATTATGTATAGTATATATATTATATATTATATATTATGCTTTCGAAGTCTATCATCACAAATATATATAATGATTATATATATATAATAACATATGATAGTTTATCAAATATATAATAACTATACATATAATAATTATACATATAATAATTATACATATAATAATTATATATATTGTAAATATGTGATACCCAAGCACAGTCATTCATTGGCAGTGCTGATGAATATAAATCATATGTATATAATACATACACTATTATATAGCTAGGCAATATATGCGCAACGGCACATATAATGATATAGGCAGACTATATGCACAAAATATTTCATAGTGTGATTACCGTTTTCAATTCTTGTATACTTCATGACCAGTGATCAATCAATCAACCAACCAACCAATACATATATTCCTCGCTGCAATTGCTATTTTTGGCGATATACTGTGATATTACCGTCATCATGCAGCTGAGCAATACACACAACAATTATGAACTGTCATTCTGGATGCAGGCCAGCGTAATTATGGATATATATATATATCTGACACACATGCATATATATACATATGTATGCATGTATAAACATGAATAAACATGTATAAATGTGTATAAACATGTATAACAGGATAAACATGGATAAACATGCATATACATGCATAGCCATGTTTAACATGTATACACATGGGTGTATTTGTATAAACATGTATTAACATGGATACACATGCATAGGCATGTATAAACGTGTATACCATGTATAAACATGGTCACATATGTATAAACATGTATTAACATGGATACACAAGCATATACATGTATAAACGTGCATGTACATGTATAACACTAACACCATGTATAAACATGGATGAACACATAAACATGCATAACCATGTATAAACATGTATAACTATATAAACATCATGAACATGTATAGACATGTATAATCATGGATGAACATGTATAAACATGTATACCATTATAAACATCATGAACATGTATAAACATCATGAACATATATAAACATCATGAACATGTATAAGCATGTATAAACCTTATAAACATGTATACTCATATGTATTCTGTTATACATATACCAAGCTCTTCTTGTAACCTATAGATGCCAATGCATATAAACAATACACACAGTTCATTAGATAATGTATAGTATCTTCGACAGTAGCCACAGTATGAAGCAATGCGCAGTTGGAGATTGTAGACCTAACTGTGATCTATGTAGACTATTGAAAAGTGTAGAGCATAACAACAGGACCAGTGTAGGCCACAGCGCTGGCACCCAAGAGGCAACTCCCTGAGACAGTTCCCGGGTTATTATAGTTATTATTATTATTGTTGTTATTATTATTATTATTATTATCATCATCATCATCACCAACTGTCAGTGTCACCTCCTAGGCTCGGTGAACGCCTGTTTGTCTGTCGGGGTGTTTAATGCGTCTCCTCATCGGGGTCAATGTCCTTGTGTTGAGGAGTTAGATGTCAACTGTCATTAGTTGGGTGTCACCCCCTCTCAACTTCCCTTCCCCGCCAACCCCGCCTTCTCCCGTCTCCCTTCTCCGACCCCGATCGCGTCCACTAGGGTCGACGACCTTTTCTCCTGGTTTAAGGGAGATGCACGAGGGTTGTCAGCCCTACCCCCATCCCCTACCCGACATTGATGGGAAGAGGGGGTGACTGTGGGTGAGTGGGTGGGGTACACTGGAGGAGTTATGGAGGCGGCGGTGGCGGCGGCAGCGGCGGTGGCGGCGGAGAGACCCACGGTATCTAAGAGCACCTACTGGAGGAGTCGATGCGTCACTGTCACGGGATGGGGCCCCACCTCCTAAAGCTTCCCTCCTCCCGGCGCGGGTCCATTGCCGACTCGTACCTACCTACACACACAGACCACCTGCATGGCGATCTCCCTCTCTCTGTCTCTTTGTCTCTCTACACTGGCTGTCACTCCTCATTGTTGTCCTCCTCTTCCAATGCAGGAAGCAGCGAGGACCGCTTGTTACCGCCTGCCGAACCTATCGACGAGCGCTTGTTACCGGAAGCCGCCCCAGAAGTGGCCCTCTTGGAGATGGGGCGAAGCACCGAGCGTAGGGCGACGGGCGGGTCGGCCGGCCCGGCCAGGCGCGTCAGCTCCTCCACCCACTTGGCCGTCTCCTGCTTTGACCCCGTCGAGAAGGTCAGCACGATGCCCTCGCAGTTGCGCGGCACCACCTGGAACTTGTGTTCGCGGCTCAGTCTACCGGCCGGCACTGTCTTGTAGGTGTAGTTCTTGAGGCTGAAGCAGCCGCAGTCCTTGCCGACCACCTTGTCCTGTGCAAGGACGGCGTACGAGTCGAACGAGTCATAGACTTTGAGGATGACGCGGTTCTTGACAGTCTTGCCGCGCACTTCCTGATACATGGTGACCCGCTTGGAGAGCGTCGGAAGGCCTTCGGTGACCTGACCCCTCGGGAGGATGGGGGGAAGGTTCTCCATGTTGCTCGACAGCAGTTGACGCATTTTTGTTTAAATTTGAGTTTTTATAACTTTTTTTAAAACCACAATATCTGGTGATACTGATAGTCGGGTAGGTCACACAATCTGGATGTGGTCTAATGGATGCTGGGCTTGTTTTTTTTTAACTACCGAGTTGTCTGTCGTCTGCTGTTGTGTGTACACTCGGTTGTCGTCTGCACAGTTTTTGTCACCTTGTCACAAACTAGTTGTCTTAGTTTAATTAAAGAGTCTTTCTTTGATGGCGCTTTCAAATGGAATGGTGCCTTTTAGAATTGAAACTTCAAATTCGCTTCAGCTCTCTGCGTATCCTGTATCCTGTATCAGTGGTAGTAGCAGTGGTAGAGGTGATGGGGATATGGTGCCGAGTACGCAGTACACCACGTGGTTCCTACCTGTCTGGGCGGTGTCGACGTGATTCGGTTGGGTCTGCCTGTGTGTTGCCGCCTTTAGTAAAGGCTTTACGACTCGGGCTACTGCAGTGCGCTGGTTCAGGCCGATGCTGAGGATTCCAAGCTTACTACGCGCCTAGTGTCGTCTGCCTCTACTACCCTGCGCCACGCTGGTGATATACGCCCACCCGTGACGTCACACCGGCTGCTTGACGCTGATTGGCTGCGCGGCGGCTACGTTCGCTGTGACGCGGCGTGTTGATATCAACGTCGGCAGCTTGTTTACCTCGCCTCTCCAGACTGTCTCCCGGCCACTGAGGGGTCGTGTGTGTGCGTCACTTGTGCATATGGCTCAGCGTAGTTTTTAAAGAGATTGATTGCATGATTGGTAGATTAATTGAAATCGTTATATATTAGATTAGTAAGCCATATTATTCAGAGAGGAGGGAAACTGTACGTATATGTGCGTGTCGCCTACTCACAGGACTATCGGCGCTGCGGTAACGGCGCCATTCTCATTGTAATTATATATATACTGTCTAGCGTCTTGTTTACCCACGTGTTTTAGTCACTAGGCCTATGCCTTTCAATTTAATACAGCAAATAGCAAAGTTTCATGGAAATTGCAATATTCGCCAGTGCTAGCTAGTTATTTACCCTATGGGCGTTGCGAATCGCTATTGAGTCAGAAATCGGGAGTGTATTGTTTCTTTTTCTTCCTTTGGGGGGTTAACAAATATATATATATATATATATAACAATATATATATATATATATATAACAATTATTAGTACAAATTCGTATCATCCTCTAATGTGAACCCAGCATCCCCCATTCTCCGTTTGCCGAAAATTGCCAAATTATCATCAAATATTTGTGGAGTTGAAACGACAAAAGACATGTACGCCTGCAAATAATATCAACAGATTCCTTACAGAATAAAACAATATATGTATGTCAGTCAGATAAATAAGGTGTTTTTCTCTCTAATTTTTTTTTTTTAAAGTTTTGTATTAAATTACCGAGCACAAATAAGATATATATGTGTCGTTAGCAGTGGGACTGCTACTAAAGTTTAATAATTACTTAGATCTAGACTGCATAAAAATGAAAGATTTAAAATATAACTGCCATGTCTATTGTGCTGAGAATAGTCCGATGGTTTTGAGTTACTGCAATATTTATTTCAGATAAATATATTAGGACAATCATGATAAATATACTTTATTTTAGTTTGAAATAAACGTTTATATTTAACGGCTGACCTTGGAGATATGTGAAGTGAAAACATGGCAAATTAATTTTAGCATAGAATTCAAAATGCTGGATATCATTAGCTTCGACAGTGTCAGTTAACGTTGTAAAACTCTGACTTAATATCTATTTCATGTAGCAATACATATTCAGGGACTACAACAGTATCTAAAGGCCCTGTCACATTATGGTGTTAGCGTATGCCGGCGTATGCGGTTTTCGACCCATACACCATCATATGCCGTCATATGCTATGCACGAGGTCCCAGCGGCATCTGAAGCGTATGCCCAGCCTATGCCTAACCTATGCCTAACCTATGCCTAACCTACGGCCTATGGCCGCGTATTCAAAGCGTATCCCGACCTATGCGCGGCGTACTGTGATGAGGTTTGACGGTTGTGATTGACAAGTTCAGCATACGCCCAACCTATGCATAACCTATGTCAGCGTACGCATAGCGTACGTCGAGCATATAAGCAGCGTATGAGCCATACGCCGCCTTACGGCGAAGATTTTTGAGCATGCTCAAAAAGAATTTGGACGGACGCGCATATGAGGGCTTATGAGGGCATATGACAGTGTATGATGGCGTAGCGTATGCATAGGCGTAGTGTATGCGTAGCGTATGCATAGCGTATGCGAAGCGTATGAGGGCGTATGACGCCGTATGGGTCGAAAATCCATACGCTAAAGCCATACGCCATAGGGTGACACCAGTTTTACAGAACATTGGGGGTACGTAAGAGACACCCGGCGGGTGTCAATCCAGCGTACGCCCAACCTATGCCGACATACCCCTAACCTATGGGTAACCCATGCCGGCGTATGCATAGCGTACGCCTAGCGTATGAGCATTGTATGATCCATACGCTGCCATACGCTGACAATTTTGAGCAAGGAAACAGGCTTGTTGGAGGATTGGCGTATGACAGCATATGCGTAGCGTATGCGTAGCGTATGGCTGCGTATACCGACGTATATGACATAACACGATTACGCCGCCATACGCTCCAGCAAAAAACCCTAATGTGACAGCCCCTTAAATTTGATGTGTTGAGTCAAATCTAAGTAAAGGGGCTGTCACATTAGGGTTTTTTTGCGGGAGCGTATGGCGGCGTAGGCACATTATGTCATATACGTCGGCATATGCCGCCATACGCCGCCATACGCTACGCATACGCTATGCATACGCTACGCATAGGCCGTCTTGTGCCGGCGTATGCCATTGTACGCCGCCATATGCTTTCTCCCGTCCGTCCGTCCAAATTCTTTTGTGCATGCTCAAAAAATCTCGACCTCTGGGAGCGTATGGTTCATACGCTACTCATACGCCGGTGTACGCTCCTCGTACGCCGGTGTACGCTCCTCGTACGCTAGGGGTGCGCCGGCGTAGGTTACGCATACGCTCAACTTGCGTCACCGGCGTATCTCTAGCGTATGTAGCGTACGCATAGCCTATGAGTTACGTATGGGAGCGTACTCCTAGCGTATGCACAGCGTATGTACAGCGTATGCACAGCGTATTCAAAGCGTATGCCATAGGTCTCGACATCGATCTTGACTCATACGCTACTCATATGCTCATACGCTATGCATATGCTACGCATACGCTACGCATACGCTATGCATAGGTTCCATATGCCAATCAAAACTGTCAAAAAATGTCACAGTACGCTCTCATACACTCCTCGTACGCTCCACGTACGCTCCTCATACGTTACACATATGCTAAAAAACACCCGATAGGTCACAAAAGATCATCATAGGCCAGTATTCACAGAACTTACGTAGGTTTTCAATACGCCCCCGCCATACGCCGTAATGTGACAGGGCCTTAATTGTTTTGTTGGGTTACACAAATTGATATCTTCATCGGACTATGCATTTTTAATGTGGTGGATGCATTTGATTAAACTATGTGTTTAAGCTAACCTATAAGCTTATAAACTATCTATTGACAGGGAATTTGTGGTAGGTCAATCAAAGCATGCTTAATCCAGATTACCACAAACACACACATTATCGCCCTGCTATCACAGTGACATGTGCTTTCGCAGTTTAGAACGTCGACCTGCGTGAGAAAGAATTTTCGCGCGTCTTTGACCGTGCAAAAATGCCACCGGGCGAAATTTTGCACACCCTCTGGAAATTATTAGCTAAGGCCCCTATTGGCTCATATCAACCATCAAAAGAAAGTGTGTACATCATTTCCAGCCTCTGGGCCATATTCTCCATATTCCTCCTGACTATTGTATCCTGTTTCAACAGGCACGACATCTTATATGCAGAATAACTCACATCACAAAAGTGGAATCTTGTATAAAACGTGAATGTGCAATCGATGTTGATTATTTAGACCAGGTCGGCAACAACATTCTCTGTTTCGGTGCCGGTGTTGCAGTTTCCGTGGCATACCAGTTTGCACGGGACACATACATTCAAATACATTGACAATGGCCATGAGCAAATCTTCATACAGAAAAAGTAAAATATCTTTCAAATTACACCACCTAGAAGCAACCCACTTGGAAAAATATAGAAAACATATTCAATGAATAGATTATATTAAATGTATAAGGTTAGGCTTCTGCACTTCTATTAATTTTGAATAAAACTAATGTTTTGCACTGCGCATACCGTCAAACTCAAGGCATTGTCAATGGCCTATGCTACCGACACAGCAACCACCAATCAATCAAGCCTAATATGGGGCAATGGAATCGCCCTGCCCAACGACAAGACGGGGTGGCCGAATGAGTGGAGCGTTATTGATAGATCGCGGGTTCAAACCCTGATCGAGTCAAATCAATTACTTAAAATTTTATATTTGTCGCTTCCTAGCCAGACACTTGGCATTATTAGGATAAGGCAAGGACTGGTTGGCTCAGTGTCAGGAAAATGTGACTGAATGGGATATCAGGTCATGGTGCTGATGGCCTGGTCTCCCAGTTGGGCAGCACCATAAAAGTCGCCATGAGTGCGCACTTTCACAAGTCGGTACCTGTCCTGATATGACCTTAGATGTTGCCAGGACGTAAAACTCCAACAACCAACAAACTGTATTGGGAAATAATCCATCTCATAGATCTCAAGCCTAATAAGTAGCAATAGGATCGCCCTGCCCAACGGCAAGTCGGTGTTTGTGTTCTGCGTTATTACTTAGTGCCCCCCCCCTCCCCCCCCCCCCACCTAACACCCACACCGACACCCACGCCCCACCCACGCGCCACACACCCACACATTGCAGTCCCAATCAGGGGGAAAAAAGAGTTCATTGTTTAAAAATCAATACTTCTTTCTCACTAAGCGATACAAGCGCCGCCGTTGACTTCAAATTGCAAACAATTCATTTTAATATCAATATTAGGCTCGCTTTATTACAGGAAAAGGAGGTAGCAGGCTCAAAATCAATAATGTCTGCCAATCTGCGCCGTGTGAGTTTAGAATTAGAAGCTCAATTCATCAACTAATTATGTTAATATTAGGAATATTCTTACAATCTTCTTCGCATCATTATTCTTAAATAATGCGGGTTTCCCTGTTAATCTCATTATCATTAAATTCCTAATATGCACAACTTGATTATTCTTTGATTTTATGTTTACTAATAGAATCTAAAGGGGACATTTCTAATCATTATTATTATATTATTATTGAAATGTATGAACTAACATCATATAAATTATAATGGCTTAGACCTGAGAAAATGGTCATTTAGGTAAAGCGCACACTTCCCTCCGGGACATAATGGGACCAATCCCTGGCCGAGTTAAACCTAAAAATTGCGAAATACTTGTTGCAACCCAGCCTGGTGCTCGATATTACCAAGATATGACAAGCGTTTGGTAATTGTTACATCAGTGTCAGGATGATATGACTGAGTGAGATAGAGAGTTATATACAATATTTGCGAAAAGGTATCCCAATTGGACAGCGGTATAATATACTCGCCATGAGTTGGTTGGTTGTTGGCGTTTTACATCCTGGCAACATCTAAGGTCATATCAGGGCAGTCAGCCATGAGTGCATCTTGTCTCAAACCGGAACATATCCTGATATAACCCTAGATTTTGTTAGGAAATAAATCCCTAATAAGCCAAACTATAGCCACCCCCCAGCCACCAGCCACCAGCCCCCCCCCCCCAGCCCCTCCCCAGCCACCACTGCCATACCCACTCGCCCTCCTCTATCCGCCCCGCCCCCGCCACCACCTCCCCCTCCCCTAACACCTGGGCCGCGTTCAAGGTGCATCTTGGAGGCGCCAAGGAGACGTCTCCGCAACGGTTTTTGGCCTATTTGCATTCAGGGTGCATCTCAGAGACGTCTCGGAGACGCCTCCCATTTCAGACAGGAGACAAAAAGCGCCTCAAAAATGGACGCCATATTCAGTGGTTTCAGCCAATCACAGCACAGCTTTTCCATTGCAAATGGCCATCGCCTATGGGGGGGCACCCATTTTCGAGGCGACAATTTGCTTTTGCCTTTCAGACTAGCGTGACATCAGGAATTTCCCCGAGACATCTCAGAGGCGCACCCTGAGCGCGGCCCAGTATCCGTGCGACGCACATTGCAGGGAGGGTGTGTGTGTGTTGTGGGTGTGTGGGGGGTTCGGGGGGGGGGGGTCGGGGGGTACGCCCATTCTATGATCCCCATCTTAGCAAATGAGAGAGACTGTGCAATGATCACGCCAAAAACACGCAATGGAGACACGACCGCAATTGTTCATGGAGTGAATTAGAGCTGATGAACTTCTTTGAAATTCGTGAAAAATGGCTGTGGCTGTGGCTGTGGGAATAACCAGTGCCACGCCCCGAGTAGTGTCGGTGGTGCACCGGTAGGGGGCGTGGGAACATTTCGAGACGCTTCCAGCACCACCATCGCCTCCGTCCATCGCTACCACCACCGCCTCCGTCCAATGCGACCACCACAACAGACATCAATAGTGGGTCGTTGCTGGACTGGTGCCGTGTGTAATGTACAGACAACTGACGAACGTCCTTCACCTTATCCCTCCCTATGCGGAATATTGTTGAAATGTGTCTGGCGGGAATATTTGGGCATGGTATGGGAATTGTCTAAGCAAAGATATATATGCCTATGCATGTAGTGTGTATAGTTACCTAGAATTTAAAAACTCACTAAGAGTACATCGGATTGGGCAGGCCCTCATGCAGTTGCAGTAAAGTATGGTCCAAGGCGTCACCATACCGAACCCTCAGCCTCGGTTTCTCCACCACCCCCCCCCCCCCTCCCCCCCACACTTATTTTTATTTGTTGCTGTTTCTCTGTCAACCATATACGCTGACAGAGACAGTCCAGTTTAAAATGTAAAATTTAAGACCTAAATGCACTGGGATTGGTCCCACTGCTTCACCGGTCACAGCTGGTCCAATGTATTATTAACAACCCCACCCCAACAACATAATTCATAAACTCACATAACTAACTACACAAGAGTTACACTAGAATATTCCTAACAAACCAACATTTATATCCCGCTTGCCTAACTGCAACTGAACATTGAAACTTACTACAACTTTACCAACTGAATACAGAAGATAACTTCTGCTTACATTCTAAATACTATGTAAATACTCACATTGATCTGACTAATATTGATCTAGTTATAGGACACTACTGTTACCATATTGCTATGGAACTTTTGGGTTACAGAATTTCATTGTGTTACCTGGTGCAAATTGTGTATTCAACAGGTATTGTACACCTTATTCTATATACCTTTTGTGTAAATAACCCTGAATTGAAAAACGGCTGGAAGACCAGTGCTTTGGCACTGACAAACGACTTATTCAGCAGAATAAACATATTTACCACCAAAAAAAAGAAATGTATATGAGACTGTCTCAAAAGGTGATAAGCAATATGGGACAAAACTTTGTCCATTGTAACGATCAACATACTATCTGCTTATGCATTTGCTCAGATTAAACTGATTTGTTTTTTACATGGTGTTTCATAATCCCAATGGAATACATATTGATTTGAAGCAAATGTCCTTGTGTTTTCAGTGTAACTGTTTCTGTGCTGTTTTGTGTCAATCGTTACAATGGACAAAAAAAAATTATCACCTTTTGAGAGAGGCTCATATAAGTGCATTTCAGTGGCGATGCTGTTCAATACCCCATTTTACTAGAATGAATGGAACCGGGCGCAGTGGCCTAATCGGTAGAGGGCCAGCCTGGCATGCGAAAGACCGGGAGTTCGGTTCCCAGTCGATTCAAACCAATGACTTTAAGACTGATACTTGTCGCTTCCTAGCCTGGTGCTTAGCATTAATAGGATAGGGCAAGGACTGGTTAGCTCAGTGTCATGATAATGTGATTGAGTAGGATATTGGGTCATTCCACCAGTGGCCTGATTTCCCAGTGGGGCAGCACTATATTATAAGGTCACTATGAGTGTGCACTGTCACAAGTCAGTACCCATCCTGATATGACCCTAGATGTTGCCAGGACATAAAACCCCGACAACCACCCTAGAATGAAGGGACTACTACAATAACAATGAATGCACCTGGCTTTGCATCCAGTATTCTGTATATTTACACACAAAAGCAGGGAATTGACAAGTCTGAAACCAGTTTGTTTTGATAAGAGTATTTCTCTCAGCTCCAAGATATGACTGATGTGCTCCCTTGTAACATCCATCTTCCTGTATGCTTGTGAATCATGCAGCCTCAGAGCAGATCTCCACAGAAGAATACAAACCATCGGGAAATTAGGCGCTACCACAATATACTACTGTTTATTTGTTGTTGTTTTACGTCCTAGCAACATCTAAGGTCATATCAGGACGGACTACTGTCATGGGGGTGATGAAAATGGGAAATATTGCGCCTAGAGCGGGATTCGAACCCACATCTCTTTGCATTCCGGGCCAGTGTGCTAACCATTACACCACCTAGGCTCCCTGATATCACCATACTACCCAGGCCTACTTGTCTATGTGGCTCCTTTCCTGAGAGGTCAGTGCAGACCACTACACTCGTCCCCCCTGGAATTTTAAGTCTTTTAATGCTTACAATTACATACATACAGGCAATGCACTAACACATACATACACAGGGCAGGTTCAACAACCATACAGCGCATAGCATGTACAGGATCATGGTCACGGCAACCAGTGTCGTGGGGGTGATGAAAATGGGAAATATTGTGCCTAGAGCGGGACTTGAACCCACATCTCTTTGCATTCCGGGCCAGTGTGCTAACCATTACACCACCTAGACTCCCTGATATCAACACACTACCCACACCTACCTGTCTATGCGCCTCCTTGCCTGAGAGGTCAGTGCAGACCACTACACTAGCAATTACTGCGTGATTTGACTTGAGTACAGACACATCGATAGATCCCTGGGAAAAAGCACACAATTTCCTGGCCCCATTAAGCATTGCTGGAATCAACCATCCAGGCACACTGTTGTTTCAATACACGTGGCGCACGTCGCATACCGCACACCGCATACCGCATACCGCACACCGCATTGTTGCAATACACATTAAAGAGAATATCAGGTTAAAGCTACATAGTCGAATGAAATGATTAAATTTTCGAACACAAAGCATTTCCTTATATTTGACGCCATATATGCAACTTAGTTTGTTTGTTGTTGTTTTATGTCCTAGCAACATCTAAGGTCATATCAGGTCAGGTGCCGACTTGTGACAGTGCGCACTCATGGCGACTTTATAGTGCTGCCCCACTGGAAGACCAGGCCACCAGCACAATGACCTGATATTCAACTCAGTCACATTATCCTGTCACTGAGCCAACCAGTCCTTGCCCTATCCTAATAATGCCAAGCACCAGGCTAGGAAGCAACAAGTATCACTTTTTAAGTCATTGGTTTGACTAGACCAGGGTTCGAACCCACGATCCCACCATCTACCAACACGGGAGACAGACGCTCTTATGCCTAGTACACACCTACCGTTTGTGCACACCCACCTACCGTATACGATCTAAAACTGCCCGTTTCGTGCACAAAAATCGCTAGGTGTGCGCGGGGAGCGCACACCTAGCGATTGCGATTCGTGACTAAAAACTCAGTTTTAGGGCTAAAACAGGCCGATTACAATTGCGATTCGCGGTTCAAAAAATGAATCGGCCCATTTTCAGTTTTAAGCGGGTCGGGTCGAGTCGCGAGTTTTAGTGCGCGAATCGTATACGGTAGGTGTGTACCAGGCATAACTCATTCGGTCATCCCGTCTGGTCTATACGCAACTTAGACACTGGTGCATTTATTAAAGTTGCATAGTCCGATGAAAACATCAAATTTTCAAAACCAAAACCCTGATCTACATTTGGTTTTACATATCTAACTCAGATACTGGTGCACTTATTAAGCATTTGTTGCTGCATAGAAGAGTGTAATAAGTCAATTCAATAGAACCTGTTACTACTGAAGCCTATGCTGTAAGAGTTTTTGACGTGCTTGCCAAAATTAATTTGACATGTTTGCACTTCAAATATCTCAAAAGTTAGCCATTTAAATTAAAAGTTACTTTAAACATAGATAGACTAAAGCCCTGTTCACACAGCACAACTTTAGGCTGAACTAGATAAGGCGAACTAGAGGAGGCGAACTAGGCGTCCTGTCCACACAAGCAGTACTTGGGGCGGTTTAAGGCGGAAATCGATCTCTGCGCATGAGTAAGTCCATACTAACCAGCGCCAGTTTCGGTTCGTCGATGTCACCACGAGAGAGTGTGGGTTCGACCTAGATATGTATAGACTGAGTCGTTTTGTTTTGGAACGGTCAAAACTTCTGCTGGGCAGTGAAACCCTAAAAATAAATGATGAAAAAAATATCTGTGCACCTCTAGCCGGTTCATAGACCAAATTATATTATATAGTGTGACGTGCTTAATCCGCCTCAAGTAAACCACTACTGTCCACACAGGCAAGGTGGGCCGACTTAAGCTAGTTCACTTCATCTATATTACCTCGCGAGGTGGTTTAGTTGAAGCGAACTAGATGAGGCGACTCAGGCTTAAGTCGCCTCAGCGTAGTGTCCACGCGACCAATTTGAGGCGAACTATAGGAGGCGAACTAGTTGAGGCGACTTAACGGGCCAGTGTGAACGGGGCTTATAATGATCAACCTAATATATGTATCTCAGAAAGTGCCAGGAACTCAAAACCAGCAGACTATGCAACTTTAAAGAGAATATCAGCTTAAAGCTACATAGTCCAATGAAAGAATCTAATTTCAGAAACCAAAACATTTCCATATATTTGAGGCCACTTAGATACTAGTGCATTCATTAACCACAAGCCTTAAAGCTGACACAAGATACTTCAGAAGAGTGAATATTGACAATAACCACCAATAAAACCCACAGATCGGTATTGCAAGGTATTGCCAATAACCTAAATGAAACAGACTGATATCGCAAGGACCTAAACAAATAAAACCAACCACTCACTGCCTCATGTTTTGAGAGTGCTAGCTAGCTATGACACAAAGGGGGTTCAATCACTGAGGCATCAAAGAATTAAATGGCTGTCTGGAAGTTCAATGGTGACGAGCACTGCATTAACGCCCCCCCCCCCCCACTCCCCCACACCACTGTGTATCGACACCTCGCTACACACAACTTCGAGCATAGGTGTATGTACAAGCAGTTCTGTCAGCCATTCTTGGCTTTCCCACAACATTTGTTTTAACGCTGCATATAGTCCGATGGTTTTGAGCTTCTGACATTAAAAAAAAAAAAAAAAGATAAATATAGTAGATTGTTCATTCTATTCTACTTTTAGTTTTTAGTAACTTTTATATTCGATGGTGAATTTTGGAGGTATTTGAGGTGAAAACATTTCGAAGTTATTTTTATCAAGCATGTCATAATTCTGAGATCATAGCCATCGTCAAAATTAACAGGTTTTGTTGATTTTGGTTAGCATTCTTTTCTATGCAGCAACACATTAATGTGTGCACCGGTATCAAAGACCCTATAATACTAAGACAGCTCACTCAGCCTGTACTGTGTAATCAAAATGATCAAATCCACCACTTGGTGCGCTGGCTGTTCTCTTGGTTAAACAGTTGCTATATTATAATGTATAAATGTATATATGAATGTGAAAGATGTGTGATGATGGCGATGATGTGATGATGCTGATGATGATGTGTATTTGTTCATTGCAATTTCATATTGATGTGTATTCATACTTACCTATCTCATGTATAATATAATTGTATGTGTTTACATGTGAAACACCAACCAGCAGCTGGGCTGATCAAACCCACCACAAGGTGGCATTGCAAAATTTACATTACCATGGGAGAAATAGGGAGTGAGCCGTCTTAGTATTATACTTTTTTATAGGGTCTTTGCCGATATCTAAAGTGGAGATGTAGGATCAAATTTAGCTAAGCTAAGCGTTTTGTTTTTGAAAATGGGGTTGGGTGTTGGAGTTTTACGTCCTGGCAACATCTCAGGTCATATCACGGAGGATACCGACTTGTGACAGTGTGCACTCATGGCGACTTTATAGTGCTGCCCCACTGGGCGATCAGGTCCCTGGCACCATGACCCGATATCCTACTCATTCACATTATCCTGACACTGAGCTAAACAGTCCTTGCCCTATCCTATTCATGCCGAGTGCCAGGCTAGGAAGCGATAAGTATCAATATTATTAGTCATTGATTTGACTCGACCGGGATCCAAACTCCTGATCTCCCGAAAGCGAGGCCCGCACTCTACCAATTCGGCCACCACGCCCGGTCGGTTTCGAAAATGTCATGCTTTCATCGGACTATGCAGCTTTAATTGTCCTCAGAAAGCCAATAACCCTACATTAATTGGCAGTGTCCCTGAGCATGGTCCAGGGCTGGGAACATAGACATGATTGTGGAGTTTTATACAAGACCAACTACACCTTTTTTTAATATAAACTAATTTCACTTTTTTAACAAAAATAAATACATTGTTCGTCCATGTACATGCCTATATATGCAAGTCGTTGCGGTAAGTATATATCATATGTAAAACATTGACCTAATAGTAATACACCATGTTATTAACGGGTGCTTGCCTTCCTCTTTCAGGAAAACAAAAGAATGCTTCCGAGATACAGTATAACCCTGTTAAATCAAACCTGAAGGGACCCTAGAAATTTGTTTGGATTAACCGATCATTGGTTTAATCGAGCTTTGGTTTTGACCTTGACTTTCACTAAGCATGTATTGCACATGTAATATACAATGTATGTGGACACTTTGATTATTGTTTGTTATGTATATATACAGTATAACCCGGTTAAACCAAGCTCCATTAAACCAAGCGATCGGTTAATCCTAACTTTTTTCAGCTGCCCAGCAAAATACTACCATTTATCATATAAAAAAGTTGGTGGGGTCTCAGATGACCTTATAACCACATGGAAGTTTGGGTTAACCATACCAAAGTGGCCTGGGGTCTGACAATTTTGTCCGATAATTTGGATTAAAACCGACTTTGGTTTAACCTAATGTCACTCAACCCCAGGGCAGGTGGTGTCCATAATGCACGCAGAATGGCTGGGTGTGCTGACCCAGTGGTCCCTTGGTAACAAGTAGTCGCTACATTAAGTAATAATACATGTCCCACTCCTACACTCTTCCTGGTGCATGGATGGAACATTCCTGTAATTAGTAACTGCATCTTAATATCCGGACATCATACTGCAATCCTGGTCACCGTGTGTCATAGCATTTACACATAGTTATTTCCATGTCACACAGTGAGTGGGCACACATTGCATCACTATTACATAACAACAATAGTCCCCCAACTCCGTCGCCCGAGATATTGATATGATTCCAAGCTCGGCTATCACGACCGAAAGACCATATATTTTTACAACTGGTCATCACCCAGTGGAGGTGAAGTGGGTCGAGATGGTGCCACAGGTACAGTCTTGCATCTTATGGAGTAAAACAGAAACAATAATAAGTAATATTCCCTGCCGTATCTTTATAGTACTTATACTCACTTAATACGTTATACATCACGTAATGGTTTGTGTACCGTTGCTATTATATTTACATAATACACGGACACATAAGCAGATTAATTGACTTACCATTCTAGCAGTAACACTATCTGATACCATATCACTATATCTACCAAGCCTTGACAGTGCGCACTGGTGATGGTTTTATAGTGGTGTTCAACTGTTATACCATTTCCACCATTACCATTACCCAATAGCGCTTCTTTAATCAGATTATCCTAACACTTTGCTAACCAGCTGACTCCAGCCCTATCGTAGTAGTAATGCCGAGCATCAGCCTCAATAGCAACAAAGTATTAACTGACGCCCACCACTCCCGGACCAGCCGGAATGGCCGAATGAGTTGAGCGTCCGTCTCCCGTGTTGGTAGATCGTGGGATTGGAACCCATGGTTTCGAATCGTGGTCCAGTCAAACCAATGGCTTAAAAAATGTATACTTGTCACTCCCTAGCCAGGCACTCGGCATTACTAGGATAGGGCAAGGACTGGTTGGCTCAGTGCCATGATAATGTGACTGAGTGAGATATCAGGTCATGGTGCTGGTAGCCTGGTCTTCCAGTGGGGCAGCACTATAAAGTCGCCATGAGTGTGCACTGTCACAAGTCGGGACCTGTCCTGATATGAACTTAGATGTTGCCAGGACGGAAAACTCCAACAACCAACCAACCCACCACCACTCACCCGACCTGTGGATTCCATGATCTGCCCGTATGGGAAGCAGGTGCTTTAACCATGTTGCCAATTCACCCCATGTACACCCTGCGCCGATCACACCATGCTGAATCGCCTTCACACAAGGCTCACCCGGGAGGGAGCTGCTCGGAGCTGCTCTGACTGCTAACATGAGTTGGGTTTGGATCGATAAGCACTTTGGGGCGGGGGTGGGTTGGGGTGAGGGGGCGGAGACCGGGTATTGGTCGGGTAGGGACGGGGTTGTGCGGGACGACGACAGATCGGGAGTGGGGACGGGTCGGGGACGGGGACGGGTGGCGATGGGGACGGTTGGCGACGGGGACGGGTGGGGACGGGGTGGGGCGTGAACGGGGATGGGGACGGGTTCGGGTGGGACGGGACAGGAACGGGGAACGGGGCGGGCGGGCACTGGGTGGATATGGAGATGGGGACGGGGACGGGGCGGGCGTGGGGCGGGCGCCGGGGGCGGGCACGGGGACAGGGCGGTTACAGGCGCCCTGGTGGATAAAGGGACGGGTCGGGGTAGGGACGGGAACGAGGCGAGAGCGCGGCGATGTGGGTGGGTACGGGGACGGGGGACGGGGCAGGGCATCAATTGGAGCGGGGTTGGGGCGGGGTGGGGGCGGGGGTGTGGACGGGGACGGGCGGGGATGGGGCGGGGACGGGGGGCGTGGACGGGAAGTTGCAGGACATTGATGGACGGGGACGGGGACGGGGACGGGGACGGGGCGGGCACTGGGTGGATAGGGGGCCGGGGCGGGGTGGGGAGGGGGCGAGGCGGGAGCGGAGCGGAGCTGTGTGGGTGGGTACGGGGACGGGGAAGGGGACGGGGCGGGGACGGGAAGATGTAGAACATAGGTGGACGGGCACGGGACGGGGGATGGGGCTGGGACGGAGGCTGGGACGGGGACGGGGACGGGGACGGGGACGGGGTCAGGCGGCGACGGGGGCTTTGAGGGCGTGGGCGGGCGGGCGGGCGTGGACGTGGGCGGGTGTTTAATATACGCCCCCGGCGCAAACTGCTGCGTAGGCCGTCAAGCAGTCAGTGGCGGATCGGTACCGGTGGGACGCTGTCACCTGACGCTTGTTTCCATGCCTATCAATCTCGTCTTGAAATGAAAGGCATTTCATGAAATATTTACAAATTGAGCTCACTTAAATTACCCGGTATTTCTGTGCTAAAACATGTCGTCAATTTGACATACACTTTGCCATTCCAATATTTAGTAATAACCACTTCTTCTATTAAACTGGTGGGTCTCGCCCTTGAGTTGCATATTTCGCCTGTTAAATATGGGGACATTTCAGCTTAAAAGTATGCATTTCCGCTTCGTCAAAATGATTTCTAATAGTAATAACCACTTCTATTAAACTGGCATGTATTTCCCTTGAGTTGCATATTTCGCATGTTAAATGTGGGGGCATTTCAGCTTAATAGTATGCATTTCCGCTTTGTCAAAATGATTTCTAATAGTGATAACCACTTCTATTAAATTGGCTTGTATCGCCCTTGAGACATTTTGGCTTAGAAGTATTCATTTCCACTTTGTCGCAAGGATTTTATCATATGGAATACGCATTTCGCACTTCAAGACGTCTGCTTCAGCAGTAAAATTGAGTAGGTGCTGCAGATTGTGTAGAGGAAGTGTTGCGCAACGGCTACGATTTACGATTATGATCAGATTTTAGTTGGCAATGTGCGCATTTTCTCATCTGCGATTCATAGTCCGATGGTTTTGAGCTTCTGATTGATTGATTGTTGAAGTTGTTGGTCCTGGCAACATCTAAGGTCATATCAGGACGCCTGAGCTTTTGCTATGTTATTAAATAAATGCATTAGATTGATCATTATAATCTACCTGACCAGACGCGGTGGCCCAATCGATAGAGCGCATATATGCTTCCCGTTCAGAAAGGTCGAGAGTTCGAATCCCGGCCGAGTCAAAGCAATGATTTATAAAGATGATACTTGTCACTACTTAGCCTGGCACTTGGCACTAGTAGGATAGGTCAAGGACTGGTTTCCACAGCATCGGGATAATGTGACTGTGTGAGATATCAGGTCATGGTGTCGGTGGCCTGGTCTCCCAGTGGTGAAGCACTATAAAGTCACCATGAACGTACACAGTCACACGTCGGTACCCATCCTGATATGACATTAGATGTTGCTAGGGCGTAAAATAACAAACAGACATTACAATCTACCTTACTTCAAGTTTGAAATAAGTTTTATTTTAAATGACTAACTTTGGGGATATTTGAAGTGCAAAATTAATGTTGACATGCATGTCAAAACTCTGACACCATAAACTTCAGTGGTAAAAAAACATAACTTTTCACGATGAACATCACCTTTGCTGTTGACATAATATTAAGCCATCAGCAATCAATCAATCATTACCATAATAAGTGAAGTAGCAATTAAGAGGTGACAATTCTGAATGAGGCTTCATTCAGATTTAGTATAATATTTGCCCAGTCATGGATTGAACTCTCCACCTCCTCTGTATGAGATTGGATGTTTTTGTAAGTGTGGCGATGTGAATGAAATGTGTGGGAGCTTGATGAAGAAATAAATGATTGATTGCTTTATGGGGGCGACTTGGAATACGTGGTAAAGTGGTACACTCCCACCGCCCACTGCAATTCAACACAGCTTTTGTCTGCTCCGTCTAAATATATCTTCCACAATTGTGAGATATATATATATATACATCTATATCAATATGCCAGTGTTATCAGTGGTTATTATAACAGGAGCTGGTCCTGCCTGCATAGTTCCGTAAATTCCCGATACCCGGAACTAGGGCTACATTCATTCCGCCCTAATGGGCGTAATCAATAGACTACATCACGGTTCCAGCGGCGCGGTGCATTGTGGGATGGGTCAGAGCAAAACAACCCCCCCAAAAGCACATGGCACATGCTAATACACTGGGTGCAGCTATGAAATGTGCTAGTTTCAGCTCATCTCAGCTCTTGTTTGAAACATAGAATACTAACTAAAAAAATATATATAATAAATTAAGATATTAATCTTTTATCCAGCATTGCATTTACATCAATATAATCAGCACATCTTATGCCATGTGCATTTAGATTTAGAAAGATCTAGGCACTCAGACTAGTGTTAGAGCCATAGCCAGAGTACTCAATGCATTGTCAATGGCAGTGAGTAATCTCCATACAGAAAAAGTAAAATATTGATAAAACCACACCACCTAGGCACAAACCGCTTGGAACACATATAGAAAACATGTTTAACAAAAATATTATATTAAATTTATACAGTTAGGGTTTTGGATTTCTATTAATTTTTAATAAAACTGACATTTTTCAATGCGCGTATAGGCAAAGTCAATGGCCGTATGCCTTGGCTTTGCTCCCACGGCCGTTTTCAGCGCATGCGCAGTCGGAACCGTGATGTAATCTATTAATCAACTCGGGTCACC
Organism: Branchipolynoe longqiensis; assembly: GCA_030323885.1. Classification (NCBI taxonomy): domain Eukaryota; kingdom Metazoa; phylum Annelida; class Polychaeta; order Phyllodocida; family Polynoidae; genus Branchipolynoe; species Branchipolynoe longqiensis. The sequence goes on along the minus strand of CM059191.1, from coordinate 60,950,532 downwards.
CGAGCCACTTTTTGGCGCATGCGCACATCCTACAGACTCGGGTCGAATAATCAGATACGCTTCTCCACGCTTGGGGTGGAAAAAATTGTGGTTTAATTCAAAACCTTTTTTTTTAAATAACCGATAAAACTACAGCAAAATAGGATGTAACCTATTTTATTATGGCATAGTTTAGTTATATTTCCATTTAATTAATCTAGGTTATTAAAAAAACAAACATGTATGACTGGTACTGTTGTCTGTTATCCTGCAGGGCGGTACCAGCGCAAATGTGACATCATCGCTCGTAGCCAACCCCAGCCAAGGATTGGGCTACTGGGGTCGGATCGTTTTGCACACGGCACGTGTATTTGTCGACTCTACTCGCGGTGTTCGATTTGAAAGTCTGGCGACTCGGGTGACCCGAATCGCCCGGGTCTTGTTAATCGATTGTGTTTGACTAACCCCGCTCCCCCATTCTCACCCACCCCGACCCCTACTCCCACCCCCAACCCCGCCCCTCTCACCCCACATGTAGATGCTCTTCCCTCCTCCACATACCTCCCTACGTTGTCAAATATTTCATTCAAAACAAAAATTTGGCTGCGGGATCATCGGATCTGTTGGTCCTCCATACCCTAACATTGTCTTTGACTGAGACCAATATCTTCTTGCCTAGCCCTTTCGCTAGTCCCTATCCTTCTCTACCACTAATATGAACCTTCCTCACCCGCTCCCTCTCCATCCCTTCTCCCCCCACCCCCGCTCCTTCCCTCCCTTCGGAGGTTTGGGAAGGGACCCATAGCCGGGCCTTTATTTGTTTCCCTTGGTGCAGCCATCTTTCCAGTCTTATCCCTACCCCTTTTACCCCTGAGAAATGTTCTCCCACATGGGACCACCTTTCATGATGTCCATTTAGTGTTGCAGTTTTTTGCAACCTTCAGTCATTATATATGACTATAACTCCCCCCCCCCCTGCCACCTCCCCCATTCGTTCGCGGGAGTAACTAATATCTAGGTATAATCTACCAACATCTAGCGCCATCTAGTGCCAGTGGATGATGACCTTACTGGTCAGATGTGAGAAGAGGGGTGAAGCAAAATAAGGATCGGGGACGAATGGGTCGCCCAAGCACTGTACCACTGTCAATATTGGGCGCTTGTGTGACTATGGGATTAAATGAGCGTGGGCGTTGTGCACGTGGGCATGTGTGCCAGTGTGTGTGTGTGTGTGTGTGCGTATGTGAATGTGTGTGAGTGTATGTGAGTGTATGTGCGTGTGCGTGTGTGCAGTGGACGCGTGTATCGGAGGCGTGATTGTAGTGGGCGTGAGTGGCTGACGTGGGCGTGGGCGTGGGCGTGGGCGTGGGCGTGGGCGAGGGCGTGGGCGTGGGGTAATGGAAACCCAGCGCGTGCTTTATTAGATAGGCTGTTTGGATAAATCCCGGAATCCATCATCATTGGTCGTAATGCGAAGCATTACGTTTGATGCGAGGAGAGGAAGAGACCCTCCCCCGCCCCCCGTGTCGCGCAGCATTTGCGCCTCACCCGACGCCTGCCCCTCACCCTCCCCCGCCCTCCCCCGGGCCGGCAGCTTTCACACTCACCTGCTGTCGCCTGCCCCCCTCCTCTTCCCTTATAAGGCCGCCTGCCGGCCTCCCTCAGGCACTCGCCCTCCTGCCGCCGTCCAGCTCTCTGCCCTCTTTTCCTGCTTTGGACCTCACCTCGCCGGACTCCACCTCGGACCGCTGCAACTCCTCAGGCCGCCCCAAACATGCCAGGACAAGGCAAGGGCTCCCGGACGACCGCCCTGGCCACGCCGGGGCCCTCCTGCGCGGACGCAGGCCCCCGACACTCCCCGCCCACGCCTTGGTGCGGGGGGGGGGGGGGGTCTCCGGGGAGGCTCGGTGCGCCTCATCTGCCGCTCCACCCCTACCTCCCCCGCCCGTGCTCGTCAGGAACCAGGTCTGCCTGCCTGCCTGCCTGCCATCACCTAGGTCTGCCTGCCTGCCTGCCATCACCTAGGTCTGCCTGCCTGCCTGCATCACCTAGGTCTGCCTGCTGCCTGCTCTGCCATCACCTAGGTCTGCCTGCCTGCCTGCCATCACCTAGGGCTGCCTGCCTGCCATCACCTAGGTCTGCCTGCCTGCCTGCCTGCCTCCTGCCATCACCTAGGTCTGCCTCTGCTGCCTGCCTGCCATCACCTAGGTCTGCCTGCTGCCATCACCTAGGTCTGCCTGCCTGCCTGCCTGCCATCACCTAGGTCTGCTTGCCTGCCTGCCTGCCTGCCATCACCTAGGTCTGCCTGCCTGCCTGCCATCACCTAGGTCTGCCTGCCTGCCTGCCTTCACCTAGGTCTGCCTGCCTGCCATCACCTAGGTCTGCCTGCCTGCCTGCCTGCCTCACCGCAGTCACCATCGGATTGATGGTCACCCACGTCACCCACGTCACCCAGCCATGGCACCCTAGGTCTGCCTGCCTGCCATCACTAGGTCTATCTGCCTGCCATCACCTAGGCCTGCCTGCCATCACCTAGGTCTGCCTGCCATCACTGCCTGCCATCACCTAGGTCTGCCTGCCCTGCCCTTCACCTAGGTCTGCCTGCCTGCCATCACCTAGGTCTGCCTGCCTGCCTGCCTCACCGCAGTCACCATCGGATTGATGGTCACCCACGTCACCCACGTCACCCAGCCATGGCACCCTAGGTCTGCCTGCCTGCCATCACCTAGGTCTACCTGCCTGCCATCACCTAGGCCTGCCTGCCATCACCTAGGTCTGCCTGCCTGCCTGCCATCACGTGCCTCCCTAGGTCTGCCTGCCTTCACCTAGGTCTGCCTGCCTGCCATCACCTAGGTCTGCCTGCCTGCCTGCCATCACCTAGGTCTGCCTGCCTGCCTGCCATCACCTAGGTCTGCCTGCCTGCCTGCCATCACCTAGGTCTGCTGCTGCCTGCCATCACCTAGGTCTGCCTGCCTGCCCTCCTCCAAGAGCAGACCAAGCCCAGCCCAGCCTCACAGGAACCCTCTGCCAACATCACATCTCAGGAGCGGGCCTCCCTTTTTTGGCCGCCCGCTCCCCCTCCACCTAGGCCCCGGACCTCCTCCCCCCAGGCCTCAGGAGCGGGCCTCCCTTTTTTGGCCGCCCGCTCCCCCTCCACGTAGGCCCCGGACCCTCCTCCCAACCAGACCTGCATATCCGGGCTCCCGCCTCGGGCCCCCCGTGCCCCCGCCTCGGGCGCGCCTCGAGCCCTCTCCTTACTCTTTGGCGGAGGGCTCCTCGGCCCCCCCTCTACCAGAACTCTGACATTGCTCCTTATGAGCCCCTCCTGTATTTATCTTTCTGCTCCTCATGAGCCCCTCACTGCATTGCTCCTCCCGAGCCTGTTTATTTGCTCCTCATGAGCCCTTCCTTGCTTTTTTCCTCCTCAGCCTGCTTATTACCTTCCTCTGTATGCTCTGTTTGAGGCGTTAATAAACGCCTTTTCTTTCCACCCCCGCCTTGCCTTCTTCCTTTTCGCGCATCGGTCGTAATGCGAAGCATTACGTTTGATGCGAGGAGAGGAAGAGACCCTCCCCCGCCCCCCGTGTCGCGCAGCATTCGCGCCTCACCCGACGCCTGCCCCTCACCCTCCCCCGCCCTCCCCCGGGCCGGCAGCTTTCACACTCACCTGCTGTCGCCTGCCCCCCTCCTCTTCCCTTATAAGGCCGCCTGCCGGCCTCCCTCAGGCACTCGCCTTAAGGCGTCGGGTGCCGAACAATAGGGTAGCCTTCGCCCGGCTTCCGCTAGGGCGTCTAAGTGGTACTGCCTGCTAACATGTTCTGTTTTGCAGTGACAACACATTATTCTTCTGGTGGGACTAGAGCCCTGTTTACACGGCCGATTTAAAATGCCTCATATAAAACGCCTTGCCTAGATCGACTCACATTTGGCGTGTAAACGCGACTCTGAGGCGTTTTAGGGCTGAATTGATTCATATGAAATGGTTCATCTATACCACCTCATGAGGTGGTTTATTTGAAGCGATTCAGCTGGTTCCCGGGCGGCGATAGTATAAAATAGTAGTGCTTGCCGGAAACAGGGGGAGCAGTAACTAATCGCTGGTGCCCGGCAGTGTTAGGGCCCGAGTACGCCGAAATCTAGTGAATGCGATCATATTTAACAGAATTACAGACTCAAATAATGAAATTTAATTAAATTAACCTTAAATTCCAAGCGATATTAACGTAGCAGCTACATCGGCGTCGAATCACCAAGTGTAAACTAAACAAATAGCAGTGCTCGCCGGCTACAAGCGGACCTAAGGCTGCTGGTTCCCGGCGCCAAAACACTTTCAACTCTGTCCGTGTAAACGCACCTCTTAAAACGCCTCATATAAATCGCTTTGTCTAGATCGTTTCACAATTCCCCATGTAAACACGGCTTAGGACTGCTTACCAGTGTGCAGAATAGGCGAGATCACCGTTCCGACTGTGCATGTGCCAAAAACGGCATTGGCAGCAAAGCAAATGCGTACAGCCATTGAGTTAGCCGATAGGCATAGGGAATAACTTCGATTTTATTCAAAATGAATAGAAATACATAAGAATTTGACATAAACATGTATGCACACATGGAATGCTGGAATGGTGATGTAGTCTATTGGTGTATCTCAAATACCGATACCAACCCCGACATACAGAAAGGGTAATGACTAATGTAGAGAAGGGAGCGGGGAGAAGGAGGGGGGTGTATGGAGAGGGGAGGGTAGAAGAGAGGCGAGAGGAGAGGGAAGAGAGGAGAGAGAAGAGAGGAGAGGGAAGAGTAGATGGAGAGAGGGAGAAAGAGATGGCGTGGGAGAGAGGGGAGAGAAGAAAGTGAGAAAGGAGAGGGCAGAGAAGGAGAATGGGGAGATTCGAGAGGGACAGAGGAGGACAGGAGAGAGAAAGCTAAAAATGAGAGTGAAGAACGAAAAGAGAGAGAAGCAATAGAAAGAGAAAGGAGCGAGGTGGGTTAAGAAGAGAGAGGGAAGAGAAGAGAAGAGATAAGGGAGGAAGAGAGAAGCAAGGTAAGGGGAAAGAATGGGAAATATGAGTGAGATGTGAAAGACAAAGGGAGAGGGAAGAGAGGGAGGAGAGAAGGAGGAGAGAGGGGAGAGAGAGGAGAGAGCGGAGAGAGAGGAGAGAAAGAACAGAAAGGAGGGAGGAGCGAAAAAAGAGGGGGAGGGGGTCGAAAGTGAGGAGAGAGCATAGGGAGGAGAGAGAGGGGAGACAGAGGAAAGATAGGAGGGTGAGAGAGAGGAAAGAAAGAGGAGAGAGGGGACAGAGAGGAGAGATAGGAGCAAAATGAAAGACGGAGACGGGAGAGAAAAAGAGAGAGAAGAGAGAGAAGAGAGAGCCTCAATAGAGAAAGAGAGTGGGAGAGAGAAAGAGAGTATGTAGAGAAAGACAGAGAGGGAAGGAGAGACTGAGTTGAATCTTGTGAGCTTTTTGTGGGCTTAAGCGCATTTACAACATGCAAATCAGAACGGAAGCGTCCACCTTCGAATCCATAATTGCCTATTCAAGCATTGTCGATCCCAGTGGCTGAAGCCACTTGGCATATGTAGGTCAAGCATTGGGTGTTGATCAGCACCGTGAGGGCGTGTGTAGGTGTGGGTAGGTGTGTCTAGGTGTGGGTAGGTGTGTAGGTGTGTGTAGGTGGGTAGGTGTGTGTAAGTGTGTGTAGGTCTGTGTAGGTCTGGACATGTGTGTGCAGGTATGTGTATGTGTGTACATGTGTAGGTATGTACATGTGTGTGCAGGTGTGGGTAGGTGTGGGTAGGTGTAGGTAGGCCTGTGTAGGTGTTATATGTGTAGGTGTGTGCAAGTGTGTGTAGGTGTTTAGGTAAGTGTAGGTGTGTGTCGGTATGTGTAGGGTGTGGGGGTGTAGATGTCTGTTGGTATGTAGCTCTATGTAGGTAAGTTTATGCGTCTAGGTGTGCATGTATGTATATGTATGTGTGTATGTGTGTATGTTATATGTGTATGTAGGTGTGTATGTAGGAGTGTATGTATATGTGTATGTAGGTCTGTGTATGTGCTTAGGGGTGTGTATAGGTGTCTAGGTGTATATCTGTCTGCACGTGTGTATGTGTGTATATGTGTAGGTCGCTATGCGTGTTTGTGTTTATGTATCTAGATGTATATCTTGTTTGTTTGTTGTTATTTTACGTCCTAGCAACATCTAAGGTCATATCAGGATGGGTACCGACTTGTGACAGTGCGCACTCATGGCGACTTTATAGTGCTGTCCCACTGGGAAACAAGGCCGCCAGCACCATGACCTGGTATCCCACTCAGTCACATTATCCTGACACTGAGCACACCAGTCCTTGCCCTATCCTAATAATGCCGAGCGCCTGGCTAGGAAGCGACAAGTATCAATTTAAAGTCATTGGTTTGACTCGACCGGGACTCGAACCCACGACCCCACGATCTACCAGCACGGGAGACGGACGCTCTAACTCATTCGGCCATCCCGTCTGGTAGATGTATATCTGTAGGGGGTGTATGTATGTATGTATGTATGTATGTATGTATGTAGGTGTGTAGGTGTGTATGGATATGTGTCTGTATGTAGGTGTATATGTGTGTAGGTGTGTCTGTATGTGTGTAGGTGGTGTGTATATGTGGGGGGGGGGCGTCTTGTTGACAACCAGACTCTATGGTTTTACAACCTAAATATATCCATATGTAAGTACCGCAAAGACTTCCCCCTCAAACCCCATATCCCTTACCTCCCACAAATCCCGCCCCCCCCCCCTCCTAATCATTCCTCCCACACCGACCCAGTCAGCATCTCCGGCATTATTGTCAGCGAATCTGTTTGTGAGGCTAACTCTCCGCCTACACAGGACGGGCCGACATGTGCCAGATTGGCCGTTCCGATATCTGATTGGAACTATATTAAATTTGATATTTCTAAATGTGTGGGTTTAAAAAGAAGTCAAAGCATTAAATAAAAAGACAAATTAACCTGATGTCTAACAGTCAGAGAAATCTATGGATGCTGATAAGAATTGTTATATTACATTTCCCTTTTCTACTTTGTTATAATTTTACATTGGTAATACAGTAAAACCTCTCTAAATCGACCGACCTTAGTACCCACTTTAAGTGATACATTTAGAGAGGTGGTCGGTTTAAGAAGCTAGAATATCCTTACAATGGTATTGTTGGGACTTAAATAAAGCAATCGATATAAGGGAGTGGTCGATCTGTGGAGGTGGTGGGCTAGAGAGGTTTTACTGTATGTACTTTCAGTTTTTGTTTTGTCTGTGGTATCTATCTATACAATGAAGTTACAATTTAGGATACCTAGAAAAAAGTCTTTGGCAAATGTCATATCCAGTTATTGACCCAAGGCAACCCGCAGAGGTTTAGACCTAATAAAACCTTCTGATTAAATCCGGGTTGCATTTTGACATCTTACTAACAAGTCTATGGGAAAAGAAGAAAAAAAGGAATAATTCCCCGAAATCACCGAAATTTGTCTTAAGAGCATTCACACACACTCATATATATACATATATGTATATAATATATATATATATATATATATATATATACATATATATATGTATGAAACATGAGTTCCGGTGCAAAACCCCGTAGATGCCAATCAAAAATTTAGATAAACATGGGAATCAAACCTTCAAAAAGTTAATTTTTTTACATTCCTATTTTTGGGGTTTATTGCTCCATGATCCACTTCATCACAACAAAAGTGGAATTACTGACAATTAAATTTACCTTCAGGTAGAAATCTTTTATTTAATTAGTTTTTTGGATTGGCCTTTACGGGGTTTTCCGCCTGAACCCAAACCCAAACAACTTGTTCTATATTATATATATAGAATATGTTGCTATGTTGCTTGGGTTTGGGTTGCAAATCGCGATCCGAGTTCTGTAAATTGCGAAACAATAAATAGTAAAGCGCATCGTGTAAAATTGTGAGCTATCTTTGTCAGCACAATAGCTAAAAACGCTACATGAAATGACCAATTGCCAAACAATTTCCAAATTGTGGCGTAATTGTTGTGAAATAAAAATTCCAAAACAAAATGTTCCTTGATATATATTCATATATTGTGAATAACATTAACAGCGTAATCCTGATCCAGACAACTTCTATTATTTATACTCATATAAGTCTCATACATATTATGTAAAAGTTCCGGGCGCAAGTTACAGTGGTAATGCCGGAAGTTAAAGCTGCATAATCCGATGAAATATCAAATTTTCAAAACCAAACCAATTATCTAGATTTGATTTGACATATCTAACTTAGATACTGATGCACTTCTTAAGCATTTGTTTCTGCGTAGAAGGCAATTCTGAGTCAATTTAACAGAACCTGTTACTGCAGGAATCTATGGTGTCAGAGTTTTGGCAAGCTTGTCAAAACTAATTTTCCATGTTTGCACTCAAAATATCTCAAAAGTTTACCATTTAAAATAAAAGTAACTTTGAACGAATGTAAAGTAGTTACTAGTGATCGATCTAACATATTTATCTCAGAAAAAATACGAAAACTCAAAACCATCGGACTATGCAACTTTAAGGTCGGGCGGTGGTGGAAACACTAGTACCCGTATGAGTAAGGAGCAAATACATTGGCTAATGATATAATATCAAAATAATAATATAATGTAATAATATATAGAACGCGGTTTTATACTCGCATAATGCTTATACATCAAATATATATTATGTAAAGACTCGTGAATATATAGCCAACCCTAACAAAATACAAGTAAATAGTGCAATAATTCGCATTCCCTTTTTCTTTTTCTCTTTTTTAAATAAATGATAAAAGACAATGTGATCGCCGCTCAACTACAGGCTCAATTTGAGGTTATTAATTGCTTCTGCTGTCAGCCGCCAGATGGATCTGCTTTATCCCCACTCATCATGCAGTCTCATAATTATGTTACCCACTTGATATATATATCATATATATCATCTGCTATATAGTGTATGATATATATATACAATAAAACCTGTTTAAATCGGCCGACCTTCGGACGGACTTTAAGTGGTCCATTTAGAGAGGTGGTCGGTCTAGGGAGTGAGAATATGGTTACAATGGTATTGTTGGGACCCAAACAAAGCGATCGATATAAAGGAGTGGTCGATCTGTGGAGGAGGTCGGTTAGAGAAGTTTTACTATATATCATATATTCCATCCGCTACATAGTGGATGACAATTGATATATTTATATGATATATTCCATCTGCTGTATGATATATATCAGATATACCTTCCGCTATATAATGGATGATATATTCAATCTGCTATATATTGTATGATATATATATCAGATAATGACCTACCATTGCTGTATGCAAGTGCTAATTTCACACTTTTTGCGGATGATGCTATCCTCACAGTGCACAATAAAAACATTATTCTGGCAGCTACTATGGTAAACAAGGTGTTAAAAAACGTCAATATTTGGTGTGCTGATAACAAACTTACCCTAAAACACACACAAATCAGAACATGTGATATTTGGAACAAAATCTAGAAAATCTCAAGCACAAAATATAGAGCTATGTATAGGCAATGCTGTGCTAAGAGAAGTGAACTTGTACAAATACTTAGGAACCACACTTGACTCTACACTGAATGCGAACCAGCAACTATCGAGGCTGAATCGGTGAGTGTGTGCTCAGCTTTCAGGTACCTTAACGAGTATAGTGAGGGTGGTGGATGAGCACAGCTGGTTTTACTTAACAAGCAGCGGGAGCTGGGAGCTGATTGGATGCCTGCTCCAGCTAGCGTGGCGGAGGTGGCTGTGGTGGTGGTGGTGGTGGTGGGGGGAGGGTTATAGATTGAACAGCCAAAGCATCCAAAATGGATCTGTTCAACTTGGAAAGTAATGAGTTCTTGGAATTCTACCACTATGGCTGCAAAGCTGTCTGTGCAGTGAGCATGTATTTAGACCATCACAGTGCATTATTTATCAAATATTTACAGGACTTGTTTTTCTTCTACAGCCTTGGTAGGTTGTGAGCGTGTACCAGGATGGCTACAGCGCCTTGTATTCTCACTTGGTCATCCATTCAAGTCCTGATGAGTTTCAACTTTTCTTAAAGCTGCATAGTCCAAATGAAATATCAAATTTTCAAAACCAAACCAATTATCTAGATTTGATTTTACATATCTAATTTAGATACTGATGCACTTATTAAGCATTTGTTTCTGCGTAGAAGGCAATACTGAGTTAATTTAACAGAACTTGTTACTGCAGATGTCTATGGTGTCAGAGTTTTGGCAAGCTTGCCAAAACTAATTTTCCAAGTTTGCACTCAAAATATCTCAAAAGTTTACCACTTAAGATAAAAGTAACTTTTAACTAATGTAATGTAGATACTAGTGATCGATCTAATATATTTATCTCAGAAACCATCGGACTATGCAACTTTAGTTTGTGTAATCCTAAGCGAAGCAGTGTTTGGAATGTGATATTAACCATAGAACGTGCACATATATGTTGGTCTTTTGGGGTGCTTTTTGGGGGTAAATATGTTTATTCTGCTGAATAAATCTTTTGTTAGTGCCTAAGCACTGGTCTTCCAAGCATTTTTTTATTCTGGGTTATTTACACAAAATGGTATATAGAGTAAGGTATACATTAACTGATGAATACACAATTTGCAGCATATAACCCAATGAAATTCTGTAACCCAAAAGTTCCATTGCAATATGGTAACAGTAGTGTCATATAACTAGATCAATATTAGCCAGATCAATATGAGTATTTACATGGTATTTAGAATGTTCGCTATGTTGTAGGAATGGTTTTGGCATTGTTGATTAACTGCTTTAAAGATTTCGTCACGTGATTTTAACAAGTATTCCTTGCATGAATACTTTATGTATCTTAATGAAGGATTACACTTAAAATAATAGAATGGGTTATTTGAGATCGATGTTCCAGATGTGTCACGGGGTATGTATGTCTCCAAAGCGCGGCGGGGTTAGTTAACATATTAGTTATTTAGCAACTTGGGGGGGAGTGTGTACCCAGCGAGCACCGCTATTTGACAATATCAGCGGCCAGGAACCAGCAGCCTTCTTAGAGGTGAGCCTGTTGCCGGCGAGCAATGCTATTTGACAATATCGGCGGCCAGGAACCAGCAGCCTTAGTGGTGAGCCTGTTGCCGGCGAGCACCGCTATTTGACAATATCGGCGGCCAGGAACCAGCAGCCTTACTTGTGAGCCTGTTGCCGGCGAGCACCGCTATTTGTTTAGTTTACATTCGTCGATTCAACAATATGAATTACACCGCCAATGCGGCCGCAGCGTTAATAACGGTTCGAATTTAGGGTTAAATTGATAAAATTTCACTTATTGCGTATGTAATTCTGTTAAATATGATCGCATTGAATAGATTTGGGCATAATCGGTCCCTAACATCGAAGTTAACCATCCTATGGCTTGGGGTTAGTGCAGGCGACTTGAAGCCCGCGGTGTTTGTCTAACGCCAACACATACATACGGAGTTTTCGCCGCTAACCCGGTAAACCCGCCGAAAACCAGCTTTGCCGCGCTAACCCTGACACATACATATGGCCCCTGATGCCTATATATTCTGACAAAGTCGAAGTAAGATAGATAGGCCACGGCTTGACAGTGATGCAGATTTAAAGGTACAAAATATACGAGGTGCTAGTTACTTTTATTCTTGTCATGCGTCAATGACATCGCACACTGATAACTGGGTGGCCTTAATACTACTACAGTAAAACCTCTCTAAATCGAGCAATCAAATGGTCCATTTAGGGCCGTGGTTAGTTTGGGGAGTTTTAAAAAATCATTACAGTGGTATTGTATGGGTAATCGTTTGGGACCCATATAAAGCGATTGATATAAGGGAGTGGTCGATTTGTGGAGGTTGTCGCTTAGAGAGGTTTTACTGTATATGATGGTAACTGGTAATTAAAGTCGCAAATAGTCCGATATTTTAGAGTTTCTGCCATTGTACTAAATAAATATATTAGGCTGATTGTTATAATGTACCTTACTTTTTAGTTTGAAGTTATTTTTATAATAAATGGCTAACTTAGCAGATATTTGAAAACATACAAAAGTGATTTGGCATGCACATAAAAAGCTGACGCCATTGCCTTCAGCAGTAACATGTATGACAACATTGATTCAGTATTCCCTTCTTTCAACAAGAAATGCTTAATAAGTGCCCCAGTATCTAAGTTGGATATGGAGGATCGAATCTAGGTCAGTGTTTTTGGTTTTTTAAATATTATGTTTTCATTGGACGATGCAGCTTTAAAGCTGACAGTGTGAAGTGAGTTATGACTGAATTGTATCCTAGTGGTGGAAGCGGTATTAGAGCTCCCATCAGTGCTCACTATCAGTATCACAGGACAGTTCCCATACTGATTTTGTTTTGCTTTGTTGGACTTCAACATCCTAACAACATCTAAGGTCATATCAGGACGGGTACCAACTTGTTGGAGGTTAACCAACTTGTGACAGTGTGGACTCATCATGACTCTATAGTGCTGCCCAACTGGGAGATCAGGATGCTGACACCATGACCCGATTTCCCACTCAGTCACATTATCCTGATATTGAGGTAACCAGTCCTTCCCCTATGCTAGTAGTGGCGAGCGCCAGGCTAGGTAGTGACAAGTATCAAGTTTGTATGTCATTGATTTGACTCGACTGGGAATCGAACTCCCGACCTTCTGCAGGGGAACCGGACGCGTTGGCCGAATAGGGTGCAAGCCTCCCATGTGTAAGGTCAGAAGTTCAATTCCCGGTCGAGTCAAACCAATGACTTACAAAATTGATACTGTCTTATCGATTCCTAGTCAGGTGCTCAGCATCATTAGGATATGGCAATGACTGGTTGCCTCAGTGTCGGGATAATGTGACTGGGAGGGATATCAACTCATGGTGCTGGCAGCTGGTCTGCCAGTGGGGAAGCACTATAAAATCGCCATTAGAGTTCACTGTCATAAGTCAGTACCTGTCCTGATATGACCTTAGATGTTGTTAGGACGTGAAACTGCAATAACCAACCAACTAACCTGCCGCACGGGAAGAGTGTACTCTGTCGATTCGGCAACTGCATCCGCCCCCCCCCCCCGTCCTGATGTGACCTCAGATGTTACTAGGAACTAAAACCGCACTCACTCATCTGAAGAAGCAGGTCAGTGTTGACCACTTGTCTTCCTGGCTCAGTTCTGATATGATTGATGCCAACTCGTGCTTGGTGGGTCTGGAGAGTAACTGAAGTAGTTCTCATTGTCGTAAACTAACAACTAAAACATTTCATGTAAACGTAAAATGATTCAATGTATCTCATACTCATTACTTCTTTGACAATACTCATTACTGATCTTTGACAATACTCTTGATATGTCAAGATGGTGTGTGGGGCATCATTTATGCAACTGAGACATCTCAGATCCATCAAGGATGCCTTGACATGTGACTCGTTAGAGAAGGTTACTCATGCTTTCATTGGTTCACGCCTGGATTAATGTAATGCTCTCTTGTATGGTCTGCCGCTGTCAAGTATTTCAAAACTGCAACGTATACAGAATGCGGCTGGCAGGTTGTTGACGGGTACAAAGAAATTTGATCACATCACTCCTGTGCTGAAATCATTACACTGGCTCCCTGTGGAGAAGAGAATTGATTTCAAGGTGCTGCTTCTTGTATATCGTGCCTTGCATGATCAGGCTCCAGAATATATGAGAGATATGCTCCAGGAGAGAACAAATGTTCGAACACTGCGCTCCACAGTCTCCAGCCAGTTAGCAGTTCCTCGGAGCAGACTCAAAGGCTTTGGGGATCGTGCTTTTAGTATTGCTGCCCCGAGACTGTGGAATGCTCTGCCAGGATATATCATTGATTGTAGATCTGTTGGTGCTTTTAAGAAAGGTCTTAAGACACATTTGTTTAAATCTGCTTTTAACTAGGTGAAATTTATTTTCCTGTATATTTGTTTGTTATGTAAAGCGCCTGAGAACGGCTTGCTGGATCTGGAGCTATATAAATGTTTTATTATTATTATTATTACTTAATGCATTGTGTACACATTAATTTCAAAATTTACTTCACACTTCAATTGACTAGGTATAAATCATGTAAAATAATTGTGTAAACACCTATATAACTGTAACACTTACGGACGGAAGGCCAGTGCTGTGGCACTGACAAAGGATCTATGTGAATAACATTCATTTACCAACAAAAAGGTGGTTAGAAGAAGGATTTGATACAGTTGCTAGAACGTCAGGGGCAGAGATGAGAGTTTATGGGGGGGGGGGGGTGGCTTTGTTTGTTTTGCACTTTCTCGGTCAGTCAAGCTGGAAGCAACAAGTATCAATTTCATAAGTCATCGGTTTGACTCGACCATATATATATGTATGTATGTATGTATGTATCTATGTATGCGTGTATATGTAACCAGGCGCAGTGGCCGAATCGCTAGAGCGCTGGCCTCAGGAGTTTGGTTCCCGATCGAGTCAAACCAATGATTTATCAAATTTATACTTGTCGCTTCCTAGCCTGACGCTCGGCATTAATAGGAGAGGTCAAAGACTGACTAGCTCAGTGTCAGTAATGTGTGTCGGGTCATGGTGCCAGTGGCTTGATTACCCAGTGGGCAGCACTATAAAGTCACCATGAGTGCATACTGTCACAACTTGGTACCCATCCTGATTCTATGACCTTAGATGTTGCCAGAACGTAAAACTCCAACAACCAATTACGTATGTATGTATGTATGTATGAATGTATGTATGTATGTATGTATGTATGTATCTGTGCATGCATGCATGCTAATATATTTTGCCCTCTTGACAGCTGCTAAACACACACCAACAATATACTACATCTCCATTCCAGCCACGCGATGCATTGTGGGATGCGTGGAAGAAAAACAAACCTGCGAGAAGCACATGGCACATGCTAATACCCTGGGTGCAGCTATGAAATGTGCTAGTTTCAGCTCATCTCAGCTCTTGTTTGAAACATGGAATACCAACTAAAAAAATATACGTTGTTGTTAGGACGTGAAACTGCAATAACTGACTCTGGCTATGGCTCTAACACTAGTCTGAGTGCATATGAACTTCTGACCTTACACATGGGAGGCTTGCACCCTATTCGGCCAACGCGTCCGGTTCCCGTGCAGAAGGTCGGGAGTTGCATTTACATCAATATAATCAGCACATCTTATGCCATATGCATTTAGATTTAAACAAATCTGGGCACTCAGACTAGTGTTAGAGCCATAGCCAGAGTCAGTTTTGCTTATTTGATTCATGTTTTTATTTATATCCTATGGTTAATGACATATGAAGAGTTCAGGTGCAAAACCCAGTAAACGCCAATCCATAAATGCAGTTTCAATTAAATTCTAACTAATTCCACTTTTCTTATGTTACCATGATTATGGGGCAATGAACACACAAAGTAGGAATGTGAAAATATGTACTTTTTGAAGGTTTAGTTCCAATGTTTATATCAATTTTTGGATTGGTGTTTACGGGGTTTTGCTCCTGAACTCTTCATATGTAGAACTAGACAATGAGTAGGGTTAATCAGATATTGGTTATATATTTCTTTGAAACAAGTTTTTGTTGACACATTTGACATTTTAATATTTAGAACAAGAATTACTTATGTCTAATCATAAAGTGACTGAAATTGTATGTTTCTTAGCTCAAAATGCTTAAATATGGCAAGTTGTGTCTTAAAATATTCATTGCATTATTATATTGCATTATTGTGCCAGATTGTTATGTATTTTTATTAATTTTGAATAAAATCTAAGTTTTGCCCTATGTGTATCGGCAAACCCAATGGTGTACACCTTTGCTTTGCTGCCAACGCCGTGTTCAGCGCATGCACAGTTGGAACAGTGATCTCGTCTATAGAGTGCTGACCCTGGTCAACCACCCCTTGACCTCCACAGTAACCATAGTAACCGGCCGCGCCTGTGTGCGTGTAGCAGAACCCACTTATTCCCTGCCATACAACACAACCACACTGACATGTGTGCAACCAGTGCGCATGCCAACTGTGCAAGTGTGTGTGTGGGGGGGGGGGGGGGGGGGACAAGGGGGCATATATGGTTAGCTAGCCGGCGAGTACACTTCACCAATTTAATTAACTGCATTCACGCATTCACTCACCCACTCACTCACCCACTCACCCACTAACTCATCATCATCATCATGCTGTCGGTCGCGATGCGACAAAGACTGCTTTCATTACTTGACTGCCGCTCTCCATTTAGCTCTCTACTGTGAGAGTTGCGTCCATGAGTCGGTCTTAATGTCTCTCAGCTTCAGGTTTCTCTTGATGGTATCCCTGAACCGTAGACGGGGGCGCCCTCTCTTTCTGTAGCCAGAAGACAGTTGAGAATAGAGTATCTGCTTTGGTAGCCTGTCTGATGACATCCTCATGAGGTGTCCAATCCACCAGAGATTCTTTTTGATCAGAAGATCTTCCATAGAGGGCAGCCCCATCCGTTCGAGTATTTTATTATTCGTCACTTTGTCCTTCCAGGTTAGCCTCATGATTGAACGCAGATGTCGCATCATGAAGGCATGCAGCTTTTTCACCTGCCATCTGTACACTGTCCAGGCCTCGGCTCCGTATACTAACTCACTCACCCAATAACCCAAGCACCCACGATTGTGTGAGTGAGTTAAATGGGTGAGTGGGTGAGTGAATGAGTGAGTGAGTTAATGGGTGAGTGAGTGGGTGAGTGAATAGGTGAGTGAGTGACTGGGCGGCCTAGCTAGCAGCCTGAATAGAGGGGTTTGTGCACAAACTTTGAGGTCTCAGAAATGGTGTGCTATTGGCTATCTGTCATGTTTGTTCATCTGATGTCAATCGTAGCACATTCGTGAGTAAAGTAGCAAAGTCTGATGGATTTCAATATCTGCCATATTTTTAAAATAAATATATTAGGTTCATCGTTAATTTATCTCCATTACCTCAGTTTGGAGTAACTTTATTTATGGGGTAAAATAATTTTAAAATAGCTAAATTTGCAGGCGAAATAATGTTGGTGTAGCTACACATTGCAGGAGAAATAAATTCGGTGTACACATCGAAATGATAGCTTTCATCAGTATTCTATGTTCTATTATATTGGCTTAATATTCCTTCTGTGCGACAATAAATGTTTTATAAGTGCACCAGTTTCTAGTTTGGGGATGCATGGTGAAATGTGCACAAAGTGCTATGGTTTAGACAATGTTATGTCTTCATTGGATTCTGAAGCGTTCATGGCTGGATTAAGACTATATAATGGGGCCATGGCAACAGGCTGACTGATGCTTACCCTGGGCTTTCAAACTCAACTGGGCCCGTATGCAGGAGTCAGTGTTAGCTGCGTTTGGTGATACAGCCTGTTACCGTTTAGCTATCACCGACGTCGGGAACTGTGTCAAGTGGTATGCAGGAGCGTGTAACACTTACATTATAGCTAAACGTGAAGTTATTTATAGATTTGGGAAATCCCTCTGCGTCTGTAGCCATATATTAGGCTCAAATCTATTAAATGCTATCATATTTAACACAATTACACACGCAATAAGTGAAATTTCATGAAATTAACCCTTAATTCGAAGCAATATTAATGCTGCCGCCGCGTCGGTGGCGATATTAATATGTTCGAGTCGATGAATGTAAACTAAGCAAATCGCCACCGCCGCCGCATCGACGTCGCTTTCCATACTGGCGGCGGTGGCGGCGGTTGCTTGCATTCGTCGGTTCGAAAATATTAATATCGCCGCCATTGCGGTGGCAGCATTAATATTGCTTCGAATTTAGGGTTAATTTCATGAAATTTCACTTATTGCGTATGTAATTCTGTTAAATATGACAGCATTGAATAGATTTGGGGCTAATATATTGCCGCCGATGCGGCGGCGGCGGCGGCGGCATCGACAGTATGGATATCGACATCCATGTGGCGGTGGCGGCAATTTGTTTACTTTACATTCGTTGATTCGAAAATATTAATATCGCCGCCATTGCGGCGGCAGCGTTAATCTCGCTTCGATTTTAGGGTTAATTTAATCAAATTTCACTTATGGCGTATGTAATTCTGTTAAATATGACAGCATTGAATAGATTTGGGGCTAATATATTGCCGCCGATGCGGCGGCGGCAGCGGCGTCGACAGTATGGATATCGACGTCCATGCTGCGGCAGCGGCGATTTGTTTACTTTACATTCGTCGATTCGAAAATATAAATATTAATATCGCCGCCGTTGCGGCGGCAGCGTTAATCTCGCTTCGATTTTAGGGTTAATTTAATAAAATTTCACTATTTGACTATGTAACTTTGTTAAATATGACACCATTGAATAGATTTGATACCTTACACCGCTGTAAACTAGCTAAATTTCTGGTTTACCTTAACCTAGTTTAAGCTTCTGGTGTTAGGCCTATCACTGACTCGTGCATACCATTTTTTCAGGCTAAGCGGGAATTCCGGCCAAACACCGTTTTGCCTCGCTATCACCGACTCCTGCATACGGCCCCTGGTTTGTGTTATACCTCCTAATATATATCAAAGGTACTCTAGAATTAACCGCTGACTCAACTTTATATTAGGTCACTATTTCTAAGAGGTAATATATTAGTTAATAGGTGGTTATATGTTGTTTAATAGATAATTTATATATAATTTATATATATATATATTTTGATGTCGTTGTATGCAATTTCAGTCCAATTAGTCAGAACATTAGACACTGTGTTTGACAGATCAGTTGTCATAGTAACAGTTGATTCATATTCTGTAAATAGACACCATGTGGCTCCAAACCATATGGTGTCACAAAGTCCCTGAAAGGTGGCCACAGAACAGCGGTAAAAACATGAACACAGATGGGACATAATGTAACCTTGACATAGAGGTTAAATTCAAAAATATAGAGTGGGGAAGGGCCAGGGTCTTACTCTGCTACCGACTAGCTCGTAGAGGTTCTTGAGTGTGATCTCTGTTAAATGACGGCTATATATGGCCTTGTATCATGTTATGTGGTGCTATATATTATTGTAGATTATTAATAATTCATAATCTACAATAATATTAGATATTGTTTATATATTATTATATATTATCATAGAGTATTATAGGTTATTATAGATTTTATAGATTATTACACATTAGTATCGGTCGGTATAGATCAGTATAGATTGATATAGATCGTTATAGAACGTCATCGATCGTTATAGATCGTTATAGATCTCATAGAACATTATATATTCTCATAGATTATAATACTCAATAATAATAGATTATTATAGATTATTATAGATTATCATAGATTATAATAGATTATTATAGATTATCATAGATTATCATAGATTATTATAGATTATAATAATTTATTGTAGATTATTATAGATTATTATAGATTATTGTAGATTAGCATAGATTATAATAGATTATTATAGATTATCATAGATTATTATAGATTATGATAGATTATTATAGATCATTATGGATTATTATATATTATAATAACTTATTGTAGATTATTATAGATTATTATAGCTTATTGTAGATTAGCATAGATTATAATAGATTATTATAGATTATTATAGACTATCATAGATTATCATAGATTATCATAGATTATTATAGATTATTATAGATTATTATAGATTATAATAACTTATTGTAGATTATTATAGATTATTATCGTAGATTATTGTAAATTAGCATAGATTATAATACTCAATAATAATAATAGATTATTATAGATTATTATAGATTATCATAGATTAGTATAGATTATCATAGATTATCATAGATTATAATAACTTATTGTAGATTATTATAGATTAGTATAGATTATTGTAGATTAGCATAGATCATAATAGATTATTATTGATTATTATAGATTATCATAGATTATCATTGATTATTATAGATTATAATAGATTATTATAGATTATTATAGACTATCATAGATCCTCATAGATTATTGTAGATTATAATAACTTATTGTAGATTATTATAGATTATTATAGCTTATTGTAGATTAGATTAGATTATAATAGATTATTATAGATTATTATAGACTATCATAGATTATCATAGATTCTCATAGATTATTGTAGATTATAATAACTTATTGTAGATTATTATAGATTATTTTCGATTATTATAGATTATGATAACTTATTGTTGATTATTATAGATTATTATAAATGGAGCAGTGTCAGGATGATGCTACTCGGTGCGATATCAGATCATGATTCCTTCTTTAGGTGTCCATGTGGGTCAGCAATGTGAAGGTAGTAAACTCCCAATGGACAAACAAGCATCCCCTTTGTACCCCCACCCCCTCTGCTCATATTGTCATGATACTTTGGTTGGTTGTTGGAGTTTTACATCCTGGCAGCATCTAAGATCATATCAGGATGGGTACCGACTGGTGATAGTGTGAACCCATGGTAACTTTATAGTGCTGCCCCACTGGGAGATCAGGACACCAACACAATGACCTAATACCCCACTCAGTCAGATTATCCTAACACTGAGCCAACCAGCCCTATCCTAATAATGCCGAGCGCCTGGTTAGGAAGCGACAAGTATCAATGTTTAAGTCATTGGTTTGACTCGACCAGGGTTCGAACCCATGGGTTCGAATCCCACGATCTACCAAAAGCGGGAGCCGGATGCTCAACTCGCCTGGTCTGTCATGATACTTACTAGCACGTACTGAAGGTGAAGATTACACACACTGAGATGCAGTTACCCCATGCAGTGTGTTAGGAAGACCCCCGCTGTGTGCGTCACAGAGGCAGACAGGAGGCTGTTTATCAAGTGGAGAATTGCTGCTGTAGCCGTTTGGTTTACGTGCGCAGGAGCACGGCCACAGGGTCGGGGAAAGGAGGAGTGCCACCAGACCAGTGTCCGACAGACGCTTCACCAGGTGTTATATATTACCTTAGATGTTGCGAGGATCTAAAACACCAAGCAAATAAAGCTTCACCATGAACCCAACTACTCGACTCACAACAAGTGGGTGAGTGGGTGAGTAAGTGGGTGAGTGAGTGGGCGGGTGAGTGAGTGGGTTAGTGAGTGGGTGAGTGAGTTAGTGAGTGGGTGAGTGAGTGAGTGAGTGAGTGAGTGAGTTGGTAGGTGAGTAGATGTGTGAGTGGGTGGATGCGTGAATTGGTGAGTGAGTACGTGACTACGTGAGTGATTGGGTGGGTGGGTGATTGGGTGAGTGAGTGAGTGAGTGAGTGAGTGAGTGAGTGAGTGAGCGAGCGAGCGGGTGAGTGAGTGGGTGAGGTAGTGAGTGGGTGAGTGAGTGAGTGAGTGAGTGAGTGTGAGCCAGTCAGTCAGTCAGTCAGTCAGTCAGTGACTCCGTGAGTCAGTGAGTCAGTGAATAAGTGAGTCAGTGGTTTGCTAATTTGGCCAAATGAGACAATAATTATGGCCAAAAAAAATCATTAATGATCACATCCGACTGATCTCAGTACAATGTAGCGTCTGTAACTATACATTAGTCGGGGCTTTTTACACTGCATCAAATATCTCCAAATATAAGTTAGCCAGTTAAAATAAAAGCTATTTCAAACAAAAAGGTAGAGTAGTATGTGCCACGTGTGCCATTTTAAACAAACAACACCGTCTCAGGCTCGGGCGCAATGGCCGAATCGGTACGACACAGGCTTCGCATGCGGAAGGTCTTAGGGGGTAGGCTTTCCAAATTGTTTGATTTGAAAAGAAGAGCATATTAAAGGCGATACATACTACACAGCGCAATAGTTGTGCACTGATTTTCACATGTGAAATGCCACATCCACAGGTAGGCATAGGTAGGGTGATTGCATAAGGGAGCCTAGATAGTTAGGACTCTAGCTCCGGAATGGCAGAAGTGTGGGTTTGAGCATTGCTGGAGATGCAATGTTCCCCTGCATTTGCAAAAACACCAAGCGTCCTGATATGACCTTAGATGTTGCTAGGACGTAAAACAACAACAAACAAACAAAAACACCCTCCACTACATTGACGCCATTACCAGGATTCTTCCCTTTAATCAATCCCTGTCTTCCTATATGTTTTTTTGAGGGGGAGGCTTGTTTGGGAGGGGGGGGGGTAAAGAACTTTATTTATTTAAGAAGAACAGTCATTTAAATTTCTGTTGGCGTAACGGACAATAGTCCGGCCAAATATATTATGTTTTTATATGAATGTTCATTTGCCACATATTCCTTGACAATAGTCCGGCCTATATTATGTTTTTATATGAATGTTCATTTGCCACATATTCCTTGACAATAGTCCGGCCTATATTATGTTTTTATATGAATGTTCATTTGCCACATATTCCTTGACAATAGTCCGGCCTATATTATGTTTTTATATGAATGTTCATTTGCCACATATTCCTTGACAATAGTCCGGCCTATATTATGTTTTTATATGAATGTTCATTTGCCACATATTCCTTGACAATAGTCCGGCCTATATTATGTTTTTATATGAATGTTCATTTGCCACATATTCCTTGACAATAGTCCGGCCTATATTATGTTTTTATATGAATGTTCATTTGCCACATATTCCTTGACAATAGTCCGGCCTATATTATGTTTTATATGAATGTTCATTTGCCACATATTCCTTGACAATAGTCCGGCCTATATTATGTTTTTATATGAATGTTCATTTGCCACATATTCCTTGACAATAGTCCGGCCTATATTTTGTTTTTATATGAATGTTCATTTGCCACATATTCCTTGACAATAGTCCGGCCTATATTATGTTTTTATATGAATGTTCATTTGCCACATATTCCTTGACAATAGTCCGGCCTATATTATGTTTTTATATGAATGTTCATTTGCCACATATTCCTTGACAATAGTCCGGCCTATATTATGTTTTTATATGAATGTTCATTTGCCACATATTCCTTGACAATAGTCCGGCCTATATTATGTTTTATATGAATGTTCATTTGCCACATATTCCTTGACAATAGTCCGCCTATATTATGTTTTTATATGAATGTTCATTTGCCACATATTCCTTGACAATAGTCCGGCCTATATTATGTTTTTATATGAATGTTCATTTGCCACATATTCCTTGACAATAGTCCGGCCTATATTATGTTTTTATATGAATGTTCATTTGCCACATATTCCTTGACAATAGTCCGGCCTATATTATGTTTTTATATGAATGTTCATTTGCCACATATTCCTTGACAATAGTCCGGCCTATATTATGTTTTTATATGAATGTTCATTTGCCACATATTCCTTGACAATAGTCCGGCCTATATTATGTTTTTATATGAATGTTCATTTGCCACATATTCCTTGACAATAGTCCGGCCTATATTATGTTTTTATATGAATGTTCATTTGCCACATATTCCTTGACAATAGTCCGGCCTATATTATGTTTTTATATGAATGTTCATTTGCCACATATTCCTTGACAATAGTCCGGCCTATATTATGTTTTTATATGAATGTTCATTTGCCACATATTCCTTGACAATAGTCCGGCCTATATTATGTTTTTATATGAATGTTCATTTGCCACATATTCCTTGACAATAGTCCGGCCTATATTATGTTTTTATATGAATGTTCATTTGCCACATATTCCTTGACAATAGTCCGGCCTATATTATGTTTTTATATGAATGTTCATTTGCCACATATTCCTTGACAATAGTCCGGCCTATATTATGTTTTTATATGAATGTTCATTTGCCACATATTCCTTGACAATAGTCCGGCCTATATTATGTTTTTATATGAATGTTCATTTGCCACATATTCCTTGACAATAGTCCGGCCTATATTATGTTTTTATATGAATGTTCATTTGCC
>CM059191.1:60537583-60926149 GCA_030323885.1 Branchipolynoe longqiensis | reverse complement strand
ATGGACACCGCGTCCGATCGAATTTTATGTAGTAGATCGGTTTTGCATTTATCAACTCTGAAAAGGAGCACAGTTTGAGAAAGACTAAACCGAAACCTACTGATAATCGATGTTCCCGTCGCCGTCCTTGTCGAGTTTGTCAAGGAGGTTCTGGATGTCCTCTTCATCCATGTCAATCCCCGTAGACTGCAAACAGAGGCTTGCATCATTTTGCTGTCTGTTGGTAATGCACATTATGGAATTATACAATTATAAACAATGCCAAAATATTGACAGCGTACTAATGGGATTTCATCGTATTGTTCTAATGTGCTACGATTAACAGTATGATCAGACTGGAAAAGCTAGATCCCTTATTGGGCAGTGTTTGGAGAGGAGTTACTGGAGAGGGCTGAAATAAAGACACAAATGAACATACAGAGATAAACTCATCTATATATATATAGAGAGAGGGAAACAGAGAGAGTGAACCAAGATAGAAAGAGTATTGTAGATATTGACACAAATAAATAGAAGTAGAGAGATGTACGGATAGAGCCAGAAGACCGGCATAGAGACACAAAAATGTAGACTGAAATAGAGATAAACTTGCACAGAATGGGTCGATATAAATGATGGCATATATATATATATATATATATATATATATATATATATATATATATAGCATCATCATCATCATGCTGTCGGTCACGATGCGACAAAGACTGCTTTCATTACTTGACTGCCGCTCTCCATTTAGCTCTCTGCTGTGAGAGTTGCGTCCATGAGTCGGTCTTAATGTCTCTCAGCTTCAGGTTTCTCTTGATGGTATCCTTGAACTGGAGACGAGGGCGCCCTCTCTTTCTGTAACCAGAAGACAGTTGAGAATAGAGGATCTGCTTTGGTAGCATGTCTGATGACATCCTCGTGAGGTGTCCAGTCCACCGGAGATTCTTTTTGATCATAAGATCTTCCATAGAGTGCAGCCCCGTCCATTCGATATATACAGTAAAACCTCCCTAACCGACTACCTCCACAGATCGACCACTCCCCTATATCGATCGCTTTATTTGGGTCCCAACAATACCATTGTAACCATATTCTAATTCCATAAACCGACCACCTCCCTAAATCGACCAATTAAAGTCTGTCCCAAGGTCGGTCGATTTAGAGAGGTTTTACTGTATACAATAAGATACTGAGATAGACAGAGATATACAGACAGACAGAGGGCAAACTGAGATAGAGACAGATATAGACTCACAGTGACAGACACATAGCCACATGTAGGGAGAACTGGGATAGATAAAATACTATATAGACATACAGAAATAGAAAGAGACACGGATAGATCAATTTAAATAGCGACAGACCGAGATCAACCAGACAGGCTGGGCTGGGGCCCAGAGCCAAAAGCCACCAAGAATCGAAACCAATGTCCTCAAACAGCACCAAGACTGACGCTGTGCTGCACCTTAATGCCTTGCACCACCTCCTCCCTGGACACGGACCACGACTTGTCCGTGTCGAACTGCTTGAACAGGTCCAGCATCCGGATCTCGTGGCTCTGGCAGTACTTCCTCAGCTTCGTGATCGGATCCTTCTGGAATTCGGCGTTCAGGTCAATGAATTTCATTGGCCGAGGTCTCTGAAATGATTAGCGACAATAATTCAATGACATAATATTATTAATAGGGTGGAGGGTTTTCCACAGAGCATGCGCAGTTAACTACTAGCTGTAAGGTTAGTTGTTGCCATTGACGTCAGGTGGTGGTGGAAATCCTCTGTGTGTATGTATGTATGTATGTATGTATGTGTGTATGCATGTGTGTATGTATGTATGTATGCATATGTGTATGTATGTATGTGCATGTGTGTATGTGTATGCATGTATGTATGCATATGTGTATGTATGTATGTATATATGTATGGGTGTATGTATGTATGTATGTGTGTATGTGTGTAATTGTGTATGTATGTATGCATATGTGTATGTATGTGTGCATGTGTGTATGTGTGTATGTATGTATGCATATGTGTATGTATGTGTGTGCATGTGTGTATGTGTGTATGCATGTATGTATGCATATGTGTATGTATGTATGTATATATGTATGTGTGTATGTATGTATGTGTGTATGTATGTATGTGTGTATGTGTATGCATGTGTGTATGCATGTATGTATGTGTGTGTATGTATGGATGTGTGTATGCATGTGTGTATGTGTGTACGTGTGTATGTATGTATGTGTGTGTATGTATGTATGTGTGTATGCATGTGTGTATGCGTGTATGAATGTATGTATCTATGTATGTATGGGTGTATGTATGTGTGTATGCATGTGTGTAAGTGTGTATGTATGTATGCATATGTGTATGTATGTATGTATATGTATGTGTATGCATGTGTGTATGTATGTATGCATATGTGCATGCATGTATGTGTATATATGCGTGTAAGTGTGTATATATGTAGTATGTATGTATGCCTGCATGTATGTATGTGTTTATGTATGCATATGTGTAGGTATATGTGTATGTATGTATATTATGTATTACATAAATATACATATTATATACACATAGATATTACACCTATATATATATATATGACAATAGGTATTATTAGACAACGCAAGACAAGAACATGGCTTTAGATCAGTTATGATCCTGGCAAGTGAGTAAATAACCAGAGACCCGAGTGGAGGTACGTATATATATATATGTGTGTGTGTGTGTGAAGAGGTGTGTGTACTGTATATACATGAAGAGTTCAGGCTCAAAACCCCATAAATGCCAATCCAAAGGGTTTTTTTAATTAAAATAAAAGAATTTGACCGGAAGCTAATTTTAATTCTCACGAATTCCACTTTTCTTGTGATATAAGGATTATGGAGTAATGAACAAACAAAAATTGGAATTTTTTTTGTTTAAAGAACTCTTGCAAGGTTTGAATCCAATGATTATTTAAATGTTTGTATTGGCATTTACAGGGTGTTTACACTGTTTGAATGTGTGTGTCTTACCCGGATGTTCGGCAGGTGGATCTTGGAGATGACGCTGCCCCTGATGATGTGTAGGTTCCGATCTGTGAACAGCTGCTGTTCAATGGGCTCGAAGTCTTTGGGCACATTGACACCCTGGAGGAAGTAGATAACCGGAACCATGTAGCAACATACCCGCAAGGATACCTGCTATGACCCTAGATGTTGCCAGGATGTAAAGCTCCAACAACTGAGTGTGTTCTAGCACACGAGTGCACTATCTAAGGACAGGGTTTAGGTGAAAGGATGCTGTAACAAATAACAAAAATCTGAATGGAACAGGATCCTCTCCCGCAAGCCTGCATGTCACCCAAGTAGATGTACATAGTAGGCTAAGGTATCATTACTCAGACTAGACCAAAAAAAACTGGAAAATTACAAAAGATCTAACATAGGCTATTACTAACATAGTAACAACCAAAATTGCAGAAGGTTGACCCGAGCACAGATTTTCATTATGGCAGTACAAAAGATTAACACCTGGGTTCATATCGAAACCCAGCGGGCACCCTTATATGGATGGTACTTTCCAAATGTCTTATTGTTCTTGCAGCTGTGTGTTAGGGGGGGGGGGGGGTATCCACTTAACATATAACATCATATGACGTCACTAATTTGTCGTCTGCTGCCGGCCAAAGATATTGTATATGTAATGTATAATACCTTATGCGCATTATTATTAAATCTATACTGCGCCCATGATTCTCTTACCATCACTTCTCTCTATTAAAAGAATCTGGTATAGACCCCTAAGACTGGAGCTGTACTCTACCAAATGCTCTCCAAGCACACCATTGCCTTCTTTTTTCAGTTTGTGCAACCAAATATGTGGAAGGAGAGTGCTGAGGTCTGTAATGTCTGATTGAAGTCACGGAAGGGATTCCCTCATCACCTGACCTAGAGGGGTTCCCCACAGATTGGGAAACCCCGCTATCCTAACCATCATGGACATTGACCTCAGCGCTCTCCCGCCGCATATTCAGTTACACAAACTGAAAAGGTATGCTTGGAGAGCAATTGGCGGAGAATAGTTCCAGTCTCTGCGGCCTATAGTGGACCCCTTTGATATGTACAGACCGGCGGCGGGACGGTGAGAGCAGCCTGGAGCACGGATCAATCTGCACCTAAGCAGGCATGGCTCACCTCCTCCTCCTCCTCCCCCTCGTTCTCCAGGATCCGCCCTGTTCACTCCACATTCAGCCCATTCCCACCCGAATTTTACCAGAGCACAGTTCTCTTAATGAAGGCAGAGTATTTAAACAAATATATCTAAAGTTGCATAGTCCGATGGTTTTGAATTTCTGGCATTTCTGAGATAAATATATTAGATAAATTGCTATACCTATTCGGTTTGAAGTAACCTTGATATTAAATGGTTAACGTTTGCGATATTTGAAGTGCGAACATGGCAAATTTATGTTGGCAAGCACGCCAAAATTCTGACACCATAGGCTTCTGCAATAACATGTTCTATTAAATTGCCTCAGTAGTCCCTTCTGTGTGGTGGTGACACATGTTTAATAAGTGCACCAGTATCTAAGGTAGATATGTAGAATCAAATCTAGATAATTGTTTTGGTTTTGACAATTTTAGGTTTTCATTGGACTATGAAGCTGTAAAAAGGAATACTAGATCTAAAGGTGTTTTATCGCAGACGACATTCTAACTGACTAGATGACAACGTAATTATACCCAGATAGAAGAAGTGAAGGTCAAGGGATGGGACTGACCTCTAAATCAAGCAGTTCAAGGACGGAGGTGGTATTGCTCTCCAGTGCCTTGATAATGGCCAGGGCGCCAGCTGGAGTGATTGGGTTTCGTCCCATCTGGAAAAAAATACACCAAGAAAAACCCACCAAGATGAGCATTTATTGCGCGATAACGGATTTCAAGCCTGAGCGTGTTTACTATGAGTACTGACCGAGGCGACATTCATAAAATACATGCAAAGTGAAACTACTACTGTAAAGCCTCTCTAAATTGACCGACCATGAGACCGACTTTAAATGATCCATTTATTGAGGTGGTTGGTTTAGGATTTTTTTTTTATCATTACAATGGTATTGTATGGGTAATCGTTTGGGACCCAAATAAAGCGATCGATTTCTGGTCGATCTGTGGAGGTGGTTGGTTACAGAGGTTTTACTGTAGGTAGATTTTCCTGTTTGTATATTTTGTTCATTTGTTTAGGATCATGTGAATGGATGGAGGAAGAGAATAAACTGAAAATAGGAATCGAAGTTGGTTATTTATATTCACAGAATATTTCAGATATTCAATAAGAATGCTGACTGACTTCAGTAATAGGGATGGAAGTTGGTTATATTTATAATCCTATTATAAACTATGCAGTACATACATAAATCCTTCCTTAGATGTTCCCATGAGGTAAGGCTCCAACAACCAACAACATACATACATAATGAGATTGAAAGCAATAGCTGAATTTGAAAGAGTGTTGACTGGGTTCGAATCCCGTCTCAATCGAACCAATGACATACACAATTGATAGTTGTCGATGCTTGGCCTTAGTGCTTGGCATCACTAGGATGGAGCAAGGATGGGTTTGTTCAGTATCAGGATAATGAGTTGCATTGTCACAAGTCCGTACCCACTCTGGTACGACACAGACTGAGACCTAATAATGTTGCCAGGACGTAAAACCCCAACAAACTATACAATATCCTATGTAAGTTAGGTGAGCGAGTGAGTGAGTGAGTGCGTAAGTGAGTGAGTGGTTGCTTAGCCAAAGACTCTATAATACTAAGACGGCTCACTCTCTATCTCTCCCATGGTAATGTAAATTTCACAGTGCCACCTTGTGGTGGGTTTGATCAGCCCGGCTACTGGCTGGTGTTTCACATGTAAACACATACAATTATATTACACATGATATAGGTAAGTATGAATACACATCAATATAAAAATGCTATGAACAAATACACATCATCATCAGCATCATCATCAGCATCGCCATCATCACACATTTTTCACATTCATATATACATTTATACATATAATATAGCACCTGTTTAGCCAAGAGAACAGCCAGCGCACCAAGTGGTGGGTTTGATCATTTTGATTACACAAAACAGGCTGAGTGAGCCGTCTTAATATTATAGGGTCTTTGGCTTAGCTTAGCACTGTGTCGGCAGTAAAGGCCATAATCACGGCGAGAAGTGTTCAACTTGTATTCTCTCATATTGTTATCGGGCAATCTCTTTTTTACATAGAATGTAAAAGCACACAATCAAATATATATATATATATGTCAGAAGACACTTTTGAAGGTAAAAGCTTACAATTCAGTCACAGAAAGCTGTAGCCGAATCGGTAGAGCACAGGCCTCCCATGCGGGAGATCAAGAGTTAGATTCCCGGTCGAGTAAAACAGATGACCTACAAAATTTATACTTGTGGCTTCCTAGCTTGGCGCTCTGTAGTAATAGGGTAGGGCAAGGACTGGTTATCTCAAGTCAAGATAATGTGACTGAGTGGGATATCGGGTCATGGTGTGTTGCCCAGTGGGACAGCACTATAAAGTTGCCATGAGTGTGCACTGTCACAAATCGGTATCCATCCTGATATGACCTTAGATGTTGCCAGATCATAAAATTCCAACAACCAACCAATTTGATAGCAGTCAAACCTAAGTTAGGCAGGATGACTGACCTTGAGTAGCTTCAGGCTGACTGACCTTGAGTATCCTGAGAGTGTCGTTACCCTCCAGGGCTCGGGCCACATCCAGGGCCCCCAGGGTGGATATACGATTTGCGCTAATGTCGAGCAGCTCCAAGGTCGAGTTGAGTTCCAGGGCGTGACCCATCGCATGTGCCCCTTCAGGCCCGAGCCCGTTCATGCTCATGTGTAACTCCCGTAGCGAGGTGTTCTCCTGTAGTGGCATAAGGTCAACGCCAGTGTATATGTTTAGTCGGTAAACATTGAGGATTTGTACTTTCAAAGATTGAAGTAACATATGCCAGTCTCACCTCGAATGACCACATATTGACTCAACAAATTACAAAGACAACAAAATAGAACTTTGAAACTATTCCTGGGCCTAGAAAAGAGACCTCCTGCAATAGACCTGCACAAACAGGCTAAGATTTGGATGCTCAAAACTAGAAGAGAAACACACCTCAGACTAAAAATACAAAAGAACAAAAATAAAATTTGCTACAGCTGGTGAGAAGCCTGTGTTAAGAACAGAAAGATCCAACTGTGGGTGCTTCGACAGAGCCATATTAGCTATCAGCATAAAAGCTTGGAATAGCCAAAGCAATGATCTAAGAAAACCGAAAGCACTAACAGAATACAAAAAGAAAATTAAGAACGACTGGAAGAGAGATATAGATAAAGAAATATGTACTAAGTATTAGATCAGGGATAAGCCCTGAGTAAGCCATAAAACATCACAAACCAATAGGAGACACCATACTAAACAAATTATGCACACAAATATAATCAGAAATCAAACAAATTGGAAACTCCCCAGTTTTACACCATAAACAACTTTACAGAAATTATTGATAAAGGACATCAATCGATATGGATTATGACCACTATTGCACAGCGGCGAAAACAAGTGCATGCACTTAACTGTTATGAGCAGAATAAACAAACAATCACTAAAAAATCAAATTGTAATCGTGAGCAGGGGCTTTTATAAGAAAATCACTCCTAGCAGAGGGTCCAGCCTCCTCGGTATGGCCTGGGGAATATTCGTATATTAATCTAATTGAAAGTTTAAATCGGTTCTCACGGCAACCATCCTGGACAGGTCGGTAGCAGCGTTGCCCCGGAAGTGGTTCCAGCTGATGTCAAGGACGTGCAGTGAGTCGTTCAGCGCGAACGCCTCCAGTAACCAGCGCGCTGTGACGTCACCAAGGTTGTTGTGACGTAGGAATAGCTCGCGAATCATGTGGTTGTGCTGAGTGGAGAGAAACACCAGAAGAATAGACTACATCACCGTTCCAGCGGCGCGGTGCATTGTGGGATGCATCAGAGCAAAACAAACCCGCGAGAAGCACATGGCACATGCTAATACACTGGGTGCAGCTATGAAATGTGCTAGTTTCAGCTCATCTCAGCTCTTGTTTGAAACATAGAATACCAACTAAAAAAATATATATAGTAGACTAACATATTAATCTTGTATCCACCATTGCATTTACATCAATATAATCAGCACATCTTATGCCATTTGCATTTAGATTTAGACAAATCTGGGCACTCAGACTAGTCTTAGGGCCATAGCCAGAGTCAGTTTTACTTATTTTATTCATGTTTTTATTTATATCCTATGGTTAATGACATATGTAGAACTAGAAAATGAGTAGGGTTAATCGGATATCAGTTATATATTTCTCTGATACAAGTGTATGTTGACACATTTGGCATTTTAATATTTAGAACAAGAATTAATAATGGTGATGTGGATATCACTGATAGTTTTGTGTGGAATTGTATGTTTCTTAGCTCAAAATGTTTAACTATGGCTAGTTTTGTCTTAGCTATATTCATCAGATCAGTATATTACATGTGTGCATACATGTTTATGCCAAATTGTTATGTATTTCTATTCATTTTGAATAAAATGCCAGTTTTGCCCTACGCGTATCAGCAAATTCAATGGCCGTATGCCTTTGCTTTGCTCCCGGCGCCGTTATCAGCGCATGCGCAGTCGGAACAGTGATGTAGTCTATTAGGTCATCGTGAAATGAACTGTTTTACATGTTTTACACGCACTTCCCCAAATGAAATGTCATACATACAGTTAGGCGTGGTTAGGAAACCTAGATAGGCTAATGGTTGGGACTCCCGCCACAGAATGACAGCAATGTGGGTTCGACTCTCACTCTAGGCAGAATCACGGCCCCAGTGTTGTGGGGGTGATGGAAATAGGAAATATTGCGCCTAGTGCAAGATTCGAACCCACACTACTTCTTGCCATTCCAGGGAGCTGCGTGCTGACCGTTACACTACCAAAGCTCCCTGAAGCAATCACCCTATACATACCTATATATATGCATGTGTACTGAACCAATGTGTGTGATATATGGATATACATGCATAATCGTAAGTAAGACATTTAAAATTCCAGACACAAGAGCATAGTAAATTAGGTGAATAGAAATTCCACATACTCAGGTAGATGTACGTCGGCTGACTGCTACAGGGAGCCTAGATAACCCAATGGTTGTGACGCTCGCCGCAGAATGATAGAAATCTTATTTCGAGACTAGGCAAAGTAACCAATTTTTCTGCGATATCAAAAGGATACAGGTTCGAATAGAGGTAGCATTGCCCTAATAACCCAGAAAGTGCCATGAACCATACCTTAGAAAACAAAGGTAACTTACCTTTAACAGGTAGAAAAATATTCTGCCGTCTCTATCAGATAGCTCATTTGCTGAAAAATGAAAATATCCACATTCGGTTAAGACTTAAAACTATGCTCAACAGGGGGCGCAACTGAATTCATCTGAATTCGTGATAATTAAGGTAAATTCAGACCTCATACACTTGCATTGCTGGGGTTTTATCAAGGTTTTGAAGCCCTCCTCCCCAAACATTACCGATGTGATGAGTTTAGCTTGAGCTATATTTAACCACAAACATGTAGTAAGGTAACTGTATGTCTTCCAGAAGGGGTAATCTTTCAGCCGAGCAACCAATGTTACATTAAATTAAAGTTGATACTTGTGAAAAAATACACTGTCAATGTGGATTCTATTAACTAATAATTTTGTTGGAAGTTTCGAATGAGATTCTCGGTTACCGATCAAAAATGTTCAATGTCAAACATCCTGTAATGTACGACGTTCTTTTATAATATAAGCATGTGGCTTTCTAATCTCAGTATCTTTGCCATGCATCACATTTATGAATATATCTATATATTGAATAGTCATAATGTACTAGATGTTGTTGTGACGTAAATCCACAATCTGCGAATCATTACTATCATAGAATGTTATGTACATATTAATCATGTATAGTCCATTATGTGAATATGACTCTTTTTTTTTCTTGAAGATTTATATTGCCTATGATGGATAACTCTGAATAGACTTGTTTTCACCATTAGACAGTTTGTCGATAGAAAACCTGAGCCTACACTTTTACCGACCCAAGGGATTTTTAACCTCCCACACCACATAGACATGGTATGAGACCAACCAGCCTTTGATGACGCTGTAAGTTATACACATCAGTGGAAATCCAAATTGGCAGAGTTGGGGGCACAGGGAATCGAACCACCGACGTTCAGAATAGGAGTCAGACCTCGAAAAAAGTCACTCTAACCACTCTGCCACAGAGAACACCAGACTTAAAAGCTGCATAGTCCAATGAAGCACCACATTTTCAAAATCAAAACAATTATTTAGATTTGATTCTACATAT
The DNA here is from genome assembly GCA_030323885.1 of Branchipolynoe longqiensis. Classification (NCBI taxonomy): domain Eukaryota; kingdom Metazoa; phylum Annelida; class Polychaeta; order Phyllodocida; family Polynoidae; genus Branchipolynoe; species Branchipolynoe longqiensis. Next base: position 60,915,717 of record CM059191.1, on the reverse strand, counting down.
CTAACTTAGATACTGAGGCACTTATTAAGTATTTGTTGCCACAGAGAAGGGAACACTGAGTCGATTTAATAGAACCTGTTACTGCAGAAGTCTATGGTGTCAGAGTTTTGGAAAGCTTGCCAAAACTAATTTTCCATGTTTGCACTCAAAAATATCTCAAAAGTTTACCATTTAAAATAAAAGTAACTTTGAACTAATGTAAAGTAGATACTAGTGATCGATCTAATATATATGTAAAGACACTATTCATATTAGCATCCGACTGTTGATCCCCCTGTGTTCTGTGCGGGGAACCTTTGAAGCCGTACTGTGGAATGGTTATAATATATGTACAGTCAGCTCGCGTTAGTCTGACGGCGTTTAATCCGGAAATCTTACCAGCTGACAAAAACATCCACGGAACAGATTTTCAACTTTCCTTTTATCCATCCAATCTTTAAAATTGCCTGTCCGACAATTTCACCGGTCTAACACATCAAGGAGCAAAGTACAGTGTCACCTGTCTTCAACAGAAAACTCTGCATCCAGACCGATGCTGTTTTGACAAAACAGGTGTTCTGTCATCGGAGGGACAATCACACGAAACAAAGAAAATATGTGCATTAAAAAAAAAAATTATGTAAATGATTGGGGTTCGCCGATGACAGGGGTTGCTGAAGTCAGATACTAGTGCGTTTCGGATTAACGAGGGTGCATTGTACATACACATAGTAGAGAGGAACACGGCGTTGTTTACAGGGCGCGGAATTGACGAGGGTTCTCACCGGAAACGTCAAGTGACGTCACTGTTGTGTTCTCTCTCATCATCTCTATGATGGCAGCGGTTCCCCTCTGAAGCATGTTATTATCTGCGAGGTTCTATCGGGAATAAAGACATCGTTTTAGTGAGTCCCTCGCTTGCCGGTTTGCTATTGCCAAAGACCCTATAACACTAAGACGGCTCACTCCCTATCTCACCCATGGTAATATAAATTTTGCAGTGCCATCTTGTGGTGGGTTTGATCAGCCCGGCTGCTGGCTGGTGCTTCACATGTAAAGATATACAAGGAGAGAGGGTGAGTTTAAAATATAAAAAGAGAGATTGCCTGTCATTTGGATGCTACTGTCTGGTCCCCACCTCGCCCTCCCTCATTCCCCCGCCCTCCCCCGCTCTCTCTGCTCCTCCGACCTCACTCCTCTCGGCCTCACCACCCTTCCCCCTCCCTCCCCCATCCTCATCTTCCCTCACTCCCCTTCCATCCCCTTCGCTCCCCCCGCCGTCCCACCCCTTCCCCTCCCCTTCCCTCTCCCAATCTCCCTCCTCATCCACCTAACCCAGCGCTCTCACACCACACCTCCCTCCCCCTTCCTCTCCGCCTCCCCCTCCCCCACACTCCCCCTCCCCCCCTCCCCCTCCTCACCCACCTCACTCGGTGCTCTCACCCACACCTCCCCACCCCCTTCCCCCTTCCCCGTCCCTCTCTGCTCCTCCGCCCCCTTCCTCCCCCACACTCCCTCTTCCTCCCCCTTCCTCCCTCTCCTCCCCCACGCTCCCTCTCCCCCTCCCCCTCCCTCCCCCCCCCCCACCATAGTTTCACTCTCACACACACCTCATGTCCCCTCCCTGATGTAAGCAGGGGTGGGGGGGGAGTCCCCACTGGTTGCATGTTGCTACTCCTATAGAACTCCACCACCACCGCTACCCCCACCCTGCCCCTCCACCACCCCACCCCACCCCCACCACCATACACACATTCCCCCAGCATCCTTCTTCCAGCACACTGACACACACTCACGCACACACACTCAAGCACACACACCATTTGCACAACCCATTATAACAATATCAAAATTATCAAACCCACGACCTGGTGCACTGGCTGTTCTCTTGATTACACAATACAGGCTGAGTGAGCCGTCTTAGTGTTACAGGGTCTTTGCTATTGCATAGACGAACATCAAACGCACTGGAAACTGATGTGGCCAGAATGGAGGTTGGCTCTTTTTCTTTTTAGTAAATAAAAATTGTATTCAAAATGGGATTTTCAGTAAAATAACATGAATTAATTAATTTTGTGGAGCTTATATATATATATATATATATATATATATATATATATAATTGCACAGTTATCTGCCTGCGTTATCTTTAGATCATGGAAAGGACGGGATGGCTGAATCGCTGAGAGCATTAGCTGGCTTACCGTGCGAATGAAGAAATGAAGGAAGAAATGAAGGAAGAAAATAATGAAGAAATTGATGAAGAAATGAATGAAGAAATGAATGACGAAATGAATGGATAAATGAAGGAAGAAATGAAGGAAGAGATGAATGAAGAAATGAAGGAAGAAATAAATGAATCAATGAATAAGAAATGAAATAAGAAATGAAGAAATGAAGGACGAAATGAAGGAAGAAAGTAATGAAGAAATGGATGAAGATATGAATGAAGAAACGAATGACGAAATGAATAGATCAATGAATGAAGAAATGAATGAAGAAATGAATGATTGATTGATTGATTGATTGGTGGTTGCTCTACGCCGTGTCGGAAGCATAGGCCATATTCACGGTGAGAGACGAATGAAGAAATGTACGAAAAATAAATGAATCGATGATTGAAGAAATGAATAAGAAATGAATGAATGAAGAAATGAATGGAGAAATAAATGAAAAAAATTAATGAAGAAATTAATTAAGAAATGAATGAAGAAATGAAGGAAAAGATGAATGGATAAATTGATGAAGAAATGAACGAAGAAATAAATGAATCGATGGATGAAGAAATGAATAAGAAATGAATGAAGAAATGAATGGATAAATGAATGGATAAATAAATGAAGAAATGAATGAATAAGCGAATGAATAAGAGAATGAGTAAGTGGATGACTGAATGACTGACTGACTGAATGAATGAATGAATGAATGACTGAATAAATAAATATAGAGTGTCATTACAATACATAGAGCAGCGACAATAATCCTTAAGCAGGGCTTGTATGAGATAGCATTACAAGTTGTGAGGGTTCAACCCCATCACGTCCAATGCTATGCAATCTTAAGCTAAGATTCCTTACACGCGGTATGCGGTATGCGGTATGCAAATGGGAGGATTCCTTCTACACGGTATGCGAACCTGTAACCCCACCACCACCATATGTTTCCCCTCTCCACCCTTGTGTGTGACCGTTCCGTAATGCTCAGTCTCCTCTCCTCGTCTAAAACTAATGGACAAGTGCGACTGATGTTTCTATTCGTGTGGCGCATGCCGCATGCCGCACCGATTGCTACAGGGACCGATTGAGTTGCCGCATTCGCATTCGCATTCGCATTCGGACGTAAGGAATCACCCCCATTGACTTAGATGCTTTCCGATTTTTTGCCGCATTCGCATTCGCATACCGCATACCGCGTGTAAGGAATCTTAGCTTAAGTAGGCCGACAGCAATCCCAGGAAATGTATATAGATGGCACATACCAATTTGGTTATGTAAACGTTGTCTCTTAGAGAGCTCGCCAAGCACAGTGCACCTTTGCTCCCGATGCAATTCCCTTCCAGGTCCAGTGTGCGGATGTGGGTGTTAGTCTAGTATGAATAGAAAATAGCTTACACCAACACACATGAGAAACGTTGCAAACAATAGGAAAATGGTGCATAGAAAGATGCACCCATTTGGCGCCATGTAGTTTCGTGAGTCAATTTCTAAGGTGCTATATTAGGCACTTGGATTGAATTCAACGGACATGCTAAAATATGTAATTAGGTTAGGTTTAATGTTTTGGGGAATGAGGACCCTCAAGTTATCCATAGGTAGCAGTATGGGATCGGCTGGAGCCAGCCGTTAAAATTGCATAGTCCGATGAAAACTAAAATGTATAGAGCAAATACTTTTCTAAACAAAACACTTACCTAAACAAAACACTTACTTAAACAAAACACTTACCTAAACAAAACGCTTATCTAAATTTGATCATACACTACAAGTCATATAGATACTGTTACACTTATTAAGCAATTATTGTTGCACAGAAGGGAATGCTAAGTCAGTTTAATAGAACATGTTACTGCTTAATGCTATGGTGCCTAGCATTTCGAAGTGCATGCACAAATTAATTCTGCATTATTCCATATCAAATATCTCCAAACGTAGGGCCTATCAATTTATAATATTACTGCACATTAAAGTGAGGTTGGTCAAGTCAAACCAATGACTTAAAAATGTATACTTCTCGCTTCCTAGCCAGGCGCTCAGCATTATTAGGATATGGCAAGGACTGGTTGGCTCAGTATCAGGATAATGTGACTGAGTGGGGTATCAGCTTATGGTGCTGGTGGCCTGGTCTCCCAGTGGGGCAGTACTATAAAGTCACCATGAGTGCGCACTGTCACAAGTCAGTACCCGTCCTGATATGACCTTAGATGTTGCTAGGACGTAAAGCAACAACAAACAAACAAACATTAAAGTAAGGGAGATTACCAGAGTCAACCTAAAAAAAATGTCTCTCAAAAATATGGCAGTAGGTTAAAACCATCGGTGTGTTAAACTTTAAGGGGACTATTAGGTGATGAATCCCTCCCCTGCAGAGATCAACCCAAACTATTGCCTTTCAGCATTAGCAGATGGAATGTCCTCCAAATGTAGCTTGGACATGCTTCTAATTTATAGAGGTGTACGATAGTGGATCAGTGATGGGCGGTGATGGTAAAAGTGGCGGCACCTGGTGAGAATGCCTGGAACCTTATTTCCTCGTTATTTCCACAGGCACGTCGGCTTCAGAAATGGTTGCTTCGTGTTAAAATAATATGCGCTTTATAACTTGTGTAGTATGCATGTGGGACAATGACGCATGACCCTCCCCTATAGTCTAATATGTTCGCTTTGGTGGCAGGGATAAAGTGGTTCCCTCACCGGCAGCGCTCTTTTGATAAATCTTTTTTAACAAATTAAAGCTGTCTAGTTCGGTGAAACCAATAACTTGTCTAAACCAAAACATTTATCTAAATTTGACATACATATCTAACTTAGATACCAGTGCACTTAGTAATGTTGCTTTAAAAGCGTATGGTGTCTGAACTTTGACATGTAAGCTAAAAATTAAGTTGGCATATTTTCACTTCAAATATTTTCAAAGAATGTAGTCTATGATCAGGTATGCAACGTGTTCGTTTTTGAAAGTTTGGAAATGGACACCTTAGTTGAGAGTGAGAATGAGGTGTATTTGCATAAATACAATTTGAGAACAAATAGATGAATCCCTCCCCTGCAACGGTAGAAGCATTTGAGAGAAGGCTGGACAGACATTGGAGAGGACATCCACAATTATATGACTTCAGGCCACCGTCGACTCACATGCGTGTGCATAAAAAAGTTCTTTTTTGTCACAACGAGCTGACATTAGAGGCCCATTAGGGCCTAGATCAGCCAGAAGAGGATCTGTAAGTTTTTTTTGTTTTTTTTTGTTCAAGTGTTTTTATTCCTCTGAATAACATGTTGTCAGTGCTAATGCACTGGTCTTCCAGCCCTAATCACAATTGCCTTTACACAGTAAACAAATCTACAACAATATACAGATAGACAATTACAGGGAAATAAGCAAAACATCGGTACATGAATGATAGGTAAAGAATATGTAAGTAAGTAAGATGGTTAGCTGTTGACAGAGGAGTTGGGAAGTGGGACGTGTCACACAACCAAACCTCCAGAGGCCTTGAGATGGCCTTGGCGCCGAGTGGCCCGAGTCCGTAGAACCTCATGATGAAGATGTCGTCGTTGACATGACGCATGAAGTGACTGACGGGGAATGCGCCGTAACGGTTACATTCCCGGATGTACTGCTGCATGCCGGGACCCGGCGGACAGCTGCGGACCAGCCGGCAGGACCGGGCTGACGACAGGCGCCCTGACAACATGGAGGCTGGAAACGAGATAGAAAATAATCAATTATAACACGAACTGTCAGATTAACCGCATGTATGTGCACAAAGAATGACGCTACAATTTATTGTGATTGACGGGATAAATTAGGCTCAGACCCTCCAACTCCCACATTCGTCTCCGGCTTCCCTTCTTCGAAACAGAAATCCCTGAACCGATTTTCTTTTAGTCGGGACAGAAGGTGTCATAATGATGATGCGCGGCAAGGAAGGACGAGGAGGCGAGAGTGGAATAAGAGGGCATTTTATTGAGTAAATGCCCGAGGCGTTTCATGAACATACAATGAATGTGAGGTGTAATAAATCAGCAATACAGGTAAAGGTAAAATATAATATCATGTATGATGCATGCTCATGATGAGAGCGTCAAATGTCAGTGTTATCATAAAGTGTCAAATGAGGTAATGTCAGTAGTTGGCGGGAGGTGGGCCCGAGGAGCCCTCAACCCTATAGTGGAGAGTTGGTGTATAGGGATGGTGGGTGGGGAAAAAAGAGGTGTGAGGAGCGGAGTGTGTGGAGGCAGGAGGGCGAGTGGCCGGAGGAGAGGCTGGAGGCGGTTATAAGGGAAGGAGAGGGGGGGGGTTATGTAAGAGAGAGCGGCTGGAGGACAGAGGAGGGGGGGGGGGGGCGAGAGAGAGGGGGGGGGCGCGTCCTCCCTCGCCTCGCATCAACCGCAATGCGAGCATTACGACCAATGGTGTTGCCTTTCATTCTATTAGTTTTGTTTACCCGCTGCATTGTCTATCCGTTGACGTTGTTGGTCTATGTCTAATATATTATGGTTGGATCCATTTATTTCGCTTGAATTGTTAGTATCCATCCATCCTATAGTTGTCCAGTCGCTAGTGGTTCTGGAGACATCGCTGTCACTCAGGGTTCTTGTTTTTCCCGTATGCTTACCTGTTTGTTTCAGCTGTTTGGTTCCAACATGACACTATATTATATACATGTAGGCCTATATTGAGTCACTGTTGTAACACTTGTCTTTTTTTAAAGTTGTTAACAGCCTGTTTCTTCTTGATTTACCCTGGTGTGTGTGGTGACTGGAGACTGGACATCAGATGCACAATACAACGTTTAGTAGCCTATATCGCTGTATACACACACCTTTATGTTTGAGTAGTCTTCTAACATAGACCTATATAAAATTAAACTGGCGCATATTCATGGAGTTAATACAGTCGGTGTTGGTCCCCGCCGTGTACATCGGATTAGAAACTAAGCATGTAGGCCCTATTTAGCCATATACACATGTAGTAGAGAATGTTCGCATTCTCGATCTACTTACAAGTTATAGCATACTATTACTAGAACGGCAAGAACTAACGATTATAATATAGGTCATACGTCTAAATATATTATATTAGCAAATTGGAATAACCATGTCCAAGGGCTTTGTTATTTTCTTATTTAACAAAACTATTTTAATTTTATGAATTGAACTCTTCAATTGACATTTGTGTTTCACTAGGTTTATTTGTTGGATTGTATGGGGTTCTAGCAAGATCTAAGGCCATATCAAGACAGGTACTGACTTATGACAGTGCGCACTCACGGCAAATTGTATAGTGATGTCCCACTGGAAGACCAGGCTGCTGGTGCCATGACCCAATATCCAACTCAGTCACATTATCCTGATATCGAGTAAGCCAATATTTGCCCTATCCTAGCAATGCCGAGCGCCAGGCGAGGTAGCACCAAGTATCAATTGTGTATGTCATTGGTTTGACTCGGCCAGGATTAGACCCCCCGCCTAACCTTCCGCATTGGAGGCCAGCGCTCTTACCGATTCGGCCAATGCATGCCGCCTGCGTTGCGGTAAGTGAAGGTGGTTGTAGATAATAAATAATTTATAAGAGCCTTTGACTCGGTGACTCGATGACATATGCAGAAGAAATCTTCACCTAATATAAGACCTATGTTATAAACAAAACATGAGTGTTGTATAATATTGCAGTGGTGGTGGACTTTCACTGTTTCAGGCTGAATATCATGGTTTGTAACGTTAGGCCTATTGTTGTCATTAGCTGGCTGGAAGTCTTTCGAATGGCAGGCCCTATCACTGGTTTGACAATAAAGTCATAATTGTTACTGCACTACTCTGCGAGTTTGCAACCACTGAAAGCTCGTCTCGAACCTTGATAAATAATAGCATTAGAATCTCCTCCCGAACGCTGTTATGCAAAGACATTTATTTAGCAATTCCTTTTTTTTAAACCATACTGTGAAACAAATATTCCAAACTACGAACAACCATTCCAGCTACAACTGGACACAAGCTACAACCAGTGCATACCACCTGATACAGGATGTCAGGAAGTAAAACCCCAACAAACAAACAAAAAAACCTGGTAACGGCTGTATAGCACGTTGCTGTTATCCGACAGAGGTCTACCATAGGTGTCCTTAATCTGACTTATCGCAGAATGTATAGTGCAAGAATACATACATGTTATATTTGCATTGTTCTCGGACATCTTCCCGGACATAGTTAAATCAGGCTGTTTTCCGTATTTTCCTCAGAAAGTGTGACTGGTAAGTGTCTGTCTCCCGTGCACCTCACGCACCTCGCGCTAGACTCTTTCACGCTCCAGTGAATCCGGGAACAAACTTTTGCACTCCACTTCTCCTCTGCGGGCTGAGGTTGGTGCTGGCGGCTGCTTGCAAGTTCTGGTTGAGTAACTTTGGAATTAGGGCATGGCCGACTATATATATATATATATACATATATATATACATATATATATATATAGACATATAACTAGTTAATCCAGCGTTAGAGATTGATCCGTACTGCTAGTCAATGGTTTAATCCGCACAGCTTCGCATGGTGGTGTCAGTCAAGCACCACGTGGGCCTGACACGTGGTGGCCTGGCTTTACCGAAACTAGACCCTTTATAGAGGGTGGCGCCACGGTTTTTTTTCACATTTTCACAGTCAATGCGTACAACAGAGGGGGGAGTAGGAGGGGGTTCAGTCATGTATGACTTGTATGGTTTAATACATGTTTATATAACATAAACCAATTGACATACAATGTAGTAAGATGTGCAATCCGCTATTTTGTAACAGGGGAAGAACTCTGGAAAGGTCATTGTAATATATGCATAAAAGACATCTAGGTACAAGCGGAGAACAAAGGAATATGTAAATGAGATGAGATCAGAGGCACAGGGTGCCAGCGGTTCAGGTCCCTGGATGGTGAATAAAGCATTCAGTATCCAGAAGTCAAAGTGTTCCGACTTCGTACTTTCACAGTGATGGGTCCTTAGTCTTTGTATAGCAAATTGGCTTTACCGAAATTAGACCCTGTTTAGTTGGCCATCCAAATGTCTGCGTGCGGGGGTTAAGGGGTTGGAGGGCGGGACTTACAATAAAATGAATTGTAATATAGCAGTGATTGTGGTAGGTATGGGTGCAAGGGTGGAAGCATCCCAGATAGCACAGAGCCGTCGGGCCGACGTTGGGCCAACGGTGGCAGCACCGTTGGGCCAACGGTGGCAAAATTACGTTGGGCCAACATTGTTTTGTCCACTGACCCACCATTGGCCCAACGGTGGAAAGCCACCCATAGCAGCATATGCCACCGTTGGCCCAACAGTTACCAACGGTGGGCCAATGGTGGAAAGCTGGCCAGCCAGCAAAAGATATAGGACCAATATAGGGTCTATGCGGTTTTTCCAAACAGGAATCTCTGGACACCACATAGAGAAAATGTACGTTTCCTGTGCCACAAAGCAGTTACCCCAGATGACACTGGAGGAGTAAACCCCAATTTTAAACAAAATCAGTTTAATATCATAGAGGTGAACGCACCTCATATTAGATATTAAAGTTGCATAGTCCGATGGTTTTGAGTTTCTGACATTTTTCTGAGATAAGTATATTAAATTGATCATTATAATCTACCTCACTTCAATTGAAGTGACTTTTAATTGAAATGGCTAACTTTAGAGATATTTGAAATTCAAATTTGGGAAAATAATGTTGGCAAGGGTGCCAAAACTCGGATACCATAGGCTTCTGCAGTAACAGGTTCTATTAAATCAACTCAGTGTTTTCTTCTATGTGGCAACAAATACTTAATAAGTGCATCAGTACCTAAGTTAGATATGTAGAATCAAATCTAGATAATGGGGAGCTTTCATGAGCCATTTCTCTCGCAATAAACTTGGTGGCAGCACCCATTCCTGGTCCAAGCCAGTCATCATGGTTGGACAGAAGGGTGTATGTGTGTGTGTATGTTGGTGGTGTAGGTGTGGGGTGGGGTGGTGGTGTGTAGTGGGGGTTTAGGGATGTGGTGGGGGTGTAGGTATGTGTGTGGTTGGGGTGGAGGGTGGGTGCGGTGGGAGTGTAGGTGTGTGGTGAGGGTTTAGGGGTGTGGGTGTGTGGTGGGAGTTTAGGGATGTGATGTGTGTGTAGTTGGGGTGTAGGTGTGTGGTGAGGGTTTGGGGGTGTAGGTGTGTGGTGGGGGTGTAGGTGTGTGGTGGGGGCTTAAGGATGGAGTGTAGGGGTGTGTGGTGGTGGTATAGGTGTGTGGTGGGGGTGTAGGTGTGTGTGGTTGAGGTGTAGGTGTGTATGATGAGGGTGTAGGTGTGTGTGTGGTGGTGTAGGTGTGGTGTGTGTGATGGGAGTGTAGGTGTGTGGTGGGGGTGTAAGTGTGTAGTGGGGGTTTAGGTGTGTGGTATGGGGGTAAGGCATACTGGGGGCATAGGTGTGTATCGTGGGGTGTAGGGAGTTTAGGTGTGTGTGATGGGGTGTGTGGTGGGAGTTTAGGGCTATGGTGGGGGTGTAGGTGTGTGGTGGGGGTTTGGGATGCTAAAGATTGTGAGGTGCCACTCTGCAAGACACCCCTACACCTCCACCACAAACCACCCACACCCCCACCACATACACCGTCAACCTCCACCACACACATACACCCCAACCACATCCCTACATCCCCACCACATCCCTAAGCCCCCACCACACCCATACACCCCACAACACCCACCCCACAATACCCACTCACCACACCCCCTACACCCCCACCACACACCCATAAATCCCCATACACCCACACCACACACACCAAAATCCTACCACCCCCCTACACCTCCGCAACACACCCACCACACAAACATATGCCCCCACCACACACACCTACACCCCAATCATACCCACCACACCATACCCACTCACCACAGCCCCCACCACACACGCCTAAATCCACACACACATCCACCACACACACCAAAATCCTCACCACACCTCCATCACACAAACATACACCCCCACCACACACCCACCATACACACCTACAACCCAACCACCCCACCATACACACTCACCACACATCCCTACACCTCCACCACACACCCCTACACCCCCACACCACACCCCTAAAACTCCCCCCACCACACACACCAAAATCCTCACCACACCCCTACACCTCCACCACACACCCCTACACACCCACCACACAAACATACACCCCCACCATACATCCACCATACACACCTCAACACAACTACACCCCCTCTTAAGGGCCTGTCACACTACGACGTATAGCCTTAGCGTATGCTGACATATCTGATTTTCGACCAACACATCGGCGTCCGTCATCATATGTTACGTATACATTGGGCATACGTCGGGTACATTCCGAGTACGTCGTTATACGTTGTTTTACGTCGCCGTGCGTCGAGGCTCCGAAAATTGTTGTGCATGCTCAAAATTTCCAACATGTGTCGCTGTGTGGCTCGTACATTGAACGTACGCTGCGTGTACATTCGGGATATGTCGGTGTATGTTAGGGATACATTGGTATACGTTGCTGCATGTTAGCTGTACGTTCAGCCGGTGGGAACATGCAGTCTGCGTACAGTCCGTGTACTGCCAACGGATGCATTACATACTCCAAACGTACTTCGATTGTATGCCTGCCGTATCTCCAGCATATTTAACGTATACGCCATACTTCTAGCGATGGAGTAACGTATGTAACGTTGGTCAGCATTCCGTGAGCGTATGCGAGCATTTTGCGAACATTTTGCGAGGCACATGAACGCTCTCATACGCTAGTAATAGGTCAGAGATACATTCTGCATATATTATGTACGTTGTGTGTATGTTGTGTATACCCCCATTTTTATCCCCACCGTACTGGCAAATTTTCTAACATTGAGCACGTGCTGACACCGTACATTGTAGTGTGACAGGGCCTTTATTTACAGACTCTTGATAGTAGAAGGAACTGCTTCTATCTAACCAAAGCATTACAGAGACCGACATGGTGCGCCATCTGACGAGAGAGTCATGCAAACTGAAAGGTCCCCATAGTTTTTATTTTTAATATTTGATGCTTCATTGGACTATGCAGCTTTAAGATGATAAGATACTAATCTTGGCTAAAAACTAAGCTAAGAAGTGATTCCTGCTAAACAAAACCCAGCACTCCTCACTAAAACACGTTTGCAATGAAAATGGTGTTTCATGAGCACTGGTGGGCATTTGTAACTTCTGATTCTCTACTGACCTGTTCCGAAAGCAACCGTATTATACCTCACCTATGTTTGTTAGCTAGGCACATTTTAACATCCTTCTCAACCATATCCTTTACCGTTTGATGGATGGGTCAGGCTCTGTAGTTGCCTGTCTGTGGGCATGTCATAACACCGGTGGGTGGGCCAATGGTGGTAAACGCTGGTGGGCCAACGGTGGCAAACGCCAGTGGGCCAACGGTGGCAAACGGCAGTGGGCCAACAGTAGAAAATGCTGTTGGGCCAACGGTGTTTGTCCACTGATCCATGATTGGCCCAACAGCCCAAACACCATTTTCATTACAAAAGCCTTTTGGTTAAGAATAAAAAAATAATTTACAAAAAAATTACACTATCAGGATGTGGGTGGTGGCCCGACGGTGGAAACTCTGTGGCGACCGTCCGACCAATAGCCGCCGAAGGCAGATAAACCATGAATATAATAATGTCTCCACTGTTTTTTTTTAAGTACTGCCGATGAATGCGTATTTATTTCTAAAGGCTCTGTCACACCTCAATGGATTGGGGAAACGGAAAGAAACCGAACAAAGTCCGGTGGAATACATCAATGTCCGGTTTCTATACGGTCAGCATCCGGCTTTTCTGTTCTGTGTCCAGTGGTGTCTGGCATCTACGGTGGCAAGTTTTGAACATGCACAAAACTTGTAACGGATGCGGCCGGATTGACGTCTATGGTTCTTGTCCGGTTTGAGTTTGTTTAGTCCGTTTTGTCCCGTTCATGTCCGGTACCCACCCGTAACGTGTCCAGTTAGCTTTCTGAATTAGTCCGGTGATGGGAACCTTACTACACATAACAGAGTTAAACCGGAGAGCTACCGGAGACCTACTGGATGCAAGCTGACTTGAACCAGACACTAAACAGATATACCATACACAAAACGGACATGCCGGAGAACTAACGGAGAACTCCGAATTTCTACCGAAAAAAGCCTGGATTTCTACCGAAAAAAGCCCGGACAGTACAGGATGAGGAACGGAGATGCTCAGGACACATACAGGACAATGAACGAACACAGGAGGGTATAAATAAAGTCACGAGCATGTCTAGGCATCAGTCCTTCTCACGCTCTCGTCGGAGTCACAACTATCGCTTTCCTGGATTCACCAGAACTTGTTCAGCTCAGAGTAAGAGTTCTGCATGTTGAGATGCAACTGCTGCAATTACAGTTGGAACTGCAGGCCCTCATGTCTGCCAGAAGAAGGAGAAGGAGGCCAAGAAGGTGGTGGTCTAGGGCCTGGCTCAGTCCTCAACGTCGTCGGAAGTTTGGTCTGTATGACCAACTGATGGTGGAGCTCCGCAGAGAAGATTTGCAGGCGTTCACGAACTTCCTGCGGATGCCTCCAGAGATGTTTGATGAACTTCTGCTACGTGTTGGTCCGCGGATCACCAAGCAGCACACATTCTACAGGGCACCCATTAAGCCAGGCCTGAAGCTGGCCATAACGCTCCGTCATTTGGCATCTGGGGCCAAATACACCGACATGTGGTTTGAGTGATGGATGCCACACAACACCATTTCCATCATAGTTAGAGAGGTAATTGTCTTGGAATTTTGTCTTGTAAATTGTATGTAATACAACAGATGTAAAAGTATTTTGTTGATATTATTAACCATACTGTGTATTTATTGTCATTTCAGATGTGGTATTTTGTGATATACATTAATGCACTTGTATTTTTAAAATAATTGTATTAAGACTATGTCTGTGTAGTAGACGTCATTTCAGGTGTGTGGTATTGTAATATATTATAGTAAATATACATAATGTACTTGTATGTTTTAAATGCACTTGTATTTTTTAAATATTTTTATTCAGACTATGTCTGTGTAGTATAGTCATTTCAGGTGTGGTGGTATTGTAATATATTATAGTAAATATACATAATGTACTTGTATGTTTTAAATTTATTTCAAACTAACCAATCTGTTGTTTTTATGTCATTTCAGGTGTGCAAGGCTATTGTAGAAGAGTATGTGGATGAGGTTATGCCACTGCCGACGGAACCTGCTGCTTGGCGTGCGATAGCGGAGGGTTTCCTGGAGAAATGGAATTTCCAGCACACCTGTGGGGCTATCAATGGCAAGCCATACCCTGCAAGTGTCCACCTGGGTCGGGATCCACCTATTACAACTACAAAAAGTATTTCTCTATCGTCCTGATGGCTTTGGTGGACTCTGACTATTATAAATTCATCTGGGTGGACATAGGTCGATGTGGCCTGCCTCTGATGCGCAGGTCTGGAACGAGTCTGACCTTAAACAGGCCATGGAACAGGGAGACATACAATTATCACACCCAGACCCCCTTCCACATGACGACCAGGATATGCCGTATTTTTTATTGGCGATGATGCGTTTGCCCTGCGGAACTTCATGCAGAAGCCCTTCAGCCATAATGGCCTGGAACATTAGGAGCGCATCTTCAATTATCGCCTATCGAGGGCTCGCCGGATGGTCGAAAATGTGTTTGGCATTCTGCTTCGGCTACTTATCGGGGCAGCTCAATCTCACCCGGCAGGGAAGGAGGATGAAGAGCAGTAAGCTCTTCCTCACTCCACACGAAAGAGCTTGGTGACGGCGACGGCTTCTTCTGCCCCTTCTTCCTCTCCTTGGCAGTTTGTTTGTTCCGAACCATGCTGAACAAACTACGACGGCGGAGAGAATTGTTGTGATTTCGGGGAGTGTGGAAGACGTTGTGTGTGTCGGCATTCGGACCGTCGACTTTTTATGTTATTTGGTGTGTCCGTCACGTGATGTCAACAGTCCGGTACGTGTCCGGTACATGTTCGTTCGGTCCATTTGTTATTCGGTTTTCGCCCATTGGTTTACTGCAGTTTGGCTGGTAATGCGTTTGTTATATACATTGTCACCCGTTGTCATCTGCTTATTGTTCGTTGGCTATCCGTTCATGTACATTTCATGTCCGTTTAATGTTCGTTCGTCCAGCGGCCTTTGACACAATATCGCAACATTTTGATACTTGTCCCAGCCGAACCAACCGGACTAGAAAATTCTTTGTTCAGTTCAGTCCGTTGCTCAATCTGCCATAGTGTGACAGGCACTTAATAATCCATTGTGAATAAATGAACAGCACAACAACTGGTGTATTTACATTTCATATGAAAACCCAGATTTTACAAATATCTTTCTTCGAACAGAATTTTCATCTCTGATTTACATGGAATTTTAAGGCCGGGCGAACTTAATTCGTGCCTTGTGTTTTGCATTGGGCTCGTTGTATCCATCCATTGTACATTGTGAGTGGTTTGGAGAGCTAGGTTAGTATACATTTCAAACTCTAGGGGGCGCCACATCCATTAGTGTTCCGGTTAAAGTCTAGGTGGCGGTGTTGCGTTAGTGAACGATTTATATTCATATCGGTTACTATCAGCTGCTAGTGTTGTTAATTTTAATTCAGACGTCCTACAGATATTTTACTAAATACCTCATTTCTTCCCATGGAATGTCCATTTGAAATAAACAGATAGTGTAAGTGGGCAAACAAAAACAGATATTTAACTCTAATGTGCCAATTTACAGTGTCTGTGAAGAATATATTTTGTTTCTTAGATTGAACAAATAATCAAGAAAAGACAAATGTTTAGTACATTTATTATACTGACCCACCAAGGGGGGAGGCTAAGGACTAACACGTGTTTATGTATATATATATATATATATTTATACACATAAAACAATACCCATGCTCATAGGTGGAAAATGAATAGACGGAATCACTGTTCCGACTGTGCATGCGCTGAAAACGGCGTTGGCAGCAAAGCAAATGCGAATGGCCATTGAATTTGTCGATACGCAGAAGGAAAAACTTCAATTTTATTCAAAATGAATAGAAATACATAACAATTTGGCATAAACATGTATGCACACATGGAATATAATGATCTGATGAATATAGCTACGACAAAACTAGCCATAGTTAAACATTTTGAGCTAAGAAACATACAATTCCACACAAAACAATCAGTGATATCCACATCACCATTATAAATTCTTGTTCTAAATATTAAAATGCCAAATGTGTCAACAGACAGTTGTTTCAGAGAAATATATAACCAATATCTGATTAACCCTACTAATTTTCTAGTTCTACATATGTCATTAACCATAGGATATAAATAAAAACATTAATAAAATAAGTAAAACTGACTTTGGCTATGGCTCTAACACTAGTCTGAGTGCCCAGATTTGTCTAAATCTAAATGCACATGGCATAAGATGTGCATATTATATTGATGTAAATGGAATGCTGGATAAAAGATTAATATCTTAATTTATTATATATTTTTTTTAGTTGGTATTCTATGTTTCAAACAAGAGATGAGCTGAAACTAGCACATTTCATAGCTGCACCCAGTGTATTAGCATTTGCCATGTGCTTCTCGCTGGTTTGTTTTGCTCTGATGCATATCACAATGTGCCGCGCCACTGGAACGGTGATGTAGTCTATCAGACAGAATCCAGCAACCGGAAAGGTTATGTACAAAACAATGATCCTCCCAATAATTGATTATAATGACCTAATATATGAACTGCTCACAAAACAGCAACAAGTAAAGCTTCAAACAGTACAAAATAGGGCACTCAGGACAGTTTATAAAGGCCAAAATCTACACACAGAAGAACTACACGCTAAAGCTGGAATGGACAAACTAGACACAAGGCGCAAAAGGCATCTCTTAGGACTCATGTACAATAGAGCCCAAGACACAATATAAACCGACACAAGTATTCACAATACTAGGGCAGCAGATGGCAACCTCTTGAAAATTCCCTATCCAAGGACTAACAAACTCAAAAGAGCACCTATTTATCAGGGAAGCCAAGTCTGGAACAAACTCTCTGCCAAAACCAGGAATGCAACAACTTACCTGCAATTTAAATCTAGATTAAAGGTTGAGTACCCAACATAGACATACATTGTGGATGTTACGCGTAACATTGGTAATTTACGGCGGAGACAGGAACACCACGAACTGACTTACACCGGTGCGGTGGCGCCATCTGGCAGAAACCCTGATAAGCTACAAGCTTAACGTGGTTCCTGGGGTTCCTCCAGATGGCGCCACGGGCAGTTACTGTGTCACGCGACCACCAGACCATTCCAGATTCGATCAGAACCGCCGCAGCCGCTGTCATCAAAGCACCCCTCTCGTTTTCTTCGACATAAAGATGGCAGCAGCACTGACTCGGAGAACGATCCCAACCGACCAAAAAAAGCCGTTGGGAGAGGTGGGAAGCAAAAGGCTGAAGGCCGCCATCATAACAACGGTGGCTATGTACAGCCTGCACCGAGACTGGACGACAACACCACCGCAACACAAGGTGGCCACACCAGCGCTGCCGAAATAAGATATCCGCCGAATGAAGGGCTGACATCATTGGCCGACCACTGCCACGGGATCCAGGATGGTCGCCCCCCGGACGGCCACTCCAACGGATGGATATCAAAAACAATGGCCGCCGACAAGCAAGACGACCATGCAGACAAGTGGACTCCACCTGGGCATGTGGGCCACGCGTGTGGGGAGCAGCCATGGGTATCGACAATCGCCCCCGCACCACCAGTGAGTCCAGTCGAGCATGATAACTTTACTGAGAATATTCATGAAATTCTTGATGATGTTCCTGTTTGTGAGATGGACGGCCAACTGCCACCCCCACCCCTCACCCCCATTGCATATAGACCCATCTTGGACAGGATATGGCCCCACCCACTTGAGGCACAATGGGCGGGTCACCCCGAGTATCTAGAGATATATAGGCAAGTCAGACTCACAGCACTCCCCAACCACATCGGCGCTAGGATCTCTATCCCCTCAGGCCTCAATATACCTGAATGGAGGCACCTTCTTACTGGTTACCATGACAAACAACTTGTTGACTATCTTGATTTTGACTGGCCCGTTGACTATACTGCAGACACGCCCCCCACGTCAACCACCGAGAACCACAGGGAGGACCCCGCCCACCTGACATACATTGAAGACTACGTCAACACGGAACTTCAACATGGGGCGCTCCTCGGACCATTCTGTGAGCCTCCCTTCACACCCTGGGCTCAGTCCAGCCCCATGATGACACACCCAAAGAAGAACACCACAAGCAGGCATGTCATCGTGGACCTCAGCTGGCCTAGGACGGCAAGCGTGAACAGTGGCATACAAAAAGGGTATTATCAAGGCAAGCCGAGAGTCTATACACTCCCCAATGTGATGGACGCCACCGACGAGGTGGAGAGGCTGGGCACGGGATGTTATATCTGGTCTGCTGACCTCGCACGCGCGTATAGACAACTCCGCACCTGCCCACTCTCCACTCCCTTGCTAGGCATCCACCTACACGGAAACTACTACACTGATACCGCTCCTCCATTCGGGTGTAGGACATCCTCTATGGCATGTGCTCGGACCACGAATGCGGTCGTATACCTGCTCCGAAAACGTGGTCACTTTCTACACTGCTACCTTGATGACTTTGTGGGCGTGGCACCCACACTCCAGACAGCGACCGCCGCATATGACGACTTCAAGCGACTAGCAGACACACTGGGTCTGGATCTCTCCCCCAATAAGTGCATACCCCCGACTAAGACCCTTGAGTGGCTCGGTTTTGTCATATCCGCAGATGACATGACGGTTACCATCCCCAGAGACAAACTTGATGACACCATGAATGACTGCCGCGCGTGGATGACGAAGCCCAAGGCAACCAAAAAAGACATCCAGAGACTAGTTGGCAGGCTCCACCACATTGCCAAATGCGTGGAGCCAGCCAGACGCTTCATGTCACGAATCTTCGACGCCCTACGCAGCGCTCCATGCACTGGTAAACACGATGTGCCTGATGAGCTAAGATCTGACATCAGGTGGTTTCTTCAATATGCCGCGAACTCGAATGGCATAGTTCTGTTAGACCCCACTGAAAAACATATATGGGTAATAGAATGTGACTCATGCCTGAAAGTCGGAGGCGCTTTCTCCAGTGAGCACTACTACTCTCAAACCTACCCGGACGACATCACGAGGAAACATTGCCCACCTCGAGGCGATTAACCTCGTAGCCGCAATGAAGAACCTCGCCCCTCACAATCCGGAAGATTACACTATTGTAATCAACACTGACAACATGGCAAGCCAACAGGTCCTCTCATCTGGTGCGGGCAGAGACCCTATCCTCACGGCCTGCGCCAGAGAGATCTGGTTGTATGCTGCCACCAAACACTGTCGCGTGGAAATTCTTCACAAGCATGGAAAGGATCTGATCCTTGCCGATGCTCTCAGTAGAAAAAGCATTGACGATACTGCTGTTAAGAAAGCCAACAAACTCACTCATGAAATGAATTTGACTGAAATTAACATAACATTCGATGACATTTTCACTACAGGTCTCTAGGATAACCTGTGGATCTCGACTATAATTGCTCCTCTATCCCCAGGTTACCCAGACGACACACACACCAGGGTGATGGAGCTCTACTTCGCCGGGCTGGCGGTCGGAACGTGGAAGAACAAGTCCCTGCAAGCAAAGAGATACCTACGATTTGCAGCAACCCACCATTTTGACCCTCTGGACCCCGCCCAGTATGACCTCCTCGCCTACATACTATCACTCAACGAATCCCTGATAGCACCAGGTACTGTAATGAATTATATTAGCGGGGCCAGAACATGGGTCCTCCTTTTCGGGGGCACCACTTCAGCATTTGACTCGTACCCCTTAACTCTAATGAAGCGCGGAGTACTCAGACTATCAAACCACAGAACACGACAAGCCCCACCCCTATCACCATCATCAATACAGGCAGTGGTCCGGCACCTGATTACTGCCGGACCAGATGCTGCTGTGCTGATAGCGGCCATATTGATTGGCTACACCACACTATTGAGACAAGGGAACCTGCTAGCCAGCCACGCCCCCCAAGACCCTGGCCACTCACTACGACGACACGACCTGACACTCACAAGCGAAGGGCTCACCGTAACAGTACGATCCACAAAGACCAGGTGGAGACCAGGACAAGACTACACCATATCCATTGCACCACGCCCCCACTCCGTGTGCTGCCCAGTGACAGCCTGGTGCCGTTACATCCGACTACACGCTCCCCCACAGGCAGGCCCTGCCTTCACACTGCCAAGAGGGGGCCCCCTTACAGCGCCGATCCTCCTGGCAGCACTACGAATGGCCCTCTTAGCCACTGGACACACTGCACCTGACGACTACTCTCTACACAGTCTCAGAAGGGGTGGTGCCCAGGCATGTGCTGCATCTGGAGCCTCGCTTAAGGAGATAATGGAGCTCGGGGCATGGTCCTCTACGGCAGTCCACACATATGTCCCTAGGGACCAGATATGCCCTAGGCCTCAAACTCTCCCTTAAATTGGTCAAGAGTTCGAGTCCCGGTCCTTAACCACTTGACTCACACAGACTGGGGAAGCTTCGAATGCTCTGGACTGCCGGTTACCAATCTTGTACCATTATAACTGACCAATGTTCTGCATATCTGATATCATACTTGACTATATGTATCTATCTGACTTATTGAACCTACCTGTTATTATGTATCAGATTGACCTTGTATCGTATGTGAGCCCTTTCCGATCAGAAGTAAATAACCGTTATATAATACCTCTGTCTCCGTCTCGTTAATTAATAAACCTACCTGGATAGACCACAAACGTTGAAAGCTGAAATAGATATATAGTCCCAAACCACTCCCTTCCCTCTCACTCTCTGAAATCCCCACCGGGCAAAAAGAGTAAAAGAAATAACAACTACCAAAGTATACCCACCAGCCTATAACACCTGACTAAACCAATAAAACATATACTACTGACAAAGCTATAGTTGACCCAAGACAATTTAAATGAGTCGTGCAACCATTATTTGCATAATCCAAAATCCACGACTACCTGTATCAGCAAGTCATGCCCATTATATTAATGTCTCCTCACAGGTATGATCATCAAATCACTGATATAGTCTAAAGGTAAATGGCTATTCTCCAGTCTACATGTGCAAAATAAGATCCCCACTATATTTGTAATGCCTCATTTTAACCTACTACTGTCTATATTGTTCATACCATCGCATCATCTCATCCATAAATAGTTCATATGCACTATAATTGTTAAGGCTGGAAGACCAGTGCCTCGGTGCTGAAAAAAGATGTTATTCAACTGGAATAAAAATTTGAACAAAAAAAAACAGCTCGTCGAACATCGCTGGGACCCATCGATCCGCAGCAAACAGGGCGGACGACAGCGATTGGTTTAATAATATACTTGGGTTGACTATGGCTAGTTTTGTCTTAAATATATTCATTATATCATTATATTGCATGTGTGAATCCATGTTTATGCCAAATTGTTATGTATTTCTATTAATTTTGAATCAAATCGAAGTTTTGCCCTGAGCGTATCGGCAAACTCCATGGCCATACACATTGTTTTGCGGTCACTAGCAGAAACAAATATGTAAAATGTGGGGGGTTGGTCCGAAGCATTGCTTATTCATATTATTATATGGGTTTTAGGCACTAGGGATATAGAGGGGGGGTGTAATGACGTCACGAGACAACTTCCGGTGGCCATATTGGATTACATATGAAAGGCTTGGAAGTGCTTACATAGTGTTTATTTACCGATTTGTTGGTTTATTTGTCACTCTTTTGAGCAGTTTGGCCTCAGACGTTGGGGGAAAAGGTTTTTTTGATGGAGAGGAAGAATTTTTTTTATCATGTAGCCTCACATCTTTGCTAAAGACCAGTATGTTGACTCTGGATGCTCTGTCAAAGAATTAGAAAGGTTTGGGCAGTACCCGCTAGGTGGCGCCACATACTTCAGCGGTCCTGACTATAGCTACTAGGTAGGCCCAGTGGTGGCCGTAGTGTTCTTGGTATAAGACAGGGAGCGCCATATGTAGTATTAGGTTTAATCCAAGATGGCTAACCACTGAGTGATGATGTCACGTGCACTCCCTCTATAGTTGCCTCGGTTTGATATCGGTTGAACTACTATGTTCATGGCATTCTCTGTGGCGGAGTGGTTAGAGTGTCTGACTTTTTTCTAGGTCAGACTCCTAATCTGAGGGTCGGCGGTTCGATTCCCCGTGCCCCCAGCTCTGCCAATTTGGATTTCCACCGCTGTGTATAACTTACAGCGTCATCAAAGGCCGGTTGCTCTCATACCATGTCTATGTGGTGTGGGAGGTTAAAAATCCCTTGGGTCGGTAAAAGTGTAGGCTTGGGCTTTCTATCGACCACCAGTGGAGTGGGGAAGACCAGTCGTCTGTGACTGGGATTTCCCCTGCTTGGGACAACTAATGTACCAACAACAAAAAACACACACAAAAATGAGAGACAAATAAGTGTTCACACTTCCTGTCTACCATTCGCTATTCGCTATATCGCATCGTGCAACAACATTTAATATATGGGTCATTTCATGGTAGATGGGCCCAATGTATTTTCCAGTAGGTAATGGTCAAAAACAATTATGGAAAGAGTTATAGAATTGGTATTCTTACACTTTGGAGGGATAGATATGAAAAGTTAAGGCATAATGTGACATAATTTTTAAAAAGCCAACATTTTCATTCCAAAAATATAGTGTTTTAAAGCCATGAATTTGTTACATGGAGAATGTGGAATTTTCTACAGCCTACTATACCTTTATTTCACATAGAATATTACCTGTTAGTCAATGAAATAATATAAGGAGTCTTACTTGAAATAAATATTCATTTTGCATGCATATATTTTTTTTTTATATCTAATATTCCATAGTGATTAAACTGGTTCTGGACGTAACTGTTGTGTCCCTTGATTGTTAAATTAGGAAATATGTTATCCTGGGAATACCAGAGCTTTAGTAAAAAAAACAGTTGTTATTGTTGCATGTGTAAGGCTATTTTCTAGTACCATGGATAGTAATATAATTTGTCTAAAAGTCTTATGAAAAAAAATTGAAGTTGAAGTTCCATATTATTTGTGGTATCCTCTTCTATTGTGTTACGTCCACACGTTAAAATTGGGAAGAATATAATTATCCTATGCAGATTTCTTACAGTACATTTCCATACTTAGGGGATCACAATATAAAAATGTAATGTTTCATGCAATAAATTTGATTAAATAATTGTTTTGATTAATAAATCCACACTTGGTGATTAATAAGTACACTAGGGGCTAGCTACTCAATTAGTTGTCTTTTCTGACAAAATGGTAACCTGAACTATCTTTTCCTCCACATTACCAGTATATATATGGACAAGAGTTGTCTACTCAGCGAAAAATATAGGAAAATACACAATATTCATTGTTGAACCCCCCCCCCCCCCCCATGTCACACATTGGCCCCATTTACCATGAAACGACACATATCCATCTTAATATAGTTTAGCCCACTTATGTTTCAGAATTTGTCTCTTTCTGATTTAATCAATGTTTCACCTACTATATTTGATCAGCTATAAGCTTAATATATCTATAATATACACATATACAGTAATGTAGTGCTTGAAAAAAGAAGGGAGGACCACAGGTTTAGATTAGTTTGAAACAATAAGCGAACACCGTTTCACCTGCTAAAGATGTTTTATAGCATTTTATTCCATCACGTTTTATCCCATCGGTATATAAAATATACATAAAGAATAAACAGTTTTATTAAAGTATTTATTTACATATTATGTACACATATTTGTCATTGCACTTATATACAAGATTCCAAACTTTGTAGACCAGTAGAATTGCACGCAGGTAACATTTTCATCGCAACACATTTAGTTACATTAGAAATAAATAAACCGTGTTGCTTACCCAGAGTCCATTCGAACACCCTTATTTGTGACATATATGTGCATATATCCCTACAAATCTCAATATAGTAAGCCACGTGGTATTTGTCTTTATATCAGAAACCATATAAAGAATAATTTATCATTATTTATATGCATCAAGTGAAGAAAGACCGTGATGTGTAGAACTGAACATAGTAGCACACCGTATTAATTGATTACCGTAAAGTCACTATTTCAGACACGCATACACTATATGACTGGAATGACAGTAGAATTACTTATTAAATGTTGCTCATTTCCAGTAACTGAGGCCTTATCAGACCTACCAAGCCCAAATTTCCTATTTGGGCACTCTATTTAAAAGAAAAAGAGTATACTTTTGAAAGAAATTGTGCACTTTCCAAATTTGGTATTATTACTCTTCTTTTTTTTTTATTACTCTTCTTTTTAATCTTGCATTTTGGCATACTCCGCCTTAAAACTGCAAAATACGCAAAAACCGAATGGGTAGGCAGGTCTGCATCATATAGATTATATCCAGATTCACAATTAGTGTTAATGCATAGCCGATGACATGAGCAGGTGCAGTCTGTCTGTGGCTACGCATACTCTAGATTGATGTCATCTTTAGATATGTATGTGTGATGACAGGCTGGCCATTCTGTAAATCTGCACCAAATCGTCCCACATGCTTCTGTTTGGAAGCTATGAATGAACGCCGACGAAAGCCGAATGTGTAAAACATACACACATCCCATTCCCAGTCCACCCACATCTTGATTTGAAACAAATATTTATTTTCTGGGCAGGAAAATATGTATACACCTTATTTTTGAAGCGGGTGAATGTGAATTAATTTGCCTTGATAATGTATGTAGTTTTAAAAATGATATGCCTTAACTTGCTTAATTGTTGATAAAAAAACATCAAACATAATATTGCAGCTGCTAGTAGAAAATCCCAACAAGTTCAGCTAGGATGCCATAATTCGCACATGTACCACGCAGCTGAGTCAATTACTTGACATTTCATTAATATTACTATTATTATTATTCAGACTGAATGTATTTACTTTTAAGCACTATCTTATCTAAATATAATGACAGCCCAAGTCAGCTGAGTAATATACACATAATTCATGTCGACGAAACCCAATAATACATTTTCTTAATAATTTAGGCAAAATTCCGGCTACAAGCCCAGTTTGAATGCTGATTTTCGACTGTCATCTTTCTTATCGAACAGGGAATGTTTACTCTGCGAGGTTATGATAATAACCAATTACAAGAAAAGAAAGTTAAAGTTATTTAATGTATTACCATCACATGTAGTTTGCCTGCACCCTTTAAGAGATGCACCAGCCTGTTTCAACTGTCCAAAAACTCACTCATCTTAGGTCCTCTGATTTAAAAACCCATATCGAGTGATAACTGTTTAGTGTTATGTAGCCACTTGAACAGTGACAATGTCCTTCTGTCACTGCTGGCTTGATATGCTGAAACAAGCAGAATGGTTAGTCTTAGTCCATTTCTATTGTACTGTTCCATACCCATAATGGGAGACGCTGGTTCCTGGTTTGCGGCTAGTACAAAACAGTATTAATCTTTTGCTGCCGGGAGTGAACAGGTGACCCTGCGAGCTCCACGCGCTTACAGCCCTGGTACACCTGTAATTGAAGTTCTTTTCTAGATGTTTTCCTGATAATTTGTAGACCATATCAGAAATACCGCACTACCTGATTTGCAGGTGCATTCAGGTGCACCCAGACTGTAAGCACGCAAAACCCGGGGGGCGCATCCGGCCCCCATAGGGTTAAAGATATGATGCCTTAAGAACTGAACCTGAATAAGAGCATCACCACAGTCGGTAACAAGCATTAGACTAATATGCAGAGAGAACAGGGAAGGCGCTTAAGGAAATTGGTAGAATGACATCATAAATAAAGTATGGTGCAGTGTTTGTTCAGGATTGTACCTTCTGCATATATCACATGAAAGCCATTTTCCCCAATGTGCAATGCATGTAGTGTGTAAAATACATGAGAACCTGTTTTGGACTAATATCAACATGCGCGCATGCGCACCTTACACGCATAAACCACGCCCTGCATGTCACCTCCCATATCGCATAAACAAAGGCCAACAATATATATATTACATATTCTGTGAAACCAATAATGCAGTATATTACCGCAGCAAGCAATAACATTGTTTCTGAAGGCAGCATGGAAGAAAGAAAGTAGCTTCAACTAACCACTTCTTCAGGTCTGCCTTTATTAAAGTTGCATAGTCCGATGGTTTTGAGTTTCTGTCATATTATCGAGATAAATATATTAGATTAATCGGTATAATCTCTATTAGTTTAGTTTGAAGTAATTTAATTTGATTATAAATGCCTACTTTTGGGGATATTTGAGGTGAAAACTCGTAAAAGTACTTTTAGTGTGCACACCGAAATTCTGGAAGCCATAGATTTCAACAGTAACAGGTTCTACTAAATAGACTTAGTATTCCCTTCCATGCAAAAACAAATGTTTAATAAGTGTTCCAATATCTAAGTTGGATACGTAGAATTAAATCTAGATCAGCTTTTGGGTTTTTTTAAACTGAAGTTTTCATCGGACTATGCAGGTTTAATCCCTCATCAAACCAGTCCACTACCACTCTCCTTGACGCCTGTAATGCTGGGAATTGACCAGGTCGACAAGCCGACGAGACGACGCCCACAACAGGTGCTGACCCATTGGTGTAACAGCTGTACCGTCGCCGACCACCGTCAGCTGTAGCCGAACCTGGCATGGACTAACGACTTAATCGTCTTGCCGATTAACCGACACCAGGCCAATCGGACTACATCGGTCGCTGCGGATCGGTTACAATCGGTGCCAGACCAGGCTTTGGGCTATGTCGGCCGCTGTCTTGCTTGGTTAAAGCCCGGCATTAGAAGCATACACACGCGCCTGCGCATACACACACGCACAGACGCAGTATACAGTTACATTCTAGAGAACCCCTTTGAAGTCCCCAGTTACCAGCATCAGGTGTTTTTATCATTTAAAACACCGCGAGAACCAGCTTCAGTCTATTTGATGAGTACACATCACCCTACCCCCCCCCCCCCACTACCCCCCTCCCTCCTAGTCCTAGTCGACACCCAGGTGTGATTGCCGGTTTGCTCCGCTGGGCGGCGCCACTGGTGCGGGCGCCTTTAGAGTACCCTGTACTTGTAGAAGTAGCACAACGCCGAGCTGAAGTTCCAGCCGACAGTGATGGAGAGCAGGTACAGGAGGAAGATGCCCGTCAGCGGATACAGCATTACTTCCGTCCGCCGCAGGAATGGCAGCGCTTCAAGAAAGAAAGGGAAAGGCGCACAGCTCAGCGGCTCAGAAACTTGGAACATCATGTCGAATATGGCCCTTGATGATTTAGTGTGATAGACCTACAAAAAAGATTGACCCCTATACAGAGTAGGGGTGAATGACAACCTTGTCTAAATCGGAGAAAAAACTGCTTAGCTATAAAGAAAAAAAGTATTTAAACAAATAACTGAAGGTCCTAGTTCCAGTACACAGTGTTTATCTATATTGGCACAGAGTTGGTGAAATTGCAGAGGATGCAAATATTGTATTTAAAAGCTGCCGGCCCTAGAATGCTCTCGATTCAAGTTTTAAATATTAAACTATATTATTTCATAAATTCTTCATTCAAAAGTAGCGGCTAAATAAAAAGAGGTATGTGAAGAATATATTTTGCTTCTTAGATTAATAATTTATCTGGTCATTTCCTTTACCCAGCCTCCCGACATTCTTTTCTAATTGGTTGCTCAGCAGCCCTGTTTCAGGAATAGACCGCACAACTACTCTCATAAATCGCCAGTGAAGTGGGCGATAGTACTAAACACTGACAAGACATTCTCCAAGCACAGCCGGTAAATTGCGAAATTCACTATCACTACCAGCATAGATTATTTCGCATAAACAAAATTAGGCGCGGTTAGATCACTCACCACTGTATCCCAGGAATGTGATGTAAATGTAGTAACCGATAGCGAACAACCAAAGTGTATTGCCGAACAACCGGGAGACGAAGTAGTCGTGGTTGATGAAAGCTGCAAGTGAGAATCGGACGAGTTCATTTGGTGAAACAACACTAGGAGAATGCTAACAATATGTTATATATATGCTATATATATTGTGATAGAAATAAGCCAATTTTGTTCACTTGTCCACCGGACAAATCTGGTGTGATTTTCACTTGCATGTCTGAATTTTCACTTGTCCCGGACAAGCTCTTATTTCGAACGCTACCATTGTAGTACAAGGTGTTCAAATCTTCCAGCTGACGGACAAGTATTACTTTGCAGAAGCAAGAGTTTAAAAGAGTTACTTGGTGGGAAATGTAATGATACATGACATCCAAGCATATATCATCCTGTTGTGCTTTTTGTTGAGTTATTAAACTAATCTGTTTGTTGTTGCGGTTCTTTGTTAGTTTCTCTGTGGCTTTTTATTGTTTGGTGGGTATGGGGGGGGGGGGGGGGGGAGTATGAGATGGGTGAGGAGTGATGTTTTCATGTCTTTATTTTTCTTCCCTTTTTATATTTTTTACATTTTTATTTTTTTAATTGAGGCTGTATTTATACTGTCCATAGCATATAAGCCTGGGTATTCAGGCTTGTTTTCAATGCTGGCCAGCTGTAATGTTGGTGTTATCTTATCACACAGTAGCTGCTGATAAGGTATTTCATTGCCTGTATTTCAGTAGCAGGTAGATAGTTGGTTGGTCTGGTTAGTAGTCTATGTTAATTTTTTTGAATTTTCCTGGCATATATGTGTTATATTTTTTCTACTCTTATTACTAGACTAGCCTACTCCTATTTACATATCATAGGCTTGTACGTAGCTGTGTGGGGTGCTATCTGGCTGCTTTTGGCATGGTTACCTTCCATTGGGCGTCTCGCTGGTGGGCCGTGACATATCACCTCCCGCTTTGGAGTGCAGCTTAGTGGGGGTTTCCTAGCCTTATTTTGCACAGATATTTTTTGTATGTTTTTAGGTCAGGAATTTGTCATTCCTTTACTGTTTGGGCATTCCACACCTTGGCAGCCACTTCCAGCGTGCTTCTCTCGTGAGCTTTTATTTGGCTTCTGATCTGCTTTAGTAGTGGCGCATTATTTGCTCTAGTTGCCCTTTGTGGTTTTGTTAGGAGTTTATTGTCTTGATGCTAATGTTTTCAGATGAATTATTCTCCTATTTTCTAGCAATTTTACTTTGGTTCTTTTGTGTATGTCTACTCTGAGGCAGATTTTCTACTCTGAGGCAGATTTTCAGGGCTCTGTTCTGTAGTGTTTGTAGTTTTTTAAGAAGTTCTTTCTTTGCACCCATGTAGTTTACATCTCCATAGTCAAAATAGGGGAGCACCATGCCCTTGAAGATTTTTATTGACATTTCTTGTGTCATGTAGTCTCTTAGCTTTGCAAATAGCCACAGTTTGTGGTTTACCTTTTGAACAATTTATTTTATACATAGGTTGTAGTTTAGTTGGCTGTCCAACTCAAGGCCTATGTATTTATAATGGTCTACATTTTCTAGTGTTTGGTTTCCTAGCTTACAGTGTAGTTTTCTTTCTGGCATTTGTTTATGCGAGAAGAGAACTGTTTTTGACTTGCTTGTGTTGATGGTTATTTTGTTGGACTCACACCACTCATCCAGTTTTAGTAGGAGCTTGTTTAGTTTAGTTATTACCTCCTCTTCTGTGGTGCCGTTTGCATATATGACTGTGTCATCTGCATATAGTTGGAGGCATTCGGTTTGCAACCATTTTTCAAGATCGTTTATGTAGATTATAAAGAGCAGTGGCCCTAGCACTGACCCTTGGGGTACACCACATGTGACAGGTTGGTTGTCTGATAGTGTATTGTTTATTTTTGTTTTCTGTTGCCTGTTTTTCAGGTAGCATTTTATCCAGTCCATAGTTTTGGATTTTATGCCCATGGATTCTAGTTTTTCCAGTAGTATGTTATGGTCTACTGTATCAAATGCTTTGCTGAAGTCAATGAAGGCTGCTCCAACTAATAGTTTTTGGTTCATTGACGCCAATATGTCATTTGTTAAGTTAGCTATTGTTTTAGATGTGGAGTGCAGTTTCCTGACTGCAAACACTACAGAACAGATTCCTAACTAAATAAATGAATGAATGAATAGATTCTACAACAAATTGTCCCAAGTTATCTGCCTTAATTTTTTTCTTGAGGCCTATCATGGATAAGTCTGGATAGTCTTATTTTCACCATTAGACAGTTGGTCGATAGAACGCCCGAGCCTACACTTTTACCAACCTAACTTGCCTTTGATGACGTTGTAAGTTATACACAGTGGTGGAAATCCAAAATGGCAGAGGTGATGGCATGGGGAATCGAACCCACTCACCTTCAGATTAGGAGTCTGACCTAGAAAAAGTCACACTCTCACCATTCCACCACATCTATTTATTCTTAAAAGTCTGATCCATAACGGGATCACAGCACTCACTGGTGAGGAGTGGGACCTGGAAGAGGTGGAGTATCATGAGGAGTGGGAAAAAAGCGTTGAGGTGGACGTCAAAGGCGTAGCCCCACTCCACGTCCTGTCCGTGGGGTGGCATCAGGATGAGGTACTTGTTGGAGATGAACCTATAAAGAAGCACAAAAAGCTGGTAGTCATAGGAATAAAACCAGATGCGGTGACCTCGCGTGCGGGAGATGGGGACTTTGGTTTCCGGTCGAGTCAAACCCATGACTTATCAAATTGATCCTTGTCGCTCGGCATTAATAGGATAGGGCAAGGACTAGTTAGTTCAGTGGCAGGATAATATGACTGAGTGGGATATCAGGTCATGGTGCTGGCGGCCTGATTTCCCAGTGGGGCAGCACTATAAAGTTGCCATGAATGCACAGTCACAAGTCAGTACCCGTCCTGATATGACCTTAGATGTTGGAAGGACGTAAAAATCCAATCACCAACCAACCATAGCAATAAGAAAAATGCATTCCAGAGTAACTGAATGGCCCAAGGCGAAACGCAGAAACCAGCAAATGTGACTCCACGAGGATCCAGGTGTAGTATGCAGAGTTAATACCTACTTTGACATTAAATTCCAGAACTTTCAATGCAAAATTCCAGGACGTTTTAAAGACATTACTTTACAGTACCCTGAAACACAGCCATATTCATAATTGATTCGCTGTGAAGTGTAAATAAGGATAAAAAAATAACTAACGTGTGTATAGGTTTAATATAAAATTCAAGAGTCAAGATAACAAACCCACAAAAATCACTTTAAATACAAAACATCAATGAGTAAAGTTCAGGCATGTTGGCAAATATAGGCTTTAATCATTTTCATGATTTTCCATTTTCCAGGCGTGGAATCCTGAATTCTCAAATTCCATGACTTTCCAAGTTTTCAAGGACCCATGCGAACCTTCTTATAGCTAAATGGTCTTGCTTCTAAATTTGTTTATTAACAGACATATTTATTCAGTAAATAACCTTTTTTTGTCAGTGCCGAGACACTGGTCTTCTGATCAAGCAACATTACTTTGTTTAAATAATTCAAGTTGGTGTGTGAAATAGCAAGTATTTATATGCATTGATAATAAGGTAGGGTTAAACAATTGTTATATATCTAGAGGTATAATGGCATATAAAATATAATTGTATCCAATATTCTGATTGATCAAATCTATTCACTAGTTGTGATGTATTTTTTCCATTAGTGGTTGCTCGTGACTTAGGGTGTGGATTCTAGAATGTTGTGGTTATCATACATAACACATTTTACACTTTTATTTGCTGTTTAATGCCATTTGTTTTGTATGGGGTATGATGTTTGAGTGTTGAGACTAAGTGTAGAGAGGGGGAGATTGGGTAAATTTGGTGTGAGTTCTTTTATGGTTTAAACCTCTTCACAGAGCCTGTGTAAAACTGTCCAGATTGGTACATTTTCACTAGGTTCATATATTCTCACAAAATAGCACCAACGCAGTGTACTACATTATACAGGGAAGGAGAGAGGGGTGCGGAAGGAAGGAAGGAATGAAGGAAGGAAGGAAGGAATGAATGAATGAATGAATGAATGAATGAATGAATGAATGAATGAAGGAAGGAAGGAAGGAAGGAAGGAAGGAAGGAAGGAAGGAAGGAAGGAAGGAAGGAAGGAAAATTCAAATTTCAGACTCATGACAGTGTGTGGCATATTCAACAAATGCCACTTAGATTGGATCCACTACAGATTACTCACCAAAAGAGGGTCGCTATGAGCAGCCCGACACCGATACAGTCCACGAACACCACCCAGAACAGGAACTTGACGAAGCCCCAAAAGTGCAGCTTCAGCACAAAGGCAAAGCCAATTGAAGACACTGTGAAGTTAAGAAGTAAATAGGCATTACGGATTTTTGTTTTTAAGACAAGGATGAGTGACCATGTCGCCAACTATGGCCAATTTCATGGCGAGCGACAATGATGATACTGGTGACGATTGGTTGGTTGATTGTTGCAGTTTTATGTCCTTGCAACATCTAAGGCAACTTTATAGTACTTCCCCACTAGGAAACCAGGCCACCAGCACCATCACCTGATATCCCACTGAAGTCACATCCTGACACTGAGCCAACCAGTCCTTGCCCTATCCTAATAATGCCGAGCACCTGGGGCCATATGCAGGAGTCAGTGTTAGCGGGGTTTGGTGTTAGAGCCTGTTACCGTTTAGCTATCACCGACATCGGGAACTGTGTGAAGTCGTATGCAGGAGCGTGTAACACTTTCATTATAGCTAAATGTGAATTTATTTATAGATTTGGGAAATCCCTCTGCATCTGTACCCATATATTATTAGGCTTAAATATATTAAATGCTATCATATTTAATAGAATTAGATACGCAATAAGTGAAATTTGATGAAATTAACCCTAAATTTGAAGCAATATTAACACTGCTGCCGTAACGGGGGCGATATTAATATTTCTATTTTCGAATCGACGAACGTAAAGTAAACAAATTGAAGTCGCTTTCCATACTGGCGGCGGCGGCGGCGGTTGCTTGCATTCGTCGGTTCGACAATATTAATATCGCCGCCTTTGCGGCTGCAGCGTTAATCTCGCTTCTATTTTAGGGTTAATTTAATAAAATTTCACTATTTGACTATGTAACTCTGTTAAATATGATAGCATTGAATAGATTTGGGCCTAATATATAGCTGCCGATTCGGCAGCGATGTGTGTTTTGTTGATATGTGACAGTATGGATATCGACGTCGACGCGGCGGTGGCGATTTGTTTTGTTTGCATTCGTCAATATGAATAACTCCGCCAATGCGGCGGTGGCGTTAATATCGGTTCGTTTTTAGGGTTAAATTGATAAAATTTCACTTATTGCGTATTTAATTCTGTTAAATATGATAGCATTGAATAGATTTGGGCCTAACCTAACCCTAACACCATCCTTAAACGTGCTATGAAACGGGGTTAGTGTCACGGACCTTAAACGCGTGGTGTTAGCGTAACACCGCCTCCCGAATACCGACTTTTCGGCGCTAAACCAGAAATCCCGTCTAAACGCATTTTGGCTCGGTAACACCGACTCCTGCATATGGCCCCTGGCTAGGAAGTGAAAATTATCAATTTTTAAGTCATTGGTTTGATTCGACCAGGGTTCGAATCTCACGATCTACCCAAACGGGAGATGGACACTCAGCTCATTCGGCCATCCAGTCTTGTCAACTGGTGACGCTGAGTTTGTTTGTTTGTTGTTGTTTTACATCCTAGCAACATCTAAGGTCATATCAGGACGGGCACCGACTTGTGACAGTGTGCACTCATGGCAACTTCATAGTTCTGCCCCACTGGGAAATCAGGCCGCCGGCACCATGACCTGATGTCCCACTCAGTCACATTATCCTGACACTGAGCTAACCAGTCCTGGCCCTATCCTAATAATGCCGAGCGCCAGGCTAGGAAGCGACAAGTACCAATTTTAAAGTCATTGGTTTGACTCGACCGGGAACCAAACTCCCGACCATCCACACGTGAGGCCAACGCTCTCCCGATTAGGCCACCGCGCCCGGTGGTGACGATGATTATGATACTGGTGATCATCATGACGATTAAAATTGCGATACTGATCATGATGACAATACTACTAAGAAATAAATTAATACTGTTATAAAACAAGAATTAATCACACTGTAATTTACAGTATAGACAATCATTACCAGTTAACTCCATACAATGATCAACTCGTAATTACAATCATCTTAGCTCAGTGCCAACTATTTCTCTTCATATACTGTTACCATGCTATCCGGCGCCATTTTTGCCTAGCCCAACAGTTGAATGTAAAAACGAGGCTTAACTGTGAATATACTAGTTAGATTGCTTTCTGGGTAAATATGGACAGGAATTATCCCAGGAATAGGTTTGGTTTTGTATATTTTAAAAGTCCCTTCACTTACCAAAGAGCCAAAAGCTAAGGAGCACCAGGAATGCTGGGTCATCACGTGCCCATTGGTCTTTGGTCTCTGAAAGGTTGAGAAGACATAGATTATTGTCAGCTATACCAGTAATGTTTCACTGAATTGCTACAGGAAAACCACACAATTTCCGAGCTAAATATCAAGCTGGCATAATGTGTACTATTTTACAGCATATGTGTATATATATATATTGGTGATCGTCCCCACCCGTGGATGAAAAATCGCCCGCCTCTGACATTTTTGTAATTGTGTATTTGTTAAAAACCATTAAAAATGCATCGGCAATTCAACTTTTGTATCAATTTTTATGTCATTGGTTTGACTCGGCCAGGGTTCCAACCCAGGAGTTCAAATCCCATGACCTACCTTAACGGGAGGCGAACACTCAACTCATTCGACCATTGCGTCTGGATACATATTACATCTAAGTAAAAAATATAAATAAAAACCGCCCGCCCGACCAGGATTTTTATTTCAAAAGGACGATCACCAATTAAAAAAAAAAGAATGTTGGCCTTATTGTGAGTAGAATCAATTCGGATCAGAAGGGCAGTGTTGCATGTGCACGGTTTTATATCACGTGTGCACATAAAGGCTTAATATTGTAGTAGTCTGCACTGACCTCTCACTGGTCTTAGGCAAGATAGGCCTACCACATAGACAAGTAGACATGTGTAAAAATATACAGATTTTCTGTTCGGATTTATATATTGTCAAAGAACATTATTATTCTCGGGCGACGGAGTGGGGACCATGATTATGTAACAGAGACACAATGGGTGCCCCACTCGCTTTGTGACATAAGCGCCTATGTGGAAATGTATTAACGCATAGCAACCGAGATTGTGATGTGATGTTCATATTTAGGAGACAGTTAATTATTATGGAAATGTTCCCTCCATGCACCAGAAAGAATGCAAGTGGAGGGGAAGAGTATTTTAATATATGTTTATTGTAACCTGTTACCATGGGTCCAATGGACAAGCACACCCAGCCATCCTGCATACATTATGGACACCACCTGCAGCTGGGGTTGAATGACAGCTGCCCCCTATTAGGGTGTCGCCCACCCAGGCTGTGGAGGGTGTCTGATTGGCTGAGCTGTGTGAGTCCAGTCACCTGGGTTCCTTATAGCTGCCATGCACACCCCAAACTAGGCACTCTTTGAGGCCACTCCACTCTCTACACTTCAACTAGAGCATATACACTCCAATGAGGCTGAGCTGTGTGCAACACCCATTGGACTCAGGTTCAATGGGCTGTAGGCACTGATTGTGTATAAGCTTGGACAGGAGTATGTGGGTGTGTACAGCTGGTAAGGAGTCAGGGTGATAGGTCGCGAGTAGGTGAACAGAAGTTGATGCCAATAAAGCACAACCCTTCACTGTCAATCTTGTGTGACTTGTCTCCCTTTCTTTCTTAATGAGTTGTTGAGAGTAACACTGGAGGTGAGGACTGACAGTCAGTTGTCAGGCGCCACCTGAGGAATGTTTGTGAAACACGCGGGTTCCAGACGGCCGGTTCCCAGATGTTTTATACATGGATAGGTAATTGCACCAGGGAGCTTAAGTAGTGTAATGATTAGCATGCTAGCCCCGGAGTGGCAGATGTGTGGGTTCCAATCCTGCTCTAAGCACAATATTTCCCATTTTCATCACCCATACAACAATATAAACACACTAGCTACATCTTAATGGATTGCCTTGAAGTCAAATTTAGAACTTTATCACTATTTGACATGCTTCAATGGGATTCGTATTCATTTCGACTACAATGCACATTTCAATTCCACTGCACTTCAAGTTTTTCCAATACCTACCGATACTTGTTTCCACTTACGTTTTCTATAAGCGAAGTTCCGATACCTAAAAGAAAGGCAACAACTATAACTAAAATGTAAAAGCCGTAGTTTGTGAGAATTTATGGTACTTACAAATTGAAAATGACATTTGTTTCACTTTGCTTAAGTTTGTTAAAATTCAGTAAAGGTAGCAAGTCCAACGGACGACGATATCCAAGAACCCTCATAGTCTGACACCATAGTAACAGATTCTATTAAATTGACCCAGTATTCCCTTCTATGCAGAAACAAATGCCTAATAAGTGCACCAGTATCTAAGTTAGGTGTGTAGAATACAGGGATGAAAGTGGTCTCCGTGGAAAAAAGCGGAAATGCTCATATTCTCCCATAGGTTTAGCATTGTTAGGGAATCACGGAAAATTCCCGGAAGTCAGGTTTCATACATATACGTTTGAAGCACATATTAGTAGTATACGCTGATAGTGCTGCGGCATTTGAAGCATTTATTAGTAGTATACACTGATAGTGCTGTGGCGTCTGCACCACATATTGCTGCAGCATTTGAACAACATATTAGTATACACTTATAGCTACTGGAAACAGCCCGGAAATCTGCGAAATCGCTGAGATCTTTCATCCCTGAGAATAAAATCATTGTTTTAGCTTTGAAAAGATGATACTTCATCGGACTATGCAGCTTTAATATAGCCAGTAATTAATAACAGGCACAATTTCGCAAACTTACACAGGTTTATGTGGATGGGTGGAATTATTTCAAAAGGGGCAAAACCGAAGGCTGAGGCCTATTTTGATAGCACTACAGCAAACAACGAGGACAATTACGACACATGTATAGCATGTATAGTTACGTCTTTTCTTTTTCATTATACAAAGCACTTTTACTATTCTCCGTGGAACTACATTCTAGCAATTTCATATGGTACCAGTACCATTCGGTCGAGCAGAAATCAGCCCTATATCAAAGTAACATCTGTGCAATAACACACCTAAATCAATAGTGTTTAATCATGCCTAATGGATGGCATATAAATATCGATGCGCTTCACAATCCGAATAATTCTGGAAGGGAGGTCGTTGGTTGGGGGGGGGGGGGGTATCGTGTTCAGAGTGCTTTTCAGGCGATAGGTTATAATGTCAGTCACATTTTCTCAATGTGTTTATGTTAGGATTATAGAGGAGGGTGCCAAACCTAATCCATATTCGGACTGTGAAAACCATTGACATTCATGAACCCATACTAGGTAGCAATCAATGCTTGCAGTGATGTGTAGGGTTAGAGCAGCTCACTCACACTTTCTGTGGAGACACAAACAGGTAGAGCATCTGCCAGAAGGCATACTCAAAGTCCATTTGGCGAAACTTGAGGATTCGCCGCAGGTACTTGTAGCGCTTTCCGCTGGCCGTGTGTCTATTCTGCTGCTGGTGCCCACCCCGGGGCAGGCTGCCCAGTGTCTGCGTCTGACTCACCCCAACGGGAGACATGAGGGTGGTCGGCGAGCTGGGCGGCGAGTATTTGGCATAACTGTACATGATGACTTACTTTACCTGAAATGGGAACAAAAGAACACCAACTGTAGTCAATGATTAATATTTTATCAATGTCCAGCACAAACGTTACCTACAGAGGTAGTTAGTGTAAATGAGGCATCGGAATGGATGGTTGAGTTGGTAAGAGCGCAGGCAGGTCCTGGGTTCAAATCCCGACCGAGTCAAACCCAATGACTTACAAAACTGATACTTGTCAGTACCTAGCCGGCTAGGGACTGATTTGCTCAGTATCAGGATGTGATTGAGTTGGATATTGGGTCATGGCACTGGCACCCCATCTCCATCTTTGTTCGTTTGTTTGTTGTTTTACATCCTAGCAACATCTAAGGTCATATCAGGATGGGTACCAACTTGTGACAGTGTGCACTCATGGCGACTTTATAGTGATGCCCCACTGGGAGACCAGGCCACCAGCAAAATGACCTGATATTCCACTCAGTCATTTTATCTTGACACTGAGTTAACCAGTCCTTGCCCTATCCTAATAATGCAGAGCGGCAGGCTAGGAAGCGATAAGTATCAATTTTTAAGTCATTGGTTTGACTCGACCAGGGTTCGATGGGAGGCGGATGCTCTAGCTCATTCGCCCATCCCGTCTGGTTCTCTCTCCCAGTGGGGCAGCACAATAAAGTCACCATGGGTGCACACCTGGGCCACGTTCAACGAGGCGCCTAGAAGGCGACTTGGAGAAATTCAAAGGCTATGCTACTCAGAACTGTGCTTTAACTTGGGTGCCTCGAAAATGGCGGCCTCCAAAGTGTGCACTTCCAGCAGTCATTTGCAATTGAAAGACTGGTGTCTTTAGCGCGAACTACCCTAGCACCTCCTAGCGTTCTGTGTGTGTCTCTGTGTGTGTGTGACTCTGTGTTTATGTGTGTGTGTCTCTGTGTTTCTGTGTGTGTGTCTCTGTGTGTGTCTGTCTGTGTGTGTGTGTTACTCTGTGCCTCTGTGTGTCTGTGACTCTGTGTCTCTGTGTGTGTCTCTATGTGTGTGTCTGTGTCTCTGTGTGTGTGTCTCTGAGAGAGAGACATACAGACACTCTCCCTCCCTCCCTGTGTATGTGTGTCTCTTTGTCTCGGTGTGTCTGTCTGTGTGTTACTCTGTGTATGTGTCTGTCTGTGTGTGTGTCTATGTGTGTTCTGTGTCTGTGTGTGTGTGTGTCTCTGAGAGAGACACACACAGACACTCTCCCTCCCTCCCTGTCTCTGTGTTACTATGTGTTTGTGTGTGTGTCTCTGTGTGTGTGACTCTGTGTCTGTGTGTGTGTCTCTATGTGTGTTTCTGTGTGTGTGTGTCTCTGAGAGAGACACAGACACTCTCCCTCCCTCCCTGTCTCTGTTACTCTGTGTCTGTGTGTGTGTGTCTGTGTGTGTGTGTCTGTGTGTGTGTGTCTGTGTCTCGGTGTGTCTGCCTGTGTGTGTGTGACTCTGTGTGTGTCTCTATGTGTGTGTGTGTGTGTCTGTGTGTGTGTGTCTCTGAGAGAGACACACACAGACACTCTCCCTCCCTCCCCCTCTACCCCTCCCACAGAGACACACACAGAGATGCAGAGACACACACACACAGGCACAGAGACACATACACAGAGACACACACAGAGACAAAGAGACACACACACATAAACAGAGAGAGACACACACATACACAGAGAGACACATACACAGAGAGACACACACAGAGATACACACACACACACAGACACACCCACACACAGAGATACACACACACACACCCACACACACATAGAGACAGAGACACACACATAGACACAGAGACAGAGACACTCAGTAGGTACCCCAAACCCAGGCTGATTACTTGTTGAATATGCCAAATTCTATCAAAAAATGCTCCACTTCAACACCTTGCCAAAACAAACCACAAAGGACTTTTACAAATGTATTACAGCAGAAACAACCTTTGTTCTCTTACCTTTAACCTGGTCTTGGATTCATTTTATTATTCAAATAAATAAGCCTGATATAGCTAAATATAAACTACCACCAACTCCCATTTTTCACTCTCAAACCATGTAATTTCCCAGGTGGAGATGTGTCATGGTATCCCTAGTAGAATTAGCTAGTGTACATCCAATTTGTGCAACAACGCCATTTGTTGATCAAAGTACCCAGGAAAAAGGTACTAATACCCCTAGATAGGTGAGATTCCGAGCTTTCCATTCATATAAAACTCTATATGTTTTAATTTTAGAGAAAATGCAAAAAAAATGATTGAAATTTGAAGTTACAAAAATTTCCATTTTAAGTGCTATTTTCTACTGAAAATATAATTTAAAAACCATTAAAAGTTGGTATTGAATTAAAGAGAATTTAATTTCCTGTCCAATCATAATTATCAGCGCTCATGCGAACCTATGGCGCTCATGCGCACGGCGATTTAATGACTAAAAATGGTGTTTTTTAAAAACTTTTTTTTTTTTAATTTGTTTTTGGATACATTATTAGTTTAAGCAGGAGAACTGGTCTTCCTCATTTCCACTGCTCATTTCCTTAGTTTTAATTTTGGGAGCTATAATTTTTTTCAAACTCAACATTTTTCATGATTTTGGTAAAATGTGCATTCTTTCTCCTCACTTATAAAATATTTAACTGTTTTGTAATGTATGTTGTTATGGATGTATTGAAGTATCTGATAAAGATGAATAGCACCTGAAAATTTCATCCAATTCCATTGTACAGTTTTTGTTCTGTGATTTTTCAAACTTTTCCAAAAAGCCAGTTTTTCACCAAATTTTATCACCTGCCAAAACTGGCTCTCGGGTGTTTTCAGCCTATTTATTTTAATTGTTCCCCATGGTTTGGGGCCTTGAAAAAAAATAGAGTTACTAGCACTACCCCATAGGCCCGGGATAATTAGAAAAGAATCAATTTGGGTGGCAATTTTTACCACCAGCGCACTCGAAAAAGTGCTCTGGGGCCTAATTTCACAAATGGTGAATTCAAGGAAAATGCTATTTTTACCAAGTTTGAAGGTCTATATTTTTTAAACTAGCCACCCCATGCACCTGTAACTGTATATACACTGTGTACAGACCAGGGACTCTTAGCCTCTGCCTTGTGGAGCAAGCTGGGTGATCCCTTTAAATTTTGGAGACCATCAAAAATGCTATCTTTTAGACTTTGCAGCGTGACCGATTTCAAGTAGGGTTAGTAAAATTTAAAAAGGCTGTATTTGCCTTAATACTTGACCGATTTTGACAAATGAAGTATCATTGTATTTCGAATTGCATATACTAACAGATGGAATCATTTATATCAAACTCCGAACTCATACAAAATTTCACTTGGGATACCTACACTCACATAGACAGAGATACCTAGAGACACAGAGACACACACACACAGAGACACACACACACAGACACATACAGAGACACACACAGACACATACAGAGACACACACAGACACATACAGAGACACACAGAGGACTTGGATCGCAAACGGGCGATGGGTATCACACATATACCGTATAAGATACGACTGACCGCTCACATATACCGTTTCTCGAACGGCCCGATTCGTTTTTCGAATCCCTTGCGATTTGAGTTTTAAGCACTAAAACTGAGTTTTATGCACGAATCGCAAGGCTCTGGTGTGCGCGGGGGTCGCACACCTAACGACTAAAACCTAGTTTTATGCGCGAAACGGGCAGTTTTAGATCGTAAACGGTAGGTGTGTACCGGGCATTAAGGAGTGGTAAATAGGTCTGCTAAATTGCAAGAGTGTCATAATGTAGGGAAAGTTGCCTTAAGCTTCAGAAAGCTGGGTATCTGTCAATTCCTGTTGGATCTTGATCAGACAAAAACTAGAATCTGTCAAAATTAGTGTCCTTCAAAATGGTACCATTTGTATCCCATTTTTAACAGAGGTAATATCTGAAAAGTGACAGCGCGACTTTAGCGGATTTCCAAGTCCTTACTACAGAGGGTATGCACTGATGACACGCTTAACAGAAGTGCGGCCATTGTGGCAATAGTAACCACAATAACAAACCCAACAAACTCAATGCATTGTCAATGGCCGTGAGCAATCTTCATACAGAAAAAGTTAAATATCTCTAAGACCACACCACCTAGAAACAAACCACTTGGAACACATACAGAAAACATGTTTAACAACCAGATTATATTAAATTTATACGGTTAGGGTTCTGAATTTCTATTAATTTTGAATAAAATTAATGTGTTGCACTGCACATATCGGCAAACTCAATGCATTGTCAATGGCTGTGAGCAATCTTCATACAGAAAAAGTGAAATATCTCTAAAACCACACCACTTAGAATCAAACCGCTTGGAACACATACAGAAAACATGTTTAACAACCAGATTATATTAAATGGATAAGGTTAGGGTTATGTATTTCTATTAATTTTGAATAAAATTGATGTGTTGCACTGCACGTATCGGCAAACTCAATGCATTGTCAATGCCTGTGAGCAATCTTCATACAGAAAAGGTGAAATATCTCTAAAACCACACCACCTAGAAACAAACCGCTTGGCACACATGCAGAAAACATATTCAATGCATTTCTATTAATTTGGAATAAAACTTAAAGAATGATCTACCTCTCTATGGACTATGTTACTGCAACCGGCAGGTTGTTTACTGGTTGATATCGCCACAATGGCCACACTTCCGGTTGATGACGTCACGGGAATACCATCTATAAAGGGAGCCATGTTATACTTATTGTGGGAACATTTCTAGGAAGGAAAAATTCTAAGGATTCATATTCTGGAGGTTAAAATTGAATTCATTAACTCATTTCCATTGAATTTCACCTCGAAAGACTTAAATAGTATATTAAAATGGCTTTCAAACGTCGCACAAAAATGAAAATAGTATCTATCATTGCTCTATCCAATGGGGTTTCAAAATCAGAGGTAAAAACAATGGTACTGAGCATGTGCATCGGTTGAAGTGGCTTTCTTGCAATGCACTCTGCTACTGATGAGGTCGCAAAAAGTTGTACCGGTCAGATTGGTTCAGTGATAGTGGTGCCGCAGGCGGATTGCAGGGGACCTAGCCAAGTTCATATCGACATAACTTTCTTGATATTTACCTTAGAAAAAATATATGATTACCATGTTTATGTTCCATTCAAGCTCTTTCCATTGGCAAATGTTCCATCGAGATTAAATGCATTCTTTAAAAAATCACATACACCATCATATTATTATTATACGCGGCTCTGCGAATTGCTGCCACCGATACTGTTATTCGCAGAGCTACAATCAACCAATCAGCATGCATAATTTTGTGTGGTCCAATCAGCGTGCATCATTTACTTGCACATGCACTCAATTTGAGGATTTGCATGTGATGTAGGCATCACACTACTCCAGCATCGTGGTTGG
This sequence comes from Branchipolynoe longqiensis, assembly GCA_030323885.1. Taxonomy (NCBI): domain Eukaryota; kingdom Metazoa; phylum Annelida; class Polychaeta; order Phyllodocida; family Polynoidae; genus Branchipolynoe; species Branchipolynoe longqiensis. The sequence continues at coordinate 60,872,174 of CM059191.1, read as the reverse complement.
ATAGAAGCAGTAGCTATGTGCGAAAACCGCCAATCGCCGCAAAGCGGTTCGGCAACGACGATAACGTTAGCTCCATTCCGCTGCCCGGAGATGCTTTGCAGTAGGTGTTACCTTTCAGGTCACCAAAAGGGGGGTTCTAGCTACAATTTAACTCTTGGTTTCATGGCACATATCTATCTACATCCTCATTTTTTATTTGTTTCAATTGGACAAGTATTAGTTTCAAAAGTTGATGGTTGAATTTCAAGTTTTAATTTTCTCAACAAAATCTTCATCAAATCACTCAAAGTTGATTAAAATGTCTTATAAAATTATGCACATATTGTTCCTTTATTAGTTCTCTACATGTTGTGAAATTTTAAGGATGTTTGATAGATGGCCAAGAGAGTTATTTAATCCGCAGCACTTGCTTACAATGTCCCCTCTGTCTCACACAAATTGGCAGTTGGCATTCACGCCTCAGCCTTGCTCATAAAACTAGTAACATGGGTCACAACTTTTGGCTGGTTTACTATATAACAAAGGGCCCATAATTAGGCATATTTTTCAAGTTCAAATCGATGTATCTTTCTTGATATTTACATTAGAAAAATTTAAGGTCTCTTCAAGCTCTTTCCATTGGAATATGTTCCATTGAGATTAAATGCTTTTAAAATAAATACTCACATAGCTAGAAGCAGTTCATTCTGCTATCAAGTGCATGTAAAAAAAAATTAAAGCACAAATCTATTCACTGCTACGATCTAATTCTGTTATTTAGAATCATGAATATTCACTCAGGCAGGGGTGGAAATAATGTTATTTATGAGAATAGCTTATAATAAAGCTTGGCTTATTGAATAAGGGAATTTGGCCAAATTATACCCAAAATCGAAGTGATATTAACGCCGCCGCATCGCCACTTTGTATCTGCTTAGCCTTATTCGCAGAGCAGCTCTGGAAATAACAATAATGTGTCCGCTTAAATAGCCTCTGGCTCTGCCATTATTCTAATTATGCCAGTGCCAGTGGAGCACAGCAGTTTTCGTTTGACAGTGCCAGTGGGCGATAATATATCAAAATACGTATGGCATGCACACGGCAGCCCACACACGACACAGATCGACTCAAATTTCAGCATTCAACAATCATCCATTTTAAATACACACTGTCACTGGTGAGCGAAAATATTGATGACAATCCTGATGACAAGGTTGATTAAGAAACATCAATCAACATGACGGCTTTGACTTTGGTACGTTTGCACGGTCCCTGTTTCAAGTGTTTGGAGTCTTAAAACTTGAAAAGTGGCGAGTTACACGTAAGCAAACCCAAAACAGAAAAGCGTATGTTGACTTCAACGACATTCATATCGATTATTTGTTTTACATATAAAGAGAAGGACATGTACCTTAAATATATTCCAAACATAACCCAAATACATGAGGTGCGACAAATAAAAACAGATTTAACTTACCGAAGTTAGAGTTGAAGGAAATCTTTTCTCAAGCTAGTCTGCAGGTTATACATAAAGATACGCAACAATGATATTTACATCAATTTAAAGACTTAATATATTACAGTGTATGACAATAATGTAACATATAACGATATTCCTAATTAATACACTAAATATTGTCTATTACATCCTTATGTATTGTTCTTGTCTTACATTATATTACTGATATATTTTACCTGCAGGTACTCCTCAAACAGGAAGTAGCTGGTTTTCGCGCCTCTGTTTTGAGAGCGCTACCATGGTAACGTTTGTTGGTGAAATAAGGGGTTGTTTTATATAGGTTATAGCATAGTTTGTCTAGTAGTATAATTATCTTTATTTCCATGAATGTCCATCTCCATCAAAACGTAGTTATTTAATGTTAAAACATTGGTTTATTCTTGGTACAATATAGGTTCATACTGTCGGTAAAGGAGGGAAAAAATCGGCCATACCCTATAACTTAGAAGTATAATAACTATGTGAACATAGGTAACGTGGGACAAGCCTGAAGTATATATATATACAACTTTACAAGCATAGCAAGGTGCGATGGGATGCATTATATTTCAAAGTTATATAATATAATTTAGCGCACCGTGACATCCGCTGTTCGAGATGGCTCATACAAAAGTCAGCCTGTACTTAGCACCAAGTAGAACGGAAAAGAAAGTCTACAACCAGCCTTGGTAAGTGTCCATCTTGTCTATTATATGTTTAGAGTTACACTTACAGCTATCCCTCCAATAATGTATTGTAGGCCGAATAATGTAACTGACAACAAGTAGCGGTATTGATGGCGGCAGATCGTCAACTATCTCAATATCATTATAATGACTGAGGTGTTTACAGTGATAGTGAATGGTGGCCGATGGTTATATTATATATATATATTAATTATGTAATATACTAGCAAAAGGAACCATAAATAATTTGAGTGATGGGGAGATGGCACTGCCATTGACACTCTGACTAATTAAATAGTGAATAGTCAATAGGTATGGTGACCATCCTGGTGGTGTTATGTTTTTCTTTAATTTAGTTTTACGTTTGTTTTCTTGGTTTACTTCATTGAATTTTCATTGATCAATATCTCTTGTCGGAAGGTTGCACAGAACAGCTTTTTAAAACAAATGTTAAAGACTATGGCTATGGGTCTATCATACCTATGCACAACATCTAGCTGTTTAATTAGTTGACTGCCAGCGATTGATCGTCCTACTTGAATTGGATAAAAGTGCCAACTGACAGTGCTGGTTAATTATATATTTTATTCGCACATTGAGATGGAGTGTTTGTGTTTTTTCTGACATTTCCTGTTTTTCTAATTCAAAGTATGCTGGAGCTTAACTCAGTCTGCCGAGTCTGTGCTTTAAATTAATGTGCAGTGCAAATTTTGTATTCAATATTTTACAGCCCTGTTTTCTTTCAGTTCAGATTTAAACGGATAGTTCTTGTGATGAGATCAACGCAAGCATTTAGTTCTCTGTACATGTACCAGGTTGTTTCATTACATTTATAGAACTAAATACTACTGACTGCATATGGACTAGTGCCATTCGAACGAGCTGAGTGCACCAGAGTGACTTGTGCGATTGAGAACGACGAATATAGTTTTATATAATTGATGCGATATGTGTCATATAGGTTATCGGGCATCATTAAAAATCTCAAATCTATCCGGAAGCTCAACGCTTAGCCATGGCAAACAGCCACCTAGTTTCAATAATAACTATGCTTTTTAAGAAGGTATTGATGCTCATTAGCAAGAAAATGAATAAGACAAGTTTATTCAGATGGCGGTATTCATTATGTACGTTTTCTAACACCCTTTGCCAGGTACAAAGAAAGGCTGCGGACCAAGTATATAAAATCCCTGAAACCAACGGATACGTCAGAGATAGTTCGTGGAAAGAACTGGACATTCATCAAAGATGGGTTAGATGACTTCCGAGATGGCTATCCCCCAAAAGTTGAGGGTGGCATGGTTATTCAGGTACGCTATCGCGAATTACTATCTAAGCGGTATGTACTCTATGTTTACGGAATTAGTATGTATGCTTTTATTATGTGGGTACTAGACTGAAAGAATTAGGAAACCAATCAGATTTAACAGCTCTATATCTTTCTTAGCCACTCGTTTCTCGGTTATGATGTCAAACCTATGGAAAATGTATTTCCATTCTCTCGCATGGAGAAGCCTTTCATTACAGGGAGCATTTTGTTTTGAACGTTTTGATTAGCAACAATTGCTAATCAATTTTGAAATTGAATAGCGATCTACATAACTTGTATCGCGATTCGTGACATGGTATTAAATGAAATTTCCCTGTGCAACGTATACAGACGGGGAGCATTCTGTTTAGACAATTTTGATTAGCAAGAATTGCTAATCAATTTGGAAATTAATTAGTGATCGACATAACGTGTATCGCGATTCGCGTCATGATACCGAACAAAATGTTCCCTGAATATATATATCACCTAGCTCCTCCTCGACCATCATGGGTAATTATAGCACAGGAAGGCGCAGCATTTCCATTTGAACCAATTTGCATAATTTCCACCTCATCGAGGACGGACATAAGAGAGCTAAGCAATGAACTGTATTTACATACAAAGGGGTTTAATTGTGATACCAATTTACACCAGTTAGAACTCACTATAGAACCGTCTTAATACTAAGTAGTATTCCCTTCTACGTAGTAAAAGATAATACTTAATAAGTACACCATTATTTAAATTGGATATGTAGTTTCAAATCGAGGCAAGTGTTTTGCTTTCGAAAATGTTGTGCTGTTTTCAGACTATGTAACATTAATGATACAAGACACACTTTCCTTCTAATAGAGTGTGTCTATCATTCTACATTGAACAGTGCCCGAAAGGTTTGTCACCGAACTTGCCAGGCACCATGGACATTTCCTCCGTCAAGCAGCCGGCCGAAAGTGGTCGCTTCAACAAATACCAGATTTGCTACTCCCGTGTGACTCCGCAACAGCAGCAACAACGCGAGCACCTGGCAGAGATCGAGTATGGTTTGATGCAGCATCCTCTTGCGCTCTACCCACATCTGGAGGACGGCATGCCCCCAGACGTAGGTGCAGCTTTTCTCTTTTGTGTGTGTGTGTGGGCAGGGTTCGCACGCGTACCCGAAAGTCTTAAATATTCTTGAATTTAGATTTTTGGTCCGAGTACTCTCAGATGTACTTGAATGTTCTTGAATGTTCTTGAATGTTCTTGAATCTGGTGGCAACATTTTTGTATGAACCCTGATTATACCTTTATAGCATGTCACAAGAGATTTGAGATAAATATGCTTTTGACAATTTCCTGTCAGTTATTTTTGTTGAATTGTTTTCCCAACATTACATACCTTTGAGTAGTTTGTAGAGAATGTTGGTACTGATACAATGGTGTGTGTCTCCTCGAAAATGTTCTTGTTTCTAATGTAGATTCCAGTGAAATTGTCCATTCAAATATTTTACATTATTTGAAAAAGAAAAGACCACATGGTGTATGTGTATTCACCAACTCCACCCGACTCCCCCAGTACCTTTTATCATGCAAGCTGAAGCTGCGACGTGGTGTGTTTACAAAATGGGTCGCAGCTTCAGTCCTTCCTGAGGGACCAGTGGATGGTAGACGCGAACTCAGTGTGCCGGTATTGCCTGATGTGCGGTTCAACGTGTTCTTCTGCAGGTGTTTGAGGATGTAGTTAACATCCTGGACCCCGAGATGAATATTGCCTTCGACGACTTTAGTGATGGAGATTACGTGGAGGATGAGGAGAGGTTGGAGGAGGATGAGGAGGAGGTAGGAAGATCTGTCTCCGATATGAGCACTGGCCAGAACCAAGAGAACCAGCAGGATATTGTCGAGTGAGTGTTCATTTATTTCATAGCTTATCGTCATGGGTAGGTGATCTTAGCCGATACAAACTGAAAGGCGCACTCAACAACAAAATAATACCACATTCCTCATTGGTGGTATCACATAGTAGATGCTTTCTGTTGACAATGGAAGTTATGTTTCCATGATTAAGCTTGACTTCCGTCAGATAAGCTCTTTTGAGTCCAGCCATCCTTTCCACTATGGTAATATTCGTATTTGCTTGATATTCAGAATCAAGCACATGTTGTTTAAAGGATCACAAAAAGAAATATCCTATACAAAACCTACCTTTGACTATTTACTTTTCTTTCAAGAAGATTGAGTAATTGTGAATATTAAATAATAGAGGCATGGAAGGATAGAGTATTATATATATAATTATATTATTATATATAGTATATATATTTGATAATATGCATAATCATATTCTATATATTCTCGAGCTAATTTATATATTATACATAACAGACACTTTGTATGTCCTGTGTGTTTATAATGTATGCAAATATGTTACGTTTAAAGTATTACCTGGTATGCAACTTGTGGATGCTGCTACCATCCCGCTCCTTGTTGCTAGGGTACATCTTGCGTTGACCCAGTAACGGGTTCAAAGGAGCAGAATCTCTGTTGTTTGTTAGTTAGCATCATCACTTTCTGGTCTGAGTCCGCTACCCAGGCAGGCAGAAAAACATAATGTAGTCAATGTTAAGTGATTGAGTAAACTCTTGGTATTTAATGGTGTTATTATGTTGCAGATTTATCAACTATTTTCACGTTTTCCTTCCTTCCTTTTTTTATTTATTTTTATAAAACTCCAGCCTATGAATAGTACACATGTATTTAATTTAGTCAAAATAAAACAAATAAGTCAGTCATAAACCGTGTGTGTATAGCTTGATACGGCTGGATAATTTATATATTTTCAGCTGTAAAAGCCATATAACTAATATGTGCATAGTAGAGCTACCGACAGTCGACATTGTACTCTTATTCTTCTTTTATTTTGCATTAACAAAGCAACGTGAATATTCCATTGCAGATCTGTCAATCAGAAAAAGATTAGAGCGTTTCAACGGATCTTGCCTGCAATAAGGTTAATTCGCTCCAAAAAAATGGCGATGAACGTCAGGGAGATTTTATCGATAAAGGAGTCTGATCCTTTAGGGCAAGTGGTGACCACGCTTCCAGCATGAAACCCCGTTAATCTCTTATCCTGTAACCACACAGGACTTCTAGTGCTTGCGAACGTGAAGCATGCAACCTTGTTGCGTGGATATGTATTTATTGTGTGTGAGTAACATCGTATCAGAACTGGATGAAAATCAGAATTCACAATTCCGCAATGCCACGAAATAGCACCCGCTGCTTGTTATTTCCTTAGAACTGCATGCAGCCTGCTTTGTTTTTAGACAATTTTTTCTTATATATATATATAATGTATATGTCTGTGTATATATATATATAGGCAGTGGCTACCCGTACGTGACCGTACGTGTAGAGTTGAAGTCTAGGCGTACGTGCGCATGCGTGGTCGTTCCTCACGTATCTTTAGCAGTTGCTAAGCGTACGTGACCGTACTGGTAGAATCGAAGTCTAGGCATACATGCACATTCCTCACGTATCTTTAGCAGTGTCTATGCATACGTGACGCCATACCCAGTTTCACTGAGTTTATTCATGATTTTATTTAGACCCTATGCTTAAATATATATAATAAATTAAGATTTTAATTTATTTTAATTTGGTGGAAATAGCCCTAACCTTAACCCTAACCCTACAGATGCGCGCGCAGCGCAAGGCACATACTCCTAGACTTAAACTCTACCCGTACGGTCACGTATGGGTAGACACTACGTATTATATATTATGTATATATACATTATGTATATACACATATGTAATCAACCAAGCATTTACGATTATTTGTCTTTATGTAGGAACATAATGATATAATATATATGTGTATATATATATATATATTACCTCGGTACTACGCCTCTGGCTCCTCGTAGCCCAGGGAGAAAGAAGCAGATCCGGGTCAAGCAATTAGCATAATCAGCTGACAGTAGGACATGTTGTGAGCAGCTCCATCAGTTTTTCTACATTTACTACAAAACCAAGCAGGTTAGTATTTTTCAAACCCGATACATTGGTTTAGTTGACACCAGACGGGATGGCCGAATGAGTTAGAGCGTCCGTCTCCCGTGTTGGTAGATCGTGGGGTCATGGGTTCGAACCCCGGTCGAGTCAAACCAATGACTTAAAAATTGATACTTGTTGCTTCCTAGCCTGGCGCTCGGCATTATTAGGATAGGGCAAGGACTGGTTGGCTCAGTGTCAGGATAATGTGACTTAGTGGGATATCAGGTCATGGTGCTGGTGGCCTGGTCTTCCAGTGGGGAAGCACTATAAAGTCGCCATGAGTGCGCACTGTCACAAGTCAGTACCCATCCTGATTGACCTACACTAAATCTTGTGGGAAAGAAACGAAAAAGTGTAAAGTGCTTAGACGTAAGAAAATACACATAACAAAACTCATGAGGAAGACCATTCAAGGCCACTTTAACACCTTCAACCAGCAGAGGTCAAATCAAGATGGCGGAGAAATTCACAGGAATGAAAGGAATTCCGGAATCCACCATCAAAGAGATGGATCCTGAGGTTAAACTCAGTGAAGAGAGGAAAAGGTTTGAGACGGCTCTCTACACGGTACACAAAGGGGTACTCTCAACTCTTACAGCCATTGCGCCCATCGCCAACAGGATGATGGCACAGAACAAGTTCTTGTCACTCTGTGATGATATGAATGGAGGAATTGTGTTACTAACAGCAACCAGCAACTTCCTCTCCTACAGACGGTTTGAAAACATCTTTAAAGCGGTCTGCACAGATGCTGGAAGAGAGGTGGCGCGGTCCAAAAAGATTACGGGCAATGATGGAAAGGAATACACACTATTCCTAACACCAAAGCATATTAAGGGCAAGCCGTTGAATAAGGGCAAGATATTCGGCGGACAACTACAATACTTGTTCAAACAAGTGGAGACTAGCTCCAAGTGCGGAAAACACATGAAAACTGACAAAAAGAAATCGGCTGACGGCAACTCCAACCGCTTCAAGAAGCTGAGGCAAGATGTTCGCAACCGAAGAACCGGCCAACGAGGAGGCCGGTTCGGAACCAACTTCAGCTTCCAAGCCGGAGGAAGGAGCCAGAGGCAGTCATTCGGCTGGAACGATGGGAACATACCCTTCAAGAGGGAGTTCAACACTCAGAAGCCGTTCCCCCGCCCAGGGAACAAATAGAAGTGGCGACTCAAACAATAGCAACCATAACAGTAAGCAATACCTTTCAAGCCGGTAACCTCAATAACTGTCTTTCGGAATGGAATAAAGTTACAGATAACTTAACTATCCTTAGCCTAGCAAAAGGGGTAAGGATTCCATTAATAGAAGACCCTATTTAAAATAGAATACCATTTCCATATCGGTTTCACGGTTCAGAACATGACGCATTAAACAATCAAGTCCTTAAGTTTTGCGAAAAGGGCATTATAGAACCAGCACTACACGTTTTCTTAAGACCGAAACCAAACGGGGATGCTAGACTAATTTTAGACCTAACTTTATTTTTAAATGTTTTCGTTAGAAACAGCGAGAGACTTAGTCACACAAGGCGTTTGGCTAGCCAGCGTTGATCTTAAAGATGCATACTACACAGTACCCATCTATAAACATGGGACCAGACGGGATGGCCAAATGAGTTAGAGCGTCTGTCTCCCGTCTTGGTAGATTGTGGGGTCGTGGGTTCGAACCCTGGTCGAGTCAAACCAATGACTTAAAAATGTATATGTGTCGCTTCCTAGCCTGGTGCTCGGCATTATTAGGATAGGGCAAGGGCTGGTTGGCTCAGTGTCAGGATAATGTGACTGAGTGGGCTATCAGGTCATGGTGCTGGCGGCCTGGTTTTCCAGTGGGGCAGCACTATAAAGTCGCCATGAGAGCGCACTATCACAAGTCGGTACCCGTCCTGATATGACCTTAGATGTTGCTAGGATGTAAAACAACAAAACAAATCTATAAACATGATCAAAAGTATTTAAGATTCTGTTGGAACGGCAAACTTTATGAGTTCACGTGTATGCCAAATGGACTGGCCTGCTGTCCACGCATTTTCCCAAGGTTACTCAAGCCAATTCTTTCGCTAATGGCTAGGAAAGGACATATAATGTTCCCATACATTGATGATTCATTTATTGTCGCGGAAACACAACAGCAATGCCAAGCAGCAGTAGATAAATTATGTAAAACATTTACAAATTTAGGTTTCTATATACATGAAACTAAATCAGTACTAATGCCAACAAACAAACTAAAATTTGTTGGGTTCTCTATTGACACCATAAAAATGACTATTTTGTTAACAGAACAAAAAGTAGATAAATTCACAACAGCAAACCAATTACTGCAATTGAACAAACCAAAAATACGACAAGTTGCAGTCTTGATAGGAATAATGATACGCACCAGCTATCTTATATGGCCAGGCCCATATCAAATCCTTAGAGATAGATAAAAACTTGGCACTGGCTCGCACAAAAGGAAATTTCACCAGAGGGCCAAAACGATATAATTTGGTGGCTTTCACACATAAACAATTCACCCAACCCAATTAGGATGAGAGAGCCTAACACTACGGTCACAACAGATGCTTCTTTACAAAGCTGGGGGGCCCATTAGAGACTAACAGACAACAAGTGGCCGTTGGATGGAAGATGAGATCTCCGACCACATTAATGTACTAGAGCTTAGAGCCATTTACCTAGGACTCTGGAGTCTGCATAAGTCAAATCCCTAAAAATTATGTATAAGTTCTATCAGATAGTATGACAGCTGTGGCTTACATTCGTAACATGGTAGGGACTCGCTCCAAACCATGTAAAAACCTGGCTAAACTCATTTAGTATTGGGTAGAGAAACACAAAATATGGCTAACAGTAGCACATATTCCAGGCAGCCAAAACACTTTGGCTGACAGGAAAAGCCAACACTTCCATGACCATTTAGAATGGTCGTTGAACCACAACATTTTCGACAGTATTTGTCACAAATGAGGCAAGCCAGACATTGATGTCTTTGCATCACGCAACAACAAAAAGTTACCAAAATATGTGTCTTGGCACCTTGAGCGAGAAGCCTAGAGAGTAGATGCATTTTCATTAATTTGGAATAATAAATTCTTTTACATATTCCCCCCATTCAGCATTATCGGCAGAGTGGCCAGGAAGATCAAGATGGATCACACCCATGCAGTACTGATAATACCAGCATGGGAAACACAACCATGGCTAGCAGCAATAACATCAGCAGCAAAAGACTTGATGAGCTTCCCAAGGGAAAGGAACAACCTTCAACATCAAGGACCACTAACAGTCCACGGAGACGTCTCGACAACACCCCTTTTGGCATTCCTTTTCTAAGGGAACATTTTGGATTAGACAAAATAACAAAAGAAAGACTAATGTCACATACCTGGAGAAAAGGAACAGTGAAATTATACACAAGTTATTTAAAGAAATGGGGCCTTCATTGCCTTCTCAAAGGAGTCAAACCGTTAAATCAAATTATACAGGGGGTCCACAGTACACATTACTAGTTTTCCGGAGGATAAGCGGATATGTGTAGTTTCGGCCATTAGGGCTTATATATCCAAGTCACACGGAATCAGAAATTCCAGACAACTACTAATCAGCTTTATATGGCCACATAAAGCTATCTCGAGAGATAATCTCGCAAGGTGGACTATTAAGGCACTTAAACAAGTGGGAGTCAACACTGGATGCTATGCAGCTCACTCAATACGTGGAGACATGGTCTCCAAGGCAAGACAATTAGGAATCTCAGTTAAGAGAATTCTTGCACACGCTGGGTGGAAGACGGCTAGATTGTTAGCAAAACATTACAACAAATGACTGGAAAAGTGGTGTGGCGACACGCCTACTCACCAACTAGAAGCAGGTGAGAAACAATGTTAAATTATGTACTCATATACACATAGTATGGTTACAACATAAAAGGATATTTTTAAATGAGATTACATCAAATTCTCCCTGGGCTACGAGTAGCCAGAGGCATAGTACCGAGGTAAAATAGTATAGTTATACAAATCTTACCTGGGTACAGATGATGGATAACTGGTGTTTTCCCGAGGTACTAGCCTCAGATAGTCATGGGTCAGGGCCCACCCACCCTACCCACCCACCCTACCCACCCTACCCACCCACCCTACCCACCCTACCCACCCTACCCTACCCTACCACGACTATCATGTTTCGCTAGAACCAAATCGAAAACATAATAAGTATCCATATAGAGTTAAATCATTTTTTATCCTAAGAAGTACATAAAAGATTGTTGGACCCGTATGCGCTTCCTCAGCTATCTGAGGCTAGTACCTTGGGAAAACACCAGTTATCCATCATCTATACCCAGGTAAGATTCATATAACTACTATACAGTTTGTATTTAATTAAGCCTTTAATTAAGTTACTAATTTATGCCATCAAAACTCCCACCGATCGGGGCTTTATTGCAGACTGGCTGTTATTTCGTGACACTACGGTAAATCCATCTCACTCAAATGAGTCCAACAGTTGCCGAGCAACTGTTGAACGCATGCAAACTGTATTGTGATACGAATGTGTCTACACTGAAACCTGTCGTATTCCATGTCTCACAACTTGGCTTGTTCTCATGGTGGACCCTGTGGACCTCAGGTCTAGGGCTACACAGAGGTGGCTGGACATGCCGAGTAGGCCTACCAGTACCGGGTAATCCTCCACAACTTCATATCTCCGAATAGTAGTGATCCATGACGTACATAGCTACTGGCTACACCCCCTTCCCCTAGCTGGCACTTAGGATAGCGCGCGTAGCAATGTGTGGCCAGAATTAATGTTTTAGCCTTATTAAATGCACCTCCTTTTTTGTGGTAAATATATGTATTCCTCTGAATAAAGTGGTGTTTTTTTTTCAGAGTTGAGGCACTGGTATTCTAGCCATTGTTGGTACATTTATTTACTTCTTTTTTTTTTTAAGTGGGAAAAGGGTAATTATAAATTTTGATAATTGTCCTTTTGGGGGTGGTTTATGGGGTGGACGGGTAGACCTAATTTATTTCAATTTGAGTGCGATTTCTTTTGGAAAAAATGTAATGGTTGGATAGTGGAGAATTTTGAAGAATTTTGTGAAGAAAAGAACACTCACAAGAGCCCTTGGTATTTTGCAAAGGAAAATGCAAAAGAAAGTTGCTATGAGCCTATTGTATACCCAGCGCGTTGTATTAATGTGCTGCTACTTTTCAGATAGTCATGACATTTCCTTGTGCGTCTCCACAGCTAGATGTTTCGTTGATCGACACGTTTGGGATAGCATGTGCATCATTGTTTCTGTCTTTGTAAAAGTTCTCTTTGCTTTATTAGTTTCAGAATATTTGTTGTCCTTTTGGAACTGTAATAGAACAAAGCGCAAAATTGTATAATTCATATTGTTTATTTTTTTATTCTTTTTGTATTATTATGATCATTATCACAATTATTTTCGTCATATAATTATGTTTTATTATTAATATTATTATTATTATTTTCATTCCATAATTCCAGTGCATGGCTTGGACTTCGTTTGACATATCTACAGTAAAACATTAATTTTGAAAGGGCCCTTTTAGAAAATAATATAATTTAAAACTTGTGAAGGGTTTACTCTTTAGGTTTGAATGATGGTGAGCTGTTTGGTGGAAACTTAGCGTAAAGACTAAAGCTATTACCCAGCCCCCTGATTAACAACTTCAGCATATATATACCAGGATCTGGGGTAGATACAAGATTCACTCTCTACTGCAGTAGCCTGAGTACTAGGGGTGAAGAACAACCCTATCTAAAAGCTGGTGAAAATGTGAGGAAATGAAATGAGATAATAAATTCTCAATCTAAGAACCAAAATATATTCTTCGCATACCTGGATATATTATGGGTTTTTAAAACTATAAAATAGGGACGTGGATATTTATGATGCAACTGATACTATGTTCCAGTTTAACCCATGAACCCTAAAGAATTGTGTTTAATCAAAGATAAAATAACATTTTGCAATTATTCTTATGAACAACTATTTAATTAATATAAGCGCTCTCCTAATTTGTCATTCCCAACGAAAATCTGTTGCGAATTGTCATTTACTTTGAGACCGATGTATCATGTGTGACTATATTATATACTCTATGTCCCAATAGAAGCACGCTACCCAATAGAAGCACACACACATACCCTCCCCCCCCCCCCCATTTCAAGATTGAAAGCACACACAAATTTACGATCATATTCAGACTGAATGCACATAAAATAAGACAATCCCACTTTATTTCAGAGGCACGACAAAAACAAATCCATGAATTTCTTTAACTTTGAATAGATGCGCATCCATGTGTCTGCACTCGCACAGTGTGCATCTATTTGGACATATATGGTAGTTATATAAATATATATTCCAATAGCCGATTGAAGACATTGACGCTCGATAAATCAGACCCTAAATAAGTACATAAACAAATGAGAGGCACATCAAACCGGTTTGTGTTTGTGCGTGTATTGAAGAAAAGTATAAATAAATCAAAAGTATAAATATTCCAATGCAAATTGCGCTTGCCGCCCTCCTGACTGGCGCTGTTGAACATGTGTGCAACTTTCCCATAATGCTATTCGCGCGGTGCGTACCTACCGCAGATGAGCCTGTGTGTGTAATTTGACTGGTTGTCGCGCTGTTGTGTTCATCTGAAGGGAGGAGAAGCAAGCGAGGAACCCATACCGCTGGATTCCCCGCAAGGACGACAAGGAGTTGGAGCGTCAGAACGGGAAGAAGAGGGCCGAGCGCCGGCCGAGCACTCCGTCCCAGGTAACAGCCATGGCAGGCTTCTGCTTTATTACTTTCGCACCTCTACGTCGTGTACTGGAGGCCGCTAAACAACCTTATAAAAAATAGGCTGGGTTATGGAAATAACCACATGAATTCGCAATCTATTATGCTAAATATATGTGTTCGAAGACTTATCGATCATAGCCAACTACTTTTTGAGTGAAGGATTTATTAAATAGGGTAGATTAATCATCTTTAAAAGTTCAATCAAGAGCTGCTGTCTTAGTTTTTTTTGGTGTATTCTCTCCCAGTTCATTTAACTAGGCCAATGAACCATGTGCGCTGAATCCGGGCACTTTACAGCTTCTGAGCTTGTCTATAAATAGTTGATTCACACCAAAGCAGTTTTTGTGTGGATTATATATATATAGTATAGTTATACAAATCTTACCTGGGTAGAGATGATGGATAACTGTTGTTTTCCCGAGGTACTAGCCTTGGATAGTCATGGGCTAGGGAGAAGGAAGCACATCCAGGTCCAGCAATCTTTTACATACTTAATAGGATAAAAAATTATCTCAAAATTCTATGGATACTAATATGTTTTCGTTTCAGTACAAGCCAATGTCATATTCGTGGTAGGATAGGGTGGGCGGGCCCTAGCCCACGATTTTTAGTACCTCGTAATCTCATTTTTTATCCTTTTTTATACTTATCTTTAAACATATAATGTTTCAGTACAAAATAGAATTTTGTTGTTTCTCACCCGTCTCTAGTTGGTGAGTAGGCGAGTCGTCAGGCCGCTTGACTTCTCTAGTCGTTTGTTGTAATGTTTTGCAAATGATCTAGCCGTCTTCCAGCCAGTGTGCACCAGAATTCTCTTCACTGAGATTCCTAATGGTCTTGTTTTCGAGACCATAGCACCCCGCGTTGAGTGGGATGCGTAGTGTCCAGTATCAACTCCTGCCTCTTTCAGCACCTTGATTGTCCATCTTGCGCGTGTGTCTCGCGAGATAGACTTATGCGGTTTAATAAAGCTTATTAAGAGCTGTCTGGAATTCTGTATTCCCCGTGCTTGGATATATATACGCCCTAATGGCTGACACGACACAAATATGTCGATCATCTGGAAAACGATTTAAATGCGCCGTGGACAGTGGGTCCCCTGTATGATTTGACTATCTCCAGTCCGTCCAGAGACAATGCCACAATTGTCTGGCCTCTGTGTCCTGTCACTAGCAGTAACAACACTGCTAACTCAAATCCTAGTTCCTTAATGGATAAATGCTTATTACTAGGCCATGACTTGAAAAGCTTAAACACTACTGACACATCCCAAAACCTATTATATTTGGGTTTGGGTGGGTTTCTCTCATACACTGACCTAATAAACCAGTGTACTACCTGGTGCTTTCCAACCGTTTGTCCATCTATCCTCGGTAGGATGATTGAAAGTGCACATCTTGCTGCATTAATTGCACCAAATCCTAAGCCTTCATCTTCTAACATTCTTAGTAATCTTACAACCTGAGCTATTGTAGGTTTTAATGGCTTAACTCCTTTAAGCAAACAATGAAGTCCCCATTTCTTTAAGTAACTAGTATATAATTTCACCATCCCGTTTCTCCAGGCGTGTGAAATGAGTCTCTCTTGTGTCATTTTGTCTAGACCATATTGTTCCAAATGTTTCTTTAGAAAAGGAATGCCAAAAGCAGTGTCATTGACACGTCTCTGTGGGTTGTTAGCGGTCCTTGATGTTGTAGATTGTCCTTTCCTCGTGGAAATCTGAGCATGTCTTTCGCTCACAATGTTACTGCCGCTAGACATGGTTGTGTGTCCCACTCTGGTACTATCAGTACTGCATGCGAGTGATCCATCCTGATCTTCCTGGCCACTCTGCTGATAATGCTGAATGGTGGGAATATGTAATAAAATTTATTATTCCAAATCAGAAAATGCATCTACTCGCCAGGCTTCTGGCTCTGGATGCCAAGACACATATTTTGGTAACTTTCTGTTGTTTCGTGATGCAAACAAGTCAATTTCTGGTTTGCCCCATTTATCACAAATGTAATTGAAAATACTGTGACTTAACGACCATTCTAGATGATCATGGAAATATTGACTTTTTCTGTCAGCCAAAGTATTTTGACTGCCTGGGATATGTGCTACTGTTAGCCATATATCATGTTCCTGTGCCCAGTCCCAAATTAGTTTGGCTAAATGGTTACATGGTTTGGAACGCGTCCCTCCAATATTACCAATGTAAGCCATGGCTGTCGTATTATCTGTTAATACCCGTACATGATTCCTAGGTAGGCGAACCAGACTACATAATCCCAAATAAATAGCTCTGAGCTCTAGTACATTAATGTGATTGGAGATTTCATCTTCCATCCACCGACCACCGGTTGCCTGTTGGTCTCTATGAGCCCCCATCCTTCTAATGATGCATCAGTCGTCACTACCATATTGGGTTCCCCCATTCTAATGGGGTTAGGTGAATTATCAATGTGTGAGAACCACATAATATCCTGTAGGCCCTCTGGCGAAATTCTCATAGGCTTTTCAAAATTTCCTTTAGTGCGAGCCAACGCTAAGTTCTTATCTATTTCTAGTAATCTAATATGGGCTCTACCATATAGAATAGCGGGTGCATAGGCTATCATGATTCCTATCAGTATTGTGACCTGTCTTATCTTTGTTTTACTTAACTGCAATAATTGGTTTGCCGTTGTTGTAAATTTATTAACTTTCTGTTCCGTTAATGAAACAGTCACACTTTAATTTCTTTGTAGGTGTTAATAACACTGATTCAGTTTCATGTATGTAGAAACCTAACTTTGTAAGTGTATCACATAGGTGGTCTACTGCTATTTGACATTGTTGTTGTGTTTGTGCAACAATGAAAGAATCATCAATATAGGGAAACATGTCCTTTCCAAGCCATGTGGGGGAAAAACGTCTTGAACAACTTAGTAAAAATGTGTGGGGCACAAGCTAGACCATTCGGCATACATGTGAACTCATAAAGCTCATCATTCAAACAAAACCTGAGAAATTTCCGATCAGGTTTGGTCGTAATGCTTGCATTGCGTCTGATTCGTGGTGGGGGAGGAGGACCCCCCGCTCCCTCTCGCCTTCCTTCCCTGACCGTTGCACCATTACGTAACCCCCCCTTCTCCCGGCCTTTATAGCCGGCCGCTTCCATGCTCCTAGCCACTCGCCTCCCTGCGCCCTCCCAGAACGCACCCCCTTTTTTCGGCACTGTATAGTATGCATCCTTGAGATCCACACTAGCCAGCCAGGAGTCTTGCATCTGCAAGTCTCTAGCTGTTTCTAGGGAAAACATCTTGAAATGTTGATACTCGACTAATTTGTTTAGCCTTGTTAAGTCCAAAATAAGTCTAATTTCCCCATTTGGTTTGGGTCTGGTAAAAATATTTGAGATAAATTCCCCAGCCATATGAAGCACTGGCTCTGTAATGCCTTTTTCACCAAATTTAAGGACTTGCACATTCAAAGCCTCCCGTTCTGCAAGATCAAAACGATACGGAAAAGGTATGCCTCTTTGCATGGGCTGTTCCATGAGTGGTATCCTAACTCCCTCGACTAGGCTAAGGATAGTCAGATTATCGGTAAAGTTATTCCATATGCAATTATTGATGTTACCAGCCTTAAATACGCTTACAGGAGTCTGCGTTGCACCCTCTACTTTTTCCCTGGGCGGGGTAATGGCTTCTGGGGGGTGAACTCTCTCTTGAAGGGTCTGTTCCTGTCGTTCCAGCCGAACGACTACCTCTGACCCCTTCCCCTGGCCTGGTAGCCGTAGTTGGTCCCAAACCGGCCTCCTCGCTGTCCGGTGCGACGGCTGCGAAAATCCGGCCTGTTCTTTCTGAAGCGGCCGGAATTCCTGTCAGTTGCCTTCTTTTTCTCCGTCTCCATGTGTTTGCCACACTTAGAGCCCGTCTCCACTTGCTTGAACAAGTATTGTAACTGGCCCCCAAACATCTTGGTCTTATCCAAGGGCTTGCCTTTGACCGGCTTGGGGGCAAGGAATAACGTGTATTCCTTCCCATCATTGTCCATGACCTTCTTTGAGCACACAACTTCCTTGCCTGCGTCGGTGCAGACAGCCTTAAAGACGTTTTCAAAATGTTGATAGGAGAGGAAATTGCTGTCGGCAGTAAGCAGCACAATTCCCCCGTCGATCTCTCCACAAATTGAAGAGAACTTGTTCTCTGTCATCATCCGATTTGCAATCGGAGTTATGGCCGACAGAGCCACGAGCACCGCTTTGTGCACTGTGTGCAGGACAGTCTCGAATTTCTTCTGGTCCTCGCTCAACTTGACATTGGCATCCATCTCTTTGAGGGCCGACTCGGGGATGCCCGTAATCCCGGTAAACTGCTATGCCAGCTTCGTGATCACCTCTGTTGGCTTGAAGGTATGGAAATGACCTTGTATGGTCTTCCTCATCATGGACCAGACGGTTCGTCTCCCATGTTGGTATAGGTCGTGGGTTCGAACCCTGGTCGAGTCAAACCAATGACTTTTAAATTTATACTTGTCGCTTCCTAGCCTGGTGTTCGGCATTAATAGGATAGGGAAAGAACTGGTTGGCTCAGTGTCAGGATAATGTGACTGAGTGGAATATCAGGTCATGGTGTTGGTGGCCTGGTCTTCCAGTGGGGCAGCACTATAAAGTTGCCATGAGTGCCCACTGTCACAAGTTGGTACCCGTCCTGATACGGTACGCCTAAAAAATGTTGGGGAATCTTAAAGAAACCCAGGAATAAATCCTAACGATGTTAATGGCTCCTGCCAAACATCTCTCCGTTCGGCAATGGGTGGCATTACAAAAACCAATGGCGGCATTGTTCTAACGGTGTTACAACACATCATAATAAACCTGTAAAACAGTTAATTTTCAATCAAAAGTTTTTAAAACTTGATGTATGTGAATGCTATCATGAACTAAACAAACGTATCCATTCAAAAATTATACTAACCTGGTTGGTTTAGTAGTTATGTAGAAAACTTGCCGGAGCTACTCAACAAACGTCCTCCCATTGTGAGTAGATTATGCTAATTGTTGGACCCGGATGTGCTTCCTTCTCCCTGGACTACGAGTAGCCAGAGGCATAGTACCGAGGTCAAATATATATATATATAATAGCTGTATATATGTGTGTGAGTGAATAGTGATCCTTTATCTCAGCTAGTTTTATAGTACCAAGACTTGTACTTTTTCTTTTTGTGAAGTTTTGTCCCCACATCGCTAGGCTAGGCAGCAAAGTAGCTAATACACCGTATAGGTTGAGTATTATCCATATAATATCATATTCTCACCAAAAGGTATGACTTGACAACTATGGGAGATAGTGTCAAATACGCCTATTCAGTTATTGTTATACAGTGATATTTAGGAGACTAATGAGTATAAAATAATTATCTATTGTCATTTACTGCTAGTATGTATCACCGTTTAAAAGCCTGATATATAATGTAAGTATTTATGTTGAAGGAGTTGAGCTAACTCGGCTGAAACCATTGAGCATTCATTGTTCCGTTTTGTTGGGACAGACCTACTTATCTTACCAGGAGTTCTAGCACTAAACATAAGGAAACCAGAACCCTTAGGACTATTACAGATATAACTGTACACGAGGGATACGGGCGGCACTTTGTCCTTCTTGTAAGATGGGGGTGGGGGGGTGGGGGGGGGGGGGTGTCAACACACTCCAAATATATGGATGGTAAATAAATAAATTCATGAATGTGTGGTGCTGTTGTATTAATTCTCTGTCGTGGAACATACATCTAAGAGTTGCATAAGTGCCACTTGCATAAGTGCCACCTTTACAAATAATGATTTATTTTATTATTATTATTACTATCATTATTATTATTATTATTATTATTATTATTATTCACACTGGAGATGCATGCGTCCAGCTTTTGCCCAAGTTGTTCCTCCTTTAATCAACCATATTATTTTAATGAGATAATTTAAATAGTGGTCGGTATGTAATAAAACAGTAAGAGATGGTGGAATATCATTAAACAAATTATAATATGGGTGTTGGGTCTGAAGGACAAATTTGGGTTGTGGGGTAAACAAAAACTGCCTCGTACCCCTACTACAGTGATATCTGGAATCGCAATTAGAAATGAGTTCTTATGGATCTGCTTTGATGCAGAAATTTAGAGTGAGGATATATATTCTTGTTTCGTGTTATTAATCCATACATGTTTGGTTATCATGTTTATCCATGTATTATTCATTGACTCAACATACTATATGGTTGTCACGTTCAAACGTTTATTGAAGGCGTTCGTTATTCCACTGTGTTACTTATGACTAACAAGTTGATTCCACTCTGTAGCCTCCCTCCAAAGAATTCCTTTTAATTTGGTAGTTTAATAACCCAACTGCTTTCAAGTTCAAACAAGTTTGATCAAATTGATAAATGTGTGGGGTTTTCATAACTTAGTGGGTGAAAAGGAGATTATAATAGCCTGCCAGTAGTAATGCTATCCTCTGGTCTGTGGTTTGTTTGTTGGTTGCTAGGCAACGCTGTGAGGTGCACATCAATTGAATTCCCTACATTCTCACACAATGAAAGAATCCGATAGCCCGAAAATAATGTCTGCATTTCCCTGCTACAGTTAGAATTTTTTTTTTTTTATTTGAAAAAAAAAGTAAATCCATAGTTTCAAATTATAAATAAGAAATTAAATAATTCACATTTTATGTGTGTATCTCTTTTTTCCTCTTTATCTTCTTTCCGACAAACAAACAAAAAATCAAACAATTTGTTTGTGATAGGATGAACACATCAATAAAGTCACCCAAGAGTTCTGCGAGTGGGTGTCAAGTTTGGGCGGCGAGAGCAACAATATCGAAGAATCCACCATCACCAGCCTGTTTGCGAGTGGCTACGAGACCAAGCCGGCCTTGTCGGTGCCCATCCACGTGGTCGAGCTGACGAACGTGCCGATCGAGCTGCGGAACACCGCCAACGTGCCACCGCCACAAGAGGCGGTCGGCAGATACCTCACCCCGAGCCAGACCCTCGCCAAGAGGAAGGAGTGGGTGAGTGCCGCGTGGAAGCAACACTTTGTTGGTTGTATTCATTGCAGATATGACCATCTCAAGTGTATGGGTTATTTTTTAGTTTTTTTTGTTGTTCAAGTGTTTTTATTCCTCTGAATAAAATGTTGTCAGTGCTAATGCACTGGTCTTCCAGCCCTAATCACAATTGCCTTTACACAGTAAACAAATCTACAACAATATACAAATAGACAATTACAGGAAACTAAGCAAAACATCAGTACATGAATGATAGGTAAAGAACAAGATAAGCGAAAAAGAAACATATGCGGGGAGGTAACTATGTTAAACTAGTATGGTTGGCGTTAGTACGGGGGGGGGCATAACTGATTATCTTTCTAGTAGTAACATACCCTTTGAAAGGGTGATGGGGGATGTAGGGTGGGCCTTGTGATTGAATTTGTGTTCATGGTAATCTCAGGTGGGGCCTATTGAATTAGTAAGTCGGTTAATATTGATTAATCATGTACCTCAGTAGGATCCAACTAGAATCATTTCCAGGCTCATTCCGTTGTAGATGGGTTTTTTGGTCATTATCTTCCCAATGAAGCTTATAGTTGTCATAGTCAATGCAGGTTTAAAGTTGCATAGTCCGATGGTTTTGAGTTTGTCAATTTAAAAAAAGAATTTTAAGTCATTTGTTATAATCACCTTACTTTAGTTTGAGGTAAGTGTTTTTATTGTGAGACAAGACTTGTTATAGTTAAGCAGTATCTCAGAGGTGGTGTCACCTGGTGGTTTATTTAGGAACAACACATACCTGAAGGAGCATTTAGCAGTTAGCCTTTAGCTAGATTTTGTTACAATACATATATACGTATGTATGCACATGTATGTACATGTATGCACACTTTTGTACATACGACTCGTCTCGGCCTATATATTAGACACTTCGGGTTTTAGTTCCTCTAGTTCCCCACTGAGGCGCCACCTGCGAATGGTAAATGGACCAAACTACCGGCACTACGATATATATAGTGTATATATACATATATATATGTATACACACATACACATAGGTGCATGTTAAAATGCATTGGCGCGTTCACCTTCTACGGATGTAATGTACCAAAAATAAATACTTGTGATATAAAGTTACTATAAAATATATACCTAATCTAACCACGTGTATATATTATATATATTCACATGAAGTTTATATAAAGTATTATATATATATATATATGTATAAATTCTTCTAGCTGTAAATAAATAAAAGAATGAGAAAAGCATAGGACTCGTGTGGTAGAAACCCTTATTTATTTGTCGGGCTGTGGCCAAGCAAAAAAAGCCCTACCGTACATATATAAAACTTCAAATCTGGAAGCGAATGGGGATTTGGGGCGGCTCGGCACCGGAAGTACAGGTGGTGCCGATATCACCACAGCAAATCGTACATGCATAGCGTATGAAGGAATAGTTAATAAACAATAGAAAGGCAGCACCGCCAATTTATATATATATAATGCTTATATTTCACATAAATTCGTCTAGCTGTAAATGAATAAAAGAATAAGAAAAGCGTAGGACTAGTGTGGTTCAAACCCTTATTTATTTGTTGGGCTGTGGCCGAGCAAAAAAGCCAACCGGACCTGCCTGCAGGCCCCCTGCCAACACACTAATCAATTACTCATCCAACTTGCCTGCAGCCAGGGCCGTGGCGCCCCTAATGTTCAATATCCTGACCTGCAAAGGGGTTTTTAAATAATCAAAAATTGTATCAGATGCCCAATTCCCCCACGCACGGAGTTCCTCTATTGTGGCACCGCACATTGCCAAGTATGTACAGCCTCCACGACGCAGGGAGTGGGAGGAAAAGTCCTGGTCTCCCAGGCCTGCTCTACCGGTGAAGACCCAAACGGTCTCATGATAAATTTGGTAAGATAGTGGTATTGAACGACCCCCCAGGGTTGGGCAGACGGACGGTAGCTCAGTCCAATAGACTGCGCACAAGTCCCTCCTCGGGGACCTAGCGACTGGGATTTCGAGGACACTTTTGCAAAACGGGATAGTCTTAGACCTAGTAAGCTTAATTATCATCCCCCATGAAAAGAACCTGAAGTCATTACGATATAAGGTGGAGTCCGAGTCGGTCACCTGTGCTTTTCTTAAAAGCGCTCGGAATGAACATAGGACCGCGGCCCTCCAGCTTACATGCCCAATACTCATAGTTAGACCTACAAATATTTCATCAGCATCGCGGGATGCAAGGGAGGGGCCCGACGGGGGGCATCCCCTTTCTCCCGCATTATCCCCTTAAATGTTGCAGCGATCACATAAACATCATAATCAATAGGCGGATGAGAGTTCTGGTGGAGAAAGAAACTTAGGGCGCTCAAGTAATTCAAAACTGAGCGATACATGTCCTGGCCAGCCACGTTGCTACGCAACAGTTTCCAGCGAAATGGAAATGGAGAGCCCCCCCCATAGAAAATTTTTCTACAAAATTAGGGTACCACCTAATCTGGACTCCTCGTTGCCCAAGAGCTTTTTTTGTAATACCCAGCTTCAAATCCCTGCTGTTCTCTCTGGAGGTCCTCCCTCCTTGGAATACACCGAAAAAGGGGTCTCAAAAACATGTTTGCAACACATAGACCCCATCTTGTCAACGTTACATATTGTATCAACATTATCAAGCCTGTCTAGGTGATTTAGGGCATCGCAAGTGGTGTTAACCTTCGTATTTATATAGGTCGATACGAAGATAAAGTTGTGCTTGACCGACAGCCAGAATCATTTTCTTAGCAATCGCATAATTTCCGGTGACCTAGAACGACCTGAGTTCAGTGCCGCTTGGAGGACTGCACTGTCGGTAATGAAGATGACCGCCGAGTCCCCCCAGCAGCCAGCCCATCTGACCGCGACAGTGAAGACAGCCCACATCTCTTTTATATTAATATGGGCGTCTCCATAGCTGGCCAGGGACCCGTCGTCCACCTCCCTGAATGAACTGACCAACCAGTCATTCAGGTGCGTTGCACCAAACCCCCAATTTGAGGAGTCACTGTAATCAGCACTAACAGGGGAAACATCCCGATCATCGCAGCTTTACCGTTAAACTTACTAGAAAAATCTGTCCACCATGCTACATCCTCCCTAAAACTCCCGGACAGGCGAATGCTATAGTATGGCCTTCTGACTGTGGCCATCAAATCGTAGATTCTGCAGCAGAGGGTGCTGTCGCCACGTATAACCTTTGAACAATGTGCCAATAAGCCGCCGAGACTCTCCAACTGCCGTTTAGTAGCCTTACGCCTATTACGGAACCAAGCTAATATTATTTGGAGTCTCTCTAATTTATCATCTGGCAGGCTGAGTTCTGGCTTAAGTGAGTCGATATTAATACCTAAGAACTATATTCTGGTGGTCGGGGGTATTAATTTCTTACAGCTAATGTAAAAGCCCAAGCGTCTGAGTATCGCAAGGACTATAGACTGGTTTGCGCTGCATTCTCACGAGTTTTGCCTATAATGCAAAAATCGTCGAAGTAATTTACAATGCGTTCAACCCCTTCCCACAGGGCACACCGAACTACAAAGTCCGATATTTGAGTGAATATGAAAGGACTCGACGAGAGGTCCATACAAAGTCTGGCCTTTATTTAGGAACAACACATACCTGAAGGAGCATTTAGCAGTTAGCGTTTAGCTAGATTTTGTTACAATACATATACGTATGTATGCACACTTTTGTACATACGACTCATCTAGGCCTATATATTAGACCGTTTACATCCCGCCTGCTTCCTCCCCCCGCAAGTGGCCCCCGATTTCTTCGGTCGCATATGTTGCGAGTCGTAGAATTGGACACTTGAGTTTTTGATTAGCCGGACACTTGAGTCTTTGATTAGCCGTACCAAATGCGGAGAAATCCTGCTTGAGAGCTAACTTGCGCATGGCACGGTCATAATCTGTGTGCGCTAAATCGAAGAATTTGTTGTATTTAGTGCGCTCTGTCAGGAAACTGATATATTCAAAGACAGATTGGTAGTCCTTCACAGACATCTTCTTCCTGTCTAGCACCCACTTTGCCGTAGCGCCTATTAGTTCGTAGGAGTTCGCTTTCCTTAGATCCTTCTCCTCTCTAACAAATCTTTTAGGTGGCCACTTACATTTGCGACGGCGAGAGGCGCTACGGCTGGAAGAGCTCGACAACCTAGGCCTTATGTGCCTCCTCCTTCTTTCCCTCGGCCGACTGTGTCTCGCTGAGCTGCCGACGTCATAGGTTGAGTCGTCCGTGTTGTTGTCCCGTGAAGGCTCCCGTCTCGACTTCCGTCCAATGGCTGCGCTTCCACTGCTGCTGTCCAACTTGCTCCTCCATTCCTTGGCCAGTTTCATTTTTTTCCTTTTCCCAGAGTCTAACTGTTTTTTGTTGTTTTTTTACTCGACCCGGCGCCCACGCCACTCCTGATCTTCCTCTTTACAGGACCCTCATCAGCCATTTCGGTACAGAGAGTTCCCTCCTTATGTAATTCTCCACAAATACTGCAATAACCTATTGGCATAGCAGGTGAGCTGTGTAGGTTGCGTAGTTTGCATACCGGTGTGGCGGTTTCAGCGTGTTCCCGTGCTCAGACGTGTACCTCGCTTCTGCGCATGCGTCAGAATCTAATAATCATGTCCGTAATCGATTAACACTACCCGGGCGACTCGGGTCATCCGAGTCGTCAGAATTTCAAATAGAACACGGCGAGTGGAGTCGACAAATACATGTGCCGTGTGCAAAAAAAGAATAACTTAGATTAATTAAATGGAAATATAGGTAAACTAGGCCATCATAAAATATTTAAATCCTATTTTGCTGTAGTTTTATCGGTTATTAAAAAATAAATAAAAATTGTCCACCCGAGCGCGGAGAAGCGTATTCAATTATTCGACCCGAGTTTGTAGGATGTGCGCATGCGCCAATAAGTGGCTCGGGTGACCCGAGTTGATGCGAAATCTGCGCATGCGCAGAAGCAACGGGACACGGCTGAGCACGGGAACAAGCTGAAACCGGACTGAGGCCTCGCGTCCGTTCAACTTAAAATCTAGAAGTGAATGGCAGTTTGGGGCGGCTCGGCACCGATAGTACAAATGCTGCCGATATCGCCGCAGCAAATCGTACATGCATAGCGTATGAAGGAATAAATAATAGAAAGGCAGCACCGCCAAATTATATATATGTATAATGCTTATATTTCACATAATACATGATATATGTATAATATATTCGATATAGTATAATATATTGTTCTACTTGACAAATGCATCGTCTCTTGAACATGTATTAAATTAGATGAACACTCATCTCCTTCTTATATCCACATAGCATGTCATATTTTGTATTAATGAATGTCATTGTCCGTGTTTTACTACTTTAAGATGCAGGAGAGGAGCAACTCTCTGCCTAATATCCCAACTCGCCAGGTAGCCTTTCCATTAAAAGTCACCTATCTACTTGCACAGCATGCTGTGTGCAATTTGGTGACGTTCACTATAGTTTGTATCAGCACTCACAATTGTTATTGTTGTTTGTGTGTTCAGACTCACGTGTAAAACGCAGGAAATATTGTTATTATACATTAGGTTTCACAAACCAGAATTTGACAAAGGGTAGTAATAGTCGGGCAGCTTAGCTCCAAAGATATAGATCGATTGTGCACTTTCCCTTAAAAGTATGAAACTTGGCACATGGCTAGAGTAACACAATACAAAGATTTTTAGTCCAGGTGCCACCAGAAATTGCACCCCGTATGGTGGCCATCTTGGATTTCAAAATGGTCACTATTGTGGACCTGTTTTGTTAAATATCTTCTTAACTAGTGGAGATCGAGACAGTTAAAATGCTTATAACTACATTTTAGGGCTCTCGGAATCCAATAGTGACATAAAATGTTTGAAAATTGTGGCTGCCAACTTGAAATCTAAGATGGCCACCATAGAGTTGTGGTCTTGTTTTCTATGTGCTCTCTTACATGCTCAAGCGATCTAATGTCACTGGACGTCTTCTCCTGGGCCAGAAACTTTAGGCCTATGTCTGGAACTGGTGACCCCTTTACACTTGCCTGAACAGGTGGTACGTTGGTGTAGTAATTTGGCAAAGCAACGAGTTTCTTCTTTCACATATTGTTTGTCGACATGTTTACTGATGATATGCTATGTTAATAGCCTTTGGATGGTTGCTATCTTCGACTATAAGATAGCTGCCACATATTCAATATTTCCATTGGATTCCTGGACCCCTAAAACGTGGATATAGGCATTAAAACTGTATTGGTTTACTACTTCATGAGATATTCAGCAAAATAGCTTGTCTATGGTGGCCATCTTAGATTTCAAGATGGCAGCCACAATTTTCAAACATTTTATATCACCATTGGATTCCTAGAGCCCTAAAATGTAGGTATAGGCTTTTCAACTGTCGCTATCTCTGTCCTAGTTAAGGAAATATTTAACAAAACAGGTCTGCAATGGTGGCCATTTTGAAATCCAAGATGGCCACTATATATGGGGTGCAATTTCCGGTGGCCCCTGGACTAAAAATCTTTATATTGTGTTACTCTAACCATGTTCCAAGTTTCATGCTTTTAAGGGAAAGTGCACACTTGATTAGCTAAGCCACCCTACTATAAGTAATATAAGTGGTTGGCCGTACTGTAACAGTTATGTTCTCGTTACAGTTGTGTTTATTCCTGTTGCATTTACCAATTCTGCCGATATTCCGAGTTCTTTTCCACACTGACCGAACAGTGGTTTCTTTTCTCATTGATTTAAGTTGATACATTTTCATTGGGTATGAACAAAATTAAACAGGGGGGCGGGCGGGTTTTATTTCCCTGCTTCGGGGTCAGAAAGATGTTGAGTACATTCTGAGAGCATGAAGCTGTTCGCGAGAAGTTTATGAAGCACATGCTAGGTGGCAGCACCTAATAAGGGTATTCCTCGTCCTGCTGGTTCCTCTTGGAAGCCTAAAACTGGGACTCGGCACGTTGAATGCATCAATGCCTAAATTGGATAAATTTAGGTCATTGTTTCAGTTTCGACAATTTTACGCTTTTACCAGATTATGCAGCTAAAGTTTATGCTTTCTTCAAGATTGTGCGGCACAATGTAATGCTTTCGTTTGATTATGTAGCTTTAATTGCGAGTTCCGCTCTTAGCATATCGCTCCATCTGTATAATCCGGGTATCCCTAGTTCTGCTGGTCTCTCATGTAGCAGTCACACTACGACGACAAGGGAGGGACGACAGCCCGGCGGATGGAATTTTGTGAAATCCCGACGACCTATGCAAATTCGGGCTAAGTTGGACGACAATCGGACGACATCCGGATGACATCGGGACAACAGACGGGACGACAGAGGGACGACAGTGTCTGTGTCTCTGTGTGTGTCTGTGTCTCTGTGTGTCTGTGTCTATGTCTGTGTCTGTGTGTGTGTCTGTGTCTCTATGTGTGTGTCTGTGTGTATGTGTCTATGTGTGTGTCTGTGTCTATGTGTGTGTCTCTGTGTGTGTATGTGTCTGTGTGTGTCTGTGTCTCTGTGTGTGTGTCTGTGTCTCTGTGTGTGTGTCTGTGTCTCTGTGTGTGCCTGACTCTGACTCTGTCTGACTCTGACTCTCAGTCTGACTCTCACTCCCACTCTCAGTCTGACTCTCACTCTCAGTCTGACTCTGACTCTCACTCTCAGTCTGACTCTCACTCTCAGAGACACACAGAAACACAGAGACACACACACATAGAGACACACACAGAGACACAGAGTCAGACTGTGTGTGTCTCTGTGTTTCTGTGTGTCAGACTCAGAGTCAGACTGAGAGGGAGAGTGAGACTCAGAGTGAGAGTCAGACTCAGACTCAGAGTGAGAGTCAGACTCAGAGTCAGACTCAGACTGAGAGTGAGAGTCAGACTCAGAGTCAGAGTCAGACTCAGAGTCAGAGTGAGGCACACACAGAGACACAGACACACACAGAGACACAGACACACACAGACACACACAGAGACACAGACACAGAGACACACACACACATAGACACAGACACAGGGACACACAGAGACACATACATGGTGAGGCACACACAGAGACACAGACACACACACACATATATACACACACAGACACACATATACACAGACACACACATAGACACAGACACACACATAGACACACAGACAGACACACACACACAGACAGACACACATAGACACAGACACACACATAGACACAGACACATAGACACACAGAGACACATACATGGAGAGAGAAGCAACTACAGCTTAACCACAAGACGACAGTGCCGCGGCAGTGCGACAGTGCCGCGACAGTGCCGCAACCTCGGCTGTCGTCGGCTGTCGTAGAAGTTTTTCAACATGTCCAAAATCCCCACGACAACCCGGCGACAGTGGAGAAAGAGTAGAGAAACTGGAGGTGTCGCGCAGGTGTCGCGGCGACACCTGCACGACACCTGCGCGACACCGGAAGTCGCTGTCGCAGAGCTGTCGTCGCCGCTTGTCGTCGTAGTGTGACTGCTACATAAGAAAGGATTGAACCTGCAACCCAGCACACCAGGTTTCAGTTTCAGCTCACACACAGGATGGTGGCGCTGATGCTCTTCATTACAGGCCCTATACTGTAAGCTCACTTTGCACCGATAACTACATGCCTCCTGATGACTAAATGTGGCAGGATTAATGTAGATTGCAGTGAAATTATGGAGCAAATATTTTACGTTATATAAAATACCACTTTGTGTATGCGTATTCACCACCTCCCCCCCCTCACCTTCCGGCATGCAAGATGTAGCTGTGACCCAGTCTGCTGGGTCGCAGCCTTCGTCCTTCCTGAGGTACCAGCAGAACTCAAAGCATGTGTATTCGGGTATAACTACAAAACTGTACAGTAAAACCTCTCTAACCGACCACATCCACAGATTGGCCAGTCCCCTATATCGATCGCTTTATTTGGGTCCCAAACGATCGCCCATAGAATACCATTGTAACGAAATGGAAAAAAAAACAACTAACCGACCACCTCCCTAAATGGACCATTTAAAGTCGGTCCCATGGTCGGTCGACTTAGAGAGGTTTTACTGTAGTTTGTCGAAAATGCACCATGAGTAGACGCCCATGTTTGTGTGAATTGTGAATGGTTTTCTCTCCTCCTCCAACAGAAATACTCTGGTGGTTACGAGCCGAGCTGGACGAAGTGCAAGTATGGCGCGTGGTACTTGAACCCCAACTCCTGGAAAAAGCGCAACTCGGAAGAACCGCTTCAAGACCCACAGGAGATCAAAAACCAGGAGATGTCCGATGCCAAGAAACACAGCACCGCCCTGGTGAGAGAAAGCTATATTCGGTGTCAGTCTGAAGGCACTGGGTGTGGGCTGTTCTGTACTCCAGCAACTTTATGCAATGGGTTGACATGTGATTTTATTCTCCTTTAAAAATAATTGTAATTAAGCAGCATCTCTTCAAAAGTTTTATCCTGTCCTCAAGACTGTTTCTGGTAGCTTTATATAGTAAATTTAATTAATCTTTCCGTCAATTATTTTAACCAGTTTGTAATATGATTGCTCAACTCCAGTTAGTGAAGACATGTTCTATTACATAATTACTGTTATTATTATTATTATCATTACTATTATCATTGCTATTGTTATCATTATTATTAGTAATCTCGACCCGAGCACTGGACTGGCATCATTTTGATGGCATAAAACAAATATTTAATATTATTTGGTTTTGAAATCAAATCATTTCAGTATGCACGGATTGGGTAGTAAAAGGGCTTCTTTTAAAATGGTAAAATGATGCTTTTAAAAATGCTCAATGTACACAGGAGCAAATTAAATGGCGCCACAGGACTTGTCTAGTTGCTTCTTAACTGAGTCTCTTCCTTGCAGGATGGAGAGTTGGCACCGATGCACGGGGCAAGGGCATTCATGGACTTTATCGACAAGAAGGCAACACGGAGACCAGAGGTATGTCTTGGTATTCAGGAGTGTTTTGGTGGGGGGGGGGGGGGGGTAAACAAGAAAAATTGAGTTTGCTGGATGTCTTCAAATGAGCGGCTGGGGTCATTTTAAGGAAGAATTTGATTGGCTGCTAACAGTTATTTAATTATTAGATAATCTATTGATCAGCCTAGAATCATCCTTCTGTATGAAAATTTATTTTATTTATTATTATTATTAAGTATATATGTATTACTTAGCATAAACACATCCTCGGTCAAATATAACCCTTACATGGCCTAAACGAAAAATAAATGTAATTAGGATGTTCAAGTCCCTGGTACCTTGACTGGGTTAGCCTTTCTTTCTATTTGAGACAATATTATTAAGTCGCCTGAGACCCATCTGAAATCAGTGACTCCTCTGGCGAACTCCATCACGTGCAAACAATTTTCTAATGCCTGAACTGCTATTAGTCTCATTTGATTGTTCCTTGGAGGACTGGGGTCCTACTATAATATCACTGGGTGTACAGTCCTTCTCTTTTTCGTTCTCTCTTTCTCTTTTTCTCGTTCTCTCCATCTATTATGTTCCCCCCAGGTGGCAGCAAACCAGATCATAGTTCCCCCTCCATTTCTCCCCCCCCCCCCCTTTCTGGCTCTGTTAGTTCCCCCATCCCTCCCCAGGTGGGAGCAAACCAGGCTATAGTGCATAACCCAAACACTAGAGGGCAGGGCTGGCAAATCTGACCAGATCTTTCATCCCTGCCTCTTATAAAATGTAGGTACTTTAAACTAAAGTAACATACATCATACTACTATTAACTATTATGCCATACAAAACCACCTTATAGTGCATAGCCCAAACACTAGAGGGCGTGACTGGATGGCAAATCTAACCCATAGCCACTATACTAATTACTATATAAATTGAAAGACGCTTATTTCTCCCGTTCCTCGCCCGCTCTCAGTTTCTAGATCGCGTTGCGGAAATCCAAGAACAGACAGAACGAGAGGAGCGCGAGAGGTTGGCGGCGGAGATGGCCAAGTTGAAGAAGGCAAACGAACGGAAGGCAGCAACAATGGCGGGAAAGTAAAGCACGGATAACACCGGAGCATACCGAGACTCAAGGCACACAATCATGCACACCCAACCCGATTTATTCACCCCTTATCGCATCTGTGTCATCGTATATTTATCATGATTTTTTTTCTTCCCGTCACATTGTCACATTATTTAAGATAATTATTGTAAGACTGAATAGCTACTATAAGTATAAGTCTAAAATAAGTATTCAAAAGGCAACATATACTCCTTGAATTGCTTATATTGGCAGTAGGTATTGGTTTTATTTTTTCAGATCTGTGTTAGTATATATTTATCAGAAATTGGTCCCAATTATTATTAGTCAAACTTATGTAAGTGTTCTAATATTCGATATGGAATTTAATTAAGTCGACATGCCAAGTAAAGAGTCACCTGCGTAATTAATGTATACATTATTATTTGACTACAGTAATTATATTCATAGTTAGAATGTAATGTCCACCAGACCAGTAACTTATTTATGCTGTAATCTTATAATAGATGTCCAACAAGTTCTGAATGCACATTCTGTGATATTAACCATGTTAAAAATATTTAACAATACTGTGTAACCCATTAGCTACAATCGTTTATTTACAGCGATTCACTTATCGGCACTCCAGTAGGTGTACATGTAAAAGCAATATTTCTGGGGGAAAATTAAGTCAGAATAAAATATAGCTGTTCACAACACCAACACCAACAACACAAATGTGCATCTCGTGTCCATTTGTCATTTGTGCGGGGCTTTTTTAACAATACGAGTCTTCGAAGATACCGACACTAGGAATCAGCAGGCCACTAGTTAGGTTCCTGACCCTGCTAGAGTATGGTGAAAGCACACTACATTAATCTAGAAAACTGTTTTGTGTGAGTGAGAGCGAGAGAGGTTCTGGCAACACCTAAGGTTATATCAGCATGGTTACCGACTTGTGAGAGTGTGCACTCATGGTGATTTTAGTGTTTCCCTATTGGGAAAATCAGGCCAATGGCACCATGACCCCAATATCCCACTCAGTCACATTATCCTGACACTGAGCTAACCAGTCCTTGCCCTATCTTATTAATCACGAGTACCAAGCTAGCAAATGACAAGTATCAATTTTGTATGTCATTGGCTTGACTCGACTGGGAATCGAACTCCCGACCTTCCACATGGGGTGCCTGCGCTCTACCGATTCGGCCATCGCATCCGGTCATGTGGGTGTAAGTGAAAAGTGAGTCAAGTATAGGGTCTATAGTGAAGTAGGAACACCAACCCCAACTTCCGGTATGTAGGTTGAGGTTGCAAACCGGTGGATTTGCATGCTGGGTCGCAGCTTCAGTCAACAATTTATTCAGATCGACAATTATTAGGATTATGACAAACATGCAGGTAACATAACTTATTTCAGATCAATATGGCTCTCACAAAAATTAGGACGATGTAATTTATTGAGATCGACAATTAAGAGCGGTTTTTTCTTTTAAAGAAAGAATACAGCAAAACAAAAACCACACATTACTGAACAAGAAATTGTTTATTTAACGGCATTGAATGCGTAAGTTGTGCTTCCTTTGATTTAATGCCACACCTCAAATAACACAGGCAATAAATCTCCAGTTGTTTGCGTTTGCACTCATAACCTCACATACCTTCTACTCCTGCACATGTAACCTACAGATACTTAACACGACAAATGAAAATAGCTCACTTTCCAATTAAGTCATAATTCATTTGTTTTAATACTTTTCACCCGCCGCAAATAGCAGCGATGTAGCATAATAATCATGAAATCTAAATAACACTATTTAATTTATCCCTTTTCAAGCACGTTCCACCAGCCATCAAAATAAGGCATCGTCTAGCAGAATATTAATAAAAATGTTAATTTTAAAAGTGTCTGAATCTGGATGTTATACTGAGCAAGCCGGAAAGTAAGAAAATAATGGTTATAGCAAAACATCTTCATATAATGCAGGCATCTTACTTTTGAAACTACATGGCAATAGTTGATTTAAAAAACACACAAAAAAACAGTATGGAATATCACTCGTCAACATCACAGACACCTGACGGCATTTCGGGAGGAGCGGGAGGCCAAGAAACTAAATCACAGATGACCTCAACTGGCAGATCGCTGTTAGAGAGCATGGGTTAGGTATTCAGTATTATTATTAGTGGTGGTGGTTGCATAGCGCCGTGTCGGCAGCAAAGGCCAGAGGTAGACAGACAGGAGGGGTATGTTAGGCAGACAGGGACAACAAAAAAAAGGGCTAGCCAGGCAGGCAGCTGGGGCAGGTAAGTTAGACAGACAAATGGGACATGTAAGTTAGACAAACAGATAAAAAAGGGCTAACCAACTGACAGTCGAGAAAGGTGACAGATGGGATAGGTAAGTTGGGAAGACAGATGGGACGAATAAGTTAGGCAGAACAGATAAGGGCTAGACAGATGGGACAGGTAAGTTAGGCAGCCAGTTGGAAGGGGTGAACTGGGTAGACAGGTGGGGACATGTACGTTAGGCAGACAGTTGGGACAGATGAGTTAGACAGACGGGTAAGTTAGGCAGAGATGGATCAGGTAAATTAGGCAGATAGTTGAAAGAGGTGAACTAGATAGACAGACGGGGATAGGTATGTTAGACAGGCAGATGGGAGTTAAGTTAGGTAGCCAGTTGGGACAGGTAAACTAGACAGACAGGTGAGCCAGGTAAGACACGTGACAGCTAAGTTAGATAGACATATAGGTAATTTAAGCAGACAGATGGGTCAGGTAAGTTAGGGAGACAGATATGGATGGTCTAGGCAGACAGATGTGCTAGACCGACAGACGAAAGGGGTAAGTTATGCAACGGGTGGGTTAGACAGGCAGATAGGACAGGTAAGCTAGGCAGACAGATGGGACATGTGAACTGAACAGATGAAGCTAGTTAGAAATCTGGAAATTGTGAGCTAGGCACAGATTTCTTTTAAATAAAAAGAAATACACCTGACAATACGGTATGCCCTATTTTAGGACTAGATTATTCTCGAGATCGATGCTCAAATCCAGATTTCTTCTCAATTATTTTACTCTTTATACACCTAATGTGACTTATTAGAAATTAGAACCCAAGTCTCGAATAAGGGCCATGGCCTGCGGCTAAAGGAGACATTTACACTACACTTATATACACATATTTATATAAACATAGGTATGTAAATATACTTACATACGCTTAACCCCTGCATATACTGATATTCACATTCCCTTAAAAGAAAATCGTGTTGTGTGTGCTAGATTTCTATACACTAATACATTAAGGAGCGGATGGAATTTTGCGATTTATACATATATAAGTGTTAGTTAGAGTCGACAACTGGGATACCCATTAGTCGATAGGAACTATATCATGGCACAACGTATTCATTACATACCTTAGATGCATATTCGCAAATAAGAGACTGGTATAATTTATCTTCCCTCCCTCCTCCCCACACCCCCAACTTTATCGATGTGATCAAATTCAATTCAGGATCAAAAGTCAATCGTAGCTGAATCAAAGACCCTATAACACTAAGACAGCTCACGCCCTATCTCTCCCATGGTCATGTAAATTTCACAGTGCCACCTTGTGGTGGGTTTGATCAGCCCGGCTGCTGGTTGGTGTTTCACATGTAATGGTGCTGTCACACTACGACGTATCTCGCCGGCGTACCGCCAACGCGCAAAATCACTTTTTTTTACGTCGAGACACGTCAAACTTTTCGGCAGAGTGGGAAAAGTATATCGACGCATGAGAAAAAAACTAAAACGGTGGGCGCAACGTGTGGGAACGAGCCTCACGCGCGCACAGCGTGTGCTTAGCGTTCACATAACGTTATTCCAGCGCTCCGCTAGCGACCGGCTGACGTGTCGAACGGCGTATGAGAGCGTTGTGCCAGTGCGTGATCGACGCGTGACCAACGACATTTCGGCGCATGTCGGTGTGGCGCCAGCGTGCAATCAGCCCTCCAACGTTAAGCGAGCGGCAGACGCGCAGCCAACACGTCCAAAACGTCGAGACACGGTGGAGAAACGCCAACAGCGCATCAGCCATACATTATGCATACGTCGGTAGTACGTTACCGATGCGCTGACGGAACGCTCGCCGTCAGAGGGAAAAAAAGTCAATGTATGACAACGTCACACAACGTCAGAACAACGTTCCTCCAACGTGCATCTAATGTATCTCGATGTCCCCCTACCATCGCCATAACGTTGGTACCTGCGCGTTGTCGTACGTCAAAGTTTTGTGCAAGCACAAAACTTCGCCGACCCCCTGATGCGCGGCACCGAACATCGCTGTAGATCAACGTATACCAACACGCTCCTAACGCAAACTGACGTATCCCGACAGCACCAACAAAATCACATACGTTGACGCACGTTAGCAAGAAGCGTCGTAATGTGACAGCACAATAAACACATACAATTATATTATACATGATATAGGTAAGTATGAATACACATCAATCTGAAATTGCTATGAACAAATACACATCATCATCAGCATCGCCATCATCACGCATCTTTCACATTCATATATACATTTATACATATAATATAGCAACTGTGTAATCAAAAGAACAGCCAGCGCACCAGGTGGTGGGTTTGATCATTTTGATTACACAGTACAGGCTTATGCCAGGTACACACCTACCGTTTGTGCACACCCACCTACCGTATACGATCTAAAACTGCCCGTTTCGCGCACAAAAATCGCTTTGTGTGCGCTCCCCGCGCACACCTAGCGATTGCGATTCGCGACTAAAAACTCAGTTTTAGGGCTAAAACGGGCCGATTATGATTGCGATTCGAAAAATGAATCGGCCCGTTTTCAGTTTTAAGCGGGTCGGGTCGAGTCGCGAGTTTTAGTGCGCGAATCGTATACGGTAGGTGTGTACTTGGCATTAGTGTTATAGGGTCTTTGGCTGAATTCATAGTATCTAAACATATCCAAACCACCGGGATTTACCC
Organism: Branchipolynoe longqiensis; assembly: GCA_030323885.1. Taxonomy (NCBI): domain Eukaryota; kingdom Metazoa; phylum Annelida; class Polychaeta; order Phyllodocida; family Polynoidae; genus Branchipolynoe; species Branchipolynoe longqiensis. The sequence continues at coordinate 60,834,780 of CM059191.1, read as the reverse complement.
GGATTAAAAACACTACAACAAAGAACTCACACCAAACCCTATTTTGCTCAAAATTAAGTGCCAACATCTTTATCGGTTTAATATATATGTCCCCGTACAATATATATATCCCCGTACATGTATATAATGTCTGGCCCTTATTGTGAACCTTCGGTGAAACATGGCATCCATAATCAATGCTGGAATAGGGACGGCATTATAAAGCACTCATTAAATTTGACGTAGCTCACACTACAAAATAATTACACACGGGAGAAGAGTGTGCGGGGGAGAGGGGGGTGCTGTTACTTGTAGAAAATTAGCGTCATTTCTTTAGATATTTTTTGTATGTGAAAGATTTAAAGGCGTAACATTTATGCACACATAAATCGGATTCTTTGGTACATTAGTTGATTGAAGCAGAGCAAATTTCAATCGTGGACAATTGGTCTTCCTCATTCCACTGCTCCATGACCTATCCTAGTAATGCCAAGTACCAGGCAAGGTAGTGACAAGTATCAATTTTCAAGTCTTTGGTTTGACTCGGATAGGGTTTAAACTCGAAATCCCACGACCTACCAAAACGGGAAGCGGACGCTCAACTCATTCGGCCATTGATGATGGGGACAATACGTGTCAGCTGCTGATAATTACAAAACCTGCGCTTACAAACACGCACATAGCATAAAATATTAATGTTAGCGAGCACTGAGAACTCAAAACTAATTAGTAAGCACTCTTGAAAGACACACTTCTAAATATTGGACACAATTCTCATTAAAGTTAGATAATCTGAGGATTTTGAGTTTCCATAATATCTCCTAAATAAATATGTTAAGTTTGCTGTTTTAATCTAAATTGCTTTAGTTTAGAGTAACTTATATTTTAAAGGATCAATTTTGGAGATATTCGAAGTAAAAAGATGCTAAATTAGTTTTTTGTGTAAGCACTAAAGTGCTGGACCTGTACGTTGTTTATCCCATTTTGAGCACAGCATACAACCACCAAACTGCAGTAAATGTTTAATGAATGCACCAGTATCAAAGTTGGCTATCTAGAACCAAATCTGGGTAAATGCTCTGATGATTAAAAACGAAATGCTTGCATCGGATTATGTACCTTTAATGAGAAAGGGTAAGGATAAAGAAAATAAGTGTCTGACATAGCAATCAATAACGACACATCAACCTCGGTAATCCTACAGTACCCCGCAGGTCTATATAGTATCACACAGTAATCACCTAGTATCGCTCGCGGGAAGATAAAAGGTTGCAGATAGCAATGTTTCCTCAATTAACAAACAAGTCGGCGAGTACATGTAGTAGTAGTCACACGGTGGAAACGAACAGACGGGTATTTACAAATGCGCGTGCGCAGTGGAAACAAATGTACTACAACTACAGCCAAATGAGACGTGGCCTGCGAAATGCTGCTAGGCACGAGTAAGCCATGAATGACCCACGAGTGATGGTATTTACAGGTAACTTGCGCAAAGTGACACAGCTGCCTACATGTCGAGTGTAAGCCTGCTTGTCTAGTCATGCATGACGCTTCTGAGCAATTGCAAAGGAAACCTAGGTATGGGCCACATTCAGGGTAAGCCTCCGAGTCGACTGTTTGGCCTATTTGCGTTCAGGGTACACCTCGGAGATGCCTCGCTTTTCAGGTAGGAGGCAAAAAGCGCCTTGAAAATTCAGTGGTTTCAGCCAATCAGGGCTGTTCTTTTCAATTGCAAATGGCTACCTCCTATAACGTGGTATTACGATATAGCGATATAGTGAATGGTAGACAGGAAGTGTGAACACTTATTTGTCTCTCATTTTTTTTGGTACATTAGTTGTCCCAAGCAGGGGAAATCCCAGTCACAGACGACTGGTCTTCCCCGCTCCACTGCTGGTCGATAGAAAGCCCGAGCCTACACTTTTACTGACCCAAGGGATTTTTAACCTCCCAACACCACATAGACATGGTATGAGAGCAACCGGCCTTTGATGACGCTGTAAGTTATACACAGCAGTGGAAATCCAAATTGGCAGAGCTGGGGGCACGGGAAATCGAACCGCCGACCCTCAGATTAGGAGTCTGACCTAGAAAAAAAGTCAGACACTCTAACCACTCCGCCGAGAACGCCACATTACCAATGACAATGATGCGCATTTGTCCAGTCATACCTTTGGCAATACTGATATTCACGTAAGCTTCTTTAATACTTTACCATAACCAATTTTGTTTTTAAACATGAATCGTAATATTCGATTACATTTGTTTAAAGTGGGAGATGGATTTTTTTTCGCCTGACAACCAACAAAAGAAAAAAACACCAGGATGCTATTTGGGGATATTACGGTATTTCAAAAGTTGGTCGTGGATGCCAAAAATGAAAAACAAAATGCCCGTTCCCCCCATTTTTTATATATCATTTTTCAAGAAAATTGTAATATGTCAGAAGTTCCTGGTGTCTTTCAAGTTGCTCCGAGCATATTTAATAAGGTTATAATTTCTCCAAATTACTGCACATCACACAAGATGTTAATTTCTATTTTCTTTTAAAAGACTATTAATTACTGTAAAGGATTGTGGTAAACCGACACAAGCCATAAGGCCTATAGTGTACCACTAATTGTCCTAATTTAATCTGAAAGAACTGCTCTGAGTTGTGATCGGTGGGTTTGAAATGAAGTGTGGGGTTAACGATGTGCTCACACAATGTTCTGTTACGTAAAAATGTGAATGCTGAACATTGTTAAACAATCTGTACCCAAGCTGCAAAGATTTACAGCAAATCCTATTCACATACACAGAAACTACAGCTGACCCAAATATGTCTTCGATCACATCTCAACCCAGAGAAATTGGGGGAAATTGCATCAGTAAAATTCCAAAATGGAAACATATCCTTGAAAACAAATAAATATGAATAAGCAATGCTTAGGACCGACCCTCCTAATTGATATAAACTGGTCCCTGTTCCGTCTTGACTACTGTCAAACATGGGAGAAGGCACTGGGACTAGTTTATATCAATTCTGGTTCATGTTTCTGGATTCTGGTGAATTTATTTTCTCTCTATGGGTATTGTTTATGTACATACACGTGTTACTCATTAGTCTCCCCCCTGGGTTGGTCGGTATTAAATGTCAATAATAACTTTGGCTATTTCATTTTTTGGGTCGAAGAAAGAATTAGGCTCTATTTGACTGTATGTAATAAAATAGCATGCTTTTTACACATTCACATACATCGAAAGAGTTTACAGCCTTACCCAGATTAGCACCTTTACACACCATATTTTCTGGCTTTACACACCATATCTTCATGTGTGGTATCCTAGCAACCCGGACACTATTAGTGTCTCCGTGTTTGGCTCGATGCTTGCGGAGTACACGATTGATTGGATTAGTAGATATGATCATACTGAGTGGTACTAGGATATTATTTTAATTGGGTATTACTTCTACAATTTCATATGTAAACAATCCTTAGGGATCTGTATATATATATAGTCAAAACATATATATACATATATACCATACTAAATACCTGACACTTCTAGAGAAATGGCTATACCCCTCCCCAACCACTCTTTTCAGGGAGTAATATTTCAAATGATGATGATGGAAAAGAAGATATTTTCCATAGATCTTTATAACCTGAATGGCATGACCCTTGATATTAAATGCAGCACAACACAAAGAGTTGCAATGCTTGACTCTTGAGATATAGCAATGCAACAAACTTTAGATTGCAGCATTACGTCGCAAGGTTGAGATTGCATCATATTTCCCTTGATTTAATGTGTTCGTAGATATGTTGCCTTCATTTCTGAAGAAATCTATAACTTTGCTGTGTGACCTCATTGTTAGGATCTCAGGGTGGGAGTGGGGGGTGAGGCACTGGACATAATTTGATGAAATAGATTTAAAAGACACAATGACTACATTTCGAAAGGCAGCTCTCTCACTTAAGTTAAAGTTGCATAGTCCGACGGTTTTGAGTTTCTTTAATTTTTCTGAGATAAATATATTAAATTGATTGTTATAAAGTACCTTACTTTACTGTGAAGTAACTTTAATCTAAAATTAATTTTGGCTAACAAGCCAAGACTAACATCATAGGCTTATGCAGTAACAGGTTATATTAATTTGACTCAAAACACCCTTTTATGTCGGTTTAATAAGTGTATCAGTATCTAAGTTAGATATGTAGAATGAAATTTAGGTGAGTGTTTTGGTTTTGAAAATTTGAGGTTTCATCAGACTATGCAGCTTTAATATATATAAGTCTGTTCAAATATTTGAAATTCTTCCTGTAGCTAGCCTATATTTGAGTGGAAGAGCAATTTAAAAATCTCCAAAACTATTATACTATAAGTTATTTTCTATTTTTGTTTGTTCCTAAATGTAGAAAATTCACATAATGAATGCAGGTTTACAAAACATTTAGAGAAACATCGCTAAACCAATGAAATTCCTTTCTTTACTGTTTCTACAGTATTTGTAGCGGAAAGAAATCTAATCTGCAACAACCAAGGCCCAGGTAATATAACTGAAAATACTAGACACTCCCGTCCACCCATTCGGTTGTCACCACACATACGACATTCAACGCCTATCGACCTAACAACAGATACAACATAGTGAGAACTTCTATTTTGCAGTTAGTGAAAAGGAGAGAGGAAGATGGGATGAGGGGAAAAAAGAAGATATATTTAGGTACAATCGGGAAACGTTCATTTCAAATACAATTGTTTGTAACCATAAACAAACTATCACGGTGAAATGCATCAAATGTTTACATCTCTAACACCCCAGTCACACTACTACTTGCAACCACTTGCGACCACAAAAAAAGGTTGGGTCGCAAAGAGGTTGGAAGTGATCGCAAAATGGTCCTCAGTGGTCGCCGATCAAAATGGTCGCAAGGAGGTTGCAGTTAAGTACTGAAAACCGACCAAAATGATTGCAAGGAGGTCAACGACCATTGCTTTGGTCGCAAGGTTGAGTGACTGTGCATTCTTTGGTCCAAAGTGGTTGCAAAGTGTCGCAAGCTGCAGTGTGACTGGGACTTTGCCTAGAAAGGGTACCACAGAAAGTCCCCGTTCGCGACATCTAATCGGAGTGTCATGGCGTCTGGGAAACCTTGTTAACAAATAGCAGTTCTTGCGCTTTTGAAGATGAGATATATAATGTTACACAGGCTAACCAAAACCTATCCACGAAATGTTGAATTTGCATAATCAGGGTGGTATTTTATCACGTGCATATAATATAGGCCCACTGTGGCCAAACCAGAAAATGCATCACAGTTTACTGACGTATTCGTGTTGATACCAGCATGCAATAGCAAAGACTTCCATGTTTTCAGTAATTGAGGGCATTTTTCTAATTAAAAATAGAAAATCGGTGGGGGGGGGGGGGGGGGGGGGGGGGGGGGGGGGGAGAACACATGACCTTCAGACGATCTTGAAACTCATACCTACGACATATATTATGCATATTCATTCACTAACCAGTCCCGCGTTAAGGGTACGCCTCCGAGATGTCTCAGGTAATCCCTGACGTCATGCTAGTCTGAACTGCAAAAGCAGTAGATTGGTCGCCCCAGAAATGGCCGACCCCATAGGCAGCAGCCATTTGCAATGGAAAAGAAGCGCTCTGATTGGCTGAAACCACTGAATACGGCGCCCATTTTTGAGGCGCGTTTTGTCTCCTCTCTGAAATAGGAGGCGTCTCCGAGATGCACCCTGAACGGAAATAGGCCAAAAGGTGTCTCCGAGCCGTCGTGGAAACGTAGACTGAACGCGGCCCTGATGCTCGTCATCATTTTTACACATTGGAGTAATACTGGCCGGTAATAGCAATTATAACTCGACACAGAAAGCACCTTGATAAGGAGTTTCAGGATTGACCAAAATGCACCGCGCGCTGGGTTGGCGTTCCGGTTTATTTCCGCTTCAATAATGGCAGTTCAACTGTCATCACTGCACAGATATAATGGGGAAAACAGCACTGACATTGCCAACTGTAAATACTTAGATTATAATAGTGATTGAATCATTTACGGTAGCCCCTACTTACAGTTGCATAGTCCAATCGTTTTGGGTGTCTGCTATTTTCTGAGATAAATACATTAGATTGATCATTGTAATCTATTTTACTTAGTTTGAAATAATTTATTTTAAATTGTTACCTTTGGAGATATTTTAAGTGAAAATATCCCTAATTAAGTTTGGCAAGCATGTCAAAATTCTATTAAATTGACTTAGTATGCCCATTCTATGCAGCAACAAATGCTTGCTCAGTGCACCAATATCTAAGTTTGATATGTAGAATCAAATTAGATAAGTGCTTTGGTTTTGAAATTTGCTTTACTTTCATTGGACTGTGCAGCTTTAAAAAACGGCGATTTTTCACTATAGCAAATCTGGCATCATAATACTTTTTTTAAATGTGTATTAAATAAGAGAAAAAAGTACATATACCCTAGATCCGAATCTAAACATTTTTAGATTTAAATACTGGTGAGTCTCCCTGCATCTGCGGTGGTTCAATAGGAGTTAATACAATAGCAGATCTCTCAGCATTCTTGAGGTTATGTTCAATTAGGTTTTATTTGATATTTTAGTTAATATTTATCATTCTTTAACATTAAAGCTCAATTAATGTAGGAACGTAGCATCGCAACTTTTAAATTATGGCTGAATTGTTTTGTAACTGAACCACAGAAGATCTCAGAGCACCCGACAACATGCTGTTAAAGCAGAACTCCGCTAATGCGTGGTGCATTGTGGGCAACGACTATTGTCGCATGGAGACATTCACAAGTATCAGACGCGAACGGCGAAAGCTGACAATTCAATGGACATTCTGAGCTCACAAATCTCGTGGCGTCCAAATCACATGGGTATAGGAGGGCTTCTTACAAAAGTGTATGGTATGGACTACAGTATACAGAATAGTGTCAGACCCACACTTCGAGAAATGCTGTCCAGATCAGGCTTGCATGTATTTACTGTCTATATAACCAGACATGTGCCAGAAGAATGACTAAAGACATAAGGGGCCCCGGTTGTGTTTCGCTGTGTGTGTATGTTTACTGTCGGTATAACCAGATATGTGCCAGGATAGTGACTAAAGACAGAAGGGCCCCGGCTATGTTCTGCTGTGTGTGCATGTTTACTGTCTATATAACCAGACATATGCAAGGATAGTGACTAAAGACAGAAGGGCCCCGGCTATGCTCTGCTGTGTGTGCATGTTTACTGTCTATATAACCAGACATATGCAAGGATAGTGACTAAAGACAGAAGGGCCCCGGCTATGTTCTGCTGTGTGTGCATGTTTACTGTCTATATAATCAGACATATGCAAGGATAGTGACTAAAGACAGAAGGGCCCCGGCTGTGTTCTGCTGTGTGTGCATGTTTACTGTCTATATAACCAGACATGTGCAAGGAGAGTGACTAAAGACAGATGTTTGTTTGTTTGTTGTTGTTTTACGTCCTAGCAACATCTAAGGTCATATCAGGACAGAAGGGCCCATGCTATGTTCAGCTGTGTGTAAACAAGTTTGAGAACTGTAAGACTCACATCAGTTCATTTATAATCAACTGTTAATCATGCTTTTAAAATGAATCAGATGTCACTAATAAAATAACAAATAACTAAACCAAGAATTCTGAAACAACAACACAAAAAGAAAAATGGGGAAGCACCTGATTTAGAATAAGGGATTTGCTACATATTACATCACAAAGATGCTGTAAATCACTTTACAGACACATATTTGGTAACATAAACACGGGATTCAGGTCAAAATCTGCAGGAGAGAATTTCTCGCAGAAGAGTTGTGGTACTATCAGTCCATACCGTACACCATTAATTAAACACCCTTCCACCCAATATTATGCAATAAGACAATAATTAGGATTGAGTGAGACCGGCTCACCATATATAACAGTCCACATACACAGTTATAGCCCGAGCCTCACATAGATGCCAAGTGTCCCAGCTCTCATCACATTTTTCATTTCAATAAAAAAAATAATCTCCACTATATATTCGAATAAGCTCACGCTCGTGAATTATAATCAACACAGACTTCCAACAATGGAGGCGGAAAAAGACCCCCTAAAAATAACCCAGACAATAATACTTACAAAAACGATAAAAGGATAATTTCGTGTGGTATAAAACATTTGAAGTTTGTCTTAGTACATGTGAGTAGTATATGAGAAGCAACATGCTATAATGGCATTAGGTCTAGGCTACACTTGACGCCCCATAATAACTTGTGTAATTACCAGAGCTGCTTCCCATTACGATGTGTTAAATAATCACACAAACTTCAATGGTTTTCATTCCAGTATTAAAATGGCTTGATCTCTAACTATCAAATGTTTTGGGTTTTTTTGTGGGGTAAAAAAAATTAAGGATGATATTAAAACATTCATCAAAATCCAGTAAAATTGTTAGTTTCACCCCTTCCCTTCTAACGCGATTACGACTAATCAATCGTAATGATAATCGTCTAAAATTATAATTATTTACTGTAAAAAAAATATTCTTAGGGATTTAATGAATATTAGAATCATCTGATAATTTCTTATACAATGCTCCCCAAATACTTTTTTTAACCAAATTAATTTCAGTGGGTGTGTCTACAAGATATTCATATAGAATTGGGAGGTATTTACGAGATATTCATGTAGAATTATAATTATTTACTGTTTAAAGAAACCACGTTATTCTTATGGGGGATTGAACTATGTTGACAAGTTTTAAACAAAAAAATGAATATTAAAACCAGTTGATAAATTCCTATGCAATGTTCTATGAATATATTTGTTAATATATTCTGTTTATGAGGGGAGTGTGGGGGGGCGGGGGGTGTCAAACTACATTTCCCACAGGCAATTAATTCAAATCCATCGTAGAACTACGCTGGCTTATGGTAGAAATTTGGCATAGCTGAAGTGCTATTCTACACCAGTTCCGACGTGGTTACGGTCTCTAGCAGTGAGCATTTTGGAGGGTTTTCGTACATATCACAACTCGGCATTGTAGTAGAATTTCTTCTCCCTACATGTCAGTCAGACCTGCCATAAGTAGCTGGCATGTCCCGTACGCCATTTCCGAGCTACTCTCCCACTCTGCTTAAAGACAAGGCAGATCCCCCATAGATAAAAGATTCACCCCGTTCTGTTCTGTATAGTAGGGGTGAAGAACAACCTATTAGAAAAAAAGTAGCCAGAGGCTGGGCAAATGAAAGCAGTCTAAGTCACAGCTTCGGTCCTTCCGCGAGAGACTGGTGGGTCTGAACTCGGAACTACTTAGCCTTTACTGGTCTCCAGGGAAGTTCTGGAGCTGGAACCTGGCATGCTTACATGCCGGAAGTAGGGTGACTGCAGGCTTATTTTTCACTACGTGCCTTTATACTCTAAACTCACTTTAATTCTTGATGACCAATCTTGGCAAGGTTCTTGCCCTATATTCGTTTTGGTGGGTATGACAATGAAATTGTACATCCTACATTAGATAAAATACCACATCGGAAAGGATGTGTAGTATTGTGTAGTGTTACAGCGCGCTTCACCCCCACTTTACTATGGCCAGGGGTCTGACTAGACCTGAGTGGACTCCAACGCGTTGGGTATCTTCAGAAATGATGTCTATGGGACAACCTGAGCATCCAACATGCCAGATCTTTCGCTATTCGTTCCCAAACTCACGCAACTCATCACCTCATGGGGCAACGCTAACTAATTCACTGCATGGCAATTTACATTGCCATACCAAAATGTAGCATCCACTTTATACACCTCATAGTTATCAGTAATTCCATATTAGATTAGCCTTTCTAATTGTGGCAGAATAAACAGGCTAAAAGATAATTCTGCATTTGCTTGCATTTAATCAATTTTTTTAATTGAATATTTGGAATCAATAGGGAGGTGTGGGAAGGGGGGTAAATATCTCAACTATGAATATAAAGGGATTTATTGTGCTATTTGCTGCGGGCCGGTTCCCGCTGCTCTATCCTGGCGCCACTACCACTTCGCCAGATGCCAGTCAGAGCTTGTATGACTCACATCGGCGCCATTTTTAACTATATATATGTAATATAAATACAATATATACACATATTATATATATATTATATGTATTATACATACATACACATGTATAAAAAGGAGGGGGAAAATCTTCCTATGTACATGCATAATTATTTTCTCGATGTGTGTGAAGCCTTGTGATGGTTGTCACCATCCTCCGGTTGCCATGGCATTTCAACTCTCGGGGGCCACGTGACCGATGAGATAGATGTTGTCGTAGAGGTGACCGGTGAAGTCGTCGTTGATCCCTTCGACGGCTCGCCGCGTGTTGCGGATGAACTCACGCTTTGACATCTTGTTTTTGATATGTGGACTGCCTAGGTCGACTGACAGCATGATCAGTGAGAAGCACACGATGTACACCGTGTCTGTCAAAGAAACACATTGTCATTTGTTCCTGTTCATTGGGGTTTTGCAAAGTAGCGATAAGTATCAATTTCATTTATAAGTCGTTTCGAACCCACGACCTCCGGCACACGGTAAGCCAGTCAGCCAGTCTTACTGCTTTGGCCACCCTGTCCAGTCTTGTAAATATATTGTTGGTTGCTGGAGTTTTATGTCCTGGCAACATCTAAGGTCATATCAGGACAGGTACCAACAGTGTGCACTCATGGTGACTTTATAGTGCTGTCCCACTGGGAAATCAGGCTGCCGGCACCATGATCTGGTATCCCGTTCAGTCACATTATCCAGACCCTGAGCTAACCAGTCCTTGCCCTATCCTATTAATGTCAAGTGCCAGGATAGGAAGCGACAAGTATCAATTTTATAAGTCATTGGTTTGGCTTGATGCCGAGCACCAGGCTAGGAAGTGACAAGTATCAATTTTATAAGTCATTGGTTTGGCTTGACCGGGAACCAAACTTTCTATCTCCCACACGCGAGGCCCGCGCTCTACCGATTCGGCCACCGCGCCCGGCTTTGTAAATATACCGTGCCTTGAAATGACTCCTGCTAGTGATGGCAGTGCATTAAATTTACATTATTACTATTATTATTATTATTATTATTTGAGGATGATTACCTTTGGATAGTCCGAGCTGAGGGTTGCAGGCGCAGAAGCGCTCTGAGAACTTCTCGACGAGAGTGTGCAGGTAGCTGCCGCGCTCGTTCGGCGGCCGCGTCTCGTTGAAGAACTTGCGCAGGGCATTTGGCAGGAACTGGTTTTCAAAATGTTGAAGCTTGACAAACTCATCAAGGACATCTCGCCTGAAGATGGAAGATGGCAATGTTGGTTGGTTGTTGGAGTTTTACGTCCTAGCAACATCTAAGGTCATATCAGGACGGGCACCAACTTCTGACAGTGCGCACTAATGACGACTTTATAGTGCTGCCAAACTGGGAAATCAGGCCACCGGCACCATAACCCGATATCCCACCCAGACACATTATTCTGACACAGCTAGATTACTCGGTCGGGCAGGTGAAGTTCTTGGTGACCTGCCTGAACGAGCAAGTCGTTTTTTTATAATCTGCAGTAGCAGATTTTAGTTTCAATTGGCTGACTTAGTTTGGGCAAGTATTTTTTCCACTCAAGCCAGTAGAAAATTCAGTCCCTTTCCCGATTGGGCAAGTGGGGAAAAAAAGTGACTGTCCTACCCTGTACACAATTAGACTTTCCACAGATTGACATGTGACTTCTTACCGGCGGTCGAGCAGATTCTGCTTCTGCCTCCAGCTGATGTGAATCGCGTGATGCAGGTACTTGGCAATCTCCTCTGGCTCGTCGTCAACCAGGTTGTTACGCAGAATGTAGTCGAGGCCCTATGTGATTAAAGACAATGCTTTCCATCACCAACCCGCGCTCTGGTGGACACACTGATAGTGAAAGGACTAATGTTGTGGGTAGTACTAGTAGCTCACTGCGCATGCTCCGTGGGAAAAGGCTTATTTCAACCAATGTCATGGGAGGTGAGTGCAGCTCACTGCACTGATCGCCCTGAAATCGAAAATAATGAATCCAAGTAGTTTTTATTCGTTTGTTGGGGGTTTTACGTCCTAACAACATCTAGGATCATCATATCAGAACCGTTACCGACTTATGACACTGACAGTCATCAGTGTGCGCTCATGGTGGTTTTATAGTGCTGCCCCGCTGGGATTACCGCGCCACCGGCACCATTAAGCCGAAGTCCCATTCAGGTACATTATTCTGACACAGCTAACCAGGTGGTCCTCGCCCTGTCTTAGAGTCCTAGTAATGAAGGTGGAGTCTTACCGAGTCGACGTCGGCGTTCATGGTGAGCTGCGCCTCGTCCAGCTGCATGTAGAGTTTCTTGAAGGAGAAGTCCGGCTCGTGACGACGTCGGTAAGCACTCACGTAACCCCACTGACTGCGGGCCAACCTGCGGGCAACAGAGGCACAATGACACGTCACTTCCGGGACGCCGAAGTCAGTGGCCACCTGGACACAGGTCAGGTCCCCGGCCATGTAAGATATGTGTGCATGTGTGCGTGTGCGTGCGCGTGTGTGCGTGTGCGTGTGTGTGTGTGTGTGTGTGTGTGTGCGGTGTGCGCGCGTGCGTGTGCGCGCGCGTGCGCGTGTGTGTGTGTGTGTGTGTGTGCGCGCGCGCGCGCCCGTATGTTCCTTTGTGTTGCGGGGAGGGAAGGAAAATGAATCTGGATTGGAAAGGAGAGGGTGACAGAAGATGGGGGGAGTGGGTGCAGCAGCCTATAGCACTGCAGCTTGCTTTGTTGTTTGTTCGGGCTTTCGAACCTGGCAATATCTAAGGTCACATTAGGATGGGTACCGACTTGTGACAGTGCACACTCATGGTGACTTTATAGTGCTGTCCCACCTGGATACCATGTCGCTGGCACAATGACCTCATTTCTCACTCAGTCACATTATCCTGACACTGAGCTAACCAGTCCTTGCCCTATCCTAGTAATGCCGAACACCAGGGTAGGTAGCAACAAGATAGTATCAACTTTGTAAGTCATTGATTTGACTCTGTTAGGATTCGAACTCCTTACCTCCCACACGGGAAGCCTGCGCTCTACCGATTCAGCCACCACGTCCGGCAAAAGAATAAGCAGAACCCCCCCCTTTAAAAAACACATGGGTTACAAACACTCACGCGTGCCACAGCATCTCGTCGTTGGCCAGGTCGGTCCAGACGCAGGACGCCAGGCACAGGTCGGTGGCATTCAGGTTGGAGAGCACGTGGATACCTAACTCGGGGGGGAGAGCGCTGAGGTCGGGCACGTCCGCGCCGCCGGCGCCGCCGCCATCAGCGCCCCTGGCGGCGGCCTGGCGCTCCAACTCCTGCACCCGGCGCAGGATCTGCCCCATTCCAGGGGGCCGGGCGGGGGACACACCGGGGGGTGGTGAGGAGGGGCGGGGCGACAGGGTGCAGGTGGTGTAGGGGCAGGAAGGTGGCCGGGTGGGCTTCAACCGACACGCGCTTTCATCTCGCGAGAAGCCTGTGACAACGAGAAGATACACTGTTGGTGGCCGTTCAAATATTATGCAATGCTATTTTTGTCCAAATTGGACGACTTACATGGGCTGTGAGCGGCCCTACCTGAGGGCCTGCCAGGCGTTTGACTCCTTCATCAACATGGTGGCCGCACTGGGGCTCGAGGTCGCCCCCTGGGAAGTGCCACCCCCCGGCGGTCAGCCTCACCTGGCTCGGCTTCGCCCTCGACAGTGAGGCCATGACAATCTGGATCGCCCCCGACAAGGTCAAGGCCCTCATCGCCGACTGCGAGGCCCGTGTAAAGTCGCCGGCTGGTGGTGTGAGTGGTGTGGACAGGCTAATGAGAAATCAATACAGGTAATGAAGGAAAGTAGAGAAAGAGTGAAAAGTAGGAGAGCTAGACTCCTGGTTTATTATCTTATATAGGTTTCTAGAATCCAAGATGGTGGTGGTCACAGGGGTTGATCTCCCAATCCCTAACCTAGTAACAGGTATTTATCTATCCACCAATCTGAGTTCAATCTCTTGTATCCAAGGCCTTGTCATGCTGGCTACAGTGCCTTGTGGTGTGTAGTGATCCATAAATAACACCTGGGGGGAGGGGGTATGTGAGGCAGCTCCTCCAAAGACTGTATCTAAGAAGTGACACTCCTCCTCTATACTATTTTACTATACAATTTCTATACCTAATGAGTAATAGTTTACCAACTCCACATATCCCTCATATGCCTTTGGGTTTTATATATTACCATTTACCATTATATAGATAAGTTGCAATTTATTATAGTAGAGTTTATATATCCTCATGCCATTAGATCGGAAAATTTTACACCCGGATCGACCATCGCACCCTCTGGCGCCACAAGCTCCAGAGTGTCCTCGGCCGCCTCAACCACGTCGGCAGGTGCATCCTCCCCGCAAGGAAATTCATGGGCAGGAGCACCTCTCCGCCGTCGCCGCCTACCTCGCCTCTGCAGTACCATCCTCGTCCATCCTCCTTGGATACTATGGGATGCTCCAGCCTTCTGTCGGCCGCCTCCGGGGAGTGGGGCAGCCCCCACACCATCATGTGTGCCGACGTCGCCCCAGCGCCGGGCGGCCTCCGCTTGACCCTCCGGATTACCAACACCATCTCGGGGCCCTCGGGCAGGGGCCTCTTCATCCCGGCCTCCCAGGGATCCGTACTCTGTCCAGTCGCGGCCTGACACGCGGCCGTCGCCCTCGTCCCGGCCACTCCCCCTGACCCGGCATGCATTATGCCCTCGGGGCGGCCCCTCGACCCTCAGACTCTCACCATGATCCTCCGCGCCGTCTCGGTGTGGGCACTGGACTCCTTTACCCTCCATAGCCTCCACCAAGGCACCGCCCAGGCCTGCCAGTGGGCCGGGGTCCCCCTGCAGGACATTTTGGACCTCGCGCCCTCTCCTCACTTTTGGTGGAGGGCTCTTCGGGGCTCCTCCCTCCCCACTAACTCTTCCCGGATGACTTTGCCACGCCAGCAGGTCCTGTCCTTGATACTGACATTACTATGCATATTTAACTATGATTCCCTTTATTGATTCTGACATTATTCTTTGTGTAAGTTATCTAATGTTCTTCTTGCATTGTCCTCTTCATTCTCATTGTCCTCATTTTATTGTTGAATAAAATGTTTGTTCTCCACCCCGCCTCTGTTCCTCCTTCGTTGCATATCAAGGTAAAAGCACTAGATTTCTGTGACTGAAATTGGTGACTTTTATGGGAAAATGCATGTAATTTCCTTAATAATTGAGATATCTAGATGGAATTTGGACTTAAGATATTTTAAGGCATGTTCTATTGATATAATTCCATAAAACATTTGAAACAAAATTAAGTGACCTGAAACAAAGTAAAGTGAAGTGAAACAATACATTTCTGTGATTGAAATTGGTGAACTTCATGTACTTTCTTTAGTAATTGAGAGATCTTGATGAAATTTTCAGTGAAGCTAGTTTAATTCATGTTCTATTGATACAATTCAATAAAATGACATTTGAAACAAAATAAGTGACATGAAAATAACATTTGTGGTTAATTAGTGAACTCCATGACCGTTTGTTCACAACATACTCCATAAAGGTAAATCAACAAATCACGATCAAGTCATTCTCAAAATATCAGTTAAGCATAAGATCATCATATATGAGATCAGCTGCCAAGGCAGAGAATGATACGTCATAGTCAGTAGCATTGTCATAAGACTCATTCTCTGACCAATAAGCCACCACATACTTTTTGAGGTGAGTCTCAGAAAAAGTGATAAACACAAGCGCATACCTGTTGCATGACAGATCGCACAAATGATGATGAAGTCGTCACAATTTCCCCCAAACTCAACAGTATATAAGATTAATAATGGTTACTCACCACGGTCTACTTTTTAAAAGCTTCAGATTGCTATAAAAGTGTGAATTTGCAGGTTGAAATTGAGTGAAACTTTTGAAGTTGTTATTGGAATAGCAAAACTTGACCAAATTGAAATATTTTTAAACCAAGCTGTAAAGGGATTACCATAGTACATACTACATAATAGACTAGGAATACCCAAGATTGACCAATGCAAACCGACCATAGAAGCGTTTTTCTACACCCTCCACAAACAAGGTGGAATTTGCTGGATCAGTTTTGTTGTAAGAAAATATCCGTCGCTGGTCGGCGGTTTGGCACATACCGATGGCTATGTAGTATGTGTGGAGTGACACTGTCACTGACAGCTCCCAGTCACCAGTGCCAGTCTGCAGACAATCGGTTGATTCTAGTACTCACCACGAAAGACGACGCGGTGTGCTATGTGGGTGCACATCCACCCTAATAGTTGACTGTGGTTTGACCACCTGCAATATCACTGCCCATACGCCATACTAGCGAACAACACAGATTTGTTGTGCTGTTTAAAATGACGTGGATATGTTTTGGAATGGAGGTCACATCATCGCCAGGGTCAAGGACGCAATGCGTATGGTTCAATGGCAGTTTATAAAAAGAAACAGTAGGTGGCAGCACAAGTTTCCCACTAGGTGGCGCTTCTTTTATTGGTTGTACAGTTTGTGCCTCTTTAATCCTGTTATTACCTAAGTACCGAAAATGTATATCTAGAAGAAATTATTAGATTACTTAGATATTGATGTATTCCTAAAGATAGAACAACGTTTTTAAATGGGAAATAATGCAACCACTAATGCTTCCAAACAAGGTTTTTGTTGGGGGGTTGGGGGGTTGGGGGGGATTCATGTAATTATAAAGCCTAAAACCAAAAATAAAACGTGTAGCAGCTGTATGTCAGATTACATTACAAGTCAGATTCAAAACATTTCAAGCTATGGGAGTTGCCAAAGTATGGAATGGTGGAAGAGGTGCAACCTGTATTCTAGTTAACTTGTGAATTGTTATCTAGTTCTATTCGTGATGTGAATACCGAATGTAAGTGATAAATTTAAGATTTTCGCAGAGCTAATATTTCAACTAAAGATGCAATACTCCACAAGACTACGTTTATGAGTTGCTTAAAATTTGGCTCTTCACTACACTGCTTTCTACTTTGTGCACATTTAGACAGGGCAGATTAGAAACACTATTAATGTACTACATAAAGTTACTGGACCCTGTGATATTAAAAAAAATGCAATACATTTTTTTCTCGTAATATTGGTTTATTGCGACAATGACAATAACTAATGTGAGGTTCGTGACATGTTATTTCATGGGGTCCTTTCTCACCGATGTTTATGATAATGCATGACATACCCATGTAAAGCCGTGTTTACACGGGAGAGTTAAATCGCTTCATATAAATCGCCTTGCCTAGTTCGCCTCACATTCGCCGTGTAAACGCTCCGCTGAGGCGGATTAGGGCTGATTCGCCTCATATAATTCGCTTCATATAAACCACGTCGCGAGGTAGTTTATATGAATCGATTCAGCTGGTTCCCGGGCGGCGATAGTATAAAATAGTAGTGCTTGCTGGCTACAGGATGAGCAGTAACTAATCGATGGTGCCCGGCAGTGTTAGGGCCCGATTAGGCCGAAATCTAGTGGATGCGATCATATTTAACAGAATTACACACTCAAATAATGAAATTTAATTAAATTAACCTAAAATTCCAAGCGATATTAACGTAGCAGCTACATCTGCGTCGAATCGACGTGTGTAAACTAAACAAATAGCAGTGCTTGCCGGCTACAGGCGCAACACTAAGGCTGCTGGTTCCCGGTTGCCGACACACTTTCAAACTCGCTCGTGTAAACGCGCCACTACATCGCTTCATATAAATCGATTTGCCTAAATCGCTTCACAATTTCCCGTGTAAACACGGCTTTAAAGGTTAAATGTGTGTGGATAAGACATTTTTTGTTCACAGTTTCTATACATTATTCCACAAACATATACTATTCTGTTAACAATAGAAATTGCAGGATATCTTTTAAAGGTGGCCGGACACATGCAAATTCTGTGAGTCTCTCAACACACTCACAATTTGGACACAAGATAGGGCTACATACGGAGTCGATTCCTTTCCCATTTTCTCTCACTTGCAACACCTAGGGTCATATCAGGACAGGTGTCGACTTGTGACTGCACTCAGTGCGACTTTATAGTGCTGCCCCACTGGGAAACCAGGCCACTGGCACCATGACCCGATATCCCACTCAGTCACATTATCCTGACAATGAGCTAACCAGTGATTGTCCTATCTTATTAATGCAGAGTGCCAGGATAGGAAGTGACAAGTATCAATTTGATAAGTTTTTGGTTTGACTCGACTGGGAACCAAACTCTTGATCTCCCGCACGCGAGGCCCGCGCTTTACCGATTTGGCCACCGCGCTCAGTGGGAGTAGTAGTAGAATCATTATTCTAGATCTAATATAAATAAAATTGTGTTACACTGATATAGGTTTAGCCAAATATATGCATATAGGGAGTTACAAGGTTTAAACATAAATATGGTGAATATTCTTGGCAGTGTTAATGATGTGGAGAAATAGGCATGCAAGACTCAATATTGACAGTTCTATGATCCAAATGGTTTGAATGATTCCCAGTTAACAAGCCCACATATAGAAAAAAAAAAACATAAATAAAATCAAATATATGGTTTACTTTTATTTCAGGGTGAATAGACACTAACAGTGACATGATATAAATTAACATGAATCCATAAACATAATTCCACATAGTGTGTAACTGTTACAGGTCTCAGGGTAATGCATGTTTTGTCACATCATCTTGTGCCATTAGTTCCCAGGGCCAGGAGCTGTGGCTGGGGGAAAGGCGCTACCGACACATTTCAGCACCGGCAAGTGTCCATTCTTAGTGAAGTAATATAACCTTTGATTCATTAATAAGTAACTCTCCACGATATTTGTTTAATTATGAAAAAATCAAACTTTGTTAACTCCCAACTTTTGAGATGTACAGAAATGAACTACCCTTGTACACACATCAGAAATAACATACCTTTTCGCCTCATCTAACAGAAATAACGGCTACTTCCGCCCCTCTACAATTAGAATCCCCATCCCCGGACCACAAAATCAGATATATTGGTCACTCCCTGTAGAAAAAATGTATTTACAACTATATATCCATGCATCCCCGACCCACCTTTAAAATATCATACATTCAATAGTGTTGTTTAACGTAGATCTGACCATTGTTTTAGTGTAGTACCAATTGCTTCCAAATGCCTACACAACTTGTGAAAGGGCTTAAAAGGAAAGGCATGGGGAGGGAAGGGGAGTTGAAAGGAAATGAAAGGAAAGCAAAGGAAAGCAAAGAAAAGAAAAGCAGAGCAAAGCAAAGCAAATCAAAGCAGCGAAGGCACAGATCTACGTGGTCTGTATTAGGAGTGGAAGGTAATGTTGAGTGGAAGGTGCGGCCACAACTTGGGCGTCTTGAGGTCAAAGTTCCGGTCAAAGTTGAGCTGCAGGGCCGTCTCCATGCCGTGAATCATGGCCGCCCCCGCCCCGTAAAGCAGCTTCATCTGACTAGTTCGCCGCTGCCCCGGCTTCTCCGTGGGGGCAGCACCGGTCCTCCGCTTTGTGTGCGCCGTCACTGAAGGAAGGAGTGTTAATTAAGTCAATTTAAAGTAGCCTGGTATAGCCCACTGAGAGACAAACGCGTCCCTGATAGTTCTAATTTGTGCCACAGCTGTACACTGACAGTTGGAAGTCCCGGTAGACCCCACGCTAAAGTAGCACCGTTATTTGTATATATTAAATATTCATAAACACATGGAGCTAATTTTTAAATGATTAGTCAGCTAAATCTATGGTCATTTTCCATTACCATTGGAATGTGTGGTAATGATCGGCGGGATTTAAAGGCAAATGGGACTGCTGCCATGGGCTCTTTACACAGTCAAGGCCGGGCTTTTACCTCTATACTAACCTTCAGTCAAATCGATGTAATCGTCATTCTTGTCATCCTCTCTCTGCTGAGCGTCTACATATAACAAAGGAAGTGTGTGAATTAGATCACCAACACGACACCCAATTACAGAATGACCATCATATAAATATACTGGCAACTAAATTGTTCTGATTTATCCACTGTTAAACTATTTAATACTTACTGCTCGAACTACTGAACAGGCAAAACAGATTAAATGAAGTTCAGATAAGCAGGAGAATAACTATAAGTTTATTTCCTAAATTACTTCCACAACTTAATAGATTGAGAAATACATTGACAAGACACTGATTTTGAACAGTATGACTAGGATTAGATGATTGATGGACTTGAATTAGATGGTTGAATTAGAATGCTAGCTCGTATTATGGGAGGTCGCGTGTCGGATATTTGGCCGACTCAAACGCATTGATATACAACATTGAAACGCGGTGTGCTATGTGGGTGCACAACCACCCTAATAGCGAGACACAACAACTCGTCGCACCTTGAAGATGTGATCACTGAAGATCGTAGTAATAATGATGCTGATGACTTAGTGATGATGATGGTGATAGGACAAGGAGCAGTGGAATGAGGAAGACCAATTGTCTGCAATGGGGACCTTTCATGAGCTATTTTTCTCGCCATGCACTTGGTGGCAGCACCCGTTCCCGGTCCAAGTCGGCCATCATGGATGGATAGAAGGGTGCAGGTGTGTGTGTGTGCTGGTGCTGTAGGTGTGTGGTGGGGGTGTAGGTATGTGTGTGCTGGTGCTGTAGGTGTGTGGTGGGGGTGTTGGTGTGTGGTGAGGGTGTAGGTGTGTGGTGGGGGTGTAGGTCTGTGATGGGGGTGTAGGTGTGTGGTGAGTGTTTAGGTGGGTGGTGGGGGTGTAGGTGTGTGTGGTGGGGGTGTAGGTGTGTGGTGGGGGTGTAAGTGTGTGTTGGGGGGTTATGTGTGTGGTGGGGGTGTAAGGAGTACTGTGGGTATATGTGTTTTGTGGGGTGTAGGGGGTATAGATGTGTGTGTGGTGGGGTGTATGGTAGGGGTTTAGGACTGTGGTGTGGGTGTAGGTGTGTGGTGGGGGTTTAGGGATGCTAAAGATTGTGAGGTGCCGCTCTGCAAGACACCCCTACACCTCCACCACAAACCACCTACACCCCCACCACATACACCGTCAACCCCCACCATACACACCTACATCACCACCACATCCCTAATCCCCCATCACACCCATACACCCCACCACACCCATACACCCCACCATACCCACTCACCACACACCCCTACATCCCCATACACCCCCACCACACACACCAAAATCCTCACCACACCCCTACACAAACATACACCCCACCCACACCATACCCACTCACCACTACATCCCCCATACACCCCCACCACACACACCAAAATCATCACCACACCCCTACACCTCCACAACACACCAACATACACCCCCACCACCCAACCACCATACACTCCAACCACACCCACCATACCATACCCAATCCACACACACACACACACACACACACACCACACACCAAAGCATACAGAGACCAGCATGGTGCACCATCTGACGGGAGAGTCATGCAAACTGAAAGGTCCCCATTGAAATACGCCCCTCCTCCCTCATAATCAACAAATGAAACAAAACATACAAATAACAGCGACACAAATTATACCCACAAACATATACCCACAAACAGTCACCATCTCGGCACCCTACCTCTTTCCTGACGGTGTTTCGCTGATGTGACAAAGAACTCCTTCATCTCTGGAGTGATCTCCATCTCAAACTCAAGATCTCTGCGTCTGGCCTCATTGCGTTGTTTTGCCTTTGACTTCCTCTTGCGCTTATGCGGTTTCCTATGTGAGTGACGATCGCCATGGCAGCTGTCCTGCGAGTCCAGATCCGAAGCCGGTGTTGTTTGCGCAGAGTTCTGTGGCCGTTGCCAGCCCCCAGGCCACGTGCTCGGTCCTGCACCATGATGCGCAGGGGGCCACGGCCTTGACCCTTGTTGGTGATGGGGAGACACGCTTGCCACCAGATGGCAGTGGTAGCCATACCAGGCCGCCGCCAATTGGTAGTGTCTCCAGTAGCGCTGGTACAACGGGTCGCTGTACCACGCATCCGCGGCGCTGCTTGCCTTGTCATCCACGTCCACGTCATCCGGCGTTTCATTAGCAGAGCCACTTCCGGAGCTCATTCTTTAAAATCCACGTCCGGCAATCAGTCTATAACAAAAGAAATGATTAGTTAATCAGGGTTTTACATCCTAGAAACATCTGAGGTCTCGGGTATTGGTATATCGTGGGATTCGAACCCATGGGTTCGAACCCTGGTCGAATCAAACCAATGACTTAAAAATTGATACTTGTTGCTTTCTAGCCAGGTGCTCTGCATTATTAGGATAGGGCAAGGACTGGCTGGCTCAGTGTTAGGATAATGTGACTGAGTGGGATATCAGGTCATGCTGCTGGCAGCCTGGTCTCCCAGTGGGGCAGCATTATAAAGTCGCCATGAGTGTGCACTGTCCTGATATTAACTTCGATGTTGCCAGGACTTAAAACTTAACAACCAACAACCATCTGAGGTCACACCGATGTGACACTGTAGACTCGTCGTGACTTGAGAGTACTGCCCCACTGGGACACTGAGCTGTGTGGCACCATGACCAGCCATCCCCCTCAGTCACATTATCCTGATCCTGAGCTAACCAGTCCTCGCCATATCCAGTTAATGTCAAGTTCCAGGCTAGGTGGCGACAAGTATAAATTTTGTAGACCTCACCATCCCATCTGGTGAAAAAAAACACCCAAAAAACCCCGGAAAGCATTTCATAAACACAAGGCATGTTTATATTTTTGTTTGAGAAACGGAAATCTTCAGTCGAAATGTCAGTTCGAGGTCACTTTTTGGCAGTTCAAGTTGTTCGAAGTTAGTTTGCTTCATAGAGGGAGTGCACATGACGTCAACACTCAGGCATCTTGGATTACACTTGATACCACCTATGGCGCACCCTGTCGTAGCCCAAGAACACTACGGCCACCACTGGGCCCTACCTGGTCGGCGGTCGCTGAAGTATGGTGGTGCCACCTAGCGGGTACTGCCCGAACCTTTCTAATTCTTTGACAGAGCATCCAATGTGTCAACATACGCCACTTTAGCAATGATATGAGGCTACATGATTTAAAAAAAGACTTCCCCATCATTAAAAAACCCTTTTTCCAGAACTTATGAGGCCAAACTGCTCAAAACAGTGACAAATAAACCAACAAATCAGTAAACACGATGTAAACAGTTGCAAGTCTTTCGTATGTAATCCAACATGGCCACTGGAAGTTGTCTCGTGATGTCATTACATCCCCTCTATCCATGTGAATAATATTATTCTCTCAGTCAGTGCTATGATGATCATGCTGATCTTCCAGGCCGCAGCACCCTCGACCATTTGGTGCGCATGGAGACCTTCATAAGAGATGCTTTCCTTAAGAAGGAGCACGTTGTGGCTGTCTTTTTCGACCTGGAAAAAGCCTATGACACAACATGGCAGCATGGCATCATGGAGGATCTTCATGCGATTGGCCTTCGTGGCCACCTGCCAATTTTCATCAGGAACTTTCTAGCCTTCAGGCATTTCCGCGTCCGTGTCAAGACTACCTATTCCAGCCTACACTCACAGGAACTAGGAGTACCTCAAGGCAGCATACTGGCCATGACCCTTTTCGGGGTCAAGGTCAATGGTATTGCTGCTACTGTAAAGCGGGGGGGGTCTCCTGTAGTCTTTTCGAGGACGATTTTGTTTTATATTACAGCGGTGCTAACATGAATGCCATAGAGACAGCTACAACCAAGCATAAATGGGATCCATCGACGGTCAGTCCTGAACGGTTTCAAATTTTCCAAGACCAAAACAGTCTGCATGTACTTCTGCCTGCTGCGTAGAATGCATGCGGAACCGGAGCTGACCCTGGATGGGGATCCCATTAAAGTCGTTGAGAAAACCAAATTTCTGGGCCTCATTCTCGACGCAAAACTGTCTTTTGTGCCACATATAAAGTACCTGAAAACAAGATGCCTGAAAGCGCTAGATATTCTGAGGGTGCTGTCCAGCTCAGAGTGGGGAGCGGACAGAGATGTTCTGCTCTTCGTGTACAGAATCTTGGTTCGGACAAGAGTGGATTACGGCAGCATAGTATACGGTTGCGCAAGGAAATCATATATTGGACTGCTAGACACGATCCA
Organism: Branchipolynoe longqiensis; assembly: GCA_030323885.1. Lineage (NCBI taxonomy): Eukaryota > Metazoa > Annelida > Polychaeta > Phyllodocida > Polynoidae > Branchipolynoe > Branchipolynoe longqiensis. The sequence continues at coordinate 60,810,603 of CM059191.1, read as the reverse complement.
CCACCAGGGACTGCGCCTGGCCCTTGGGGCCTTCAGCACCTCACCGGTTCAGAGCCTCTACGTCGAAGCCAATGAACCATCACTTAACAACAGGAGAATCAAACTGGCCATGCAATATGTAGTCAAGATAAAAACTAATGCATTAAATCCTGCACACAATTGTCTATTCGAGCAACATGACGAATCCAGGTATGAAGCCAGGCCGAATTACATCCGGCCACTGAGGCTCCGATTGAAACCTCATTTGGAGGCCTTGGGCGTGGATTTGGACGTGTTGGAGGATGCCAAAGTCCCAGAACATCCCCGTGGTCATTGAGAAAGCCATCGGTTATCCTCCGACTCACAGAACTGAGGATGTCTGGGACACATCCACTCGAGTACCAAGACTGCATGCAGAGATTCAAGGCCAGTTTGCAGACCACCTCTCCATATACACTGATGGTTCGAAAGACCAAAGCCAGGTAGCTGCTGCGGCAGTCTGCCGACGGGAAAGATTTGGCGTAAGTTTGCCCGATCAGAGCTCGATTTTCACTGCAGAAGCCCGAGCACTCCTTCTCGCGTTGGAGTGTATCGAGGTATCCAACCACACTAACTATGTTATATACAGTGATTTGTTCTCTTGCCTCCTGGCAGTTGCTGGACTGAAAACGAATCACCCTATTCTCGCAACGGTCATTTATAAAATGAACCAACTGACAACGGATGGGTATGACATCCACCTATGCTGGGTGCCTGGCCATGCCGGAATACAAGGAAACGAACGAGCTGATCGGGCTGTGAAGAAGGCCCTGAACTGTGATCTTGAACCGTGTCTGATCCCTCACTCTGATCTGAAACCACTAATAGCCACCCACATAAAATCCAAATGGCAACATGAGTGGGATGAAAACATTAATAAACTTAAAGAAATTGAACCATCTGTGGGAAACCCACCACAGACTCATGTGGCAGGACCAAGTGGTCCTTAGCCGCTGCCATATTGGCCACTCGTGGCTTACACATGCTTTTCTGCTCAAGGGGGAACCTCCCCCTGAATGTATTGGGTGTCAGTCCCCGCTGACACTCAAACACATTTGACTACGTTGCGTTGAATTTTTGGCCCTGCGCCAACAGTTCTACACTGCAGACAGTATGCATGACCTTTTTACTAAGGTAAAACAGGAAAACATTTTAGCCTTTTTGAGGGCAGCTGGACTGTACCACCTCATATAGTTTACTAAATAGATTCTATCAATTATTAATAAAACTTTTCTTTTTCTATGGGAATTTGTTTCCCTTGACCACAAATATATGATTGTGAGCTTTCTAATTGAATGAGTGTCTATTGGCACATAATTGGCTGTCTGCTTTTACATGTAAAAGCGATTGTTTGAACAAAAAACAAACCTTTCTCGCCTTGAATATGGCCTATGCTGCCGACACGGCGTAAAGCAACCACCAATCAATCAATCAATCAATCCAGGCATAACACTTAACAGATTTAGAAAATATGATTTGATTCTATCTAGTATTAGAAAAGCCAATGTATTATAGTACTACATTGAAATGCGATGACATTGGCCATAATAAATTATTCACCCACAGATATCTACGCCAATGGTAGGTATGTCAGATACCGATCGGGGTGCGTCAGTCACCATGTCTATAGTAAAATGTTCCTGCATTTTCACCATTCCGGCCTTGATTAAAGTACTTTCGCATTAGAAAATCTTCATAAATTTGGAAAGAACATGACCTAATCTCACCGAAAATATACATTAAAATACCAAAATCCAAATACTTAGAGCATAGAAAACTGCAACAATGTGGAAAAGGTCACAGTTTATTATAATGGTGAATCCAGACTAAATTGAACAATTAAGCCGACATTAGATATGCCATAACTTTCTCCCCTATTTTCAAAATTAGTGGCGTTCTCTGTGGCGGAGTGGTTAGAGTGTCTGACTTTTTTCTAGGTCAGACTCCTAATCTGAGGGTTGGCGGTTCGATTCCCCGTGCCCCCAGCTCTGCCAATTTGGATTTCCACAGCTGTGTATAACTTACAGCATCATCAAAGGCCGGTGTGGCGGTTTCAGCGTGTTCCCGTGCTCAGCCATCTCCATCGCTTCTGCGCATGCGTCAGAATCTAATAAACATGGCGGTAATCGATTAACACAACCCGGGCGACTCGGGTCATCCGAGTGGTCAGAATTTCAAATAGAACACGGCGAGTGGAGTCGACAAATACACGTGCCGTGTGCAAAAAAAGAATAACTTAGATTAATGAAATGGAACTATAGCTAAACTAGGCCATCATAAAATACTTTAAATCCTATTTTGCTGTAGTTTTATCGGTTATTTAAAAAAAAAGAAAAAATTGTCCACCCGAGCACGGAGAAGCGTATTCGATTATTCGACCCGAGTTTGCAGGATGTGCGCATGCGCATATAAGTGTCTCGGGTGACCCGAGTTGATGCGAAATCCGCGCATGCGCAGAAGCGATGGAGACGGCTGAGCACGGGAACACGCTGAAACCGCCATACCGGTTGCTGTCATACCATGTTTATGTGGTGTGGGAGGTTAAAAATCCCTTGGGTCGGTAAAAGTGTAGGCTCAGGCTTTCTATCGACCAGCAGTGGAATGAGGAAGACCAGTCGTCTATGACTGAAATTTCCCCTGCTTAAACAACTAATGGACAAAAAAAACACAAAAAAAAACAGATTTCAGTTTGTCTCAGGAAGATCTGTTGAAAGAGCTTAAATTTATACTGTTTGTTGTGTCTTGAAATTTTAGCTGATCTCCCTACCAATGGCAATGCAGTCTGAAATAAGGAAGTAAATAATATAAAGAAAGAATTGAATTGAAATTTGAATGTTTACGGCTTTGTCATTGGCATTGCAATGTCGTTTCCATTGGGTTACTTTGTTGACTATCTCATTTACGAATAACACTAATTAATCAAAAGGGGGGAAATAACAACATGATAGGGGTGGAAACGTGCACGTCATGGAACAAAATATAGTTAACTTGCATATTCGTATTTGGTCGTCTTCAGCGGAAGTATACTAGGGATAAAAAAAACGGAACCAGAACTAGAATTATCACGAAGTGCGCATGCGGTTTTACGTAGACAACATTGCCGCCACACTCTGAATTCAACAACTCTACACCAAGACTTTTGACTCATTACATGTATGTGAGAGTTTGGGGTTAGCGTACATAGGCAGTTTTCATAGGCGTAAGCTCGTTTTATTCAACTCTTCGGCCACCCCATCAGAAGACTGCGTAGTTTAATCACACTATCTATATAATATTTAGTGGATTGGTAATAGTTCCGTGTGAAACATTCTTCGGGAAACGCTACCCAAAATAATAATAGCTCACAATGCATTTGTTGTCGGGGCGGCCACTGGTGGCACTGCCGCCCAGCCTGTGTGTAGGCCGGGTGGCACTGTCTCTCACAGTAATGCTGTTCATTATGTCAGCTTTTGTTACTGTTAGTGGCAGTGTCGAGGTTCACAATCGTCTTCCTGTGCCTCTTCCAAATGTGGCATCTTTTACGAAGACACTCATTGCAGATGTACGCCAGAAGCAGAAAGATATGGTGGTGAGTAAATTTCCCCTCGACCTCGTACGGTTAGGTACATCACACGAAAATAGTAAAATTGTTGCACAGTACTGCAAATTGGTAGACAGAGCTCACAGAATAGATTAAAGGGTTTTTAAATTCGGGTAATTATGATTGGTCATTCCAAAGTGTGGCGGAGTGGTTAGAGTGTCTGACTTTTTTCTGGGTCAGACTCCTAATCTGAGGGTCGGCGGTTCGATTCCCCATGCCCCCAGCTCTGCCAATTTGGATTTCCACCGCTGTGTATAACTTACAGCGTCATCAAAGGCCGGTTGCTCTCATACCATGTCTATGTGGTGTGGGAGGTTAAAAATCCCTTGGGTCGGTAAAAGTGTAGGCTCGGGCTTTCTATCGACCAGCAGTGGAATGAGGAAGACCAGTCGTCTATGACTGAAATTTCCCCTGCTTAAACAACTAATGGACCCCCCCCCCCAAAAAAGTTATATACAATTTAGTTTTCCTAGAAATCAACATTTTGTCCTATTGGTTATAGCTATTAAGTTGTGACCATTTGTGTTCCAGGATAGGAACATTTCTTTGTAGTTTCTTTATTAATGGTCAGATCCTGATCAAACTTCACACCAAGGTTGTTCTTTCTATGGCAAATCACCCCAGCTTATCAAAACTGATCTTTAAAAAATTAGATTACAGGAAAATGTAGGTTTCCATGGCAACCGTAATACAATCACTCCCACCTACAATTAACAATATGAGTCAACTGTAGCTTTAAGAAAAAATAATGGTCAGATCCTGATGAAATTTCACATCAAGGTTCTTCTTGGTATGGAAAATCACCTCAGCTTATCAAAACTGATATAACAAAAATTAGATCACAGAAAAATTAAGTTTCCATGGCAACCATAATACAATCATGAAAATATGTAGTTCTGTCAATTCTTTATGGATTTTGATCAAACAAAAACTGAAACCTGTGCAATTTAGTACACTTCAAAATAGCAGCAGATTCACTACAATTTGAGCAGAGCTAAACCCCTGAATCTGCATTTTTGTGCGTGCTGAAAATGGCGGGAATTTAGCACACGCAGCTACCAACGCGGGCCGATGCCGCGGCAATCTCGGTGATGCACACACAAACTTAAAAGCACTGTAGTGTCTAACCAAATGGACACATATATACAAAATATAGGTATCAAATGAAAGATAAATAACTAAATATTGAGAATTGTCAGACTCCTAGAATGATTTTCAAATTTTACTTATCTCTTCTATGACTTTTTCAACAGTGGTTGACATCAACAGCTTGTAAAACCATGAGGTATCCCCTAATGGTAATGCACTATAATCTGTCCCAGATGTAAACAAGGTTGTGATTGGTCAATTCTGATGTCATCCTGTATGGCAATTAATTTGCATAGGATTTGTGAATGGGTTTTAAAGAGCACCTCTGAATATAAGCATATATATAGAAACCAGGTCACAGAGTTCAGCTGCAGTAGTGGAGACAGCTATACCGCAGCACCCCAACAGGATTTGATGTACCTACCCTCATCCTCGGCCTCGCCCATTATTAGACTGATTAGTTCAACACAAAATACAATGATTAGCAATTACTTTCCTTTACATTTTAATTCACACTATTCAAGCCTGACCTAATTAAGCATCAGAACGTTAGGTATTGCCTATTGGAAATGGCAGAAAGACACTGCTGTGTGCTGATGTGTATGAACTACAACAGAAATTATAGGAGTAAAATTTGAAGATATTCACTTTTTAAGCTATTATATTCATTTTTGCATGCATTTTTTCTATCTATTGGTCAATTTTCATGAAGATTGAGTGATGATCAGATGCATTTCAGTAGGCGATGTCAACAAAGTCGCTCACCCTGGTTGCCAATCTTTTCTTAAATTCAAAATTGCATAACTTTCTAAATATATATATGTATATATATTTTAACCCTTTTAAAGATTTTATTAATTTGTAATTACTAAGACTAGTTGTTTAACTGTGTTACACTGATAACTACGCTGACAGTGCTGCATGGTACATGATACGACCATAACTATGCAGACTTGAAGTTGACAGTCACATTGTAGTTAAAGAATGGGAAAATCACCATGCAAGGGTCACCCAATCTTCGTGAAAATTGGCCAATAGATAGAAAACAGGTATGCAAAGATGAATATGGTAGTTTAAAAAATGAATACCTTCAAATTTGAGTGATTTCGAGGGGTATTGGTCAACGAAAAAGTCACCTCACTTTTCATACATCGCCGCCACGCAGATGCATACCTGGCCTCGGTATGGTTTCAACACGGCCGCGGCGTGAATAGCGTCAATTCCTCTCCCTCTCCCAGTGGGGCAACACTATAAAGTCGCCATGAGTGCGCACTGTCACAAGTCGGTACCTGTCCTGATATGATCTTAGATGTTGCCAGGATTTAAAACTCCAATGACCAACCATTTTATTAGATAAAAGATATACCCCGTACAGTAGACTCTGAACAACTTTACACCAATAGTAACATAGTAGATAAATACTGCGCATTGGAACCATTACCTCCACAGTTAATTGCTATCTGAAGCAGTTTTTGTTCGGATTTAGACATTGTCATTCACACATGTGTACTCTGGGTAAGGGTGAATATTTTATCTAAGTTCTTAAAAGTTTCTTTGGGTACATTAGCTGTTTAAGCAGGGGAAATTTCAATCGTGGACGATTGGTCTTCCTCATTCCACTGCTCCTCTCCGTATCCTAATAATGCTGAGCGCCTGGCTAGGAGGAAGCGACATGTATAAATTGTTAAGTCATTGGTTTGACTTGACCAGCATTCGAAACCACAATCTACCAACATGGCAGATGGACACTCTAACTCATTTGGCCATCCCGTCCGGTCGTTATTGATCATTACTACTATTAATAACCATAGTCTGCAACGGCTGTTTAAAAAATATTTTTTGTTAACGCCCACCTTTAGAACATTCCGGCAAAATATTGTGTATAATTTACTAATGGTTTTGTGGATCACTGACGGGGCTTTAGGCTACAAACATTAAAGTAATGTTTTACTGGAGCAGCTTTGCATAACTACTTTTCTGAAAATGACACTTGAAACGATTTTTAGCTCATTGCTATAGATGAAAATATCTGCAAGCAAATCCAGACATTGTCGGTACTAATGATAGTGCCTGTAAATTGATACACTCTGTCGTTACGGTTGTATTGCTTCCCATTTCTTTGATATAATTTTGTACCCAATGTATTGTTTTGACTACACTTTTTAGCACCCATTGTAAGTTAAAGGTATATAAATATACAAGCAAGTAGGTATTAACTTTCTTTATTTTTAATGGGCATTGAGACAACTAATATTAAAATTAAATTCTCCACTAACCAAATAAAGATAGCATGCGCTGAAATAATTTGGAATAAATCATCTATTGGTATTAATGGCAAAGTTTCCTTTCTACGTGAGCATTGATCAGTGATTATCTGCTACTACCTTCCCTTCTAGAACAAGAATGAAATCATCGCTAAGGATCCATATGGGAAGCTGCTAAACACGAAGGACCAGATGGATGTGGGCTTTGTGCATGCTTTTGTCGCCTCCATCTCAATCATTATCGTTTCTGAGCTGGGTGACAAGACCTTTTTCATCGCTGCCATTATGGCGATGCGTCACCCCCGTCTGACTGTCTTCCTTGGTGCAATCTCAGCTCTAGGACTAATGACGTTTCTGGCAGGTAATGTGGACTTTGCAGTGGTGTCTTGCCTTTAAAGTCAACTCTTTATCCAGACCAGTGTTGCCTTGACATAGCATGTGTTCTGTCACCAGTAAAATAGTCAAAATAGGACAACAGCATTTTGTCCAGTGAATATTTGTTGACACATGATAGAGTTTCACCGATCATTGCTGTCGCTGAAGACAGGTACTACTGTATTGCCATTGTGGAACATTTCCTTTAGCCAGACGGGATGGTCAACTATGTGGAGCCTGCTTCCCATGTTCAATCCCCTGTCGAGTCAAAGATACTACTTGTCACGACCGTGCCAGGTGCTGTTACTAGACAGGTTGACTCAGTGTCAGGAGAATGCGGCTCACTGACAGTGGGATTTTGAGTCATGGTACCAACGGTGTGGTATCCCAGTAGGGCAGCACTGTAAAGTCGCTGTTTTTATGATCCATGTTTTCATATCCATAATGTAGAGCCTGCGTAATGTCATATTACAAGTTATTAGTTTAATTGTAATTTTGAAAGTTGGTTCTGAGGTTGACGATGCCAAGCTATCGCGACGCGATAGCCGATAGCAGTTACCGGCCTCAATTAATTTCTTCAGTGACAGCTTTTGCATGTCTCATATATAATGAATGATATATATATATCTGTGTGGTACATTTAACTATATAAATCGCTTATTTTCCAGCTGTTCTTGGATATGCAACAACAGTTATACCTCGCTGGCTGACATACTATGCGTCTTCTGCATTATTTGCTGGCTTTGGGATAAAGATGCTCCGGGAAGGTGAGATTTTGTTCTATATTGCGCACTAGGGGTGTAGGGGTGTGCTTACTTACTTTGGGGTGGTTTGTAACCTTACGACAGTTACTGGTTGCAGAACTGCAACATTTATAGACAGGCTCCGATAAATCGGCCCAATCTTTGGTTGAAGATTTAACTTCAGTAGGGAGTGTTGTAGAAGCTGGGGACATCTTTACAATGTTGTAATGGCGAAGCGTTGATGCGGCCCCGAATCTCTTCGGTCCGGCGGTAGTTGGGCACTTGTATCCAGTCGATACAAGTGTGTGTGTTTAAGCGATTTATGAACATGTATGGTTAAGTGTTAGATGTTTCCAATAAAATTCGACATGTCTAGTAAGCCTAGATTCTACCAACTCTTTTAATATCTGACTTAAGGGTATTTATGTACATAAGGAGGGTGCTGGTGCTTATGGAATGGTCCATAATGAGCCCGACTACCACCCAGTGGCAGTCTCAACTGCGCTGACTCTTGTCCGCCAGAACTGTTGGCAGGTGCTTGCACTAAGTTGCAGGGGCAGACCCTTTCTCCTTCTCCCTCTCCCTCTCCCTCTCCCTCTCCCCCCCCCCCCCCCCAGGCTCCCATCCGCCCACTATCTGGGAAGTGGTAGTCTGTTCTGGCATTTGAATAAACCGGGAGAGGACCCCCAAGGTTTGGAACAAATGCGCTGTTTCATCTTTATTACCCAGGTGGAATTGAAACTGGTCCATCACACTTATGAACCCCACAATCGGATGATGAAGTGTATATTATATGAATAACATAAAACCCGTGACCAGAAGCTCAATTTTTAGAGTAATCTGGTTACTAGCTAAGTATAGAATAAGTTATATCGGATTGGAGACAACTCGATAATTTCATAGCCAGTAGTACAACACAAGGACATTAGGTAGAGTACAAAATGAAAGTAGATAACTCTCTGCTATTTATACCTGTACGATGCATTATACAGCATTTATAAAAATGGACTGGACACAGTGGTGGAATCGCTAGAGCCCAGGCTTCCCGTCTGGAAGGTTGGGAATCCGAACCCAGCCGAGTCAAACCAATGACTTATAAAATTAATATTTATTGCTGCCTAGCCTGGCACTAGGCATATTAATAGGATAGAACCAGAACTGGTTAGCTCAGTATCAGGATAATGTGACTGTGTGGGATATTGGGTCATGGTACCTGCGGTCTGGTCTCCCAGTGGGGCACCACTATAAAGTCGCCATGAGTGTGGACTGTCACAAGTTGATACCCATCCTGATATGACATTAGAAGTTGCTAGGATGTGAAACAACAACAATCATCTAGCAATGTAAGGCTCTTCAATCTATGCCCCGTCCTGATATGACCGTAGATGTTGCTAGGACGTAAAACAACAACACACAATCAATCTATGCTGTGCAGGTTGGGTCATGTCTGCGGATGAGGGCCAAGAAGAATACGAGGAGGTTAAAGAAGACCTGCGACGGAAAGACGAGGAGGTAACTTTGAAAGATTACAAGACTTAATGTTTGTGTCGCTTAGTTTCTAATGCAGCCTATATACCACTCTGGTATTCGGTATTCATCAATTGTGTTGATTGCTGTTTAATCCTATATATCTGTTCTATTAAATATTTTGCGGAAATCTTTTTTCCCCCTTAAAATAAACGTAGATAAAATCTGTACTACATTCTCTTGGATTCTCAATTTATTCCATCTAATCCTATCACTTACAGATCTATACCTTTGATAGTTTGTTATTGTTGCTTTTCTTGAAGTCCTTGTGTTTGGTCTAACAATCTTTTGCTTTAGGTGATATTCTAAAGATTCGCCACAGTTACATATTTGCTCAATGACCAGTGTAGAAATGAAGTCTGGGTTGCCTAAATTGCCACCACAGACCCATTGAGGAGAGCACCTGTATTTAAGCACGGCAGTTCTATTTTTTTTACTGATAACTATGTTCTAAGATGCAAGCCTGGTGTGTTCCCCTTTCAAAATATATTAATTTTTTACTTGAAAGTGCTTCACTAAATAATGCAAATAGAATGGCCGAATGAATAGAGCACGTGTTTCCACTACGGCAAATGGGTTCGATCCATGGTAGAGTCACACTTAAACAAAATTGCTAATTGTTGCTGCCTTTGCTGGTACTCAGCATTATTAAGACACGTCAGGAAGCGGTGGAATGAAGAAGACCGCAGTTGAAATTTCCATAAGCATATTCAGTGCTATACGGAGCGACCCAACCAGCCATGGTTGCCATCCAACCAGCCACGGTTGATCTCGTTTGAGCCCGTTTGAACTTGTTTCCGGTACAAAGGCTAGGGGACCAGGTTGGAAACAGCGATAATAGCTGAAAACTCCTGTGCCTCTGCCTGAGCAAATGAATGCCAGGGGACCCGGCTAGACCTCCACAGAGCTAGCAGTCTAGTCAAATATTATTTGACTAGTTTATTGTTCGGACATTATCACATATTTATGTATCTTTTGCACAGATTAAATTGTTTGAAGTATATTTGAAATTTATCTACATTGATTTCTGTTTAAATCACACAATTTACTACTTACTGAATGGGAAACTTATCCCGCAAGGGTATGCTCAATATGACCCAGTGATCAGCCGTTTTTGCTCCTTTCCTCGCTGTGGACCCTTCTGGAAATTTCCCTCGTTTAATCAACGGGTATATGCTCCATTTTTTGTTGTAATTCTAAAAAGACGGGCATTTGTGTGACCGACCATCAGAAATCAGCAACAAATATCAATTTAACTCAATCAATTACTACCGTCTACACTGGTTTGGGTTTCTATGTAAATGCAGAAAGCCTCTCATAGGCTTAGCACTGTCCGGGAATTGTGGGAAAATCACCGGAAGTCAGCTTTCATACAGTGTTCTCCAAGCATAATCTTAGCCATGTCCCATGACTATGGCCGGTGAGTACAAACTTGGACATGCTTCTGCTGTCACTGTCATGACTTAATTATCACCATTCAGCGTAGATTTTTATGTGTGGCCTCAAAGACCACTTCCATCACTAATCAATTGCCAACATCATACACATTTCAGTATATTGCCTCAGAGGATTCCAAGGTGAAACCAGGCTAGCGATTTATTCTATTGTACAATTTGTACCTACAATTTGCATTTTATGCACATACTTATTTTTTCGGCTCGCTAACATGAAAAACTATCAGTCAAGTACAATTTGGTATTTTGCATAGAGCTCACAAAGCCTGTGCCCTGGCTTCAATTTTAGTGTTTTTTGTGTGTGTTTTGTCTCAAATAAGAAGAAGGAAAGGTTTCACGTAGTTGATGCATACTTTCCTAGAGCTAGGTGTGCATCTGGGTATGGTCCGTTGATTTTAAGGCATTCTGGGTTATTTGCCATCGATGATAATTTTATGGTAGTTATTGAGAGGTCAATAGAAAGTACATGCATGCGTGGTACCAGTATACGATTCCCACCGTAAAAACATAACAGCAATTATAGCAAAAATGCTTGAGTCGGTATGTTGAACATTATTAAAGTTTAAAATTGTAAACAGATTTTTTTCCTTTTAATTATTATTTTTTTATTGTAAAAATAAAAGTATATTATGCGAGTAGATTGTTAAGAAAACCCCATTAAAGCCGACATCTTCCCCCCTCCCCTTTAATTATTTTAATTTATTTGTGGGGGGGGGGGGGAAGCTCTCTTGCAAGTGCATGAGTTGCTAGTAATGATCTTTAAATCCCTCTTATATATCTTAGTGCAAATTAAACCGTCTTCATTTAAGATATAGGAACAGAGCAGCAGAATGAGAACGATCAAAGTTTCACATTGCAATTTCTCCTGCCTTAGTATTAATAAATGAATGTTCAATTACATTTACGTTTTATTAGTATCAATGGATGTAATATAGAAGTTACTATGTTTGCACGCCATTCCCCAGTACCTTTCTGTGTAGACATTGCTTTAGTCCATCCTGATATGACCTTAGATGTTGCCCCAGGACGTAAAACTCCAACAACCAACAACATTGCTTTAAGACTGTATCGGTGCACTAGATTTGAATAAGCCCGTTTTCTATAACCACGAGGGGGTGACCTAGTTTTGGTTTGTTGTGTGTTCTGACTGCGCTAACCTGCCGCCTACCAGACACTTTATTTACTTTGCCCTTTTACTTACTATCATCTTAACCGCTTCGCACTGAGTTTTAACGCTTGTGGAGAGGTGTGTCCTGATAGAGTGGGATTACGCTCTTATTGCGTCACACCTTGTATAATAATCATCCCTGACCGTTCTGCACTCAATTCATTAAAATATTTATACAAAAAGAACCCCACCCAAGTAGCCCCTATTTTAATCGCATTTTCTTTCCATTTGACCTATCCACAACTTGTTATATGTTTGTGTGCAATAATACCGACAAACACCATTCGAGCTGAAATGAAGCCACGACTACCAGGTTTGAGCTGAAGCTGCCATCATTCTGATAATCAAATCCGGTGGGTTTTTTTCAGAACCAACACATCCCCTATTTAATGTGGCTTACCCTTGGGCCCAATATGAAATTGATCAACTTTACCTGTAAAGCACAACAAATTCTATTTTGCACAGAACAACTCAAATGGATTTGTCAGTTTTTGCACCTGAACTCTTCATATATATACCTAACTTCTCACACAGTGCGCACGTTGTCACAGCTTATGATTAACAAGGTTTATTTATAATCGTCAATAAGTCATTTGATCATCGTAAGAACAATAAAGGATGTCTGCGGTGTATCTAGGTATTATTCGGTTAACCCCGATTAAGTCGCATGGCTCATGTTATTAATTCTAAAATGTGCTGTATATTTTCAAAAACTTTAGTTTCATTTCACATGTATTTAGTTTTGTTGGTATTTATTATTAGCTTCACACATTTATCTAACATTTAATTATAAACCTATCATTACTCTTCTTGCAATCCACTGGCTTTTCATTTAACATTGTAGGTAAGTGATTTTTGTTATTCCTTTTTTTTCTCTTGGAAGATTTATACTGCCTACCATGGATAAGTCTGAATAGATTTGTTTTCACCATTAGACAGTTTTTCGATAGAAAGCCTGAGCCTACACTTTTACTGACCCAAGGGATTTTTAACCTCCCACACCACATAGACATGGTATGAGAGCAACTGGCCTTTGATGCATAATTAAAGTCATTACGTAGACCCCTTGAACATTTACACTAGCCATGACATAATAACAGGGTCGATACAGGGCCTGAAAAGCCTTGAATTCCATTAAACTGTCCTCATTGATCTAAATCAGTCCGAAATCGCCATTCGCTATAGTTCCCCCCCCCCCCCGAAATCCGAATGAAAATAATCTTGAATTCCTATCAAAAACAGCCTTAAAAAGTCTTGAAATAGGCTTGAGTTCCATATCTTCACGGAAGGAGGAGGAGGCGGGGTGGAAGAAAACACTTTATTACAGGAAGAACAAAATGTTTAGGCAGGAAGAGAACAATATCAAGGCCTAACTCACAATGCAAAGGGGGGAACAGGTTATATAGCGAAGTGAGGGGATCATGAATGTCCGAGAGAGAGGCATGGGGGGGAGAGAGCCTGGTAGCGCCCTCCACCTTAGGGAGAAGAGAAGAGTGGTGAGTGGAAAGAAGAGACGTGAAGCAGGAGGCGGAGGGGCTGGAGGCAGTGATGGCCGGGGTTATAAGGGGGGAGCAAGAGGGGAGGCGAGAAAGCCCCGAAGGCGACCAGCCTGGAGGTGTTAGGCGGCAGGGGCGAGCAGGGGTAGCTGCGAGGTGGCAGCAACAGCGGGTACGGTCTTCTTCCGCTGCGAATCAACTGCAATGCAAGCATTACGACCGATACACAGTGGAAGAAGTATGAGGAGGCGAGGGGGGGAAGAAAACACTTTATTACTGGAAGAACAAAATGTTTAGCCAGGAAGAGAACAATATCATGGCCTAACTCACAACGCAAAGGAGGGAACAGATTATATAGCGAAGTGAGGGGACCATGAATGTCCAAGAGAAAGGCATGGGGGGAGAAAGCCCGGAGGAGCCTTCCACCAAAAGAGAGGAGAGGGCTCGGGGGTGGGGGGGGGGGGGCTCCAGCAGGGTCGAGGCGAGGTATGTAGGCATATACGGCATCTGAAGTCCAAAATCCCTGCGCCTTTTATGTCCGCGAGGGGGACACTGGCAGGCCTGCGCTGCTCCGCGCTAAAGGCTGTGGAGGATGAAGGAGTCCAATGGGGGGACTGCGAGGGTCAGGAGGTCCGATCGCAGTGAGGGTGCGAGGAACCAAGGTGCGGTCCGAGGGCAGCAGGCCGGGTCATCCTGACCTGTGGGGCGGATCATGGCGATGCTGGGATGAAGAGGGCAATGCCATGGTGAGGCAGAGGCCGCCAACAGCGGGGGCGACGTGCCTGCGGGTGATGGTGTGCTACCCGCCCCACTCTCGGAAGAGGGCGAGTGCAGGTATGTTCGCCGCCTTGGCTAACATCTCAGGTGAGGCGCGAGCCGAAGGCAAAGGGGCACCCCCCTGCACCCGAGATGGAGTTCTTGATGGATGGCGAGAGGGCGTCGCAGTCGTGCGCCACCATGAAGTTGACGAAGGCGAGGGCCTGGCGCCTCCAGTTGCGCCAGGTGGAGGGCGTGAGGGCAGCGACATGGAGACTGTTGATGGCGGCAACCTCGGCAGGGGAGAATCCTGGAATTAGAGACTAGGGTTGTAGGGGAAGTCGTCATGGCAGGGCTCGAGGCGGGCCACCTCGGCGTAGGCTACCACCGCCCAGGGGCCCGGCTGAGGGCGTCAGCCAGGACGAGGGAGGCACCGGGTTTGTGGACGATGCCGAGGGTGAAGGAGTTGCTTGCTGCGAGGAGCCAGAGCTCTCAAGTGCAGGTCCCAAGGGTAGGGTCACGGGTATGGCCGGACTCCAGGGCCGCGACCGAGGCCAGATTGTCGGTGTTGACCACCACCATAGTGCCCGTGACGTCGTTCGGGAAGAGGGCCCGGAGGGCTACAACGAGGTTGACCGCCTTGAGTTTGTGGATGTTTGGGAAGCGTGCCCCGAAGCTGTGACTGTAGGCCCGGGATACGTATGCCTCGGGGGAGAAGGCCCCGCCCCAGGTAAGGAAGGAGTCGCACTCGATCACGAAGCTCCTGACCTCGAGCTCGCAGAGGAGGTAGATGCCTTAGGATGCGCGCCCGTAGCGGGCGAACCACCACAGGTCGCGGCAGGCCTCTTCCCCGAGGGTAAGAGCCTGGGCCGAAGGACGACGAGGAACTGGGCCATGAACTTGCAGGCCGGGAACACGCAACTGCCGATGTGATTAAGGCGTCCGAGGAGGTCGTACTGTAGCCACATTGAGGCCGAGGGCAATGAAGGTGTCAAAGGCCTGGCATGCCTTCAAGTAGGTGCGCTCGCAACTGATGTAGTCATCTACATAGACGAGGGTATGGTAACCTTCATGCCAGAGGATCCAGGCGAGGGCGGTCGTGACCTAGACACAGGCCGTCCCCAAGGAGCGGCATCAAAAGGGACGAGCGAGGTCTACGTACAATGCTCCATCCAGGGTTTTGCAGTACAGCAGGCAGGCCAGAGGGTCAGCAGGCAGGCCCTGGAGATGTCAGGCGTCCACATGTAGGCCTCACGGCGGAGGCGCTGGTTCATGTTGGTGACACAGGGAGGTTGTTGTGTCTTGCACTGGTGACACGAGGTGCAGTCCCGCCCACCCCCCTCACTGTTTGTGGTGAGGATGCGCCGGACGTTGGCGCAGGTGTGGCTGTTCCTTTCCGGCCGGGGCGCAGTCGGAGGAGGCTGACTCGCGGGTTCCAGGCTGTGATGGGGGTTCAGCGGCCGAAGTCGACGGGTGGATGCCTTGGTGTTGGCCGACGCCAGAGGCGGCGTTCATGGTGATTGCCTCGAGGCGGGGGACGTTGATGGCGGCCTTCCGTCCGCTATCCACGTGAAGATGGTCTCCGAGTAGCGCCGGACAGTCGGCCACAGAAGAGACAGGTTGTCCCGGAGGACGATGGTGATATGGTGAGAGAGGGCGGGGTCAGAATCATGGGGGAAGGCGGGGTGGGTCTCGAGGCACCTGAGAGCCAGACTATACTCGTCCTTGGTTGCCTCACCCTTCTTGACTGGCTTACCCTTGGGCCCTCGTTCTATGAGATCGTGGGGAAATATATAATTGCTAGGAATACCTTTCCCGGGTGACGCTCTGGTGGGCCTTGGTGGAAGCGAGGATCTCTTGGACGGTGTCGGCAGCGGAGCGGGTGTCTGGGTTGTCGGGTGATGGATCGCGGGGCGCCAGACTGGGCGGGGAGGTGCGTCCCCACTGGGGTCCAGTTTCTGACATGGCGGCGATACTCGGGGTGAAGGGTGGCAGCCGTCTGTGGAGGGTATGCCGTTGTGGGCGGCGGGAGGTAGGCGTAGGCCCAGGCCCCAGACAGTGCGGCGAGGGAGGTGGAGGCGATGCGGCCGGCGTCTGGGTGATGATGAAGCTCTCCATAAGGATCCCGAGCTGATCGAGCATGCAGTCGTGGGAGTCGAGTGACGCTGAGGTGGAGGCGGCCCATCGCTCTGCGGCTCCCGGTGGGGTGAGGCTGAGACGGGCGTTGTGGAGGCGGAGTTGGCTGTACTCCTAGGTGCCTTTCTGCTGCTTCTGCAGGCGGCCGAGACCACAGGCGTCGAAAGGCATGATGCTCGCGGAGCGGCATGGAGAGGTCTGGGAGGTGAAGGCCAGGAAAGAAGAGACGTGAAGCAGGAGGCGGAGTGGCTGGAGGCCGGGGTTATAAGGGGCAGAGAGAGGGGAGGGGAGAAAGCCCCGGGGGCGACCAGCAGGGAGGTGTTAGGCAGCAGGGCGTGGGGAGGGGCGGTCAGGTGTCAGGGGGTCCTCTCAAACTGCGAATCAACCACAATGCAAGCATTACGACCAATGCTGATTATTATTATTATTACTACTACGCTAAACCAGTATTGTGTAGAGTGGGTGGTACCGAGTTAATCTTGTGCTGTCGGTTTTTGCTTACAGATGGAGAAGGCCTGTGACCTGGAGACTGGCATGGCGCGGGGCCCGGCCAAGCCGTTCGTCTACAACCTCGTCTCACGGGTGTTCCTGCAGTCTCTGACGCTAACCTTCCTGGCCGAGTGGGGCGACCGGTCGCAGATCGCCACCATTATTCTAGCTGCGCGCGAGGTGAGTCGGCCGTACCAGAACCGGAAGTTCAATTCCCCGCCTGAGTGCAGTGAAATAGACTCAACTGACAATGCATGAATTAAAGATCTCCGCGATTTCGCGGATTTCCAGGAGTCGTTAATTATTGTAATTTGCTATGTCTTTTTTTTTCTTTTTCTAATTTTGATAAATTGGGAAATGGGGTGAATGGATAAGTGCAGATATTTTCTCCATCTTTGAACTTAAAGCTGCATAGTCCAATCAAAATATCAAATTTGTTAAATCAAAGCAATTATGTAGATTTGATTCTACATATCTAACTTGGATACTGGTGCATTTATTAAGCATTTGTCACCACACTGAAGGAAATACTGATGCAATTTAATAGAACATGTTACTGCAGAAGCCTATTTTGTCAAAGTTTTGTCATGCAAATTAATTTTGCATGGTTGTACTTCAAATGTCTTTAAAGTTAGCCATTTAAAATAAAAGTTATTTCAATCTAAAGTACGGTATATCTTCACATCTGTGCGGACTCTTTTACAGACTCACCTACATCGCCATCGATTTCCGCTTCTTTTCTTTCTTTTCCTCCTTTTTTGTTGTTGTCCCAGACAAATTTCATCCCTACTAACTGAAGTAGGTCTCTGGGGCAGAGAACCTCTCAGGTGTCGTGGATGGTAGTTTCATTTTCATAGCATTGCCCGGATAATTTGTGCGTACCTTTCATAGAGGATTGAAATTGTGTGGTATCCTTGTTTTAATTATCAGATATGGGACCCAGCTCGTGACATAACAACCACAATAAGATAACACCACACTAATTATGGTAAACATTGCACACTGTCTTTTTGACTAGGTAGCAAAGAAAAACCTGTTGCTGACTGAAATGGCATTGGTATTGTGATGCTTTGGCTATTTGCCACTTCACTATAACAAGGTCCCTAGTTCGAATCCACTTATTCCCTTTTACTTTTATGTTTGCAATAAGCCAACTTTCTACACACGGCCTTCCTTTTTATGACAGTCTAACACCAATGATCTCGCTTACGCTGTTATTGCTAAATCATGGATTCTACCTCATGGGTTCGAACCCTGGTCGAGTCAAATCAATGACATAAAAATTGTAATACTTGTCGCTTCCTAGTCAGCCGCGCGGCATTATTATTTGGCTCAGTGTCAGGATAATGTGACTGAGTGGGATATCAGGTGAAGGTGCTGGTGGCCTGGTCTCCCAGTGGGGCAGTATTATAAAGCTGCCATGAGTGCACACTGTCACAAGTTGGTACCCGTCCTGATATGACCTTAGATGTTGCCAGGATGTTAAACCCAACAACCAACTGTATTGAATTTTCTAATTTAAACCCTTTTTAAGATATATCTAGCACTCAAAGAACTCCCCATAGCGATACACTGCACATACCCTAATTCGTGGCTCGTGTACGGGAAATGTACATGATTGGATATAATTTAATCAATCCAAGGCATGAAGGACTGTGATTGCAGAATCTAACAGATTTAATTGATTATGGGGTGCAGTCTTGGTCAGTAGTAAATGATTCTTATTTAAAGGTTATATCTTTAAGATGCTTTCCATGTCATCCGGTTGTTAAATGAACAAGATGTAGTGTTTAATTAATTCATTAATCCCAATTTGATAGTGTTTATGCAAAACGTCCATTGCCCTCCATCCCAATGATACTAGAGCTTTTGATAAGTACATATTGTTTAAAAGCAAGCTTCTTTTAAGTGGCTACCGTAGGTATTTATATATAGAAGCAGGCGTTCGAGTTGGAATGAAGAAAATCTATTCAATTTTACCTTCACGTATTTAATGGTTTAAATACCACTGACCGAATGTGGTGGCCGAATCGGTAAGAGCGCAGCCTTTCTGTGCGGAAGGTCGGGAGTTCGAATCCCGGCCGAGGATAGGGCAATGACTGGTTAGGTCAGTACTGGGATAATATAACTTAATGTGATATCTTGTCATTGTGCCGGCCGCCTAATCTCCCAGTGGGGCAGCATTATAAAGTCCCCATGAGTGTGCACTGTCACAAGTCGGTACTCATCCTGATATGACGGTAGATGTAAAACCTCAACAAACACACTTTAACTACTACTACGACGAACAATGGAACTCACAAAAGGGAATTTGCAAATCACCAAAAGAAAGTGGGCAGATATTCATTATTTTAGCAAATTGAAACAAGCCTTCAGCTGGTGTTAAGCCAGTGCAACATATAGTATATTTTGTATGTTAATGTATATCACATTTTTACTATATTATATTTGTAATTCTGGCATCCCATACGAAATCGGATTACTATTTCTAAGCATATATACAGTTGGTAAAAATTAAAGTGATTTCAGTGTCAGCTTGTCTATCCATGAATTGGAGTTATGCACAGTGGTGTATGGTCTAGACTTTCACTGCTGCAGTTCTGGTGTGGCTGATCGTGATTCCTGTCACAGTGTTTGGTGGTGCGAGATCTCGCGAGCAGCTATGGGGGGTGGGGTCTCAACCCTCTCAAATACTTCTTCAGAAACCTCTCAAGCTAATTGTCATTCTTTCCACCATATATCTGATTATTCCTATAGACAGCTAAACGCTGGATTAATTCTCCAGAAATCTCCCGAGCTAATTGCGATTCTGTCCACCATATATCCGATTATCTCTGTAGACAACTATGTTCTGGATTAATTCTCAAAAAACCTCCCGACCTAATTCCCATTCTTTCCACCATATATCTGATTATTTCTGTAGACAGCTAAACTCTCGATTAATTCTCCAGAAATCTCCCAAGCTAATTGCCATTCTTTCCACCGTATGTCTGATTATCTCTGTAGATAGCTAAACACTGGATTAATTTATCAGAAATATCCCCCTGAGCGTGTGTTCTAGCATGCACCCTAAATAAGGGTATTTGTGGTGGAAGTTGCTGACCTAAATGTTACTGATGCCAGACGGCATATGGTTTGGGTGAGGTTGGTGATGGCGGCATTGACTCATTCTGGTTCCGCTTCAGAATGTGACAGGCGTCATCTTGGGCGGAACGCTGGGACATGCGCTGTGCACAGGACTCGCCGTCGTAGGGGGACGCTTCATAGCACAACGCATTTCAATCAGAACAGGTAAGGCACCTGGCCTATGAACAGTAAAGCCTCTCTACATCGACCGACCATAGGACCAACTTTAAGTGGTCCATTTAGGGAGGTGGTCAGTATAGGGAGGTTTTTTTTATCGTTACAATGGTATTGTATGGGCGATTGTTTGGGTCCCAAATAAAGTGATCGATATAGGGGAGTGGTCGATCTGTGGAGGTGGTCGGTTTTACTCTATACATAAACAGGAATCTAGATTACTCGGGGAGCTCGTGTTAAAAACATGTGAAATCACATATTTGACGCACAGTGGAAAAGAACCGAGGATCAGTGATACAAACATATAGGCTATGCTAATAAAGGAAGTTGGTGGGGAGGCACAACACACCCCAACCACACCCCCCCAAAAAACCACAAACCACCCCCAACCAGGTACCCTACCCCAATTTCGAACAGGGGTAAGCCACTACCCCGAGGGGTAGTGAGCGTGTGTGGCTCTGAAACTATTCAATGCGATCATATTTGTAGATTTAATACCAAAAAAAAAAACCCAAACAACAAAACCCACAAAAATGAATCGGATGTAAAGTACACAAATCCCGCCCCCAGCACGTCGATATCCATACTGTCACTCAAAATGCGCCGCCAATCGCGAATTTCTACGCCCAAATCTATTAAATGCTCATATTTAACAGAATTAATACGCAATAGTGAAATTATCAATTAACCAAATCAACGAATTAAGCTGCGCGAGCGCGTATATTTTCAACGACGAATTAAACAAAGCGAGGTAGCTATCCACCGGCTAGACATTGGTGAATACCGATTGACCTATTAACCTCCGCCGTTAACCCCGGGATACTACCCAACGCAACCAACCCCCAACCACCCCCCAAAACGGGCCCAGGTGTGGATGGAAGTACAGTAAAACCTCTCTATACCGACCCCTCCATAGATCGACCACTCCCCTATATCAATCGCTTTATTTGGGTCCCAACAATACCATTGTAACCATATTCTAACACCCTAAATGGACCACTTAAAATCGGTCCCGTGGTCGGTCGATTTAGAGAGGCTTTACTGTAGTTTATTTATCGGCTCTGGCCGAGCGAATATAGCCCTCCTGAACATAAGCTGAAATCCATGGCGAACGTATGGCGCGTTCGAAACGCCCGGATGTGACCAGGTGGTGGCGCCACCGTTGATACATTCAAGGTGGCCCGCAGCAACACGTATGGCATCTGGACTACATAACTGCACTAATGGATAATCAGTCGAAATAGACAGCACTGCCCATTTATATTCATGTAATAGATTATATATAAAATAATTATTTTGTTAATATCTTATTTTCACTTTCCTCCCCTTAATGTGAAAGGGTTATAAAACATTACGAGACCACTCAAGTCTGTTTCTAGTGGCCTGGAAAGTGTTGAAAAGTTTTTGAAGGCCTTGAAAAACCTTGAATTTAACCTGTTTTGGGAAAGCCTTGAATTCCAATAAACCGTCCCCACTGATCTAAATTGATCCAAAATCACCATTGTTCCCCCCCCCCCCCCCCCCCCCCGTCCCTAATATCCAAATGGAAGTAGTGTTGAATTCCTATCAAAAACAGACTTGAAATAGCCTTGAATTCCATATCTTCACATGTGTACGGACCCTGCCTACTGCTCTGTTGGTATGTTAATAACACTAAGCTCTAATCTGTTTGCAGTGACGCTGATCGGGGGTGTAGTGTTCATCATCTTCGCCATGTCAGCGTTCTTCATAGACCCCGGCACTGAGATCTAAGGCCGGCCATGTCTGGCCATCGTTACCTCATCACAGAGGCGACAGTGGGTGTGTCACGCGTGAACTGCAGCAGGTGGAAGGTCCGCCTGGTCAGTAGTAAGCAGCAACAAATCTAGCTTTGTTCATTTACTCTTCTCAGAAATCCCCCATACTAGGGCTGTGCACGCGGTGCTGAGCATTGACACATGCCTACCGGATCTCTTAATGCGGGATTTTAACCAAAGAGACGATGGCCGACTAGTCGGGCGCCACCTGTCGATCAGCAATTATGCTGAGCGTAGTCGGCAGGAGTGTTCGCGAACCATAGGCGAATTTATGTGTATTTTGTAATCGGCTGATAATTAAAAGTTGTCAGTATAGATAAATAAAAATGTGTACTCGCAACTGTCACATGTCAGGCGTGGTCGTATCGACGACTCGACTTGGTTAAGGCACAGCATAGGGCTGTTTCAAGTACACAAGTGAAAATATAATTTACTATCGCTATTTTCATTGACTGAACAAATATTTAAATTCCGTAGCGATGTCTTTTTACTCGCTGTTGGTATGACAGTTATACCAGAGCGCAGTGAAGACTGTAACTCTTGAGTGAATGTTTTGTAACTGAGCTAAGTAACGAGAATCCAGTGAGTGGTTTAAATCCGTCGTGATAAAAGAAATTGGAGATGGTGATCAGACATAGATAAAGATTAGGCTCCCGCAATATATAAAGCTGCATAATCGGGTGGAGATATCAACCTTTCTAAACCAAAGCACTTTCCTAGATTTTATTCTACATATCCAGCTTAGATACTCGTGTGCCCATTAAACATTTATTGCAGTTTGGATTTTTTTTTATTTATGGGAAAAGGGGGAGGAGTGATGGTGGTACTAAACAAGGCCAGTATCTAGCATTTCAGTTTGTGCACCAAAATTAATTTGGCCTCTTTTCGAATCTAAAACGAAGATGGCAGAAACTCAAAACCATCGGATATTGCAACCTTAAGGTAGATAGATGGTCCCCTTTGGTTGTGCATTTACATGGTTTATTCAAAAAGGAAGAAAGAAACAGCACCTTTCCCTTAGAAGCAGTTGTGTTCCACTGAATTCCCTCACTTAAACACTTGTTCTAGCGCCTATACTCATTTTAGGCTAAACCAATAAAGCATGCGGGTTAGATTAGAACATTATCGTTGTCTATAATTGACACGTGAAACATATTTGCCACTTCGCTGAAGTGAATAAGTTCTGTACCTAGCAAGTTGCCAAGACATGGTAATTCCCATGGCTGGGTTTGGGTGGAGGTGATTGTACTATTGGGCAATATCATTTCAAGTGTACAGTGTCAAAGTATGTTTACAGCTGAACAGGAATTAGTATTAAATATATACATATATTATATAATATATATATAATGTCTGATATATTATATATATATATGATGTATAAGAATTATGCGAGAATAAAGGCGCGTAAGGGAAGATTCCCTCTATTGGTCACCCATGTGCTGTGTACTACTTTATGGTTGACCCCTTTTCACTGTTGGGACAGGTGGGCAATATATATATTAGTGACCTAGTATCATTGGTAATACATGGGAATTGTTTTCTATTTTGTTATAGTTTTCAACTTCACAAAGTGGCTATGCCGTTGATTAATACTTGGAAATACCTTCTTTCGAAAAAAACCTATTCATTAAAAAATACCAATTCTATTATTAAGATAGTGAAACGGACATGTTAATTACATTAATCATTCATTTGTTTTTCTTTTCTATCTATGGTAAGCAATTCTGTTGGCAAACCAGCTTGATTGCCCCCCGCGTCTAGTTGCGGGCCGTGACCCTGGTTGTGACCCTTATCAGTCCGATGATATGTATGCTGAGACTCAATCAGTATGCGCGTAATCTGTGAACAAAATAGCAATTGTGCTGCAAAATGAATTGTCTGTGATTCAGGAATGGGACGCAGTTTTGTGAAAGTTTGACTATTTATTTGCGTCGCCTAGTATATGTGGATTCCTGAATTGACCATTCTGAGATACACCGTACCGGGGTGTTAATTTACAACTTTGTTTACAGGTCATAGAAGTTGGAATTTAAAATCTTTAGAAAATCCGAAGATCTCTTTTTTTAATGAGAAATTAAACAACAAAAAATTGTTGTAACCACATAACCTGCACTCCTGATTTAGAGGAGTTTTATATTGTGGTAGTACCAAAGTTTTGATGCTTGACCTTACAAGTAGATATCAAGGGGTGTGGGGTCTCCAGTCCTTCCAGTACAGGGGTGTAAAACCAACCCATTAGAAAAGCTGCCGAAGAATTCGAACATGCTGGGTTAATTAACTGAGCTGGTAAATTCTTAATTTAAGAAGCACAATATATTCTTTATGTACGTCTTCATATTTACCCGCTACTTTTGAGTTGGAAAATATAATAAAACATATACTTTAATGCAATTTAAAAGTGAAATCAACGGCGTTCTCTGGCCGCCATCTTGTCTTTTTGCATTCTCTCCCATTTCACCAACTCTGTGTTGATATAAGTAACCATTTGACTCTGGTGCCAGGAATACTACTTCCCGTTCCATACCAAAGCTATTTTCGCCCGTATTTAGACTACGTTGTCGTTCACCCCTGTACTGTAAGTACGGGTGAATCTTTTATCTACCTAACAACCTGCTGTGAACCTTAGTGGCAGGGTTGCCAACATGAAAATGAAAAACCGGAAGATCTTACGGGATGTTTTTATTGGGGGGTTCTGGGGCTCTACCCCCCCCCCCCCCAAAAAAAACAATGTTGATATCTTAGATGCTCTGTGATGCATTTTGGGCACAATAATCCGTAAGATTGATATAATTTTGGAAAAATGAAAATCCTGAATATCGACGTACGGTGATGGTGGGGACATAAAATATTATACACCTTACAGTGAAACCGTAAGGGTTGGCAACCCTGTAGTGGTCTCGCTGGCGACTGACTAATCGTGTACAAACCTGATATGTACAGAATCTGACTTTGGTAGTTCTAATCGTCTTTGTAGTCAACTCACTCGTCATTCCTTACTTTAATATCCCGGTAATGTATGACACAGTTCACGTAGGTATATGGTCGTTATCAAATTGTCCCGCTTGTAATAAATATACGTTTATATTGGTGGGGTTGAAGGCTACTCAAACATTGCTTGTGCATTTGCTAGCCACATGTGCGGATTGGAAGAATAACAGCTTGTACTAATGCTAATACTGATATAATGCATATTAATATTAATCGAACATTACCGTAATTATTGATGTGTAATTCACGAACCATATTCTAAAAGACCACAGCGAGTGGTGTTCAGCTATGCTAGTTTGATTGCATGTACCATCTAACCAACCTGTGACTGAAGTTTCTTTTAGAGGAAACCATAAACCGAATGAAAATTATCTTAGAGAAAGAAAAAAGAACAACGAATTTATGGCTAGGTGGGCGATAAAACAGCCATAACAGTTGTTAGCGCAATGCTCTCCAAGGATAGTTTGTACTGGCTGGTCAATGGAATGGAGCGGGTGTTTAGCATTAACAGGGTAGTACATGGACTGGTTGGCTCAGTGTCAGGATAATGTGATAGGAATTCCAGCCATTGTGCTGGTAGCTTAGTAATCCCCATGAGGCAACACTATAAGCCGCCATGTGTGTGCGCTGTCACTAGTCGGCACCATTCTGATAGAACCTTAGATGTTGCTAGGACGTACCACTCCCCCCCCCCCTCCAGTAAACCAAATCTCTGTTTGCATATACAAACTGCACAACATATGCTTTCAACAAGCGGTGTACTGTCGACATCATGAAGCACTCCCCACACTCCTTATTTTTAGGAGGGCCTCAACGTAGAGAGTGAATCCCAGGGAAACAAGCCGTGCTGATATTGTTCACATGAACCTCGTTTGTGTGTGTGTGTGTGTGTGTGTGTGCAACGAACACGCTTAGAATTGTCTATTATGCATCGATAATTATCTTAGTGTCTGTCTCACTTCCTAAAAGCTGCATAGTCCGATGAAAGCGTCAACTTTTCTTTTTTTAAACCAAAGCGTTTTTCTAGATTTCATTGTACCTATCAAATTCTGGTTCCCTTATTAAGTATTGGGTTCTGCATAGAAGGAAATGCTAAGGCAATTTAATAGAATATGTTACTGCTGAAGCCGGTGGTGTTCTAATTCTGACGTGCATGCCAAAATTAATTTGTCATGTTTTCACATCAAATATCATAAAAGCCATTTAAAATACAGTTACTTCAACCTAAAGTAAGATTATAATGATCGGCCTAATATATTTAACTAAGAAAAGTGATATAAACTCAAAGCCATCGGACTGTGCAATTTTAATTAATTAAACAACAGTGTGCTTCGTTGAACTCATTAATTCATTTGTACATAGAGTAACAACTCGGTATGCTGTGCACGAAATTACTTCTCTACACATGAATGTTAGTGAATGCGAGGTTGTGTTGCTTTTGCCATCTAGTGCAGGTCATTGCCCTCAAAGGTATATTACATATATATATTTGTGAATGACTTATCTGAGGTACCACGTGATTTGTGGGTTGTTTGTAATGGTCTGGGCACACGGGGCATGTGCCCGCCCCCTGGTGTACATAACGGTGTTAATCAGTGTCATGGGTCAGCTATGGCAGTTTGATTGCAAATACCATCTAACCAACGTGTGACTAAGGTTCTGGTGTGAAATTGTCGAGGGTTTATATTATGTATGGGAGTTCTTTTTCTTCTTTTACTGGATTCTCGAGGGTTAATGCCCATGTGTTGGTTAACGCCCACCACCCACTTGGCCAATATTTTGTAAACGCCAATCCCTTGACGTCCATGTTTTGGGTAAATGTCCCTTCCCCCCCCCCCCCCCCCCCCACTTCAGTGATTTGCCAATTTAAACGCCCATGACGTTAACCCGCGAGAATACGGTAGAATCATATTTATTATTGGTTTAGATTGGAAGGGTTTTGGTTGGAAGTACAAATGGGTCATTTGTAATTATGTTCTAATATGTATTAATATACTGTTGGGAGAATCTACGTGTGAATTGTGCTCAGAGGAGGATCCTTTTGTAAGGGTTTTAACAAAACAAAACTTAATCTATATAAATTTGTATCGCAAAAAAACATACAGAATCAAGAATTGTGCAATACTGGTTCTTTTACAACTACAACTATACTTCCGTAACCCCCCCCCCCCCCACTCCAAATAAGCAGGTGGGGGGGGGGAGAGGCGGGGAGCGATTCTCATCTGGCAATCAATGACATTTTTTGTTACTATTTGTCTTACAATAATTGCGGCTTAATTATGTGCCATGCCTCTCGAGTGGGGAAGGGAGCCTTTCGATGAGTGATGACCCTGTCCATGTACTGATATGGTTTATGAATCGCTACTTGACCAATACATAGTTGAGTAGTCTTAAGCACCCTCTGGGAAGGGTGCATTTACAGCAAAGTGGTACAGGAGCATTTGTTTATAGTAACTCTGGTTATGAAGATTCCAGATGGAGGGTATTGTAATTGGTGTTGTGGAGTACTAAGTGTTCGGTCACATTATCAATGATATATGGTTCACAGATAAAGTGAGATTCTCTAAATAGAGGCTGAAATCAGAGGGGAGGGGGTCATTATATTCTTTAAAATGGTTTTAATAGATAAGGAAACCACAGGTCATATTGAAGCTGTGTAGTCTGATGAATGCAACACATTTGTTAAATTCCTATTTCGATTTGATTCTACATATCCAACTTAAATACTGGTGCACTTATTAAATATTGTTTCTGAATAAAAGGATTTAGTAGAACCTGTTACCGCTGAAGCCTATTATGTACATCTTTTGAATCTGATGTGCATACCATTAATTAAGCACGTTATCGCTTTAGATATTTTAAAAGTTAACCATTTATAATAGAATTTGCTGGAAACTTAATTACGGTAAATTATAACAATAAACCAATATATTTTAATCTATTTCTTAAAGAAACTCAAAATCATTTAGCGATGCAACTTTAAGGTTTCATAGTAGCTGTATAGATTGTTTTAGACCTACTAATTGTAATTGTGCACTGCACGATATAGAAATTTACGCAGGCATGGGGAGAAAAAACAATGAATTTATTTCAATCAAATTGTTGGTGCAACTCTATCCAAGGCAAGAAATCCCCCCCCCCCCCCAAATACATTTGTAATTCACTACTTTCAACTGGAGCCCGACGACGTTATAGCCAAAACTCGCCAAGGGTGTTCGTGTTGCCAAATTATATTGGTTTTTATCGATGTCACCTTTGTCATTGGCTCAACTCGAAAAGTGAATAAATGTTTAAAAGCGACACCTTGTTCAGTCATTTTACACAGTATTTATACATTGCGAGCGAGTCGTTTTGCAGGGACCATACGGTATGGCCGAATGAGTTGAGCGTTCCAATGAGCCTTTAATAGTGACGTTGCTATTTAGCATCTTTTTAAATATTAAAGCCGTAACATAGTTTGTGGGTTTTTTAAATGATTTTTTTATTATTATTCATCTGATAACTTAGGTTATGTACAAAATAAGTGAATGTTGATGGTATTTAGTTTCCAGCACTTGGACCAAAGTTAGCGCGGAGAAGCAGCGAGCTTTTCGATTTCTTGAACAACCTGGGCGAGCTGCATGTTGGCGAGGATTGCACTCGTTTCTTTGCCATGTTCTGAAAGATCCCAACAGGGTGCAGGAGTTTGAACAAACAGCAACAACCCAACATATTTATACACACGCATTTCGTGTTAACAGCCATTTTATTTGTACAATAACACTATTTAATGTAATGAGCATGGAGCTGGCTTCCTCCACGGGGGATCTTTTTCTAACCAGAATATTTGGATATGAATCATTTGATTAATACAAAGGCTATTTAACCATTTCGTAATAATAGAAATTTAGTGTATACATAACCAGCGTTAAGATATTCTCACTAGACCAGCCGTAGTCACCATGTCATTATATTTCCTTAATCTGCATGAAACTATTAATAATAACATATGTTATCGTTGCTTTAAATTTATTCAAAGCAACACCTGTTTTAGGGTGCATCATGTGTATTTCAAATTATAAACTATCTCGGAAAAATAATTGATGAAGCTTTTCCGAATTCGACATCTCTTCCGAATCCATTAGGACGTAGATTTCTGCCCAATAATTAGACCATCAAATTTTAAGTGTATCGCCACGACTACCCCACGTATGTTCCTTAAATTAAATTAATATTTGCAAAAATACACAGAAGTTATGCCATAATGGTACATATTCAATTGTTTTGTTGTTGGTGAATCTAAAGCGGTTGCTAGAATGCCAAATTTGATGCTTTCATATTATAATAAAATATGCCCCCCTCCTTCCTCGGAACACACAAAAGCAATGCGTAAATAAAGCATGCCTACCATATCTAGCATATGCAACTGGTTGTATTCCGCTGCATTCCCGAATCAGGATGGGAAAACGAGGGTTTGCTTTCTTCATACTGACATAGTGGTTTTCAATAAACTCCCTGCAAAACAATGTAAGTGGACTTAACATAATTCATATATCAAACATAAAAGACCAATGCATCAGCTAATAACAACCTACCAATAATTCGCCACACTCGGCCAGAGGAAGAAAGATGGAAAGACATAGACAGACATGGTTTCAGAAGATTTAATAACAAAACAATTCGGGACCGTTAGAGGTCTATCGTGATCAAGTAGGCGACAGGGGCCAGGATCATGCACTGACTGGGATGCGCAACCAGGAACAGTTCATGACACAGTAATGAATCAACGTGCAGATCAGCGCTCACCCCACAGAAGAAAGGGTGGGGAAATCGGAGTGTTCAGAGCAGAGGCAGAGAGCAAAGTGAGACTGAAGCGGAAATGAGTGCACGAGGAAAGCTAAGAATAGACTGCCTCGTGCGCAAATTACCCATGTTAGCCTCGGCCAACATGCACAATTAGGACTTGATGTTTAAAAAAAGGAAAACTACATAGGCTTTTGTTGGAGACAGCTTAAAATCACTACCAATCATGAATCAAATCAACTCAATTCTATTAAAATTGATTAAGGATGATAATTTTCAATCGCAGACAATTGGTAATTTTCGAGTCATCCATTGCCCTATCCTATAATCCTAAGTATGTGTACTAGGAATGTCAGGCTAGGTAGCAGCAACAAGTAAACAATTTTTAAAGTTATAGATTTTACTTGGTCATAATTGGAATTGGAGTTTCTAATCCTACGACCTGCAACACGGGAAGCGGGTGGAGAACTTGATTGATTGAAGATTTATACTGCATATCATGGATAAGTCTGAATAGACTTGTTTTCACCATTAGACAGTTTGTCGATAGAAAGCCCGAGCCTACACTTTTACCAACCCAAGGGATTTTTAAGCTCCCACACCACATAGACATGGTATGAGAAAAACCGGCCTTTGATGACGCTGTAAGTTATACACAGCGGTGGAAATCCAAAGTGGCAGAGGTGGGGACACGGGGAATCGAACCACCGACCTTCAGATTAGGAGTCCGACATAGAAAAAAGTCAGACACTCTAACCACTCTGCCACAGAGAACACCTATTGTGGGGGGGCGGAGGAAGGAAAAGTAAAGCTTGTTTTATTTAACGAGGCCTCTAGAGCGCAATCATTTTTATCATCGGCTATTGGACATTGCTGCATAGCTTTTACATTTATTATAAGCAAATAAGTTTTTAATAGATTGGTTTGGTTTTCGGGTTAGTTTAATTAATTGGACACCGGACACAGCGATCGAATCAGTTAAAGCAGACTTCCACGAGGAAGGTCAGGAATTCCGAGTCCCAGCCTAGTCAAACCAATGACTTATAAAATTTATGCTTGTCGCTACCTGGCCTGGCACTCAAAATTACTACGATAGGGCAAGGACTGGTTAGCTCACCCTCAGTGTAAGAATAATATGACTGAGTGGGGAATCAGGCCATGTACTGGTGGTCTAGTATCCCAGTGGGACAGCACTGTCATAAGTTGGTACCCATCCTAATATGACCTTAGATGATGCCATGACGTAAAACCCCAACAACCAAATTAATTGGACACAGACTCGGAGGGATTCAGATTAGCATTTTGCTAGGAAACAATAATTAGCTAAAAACAGGAAAATGTCACCTTTTAAACACAGATATAAAAATTGTGAGATGTCTTTTTGTGTTAAATTGTTATATATTTTTTCATATTTAATGTATCCATCACGAGTTTTATCACGTAGGAGGCCGATTTAATGATGTATGTGTGTGTGTGTGGGGGGGGGGGGGTGCTGAAATTGGTTGCTCCTGTTGTGTTGTAGTTAGTCCAGCAGCACTGACAAGGCTTTTAGACAACCATATAGATAAATGTTAGAATTTGCTATCTAAAATGCTAAATATAAAGTTCAAATGTTTATTTCTCATAACCAGTCTCTTTTTGTGTGAATAATTGATTAAATCATGTAGATTAATAGACTTTAAAAGTTGAATTGAGAGCTTTATGTTGCTGCCATCTTGGTGGTTGCCATGGATTCCCTTGTATGTGGGGAACCCTTCTAGGTCATGTGATGAGGGAATCCCACCTATGATGTCATTCATACATCAGAGACCTCAATACTCTCCTCCCACATGTTCAGTTGCATGAACTGAAAAAAACTAAGCATAGGTATGTTTGGAGAGCTTTTGATGCTGGATTCGTTGTTTCTGGGTGAGGTATATCAGGCGATATTTATTCGCTCATTTCCTTTACCTATCATCCCAACACTTTTTTTTTACTGGGTGGTTCAGCAGCCCTGTCTGAGAAACAGTGCTGCGGGAGTAAAGCTGCGAACACACTGGACGCCTATCTCGTGCATGTGTCAGGCGTCGCGCGTGCGTAAAAAATCAAAATGTATGTAATAAAGAGAACCCGAACACACTGGCGCGTGCGTTTATCGCGCGTGCGTCACAAATCGCTTTTGGAGCGATTATTTACGCTTGACGCGTGGTTACGCTTGGCTTTTGCCCGACTTTGCGTGTGTGTGTCTCTGTGTGTGTCTCTTTGTCTGTGTGTGTATGTGTGTGTATCTCTGTGTCTCTATGTGTGTGTCTCTGTGTGTGTGTCTGTGTCTTTGTGTCTGTATCTGTGTGTGTCTCTGTGTCTGTGTGTGTGTCTCTGCATCTCTGTGTGTCTGTGTGTGTCTCTCTGCATGTGTCTGTGTGTCTCTGTGTGGGATGGAGGGAGGGAGAGAGAGAGGGAGGCAGGCAGGGAGGGAGAGTGTCTGTGTGTGTCTCTCTCAGAGACACACACACACACACAGGGAGGGAGGGAGATTGTCTGTGTGCCTCTCTCTCAGAGACACAGAGGCACAGACACAGAGTAACACACACACAGACACAGATTCACACACACACAGAGGAGGGAGGGAGGGAGGGAGGGAGGGGGAAGAGAGGAAGAGAGGGAGGGAGGGAGGGAGGGAGAGAGGGAGGGAGGGGGGAAGGGGGTGGAGGGAGGGAGGGAGGGAGGGAGGGAGTGAGGGAGGGAGGGAGGGTCTGTGTGTGTCTCTCTCAGAGACACACACACAGAGACACAGACACACACATCGAGACACACACATCGAGACACACACACACAGACACAGAGTAACACACACACACACATACAGGAGGGAGGGAGGGAGGGAGGGAGAGTGTCTGTGTGTTTCTCTCTCAGAGACACATGCACACAGAGACACAGAACACACATAGATGATAGAGACACACACAGAGACACAGAGTCACACAGACACACCGAGACACACCGAGACACACACAGACACAGAGAGTCAAACCAATGACAGACGCATCCAGTGTGGCAGACGCATCCAGTGTGTTCGCTATTTGCGCGCGAGAACCGCATGACGCTCGCTTGTACTTTACGCACGCCCGACGCACGCGTCCTGTCTGTCCGCAGCTTAATGCTAAGCACAACATCTGGCGCTGGTCTGTGAGTGTCACTGATATGGAGTTAGTCCTTGCGTTCGTCCAATACCTTACACAAGTGTGGGCGAGCCGAATTTGTCAGCGTGATCTAGACAAACAACATGCACCACCCCGGTGTGGCCGTCTCAGCTGCCACAAGGCTGATTTGCCAAATGTCGCTTCTGCGCATGCGTCAGAATCCAACAGCGTCGTCTGCGCATGCGTCAAAACTGAGCCAGTCAACTCGGGTCACCCGAGCCACCTTTTGGTGCATGCACACATCCTACAGACTCGGGTTGAATAAACGAACACGCTTCTCCATGCTCTGGGTGGAAAAAATGGTGGTTTAATCCCAAAAAAAAAAATTTTTAACATTAAAAAAACACATAGGACTTGTATTGCTACAGGACGGTACCAGCACTGCTTTCAGTGCTGACAACACTGGAAAGGGGAGAGGGTGGGCTGGGGTGGTGTCGCAGTTTGAATGTACACTCGAATCCGCGCATGCGCAGAAACAACATTTGGCAAATCAGCCTTGTGGCAGCTGAGACGGCCACACCGGGCACCCGTCCGCCGTCGAATGCACCACACTCCACAGTGTCAGTGAAGGTCATCATGTTTAAAGGTGGCGTTTAAGATGCACCCAATGCATTAGGCAATGTTAAGCTGCCAACTGTAAGATATTATCATAATTAACTGACCTGGCACCTTGGCTCGAAGGTGACTTCTGACATAACACAATGCGGAGTTCTTTTAGATGTTTGCTAAAAGCCGATATCTTCAACACTGCCATTTTAGCTTTCCGTGGGAAGTGACGTCACTCTGAAGCTGGTTCTGGGCACTCGGCGGTTCGAGTTTAGATCAAAAGTCGGTACAATCGTAAGATTACAAAATGGAGTAATGCAGACGAATGGCCTTGGGATTTTGACTTTCTAATATAAATTTCATAATTATGACGTATATAATTTGCGGGAATTGTAGATATTTGATGAAATATATATTATTAGAAAGTAGAAGAATCAGACAATTCAGGTAAATCTTGGGGATTGCACAGAACTTACTTCAGTGCACATATTATCGCCCAGCAGACATCATATTACGTGCCATTGCATTGGCATTGGCCCCGCCCCAAGGCCAAGCCAAGTATTTGCGCTATTCTCATATTACATAATGATAATGCATATTCTCAAACTAGAATGACTAATTTCATGGCATTAATGATTACTGTATGTGCCTATGTCTCCACAACTGCAACACCATTCTACCCCGACCCATTATTCTTTTTCTTTTTTTAAAGTAGCCTAGTACTAGTAGGCCCAGTCTACAGAACGCAACCAAATTGTCTATGTCGCTAACTATTCTACATAATATGCGAACAATCTCAACACTGACGACATTGTCTCTGAATATTTAAGCAGATCTAAGAGAGACAATTCCTTAAACAAACCCATCACATTATCATGAATATTGTAGCAGGCATTATAATTGTGTAACTAGGTGTTAGTCTCGTGTAAGATTAATTTGGTTATATAATAATTGTTGTAAAAGAACTTAGAAGATACGTGTTTTATTTACACTCTGCAAAGTAATCACTTATTTATTTTTAGCTACGCCACACTAAAATACTGCATTTTCCTTTGGTTAAGCCGTAGTCCTACCCGAGTAAAATATCCTTGTCATGACTAACATTTTGAAAGAGAAAGTGACAAGCTTGTGTGTGTGTCTTTTTTGTCTTATATATATGCATAGCCATAGGATCTACTTTTGGATGACAGCTGGAATTAAAGTTATAAATAGTTACTTAACTTTTACCTTATTCCGCAGGTTTATTCAACCGTTAACTTTCAAATGCCAGAGGTTTTATTCTCAAAATCACGATCATGGACACGTTCATTCGGTGAGCAATAACGACATTAACCTACTTTAGATATGGAGTACTCCATTTAAGTACTCACTATATTTATGCATATTTGTAATATCATGTTTGAGTATAAATGTTGTGTTTTAATATGTATATAACCCACGTAAAAAAAAAGAAGGTGTCAATGTCTGTATACCTGTAAACTTACGGTCGGAAGACCAGTGCTACGGCACTGACATAAGATTTATAATAATAAAAATTCATTTACCCCCCCCCCAAATATATATATATATATATATCTAAGCTATGTAGTTATAATGCTGCGCTATGTATCTTATGTGTTTTTTTGTGGTTTTATTTTTCAGAAACCAAAGATCAATTTGGCGGACTTTCCTATTCACCGGATTAGAAACTTTAGTATCATAGCACACGTTGACCATGGGAAGAGTACGTTGGCAGACAGACTGTTAGAATTAACTGGTAAGCGAATAGCTATTCAGTGTTTTAATGTTCTGTTCACGAGATGTAATGCAAAATTAAATATCGATTGGGTTTCCTGCTTAGGGTTTCTATTTTTGCATCGCCTATATCCTAACACTATTATAGCATAGCAATAACGTGAGTTTTCACACAGTGCCTGGTTTGCTGTCAAGTCAATAGGACCTCATGATTTGTAACTAATAATAATACTCTGGATATACCCCGTATATGCTAGTGTAGTAGTCTGTACATGAGCTCCACGACCACGCGGTGGTGGCAGACACTACGCCATACGCCTACGCAGTTACACTGAACTGCGCTAGGTGGCGGCATGCTAGCCACCGGGCAGAGCCCCGACTAGGCTGCCCTCTACTGCGTATGGCTAGCACACCCTTCAACCACCTATAGAGGCGACGTGGGACCTGGCGAGTTAGGGGGTGGGTCATTTGACTGTTGACGCCGCGGAGAGCGGATAGGTTTTGGGAAAAAACTGTTTGAAGTGTACTGTTACTAAATCTTGGCAATATTCTGTGAGTGCGTGGCAGTGTGGAAGACCGTGGACCATTACACTAGTGTAGGTACAGCTAGATGTCGCCACTGTGTCGTGGTTCTCCGGGGGGGGGGTCGATCCGCCAGGTGGCGAGGTCAGTAGACTCGCCCCGCCGCAGGGGGTTGTGCGCCCTGCTCGCTGTACTACACCGGCGCCTCCCCCCCCCCCCCCCCTCTAATAATAATATCCCAGATTAGTTGCCTTAATATTGCTGTAGTTTTATGATAGTTTGTGGCTGCATGTAGTTGAAATACCTATCCTCTTTTCGATTCCAGAAGTATTAACTTCCTTTTTCAAACAAAATACAGTAAAACCTCTCTAACCGACCACCTCTACTGATCGACCACTCCCTTATATCGATCGCTTTATTTGGGTCCTAAACGATCGCCCATTGTAACAATAAAAAGAACTCCCTGAATCGAGCACCTCCTTAAATGAACCATTTAAAGTCGGTCCCATGGTCGGTCGATTAAGAGAGGTTTTACTGTAGTCTTAAGTAGAGTCATTTGGTTTGCAGGGGTTATTGACCCTGACAAAAAGAATGAGCAGGTGCTGGACAAGCTGCAGGTTGAGCGAGAGCGGGGCATCACGGTCAAGGCTAACACAGTGTCCTTACTGTATGATTACGATGAAGAGACCTATCTTCTCAACCTCATCGACACGCCGGTGAGTACCAGGCACACTCTTTGTGCGTATGTTAGTGTTGGTGTCAATTTCAAATACAGTGTATAAAGCCCAGAAACCGCTCAACACGATATTAGAAGAGATTCTGAATCGTCGTCTTCCGAGTTCAGCTTGTCCTTCAGGAAGGATTGAAACTGCAACCTAGTATGCCGGTTGCAGCTTCAGCTTGCACACCGGAAGGAGGAGGTGGAAGGGGGTAGTGCTGAATTATGTTGGTCCCTCAGGAAGTAGTGGGCCTACTGTAGCTGTGACCCTGCAGGCCGAGTCACAGTTACAGCAGGGGAAATGGTGAATTAATATACACCATGATACAGGAAGTGGTATTTTATATCCTATAAAATGTTTGTCAGGATAATTGTACTGCAACCTACATGTATGACAATAACCCTACCAAGTTTGGTTATCAGGAGGCATATTATTGTCGGTGCAGTGTGAGTTTAAACCGTACTTTCTATAGTGAAATAGGGATGGGAAGGGGACCGTCCCAACATACGGCCATGTAAGCTGTAGCTGCGACGTGGCATGCTGGGCTGTAGCTTCAGTCCCGATTGAGAGATCATCGGAACTTGGAATACTCGCATTAATGCCTTTAGATGTGGACATGGTTGGTTGGTTGTTGGAGTTTTACATACTGGCAACATCTAAGGTCATATCAGGAAGGGTACCGACTTGTGACTGCGAACTCATGGCAACTTTATAATGCTGCCCCACTGGGAGACCAGGCCACCAGCACCATGACCTGATATCCCACTCAGTAACATTATCCTGACACTCGGCCAACCAGTCCTTGCCCTATCCTAATAATGCTGAGCGCCTGGCTAGGGAGCGACAAGTAGAAATTTTTACGTCATTGGTTAATACCAATACCTGGCATATGAAGGCATGGTAGCAGTATCCTTACTTCGAGGCGCGCAGCCGACCAGGAACGCCCGGAACACCAGAACCGCCAATGTAATTGAACTCATCAAACTGTACATGTATCTTACTTTAGTTGCGATTGTTCAAAGTCAGCATATTTAAGCACCAACAATTGCAATAATTAATACCCAGGTCAGATCATGAAATATGCGATTTGGTACATGTCATGGTGTTTTCTTTCTCTTTCTTTTTCTCTTAAAGATTTTATTTTCTACCATAGGGTCACGTTGACTTCAACTATGAGGTAGCTCGCTCATTGGCAGCGTGTCAAGGCGTCATTCTAATTGTCGATGCAAATCAGGTGAAGACTAATAATATTAACAAAGTCAGTTTCCACTAAATGAATCTCAGAGAGCAAACATCCAGGTGGAACCAACGGTGGTTTTAG
The DNA here is from genome assembly GCA_030323885.1 of Branchipolynoe longqiensis. NCBI lineage: Eukaryota > Metazoa > Annelida > Polychaeta > Phyllodocida > Polynoidae > Branchipolynoe > Branchipolynoe longqiensis. The sequence goes on along the minus strand of CM059191.1, from coordinate 60,772,618 downwards.
AAGGAACTAGAGCTTGTTTTAGCATAAATAAATCTGTCGTGTTTACATTCACATATGGATTTATATAAAACATAATTACCCATGTACACAAATAAATAACACAAGTTAATTCCAGTATATGTGTAATGTCTAAGGGAATGCGCTCGGGTAATTCACTAGCTTGTAATTAATGCAGAATAACAAATGGAATAGGCATTTAAAGGTGTTTCATATCACACGGGTACCTATGCTATATGCCATTCTGTTAACCTGTGCACCTGGAAGTGGAACATTCAGAACCGTTTGCTGGCAGAAATATTTTGGGCAATTTACCTAGAGAGGAATATATTCAAGTTATCCAAGTGTGTGGAATTTCACTGACTCCTTAAGGTTGCATAGTCCAATGGTTTTGAGTTTCTGCAATCTTTCTGAGATAAAGATATTAAATTGATTGCTATAAATCTACCTTACTTTAGTTTGAATTAACTTTTAATTTAAATCCTAGCTTTTAAGATATTTTGAGTATAAACATGTAAAATTAATGTTGGCAAGCGCACCAAAACTGACACCACAGGCTTCTGCAGTAACAGGTTCTATTCAGTTCAGTCAGTTTTCCCTTCTATATGGCAACAAATGCTCGATAATTGCATCAGTATTTAAGTTAGATATGTAGAATCAAATCAAGATAATTATTTTGGTTTTGAAAATGTGATGCTTCATCGGACTATGCAGCTTTAATCAAGTCTCACTCAGCCATCCGTTGGCTCTGCTATGCCGACCCCCCACCCCCACCCCCACCCCACCCCCCGCCTCTCGATGCGTGTTCGTTTGATGTTCTATGTAGTTCACATGGTAACAATGTCCTAACTACATTCAGGGAGTTCAAGCCCAGACCGTGGCCAACTTTTTTTTGGCGTTCGAGGCGAACCTGTCGATTGTGACTGTGATGAACAAGATTGATTTAAAAGTGGCCAAGCCTGAAGAAGTAGCCCAGCAAATCGAAACTGTCTTCGACATTCAACCAAGTGAGGTAATCAAAGTAAGTACCTGGGGGCAATGCTGGATGTGGGCGGGGGTGGGGCGGAGTGGGGAGAAGCCTATTTGAGTTTTATTTTAAACAATTTAAGTTGTCAATTTAAGTACGAAATTCAAAAGTATTAATGGAAATCTTTTATTAATGTCCTCTCCTATTCTTTCCAATATTTCACCATACCGCGATGTTGCCTAATTAATTATGATAAGCTGATGAAATAACTTAAGTGAATGTATATGTTACTCTCTTTTCTCCCCCTTTTTAAATGTTATGCAAGATTAGCGTAGCTGCTTGAAAATATAGCTTTAATGGGATAATTATTCTTTTAGAAATGAACTACCTTGCTGGTACGAAACTATTCCATAGTTTCCATGTCATCATGGCTCACAATCATAATAATAATATTAATAAAATCATTTTAATAAAAAAAATATTTTCAAGTCCCTAGTTTTCCTGATCCAGATATGCAGAATCACGAATGGTATGCAGAATCACGAATGGTATGCACGAATGGTATACCCCTAATTACAAAGGCGATTAGGGGAATGAATCTTTGTTTTAATAAAAAAAAATAAATGTTTGTATGTGCTTGATTTTAGATATCAGCCAAGTTAGGAATTGGCATAGAAGATGTCTTAAAAGCTGTGATAGAGCAAATACCACCGTGAGTATTATACTTATTGTTTGTTAGATGTCACTTAATCCAAACGGATTCACTTTTCGGTTGAACCGCACTGCAGTCACGATTAGTGAGGTCGAGCCAACCTTCATAATGTCATAATATTAAACTGCAGCAGGTTGAATTCAATAAGTTGATACGGATCATATTCATAATCAGTGGTTACCCGTCAGATGCACTGTGTGTGGGTGTGCGTGTGCGTGCGTGCGTGTGCATGTGCGTACGTAATAATATACGGGCCCTCGCTTCCCTTAAATTTACAGAAGTTTATCCAAAGCTACCTATCCAAATTAAAAGGAATAGTGTGTTAAAGTAGTTAGCTATTAGTAGTTCCTGAAGAGTAGGTAAGGGATGGGTGAGTAGACGGACAGCTTCATCTCCTTGTCCCCTGCATAACTAAAACAGAAGTTATCCTTCACATCATGGAGACCAGCTAGATAAGCATTGCTTTTCTGGGATCCTTTCTGGCTGTAAGGAATTTGTATGCATTTATTGTATCACCTCAGTTTATTGTAAACATACCTTGCAGAGAGTTAAAATAAAAGAATTGATTGATATAGCAAGGGTAAGTCTTGCATAACTAATTCCAGTTCAAAATGCTTATTCCGGAATATTACAGATTACATCTATAGAACATAATGGCTGGAGACTGTGATTGCATAGCGATTGACTCCAGTGGTGGAGCTGTGTTTGTGATTTAGGCCCGAGGGTGACAGGGATGCCGACCTGCAGGCTCTGCTGTTCGACTCGAGCTATGACCGGTATCGAGGCGTCGTGGTGCATCTCGCCGTCAAGGAAGGCGCCGTCAGGAAAGGTGCGACTATAATACTTCATGTCAGTTCATGTTGGTCAATGTAACTCAAGTTTAGCCCATGTTGAGTTGAGTTGAGCTTTTTTTAACCCCAAACATGTAGTAAAGTAACGGTATTGCTTCCCCAAAAGGTGATCTTCCAGTCGAGCAATCAATGTTGCATTAAATTAAAGTTCACACTTATGCTAAATACATTGTTGCAACAAATCTGCAATTGGAATCTTTACCTAGAATTTGGATATATTACTCTCTATAACTCTTGTAGAACTCATCACCTTAATGGCCTCTGTTCAGCAAGGATTAAACTGAGGCCTCTCTGTTCAGCAAGGGCTAAACTGTCTTCTATGTTCAGTATGGATTAAACTGAAGCCTTCATATTCATCAAGAATTCAACTCTGTCTTCTATGTTCAGTAAGTATTAAACTGGGCCCTCTATGTTCAGTAGGGATGAGACACCTGTTCTAACTTCATAACAGTGTTGGTGACTGGTGTTCTTTCCTCTCCAGGTGACCGTGTTCTGGCTTGTCACTCAGGCAAGACGTACGAAGTGCAGGAGATTGGGATCCTTTATCCGGGTGAGACCCCAACTGACGTGCTGTGAGTTGACGTGAATTTACATGTCTTAAATATAAGAAATTTAAAATTCAGTTTGCTTGTTAGGACGTAAAACCCCAACAACAAAGGTTAGTTTACATCATTTGGAGATATTGTAGTATTATAGGTTTAGTGCTTCGGTTCTCATCTCATAATCATATCAATTCTTTTAATTAAATTTGGTGTTTCTTTAATTATGTATATATATGCAGAAATTGGGGATATCTTTTTTGGGGGGGGTACATTAGTTGTTTAAGCAGGGGAAATTTCAGTCACAGACAACTGGTCTTCCTCATTCCACTGCTCCTTGCCCTATCCTAGTAATGCCGAGCGTCTGGCTAGGAAGCGACAAGTATCAATTTTTAAGTCATTGTTTGACTCGACCAGGATTCGAACCCACGATCTACCAACATGGGAGACGGACGCTCTAACTCATTCCGCCATCCCTACCGCGATGTTTTGGTTGCCATCTCAGTTACTCCCAAATAATGTTTATAGCACGAATATAGGGAGCTGTTGTAGGCGCCACTTCCTATGTCTACACTCAGATAGCAATTGTTGCAAAATAACATGACGCAAGAGAGTGAATCATTGAATTAAAATATCACTGAATATCAAATGAATGGTGTTTCTTCTCAATACCGTCTTATGTCGGACGCTGGTGCGACATCTGCTGGGGAGGCAGAGTTCATACAGCAGACGACAATTCAATAGAAATTCAAATGCTTACGTAATACTTCAATCCGATCACCAAAGTTAAGCAACCTGGAGCCTCGTCACTACTTAGACGGATGACCACCTCAGAATACGAGGTGTTGTAGACATACTGATACAGGCTTATAGTCCACGAAATCAGTAGTGGATGACCAGACGGGATGGCCGAGTGAGTTGAGCGTCTGTCTCCAGTATTGGTAGATCATGGGATTTGAACCCACTGATTCGAACCCTGATGGAGTCAAACCAATGATTTTCAAATGTATACTTGTCGCTTCCTAGCAAGGCGCTCGGCATTATTAGGATAGGGCAAGGACTGGGTGGCTCAGTGTCAGGATAATGTGACTGGGTGGGATATCAGGTCATCATGCTGACGGCCTGGTCTCCCAGTGGGGCAGCACTATAATGTGCATACTGTCATAAGTCGGTACCTGTCCTGACATGACCTTCGATGTTGCCAGGATGTAAAACTCTAACAACCAACCAACAACCAACCATCAGTAGTCGATACGTTAAAAGAAACCAAGAAAAAAAAGCATTTTACCAAAGTGTTTTGGAACTATTGTCTGCCTTCTGTCCACAGGTATGCAGGGCAGGTGGGATACATGTACGCCAACATGAAGAACCCTGGGGAGGCGATGCTTGGGGACACAGTGTGTCTCCAGGCACGACCCGTCGAGCCACTGTCTGGGTTCAAGGATGCAAAGCCAATGGTACGGTACCCTTTGAACCGAGACTTTTATTTATCCATACCCAAGTTTGTTTTTTTTTTTATTATTTTTTTTTTTTTATTGAGGCTGTATTTATACTGTCCATAGCATATAAGCCTGGGTATTCAGGCTTGTTTTCAATGCTGGCCAGCTGTAGTGTTGGTGTTGTCTTATCACACAGTAGCTGCTGATAAGGTATTTGATTGCCTGTATTTCAGTAGCAGATAGATAGTTGGTTGGTCTGGTTAGTACTATAGTAGTCTATGTTAATTTTTTTGGATTTTCTTGGCATATATGTGCTTTATTTTTTCTACTCTTATTTCTAGACTAGCCTACTCCTATTTACATATCATAGGCTTGTACGCAGCTGTGAGGTGTGTTATCTGGGTGCTTTTGGTATGGTTACCTTCCATTGGGCGTCTCGCTGGTGGGCCGTGACATGTATCACCTGCCCTTTTGCGGTGCAGCTTAGTTGGGGGTTCCTAGCCTTATTTTGCACAGATATTTTTTGTATGTTTTTAGGTCAGGAATTTGTCGTTCCTTTACTGTTTGGGCATTCCACACCTTGGCAGCCATTTCTAGCGTGCTTCTCTCGTGAGCTTTTATTTGGCTTCTGGTCTGCTTTAGTAGTGGCGCATTATTTGCTCTAGTTGCCCTTTGTGGTTTTGTTAGGAGTTTATTGTCTTGACTATAGCTGTATGCTAATGTTTTCAGATGAATTATTCTCCTATTTTCTAGCAATTTTACTTTGGTTCTTTTGTGTATGTCATAGGTGGGGTGCAGCTTGTCTACTCTGAGGCAGATTTTCAGGGCTCTGTTCTGTAGTGTTTGCAGTTTTTTTAGAAGTTCTTTCTTTGCACCCATGTAGTTTACATCTCCATAGTCAAAATAGGGTAGCACCATGCCCTTGAAGATTTTTATTGACATTTCTTGTGTCATGTAGTCTCTTAGCTTTGCAAATAGCCACAGTTTGTGGTTTACCTTTTGGACAATTTTGTTTATACATAGGTTGTAGTTTAGTTGGCTGTCCAACTCAAGGCCTAGGTATTTGTAATGGTCTACATTTTCTAGTGTTTGGCTTCCTAGCTTACAGTGTAGTTTTCTTTCTGGCATTTGTTTATGCGAGAAGAGAACTGTTTTTGACTTGCTTGTGTTGATGGTTATTTTGTTGGACTCACACCACTCATCCAGTTTTAGTAGGAGCTTGTTTAGTTTAGTTATTACCTCCTCTTCTGTGGTGCCGTTTGCATATATGACTGTGTCATCTGCATATAGTTGGAGGCATTCGGTTTGTAACCATTTTTCAAGATCGTTTATGTAGATTATAAAGAGCAGTGGCCCTAGCACTGACCCTTGGGGTACACCACATGTGACAGGTTGGTTGTCTGATAGTGTATTGTTTATTTTTGTTCTCTGTTGCCTGTCTTTCAGGTAGCATTTTATCCAGTCCATAGTGTTGGATTTTATGCCCATGGATTCTAGTTTTTCCAATAGTATGTTATGGTCTACTGTATCGAATGCTTTGCTGAAGTCAATGAAGGCTGCTCCAACTAATTGTTTTTGGTTCATTGACGCCAATATGTCATTTGTTAGGTTAGCTATTGTTTTAGATGTGGAGTGCAGTTTCCTGAAACCTCCTTGTCTTTCGTTTAGTATATTGTTTTTTTCCAGGTGTTCATTTATGTGTCTATGTAGCACTTTTTCAATGAGCTTGCCTGGGGTTTGAAGAATCGATATTGGCCTGTAGTTTCCCATGTTTTGTTTGTCTCCACTTTTGTGGATAGGGGTAATGGTTGCCATTTTCCAGGCTGAGATAAAATGCCCCTGTTCAAAGGAGATGTTGAATAGGTCGACTATAGTGGCTGGGATGGCTTGGAGTGCCTCTTTCAGCATTTTGGTTGGTATTTCGTCTATTCCACTTGGTTTATTTGTGTCTATGTCATTTATTAGTTTTTTTACTTCTATTATATCTGTTTTGCAGGTGGGGATTTCATTCTGCACAGTTCCTGATCTATTTTCCCACCTTTTTTTAAATTTTCCTGACAGCGTTTGTCCTATTGTGGCAAAGTGCGTGTTCAGTTTGTTTGCTGCATCTTTGTCTGAGAGTATTGTCCCTTCGTTATCTTGGAAGGTTGTGTGCTCTTCTTTGTTATTTTTGGGGAATAATAGGTCTACATTCTTCCAGAATCTGTTTGTATTGCTTCCCCAGTCTCTGTCCTGCTTTATTATGTATTTCTTTTTTGCTGTTCTCAGCTTTGTTTACGGTATTTCAGATGTTTGTTTGTCACTTACTTTTGATTTCTATTTAATTCTATCAGTGAGGCATGCATGTATTTCAGATTCTTGTTTGTTTGTTTTTCTTTGATCATATACTTTTGATTTCTATTTATTTCTATAATTGACGCATGCATTGTTTACGGTATTTAGGTATTTGTTCGTTTTTCTTTGATCATTTACTTTTGATTTCTGTTTAATCCTGTCAGTGAAGCATGCATTGTTCATTTCAGGTGTTTGCGGGCGTGTTCCCGATGGACCAGTCCGAGTTTCCCTCTCTGCAGGGCGCCATCCAAAAACTGGTGCTGAACGACAACAGCGTCCAGGTCAACAAGGACAGTAGGTGTGTACACAGCCTGTGGAAAACACTGGGATTGTAACTCGGCAATTAAACCCTTATCATCATCAATCCCATAACCGCCATGGTCGAGGCGTCACCACAGATGACGTTGCAACCAGTCTTCTCCAGATTTCCTTGTTCTCGTCTGCCCTTTGGGAATTACCAAACTCCAGGCCTGTCCTTTCCCTGATGTTCTCTTCCCACCTCTTCCTTTGTCCATCTGGTTTTATTCCCCCCTTTCACTGTGCCTTTCAAGATGTCTACCAACGAGCAATTAGGTTAAGATATTTCACAATTTGAAAGGGTCGCCTCTGAGTCCCTGTCCGCTGGTCCCTGAGGAGGGACTGAAGCTTATTTAACATTTCTAACGGGAACAAATGAATGTGGAAGCTGGAGTGGGAGAGCATGACTTTATTCTGGGCACTGCCCCCACCCCCCCGCACCCCTCAGTGGTATTACATGTTATGATCAGCATTCCAGGAGGTGGCAGCCGACCCACGGTCATGGCGGCCTAATGAATAGGATGAACACATTAACATATGAGCAAATGATGTAAATTAACAGGTTACATATGAACATATCAATATCAGATGTCAAATCTTTTTAAATACATATGAACATAGGTAAATCAATGGTGATAATATCAATAGAGTACATCACGGTTCCAGCGGCGTGGTGCATTGTGGGATGCATCAGAGCAAAACAAAGCCATGAGAAGTACATGGCACATGCTAATACACTGGGTGCAGCTATGAAATGTGCTAGTTTAAGCTCATCTCAGCTCTTGTTTGAAACATAGAATACCAACTAAAAAATATATATAATAAATTAAGATATTAATCTTTTATCCAGCATTGCATTTACATCAATATAACCAGCACATCTTATGCCATGTGCATTTAGATTTAGACAAATCTAGGCACTCAGACTAGTGTTAGAGCCATAGCCAGAGTCAGTTTTATTTATTTTATTCATGTTTTTATTTATATTCTATGGTTTATGGAGAGTTGTGTCTTAAACATATTCATTATATTATTATATTGCATCCTTCCGTCCATGTTTATGGCAAATTGTAATGTATTTCTAGTTATTTTGAATAAAATGCCAGTTTTGCCCTATGCATATCGGCAAACTCAATGGGCGTACGCCTTTGCTTTGCTCCCAAGGCCGTTTTCAGCGCATGCGCAGTCGGAACCGTGATGTAGTCAATAGCGTTACATGGGTAATTGAATTGCACAGTTGTCAATTTTCACTCGACTTTTATTTGCTCAAATCAATTAATCTTTTTTTTTTTTAATTATGTTTAAGTCAGTTAAACACATTTTAATTATATCTTTGTTTAATTCAATTAAAATAATTTTAATTCAATTTGTATTTGTTTAAATCAATTAAAATTTAAAAAAATTTAATTAAATAAATGTACTGAGTTACTTCGTGCCGCGTCCGTGACAGCGCCGCCCTGGGGCAGGGCTTCCGACTGGGGTTCCTCGGCCTACTACACATGGATGTGTTCAGGCAGCGTCTGGAGCAGGAGTACGACGCCAACGTGATCGTGACGGCGCCCAACGTGCCCTACAAGGTGCACATCAAGGGCACCAAGAACATCAAGTTCTACGGGAAGGACCAGCTCATCATCCTCAACCCGTGCCACGTGAGATCTTCTCCCCCCGAAACTTACTTAGTCCCGACAAAACATTTTTTAAATTTATAATTAAAAGAATTTGTTTATTTAGTTTAAGATTATATTGGAGGGGGGGGGTATCGATTGTTATAATCTACCATACTTTATCTTCAAGTACTGTTTATTTTAAACGGCTAACTTTTTAGATATTTGAAGTGCCAACATGTAAAAGCATGCCAAAACTCTGACACCATAGGTTTTAGTATTAACAGGTTCTATTAAATCGCCTCACAATTTCCTAATATGTAGCAACAAATGCTTGATAAGGGCATCGGTATCTAAGTTAGATGTGTATAATCAATTTGAGATAATTGTTTTGTTTTTGAAAAGTTGATGCTTCATCGGCTATGCAGCTGTAATCAACTATCTAATGAACAAAATAAAAATGAAGAATAGGATGTGTTCTACCCTGTGGATATTATTAGCATCGGATTTACTATTTTACTATTCTGTTCTCTTTCATCTCCCCTTCCAGCTGCCTGATAAGGACATTGTCACACATTACGAAGAGCCAATAGTGATGGGGACAATTATCTCACCTGATGATTACATCGGAGAGATTCTGTCGCTCGTGCTGGTAAGGATTCAACGGGAACCCACTGCCCTCTCCATTCTGTGTCCACCAGCCCCCCCCCCCCACCCCCACCCCTTGGAGAATGTAGGTCATAAAGAAACGCTGCAGTGTGGGTAGGCACACTGCGCCTCAAGTAAATATATTCATCAGTAAAAACAAAAAGGTATGATAGTGCATTCCTTTCTCTGGTGGCGCCACCTACTGGAAATGTTATTCTAAACTCAGAGGTGTCGATTCATGAATGTCAATTAAAAGTATTGATTTCCCCCCTTCTCTTTACAATGAATATTATTTCAAGTTCAAGATAGATATAACTAAGCTTCAGCTGGTTCATTGGTTGACATTGCTTTCACAAAAATTATAAGAAAAACGCATATGCCATTTTACTCATACTAAATCCATAACGAGGGCCTTATTTCTAAGTTATCTATATTATTAGCTCTGCATGGATGCAATTAAGCCAGCTTCGTTGATTGATTGGTGCTGGTTTAATGATAGTATGCAGCAAGGGCCATATTCATGGTGAAGAGTTGTTGGTATTTATTCTGACATTTATTTCACTAAAATATGTGTTAAATCTCATTTCTATTTTTGCAAATTTGAAGTGGTTAAACTTGTGTCAAATGGCAGAAAAGCTTTACTCACAATGCATAGCTAAAGTTACAGGAGATGATACAGTTCTGTGATTATTAGATTTGTTTGTGTTTTACACTAGTATAGCTGTTTGTTTGTTGTTGTTTTACATCCTAGCAACATCTAAGGTCATATCAGGACATGTATCGACTTGTGACAGTGCGCACTCATGGCAACTTTATAGTGCTGTCCCACTGGGAAACCAGGCCGCCGGCACCATGACCTGGTATTCCACTCAGTCACATTATCCTGACACTGAGCACACCAGTCCTTGCCCTGTCCTAATAATGCCAAGTGCCTGACTAGGAAGTGACAAGTATCAATTTTTAAGTCATCGGTTTGACTCGACCAGGGTTCGAACCCAAGATCTACCAGCACGGGAGACGGACGCTTTAACTCATTCGGCCGTCCCGTCTGGTCGTCAGACAAACACACACTAGTAGAGCAGTCTTACATCAACTTAAAGGGACCAGCTATAGCTCGCTGGGACACTGCGCGTACTCCGACAAATGCTCTCCAAGCACAACTTTGTTTAGTTTTTATGTTTAAATGAACCAAGTATGTGTGGGGAGAGAAGCATTTGCTGGCAGCTGTTGTTTTAAAAAAAATGGCTGGGTGAGTGGAGATAAAGGAGAGTAAAACTGGGGTATTTTCAATCTTCTTTAGAGTAGTTCAATCAGGAAATATATTTGTGTAATGTAAAATATATGTTAGTACAATTACAATGCATAATTCAATGAGAAACAGAAAAAATGAAAAACTTTTTTTTGTTGATGAATGTAAAAAGTGTTCTGCTGTGGATGGGGTTTGAACCCACACCACCAAACAACTTCAGATTACAAGTTCAACACTCTAACCACTAGGCCACAGAGACCCCACATAATTAGTAGTCTCACTTCAGGGTATTTGTGTATAGGACATCACATATAAAAGGTTTGTACGTACGTACGTACGCACACATATATTTACATGTATTTACGCATGTATGTATGTATACATACATACGTATGTACATACATAAATACGTATGTACGTATGTATGTACATATGCACATATGTATGTACGTATGTATGTATGTATGTACATGTGTATGCATGCATGTATGTATGTACATATGTACGTACATATGTATGTATGTATGTATGTACGTACATATGTATGTGCGTACATACGTACGTACGTTTTGTGTGTGTTGTTTTACATCCTAGCAATATCTAAGGTCATATCAGGACAGGTACCGACTTGTGACAGTGTGCGCGCATGGCAACTCTATAGTGCTGCCCCACTGGAATACCATGCCACCAGTACCATGACCTGATATCCCACTCAGTCACATTATCATGACACTGAGCCAACCAGTCCTTGTCCTATCCTAATAATGCTGAGCGCCAGACTAGGAAGCAACAAGTATCAATTTTAAAGTCATTGGTTTGACTCGACCAGGATTCGAGTTAGAGCATCCGTCTCCCGTGTTGTTAGATCGTGGGGTTGTGAGTTTGAATCCTGGTCGAGTCAAACCTTTTGTATACAACATAGCCTTTTGTCATTGTATGTATGTTTAGTTTTTTTTATTAATAATATTTGGTCATCATTATATAACCTCAGTCAGATTAGATTAGGGTGTTTGAGCTGTATGCTCAGGCCAAGTCGGAGACTCCACCATCAGGGCCCATCACATGTGGTGAGGATGCTCTGTTCAGTTTTGTCATGTGCAGTAATCAGTTTGAATCTGCTGCCATTAGCTGGGTGTATCCTGGAATCTGTGATTCATTTGGCATTGTTCGGAGAAGTTAGTTTTTTCCTTTATTTAAAAACACTAGTTTCTTTTAAAGATTTTTGTATTCATTATTAAGCCAATTATCGTAGGAAGTCTAAATCCTTACTTACAGGACAGGCGGGGAGAGTATCAGGACCAGCACTACATCGACGAGAAGCGGATCATGTTCAAGGTGCTGTTCCCACTGAATGAGATTGTCGTCGACTTCTTTGACAAGCTCAAGTCGGTGACGTCAGGCTACGCCAGGTAGTGACATCTGGGAAGCACTGCGGGATATTACACCGCATTTTACGATTCACCCTTTTTTTTGTGGCTGTCCACTTCAGTGTGAACACTGCCGGTGTATACTGACCAGCGCATCACATTTTGGTGAGATGTCCTCAACTACAAGCAGTTGAGGACATGTGAGAAATGACATATTTGGAAATGAGGGTATGATGGAGTCGTTCCGATTCCATCCGCAACTCATTATACATTTTTTTAGGGAAACTGGTTTTTACCACACAAAATCATTTTCCATTTTTAACTTGAAAGGTTTTTTACTGTTGATTTTATTTATCATATACCACTTGTGATTTTACCAATTGTATGCTCTTTTGGCATACATTTTTGTGCTCTATTTTACCTGTTTGAAATGTAATTTCTTTACAGATATGTGTAACCCCTATATGACCCCCAATAACCGATGCTTACTTTTTGTGCTGGGGGGTCATTATACAAACAAACAAAAATTGCCAATTTCGATGAAACAGTCCCAAGAAGTTTGTAATTCTGCCAAGGGGGAGTGTCTTAATCTAAATCGTAAGCACATGGCAAGGTGACTGTAGTTTCATCATCTATATTTAGTTTTTACACCGGTCAGATTTATTGATAAAGAAATCAAATGAAGGGTTGTCCATCTTATTCTTTGCGATGAAAGGCTGACTGGATTAACTCCTCACGCTTACACAAGTAATGATTCATATTGGACCGATTTGAGATTTAAACCAAAATATTTTCCAGTTTCGACTATGAAGATCACGGCTATGCCAAGTCCGATTTGATCAAGGTAAGCAAACACCTGAATATTCTGGTGGGTTTTTATTCAGCACCACTCAACAGAAAGTTGAGTTTAAAGCTGCATAGTGCGATGAAAACCAAAACAATGATTTAATTTGATTCTACATATCTAGCTTAGATACTGATGCACTTATTAAGCATTTGTCACCACCCAGAAGGGAATAGTGAGGCAATTGGATAGATCATGTTACTGTAGAATGCTATGGTGTTAGAGTTTTGGCAAGCCTCCCAAAATTAATTTTGCATGGTTGCACTTCAAATATCTCAAAAGTTAGCCACTTAAAATAAAAGTTCCTTCAAGCTAAACTAAGGTACAGTATAACGATCAACCTAATGTATTTATCTCAGACAATTTCTGAAACTCAAAACCATCGGACTGTGCAACTTTAATGTATGTACAGTAAAACCTCTCTAACCGACCACTCCCCTATATCGATCGCTTTATTTGGGTCCCAAACGATCGCCCATACAATACCATTGTAATGATTAAAAAAAAACTTAAACCGACCATCTCCCTAAATGGACCATTTAAAGTCGGTCCCATGGTTGGTCGATTTAGAGAAGTTTTACTGTACTTCGAAATCAAAGTGCATCAGCCGCTGCTACACTGTTATCGGACGTGGTGGCAGAATCAGAGAGCGCAGGGATCCCGGGCGGGAGATCGGGAGTTCGATTCTCGGTTGAGTCAAACCAATGACATACAAAATTGATACTTATCACTTCCTAGCTTGGCACTTCGAATTAAGAGGATGGGGCAAGGACTGGTTAGCTCAGTGTCTGGATAATGTGACTGAGTAGGATATCAGGTCATGGTGCTGGCAGCCTGATTTCTCAGTTGGGCAGCACTATAAAATCACCATGAGTGTGCACTGTTGCAAGTCGATACCCGTTTTGATATGACCTTAGATGTTGCCAGGACGTCAAAATAATAACAAACCAAGTGTTACACTGATAACTAAGTGATAGCGCCTTCCCGTCGATAGGTGGACATAGTGCTGAACGGGATGGCCGTAGACGAGTTGACCCAGATCACGCACGTGTCCAAGGCGCGGCGGGTCGCCCGCCACACGGCCACCCGCCTCAAGGAGACCCTTCCGCAGCAGCTGTTCGAGATCATCGTGCAGGCCAAGGTCGGCTCCAAGGTCCTCGCGAGGGAGACCATCAAGGCCCTGCGCAAGGACGTGCTGGCCAAGTGTGTACGTGCAGTTATACATCACTATCCGTAGATACAAGATTTATCACGCATGCCTGTATGTATCGTACATTTCGTATTCTGTTGAATATAATGGATATGTGGTTAGTTTAGAGTTTACGTGTGTGTAGTGTGTAAATAAATAGTCTGATCAAAGCATAAAATTATCGAAGCAAAGACAACATCTAGAGATTTGATCCTATATATCCAACTTAGATATTGTTGTATTTATTAAAGTTGATTGGTCCGATGAAACATTTGATTCTATATATCCAACTTAGGTACTGGTGCATTAACTAAGACTGGGGCAGCATATACAGAATAATCAGTGAATTTATTACCCTATCCGTTTGGGCACCTACTTTGAGACAGGGAGACCCTAACCAATTAGGTCAAACTCATGACCGTAGTCCTACCCTCATTCCCAGTACCATATATGGCATCAGTCAGGTTCCAGACTACCTACACATTAATAGGTCATTCCTCATCACGTGACCATCACAAGATATGAATCTTGGCGACAAGAGTTTGACAAGCTTGCCCGAATGATTTGGGGTTCTTTCACCTCAAATTGTCCAAAACTGTCCATTTTCCATCAAAATGACTCCAGAATAATGAATCATAGTTAACCTGATATATTTATCTAAAAAATGATGGAAAAATTCAAAAGCCATCGGACTGCAACTTTAAGCATTTGTTGCTGTAGCTAAAGGAATACTAAGTTAATTTAATATTTAACATGTTACTGCTGAAGTCTATGGTGTCAGTTTTGACATGTACGCCAAAATTAATTTGGCATGTTTCACATTCAAAGGTAGAATAGATTATAGCAATCAACTTAATATATGTATCTAAATAAAGAAACTCAAAACCACTACACCATGCAACTTTAACGACTTAAAGCTGCATAGTCCAATGAAGCATCAAATCCAAGTCCAAAACAATGAACTAAAATTGGTTCTACATATTTAACTTAGTTACCGATGCACTTAATAAGCGTTTGTTGCTACAAATAAGGGAATAATCAGGCAATTTAATAGAACCTGTTAATGCTAAAGCCTAATGTGTAGTTTTGGTATGCTTGCCAAAACTAATTTGACATGTTTGCACTTCAAATATCTCAAAGCTTAGCCATTTAAAATAAACAGTACTTGAAGCTAAAGTAATGTATATTATAACAATCAGTTTAATATATTTATCTCAGAAAAATGACAGAAACTCAAAACTATTAGACTATACTGTATAGTATGCAACTTTAATGGTGCTGGTGTTGTGTATTTCAGTACGGTGGCGACATCACGCGGAAGATGAAGTTACTACGGCGACAAGCCGAGGGTAAGAAGCGGATGAAGATGTTCGGCAACATCCAAGTACCGAAGGAGACCTTCATTAAGATTCTGCAGAAGGACTAGGAACTTTAGAACACTTTGTGCCAACTGTACCACGATTGTACCAGAATTCAAGTGGATATTTTATGATAAAAGTGAATGTCTCACCGGTTGCGTATCTACGGGAAATAGCGCCTGTGGTAAGCACTGAAATTGCGCCCTGTCCAAACAGTTACAACTGCCCCTTCTTTGTTTTCACTCTAATAGAAACTGCTCAGTGGCGCCCCCTCCCTTCAAATGATGTCATAAACCTGCCATACCCTGGCTCACTATCTCGTGACACTCTGACAGAGTCGTGTGGGGGAAATGACACTGTAAATCCCGCGCATTTGCACAATTAGTGAATATAATATAAAAAGTTGCCAAGATTTACCATGACGCAAACAATACAATACGGACAACATCGTACATGGTGAGGGGAGGGGGGGGGGGGTTAAGAGGGAAGTTCACAAACCCCCATTCAGCTGTCCAAGGGCAAAAGGGTTTCCGATATTCATCATACCAGATTCCAGGATACACCCAGCAAACACCAGCAGATTCAAATTCATTGCTGCATATGACAACACTGAACAGTGTCATGATGGTGGAGTATCTGACTTGGCCTGAGCATACATCTGAAACACACTAATCTAATCTGGTGGTAGGTATAGACATACTGAAAACCACGTCAGTGATTGGCGGCCAGCCATCCAAGGGGAGCACGTGTAATAGGGGATAATAAACGATTTCCACCACGCCCCCTGACCTGGGGAGAAGTTCCGTGGTGCAGCATGCTTTGCGGAAAATGTCTTATAGAAAGAAGCTTTTCAGAACCAAACAGTGAGAATAACTAATATTGTAGGCAACAGCTAACAGGCCTGCTTCACCGAAAAGGTCAATTCACCAAACGCTAACGGGTGCACATGCTTACTCCAAAAATAAATGATATACGTGGTGCCACCTTTGAAATAAACGAATAACAAAACCGGCACATGCTTGAAGTATACAGATGGATTTAATTTTAAAATACATGTTCAGTGCCTCCCCTATATATACTTGCATAGATCTACATAAATTATCGAATAAATTATAGACAAACTTCGAGAAAAGCTTTCTGTTTTTATATATTTTAATGAACTTATAAGTGCTGCTGCTTCAGTTGTTCATGTGAAGTCATATATATATTCAGGGTCCAATGCCGCAAAAAGCCTCGAATTTAACCTATTTTGGGTGATTAGTCTTCGAAAGCCTTGAATTCCATTAAAGTGTATCCAGTGATCTAAATTAGTGCGAAATCGCCTAACAAAACATGAATAGCGACTTCCCAGTCGACCACTCCCATTGACAACACCACCACGTGCCTGTAAAAACAAGAGGCGCCCCCCTGGTGTTTTATAGATACTGTCACTGTTTACACTTGATAAGCGTTATTGTATGGCATTTATAAAACCTGATGATGTTTCGGACTATCCACTTAACTTTTTTCGATCAGTAATTGATATAGATCTTCGATTGCCCTATAATGAAACATCATTGGAATGGTCTCTTTGGTGTTTTTTTTACCGCGGAACTCCACGTTTGTCCCAATCTTGCTGGTTCTAGCGACACACTGCATGGACTCTACCGCTCAGCGGTTCTTTAAAGGCCAAATATTTCACCATATATATATATATATTCATAATCCTAAATAAATAGATGATGTATCCAGTACACCTCCATGAACATTATTGCCATTATAGAAACACCACTACCATAGCTAGACATATCTTTCTTTACTGGGCGACTTCGCATCCCTTAAACACAGAGCCCCGCGAGGTCTCGACCAAAAAACCCACCCACACCGGGAGCCCCGGGAGGTCCCGGACATCGCACTCTCACCGGGAGCCCCGTGCGGTCCTGGACACACCGGGTGTGTTAGCCTCGACCCCCGCACTCACAACATCGGTTCCCGCTTCGATCACCAATGGAGTGGGTGCTGGGGCTGTGGACACTAAAACACACCCACCAATCAACCCTGGTCCAGGAGCCCCGACGGTCCTGGATCACCCACACTGCGACGGAGACCTGAAGGACCAGCATGCCACACGTGGCCCTGTTGCCGACGACACCGGTTCCCGCTTCGATCACCGGTGACCGAGGTACAGGACCGTGGGCCTCAAGAACGTGTTGCCACCGCCAGGCCACCCCCGCACTGCCACCTGGAAGTGCACTGACGCCCGAAGAGCCCCCTGCCATCCCAGAAGAAGAAAAACAAGAAAGAAAAAAACACAAGATAAACCACCAAAAATGGGCCGTTCTAATGGCGCCGTTCTGCAGCCAGTGACCGTTAGGTCACGAACCCCCCATATAGATTTCGTCTACGGTTTAACATCCTGAAATGCAAACAAGCCATAAACTTCATATTTCAGAATTGTCATATTCAGGTTTCTTTTTCTATAATGACAATCTAAAAATCAACAATTCTTTTTTTAAATTTAGTTTTTTACTAAGAACAGCTGTATTTCTGAATATTTAAATTTGGAGGCTTTAAAAGGAATTACCGTGCGTGTTCTAATGACTTGAGCCCACACTGGTAATTAGAAACCTGTCTTATCCTCTAGGCTAAATGTTGACACTAGTTTCACACTGACCATTCTCCACATCTACTATAAGGGTCCTATTCTCGGTGCTCCAAAATTCCTTCCACTGACACACTTAGTGCTGACACAACAACGTTACATGCTACTTGTAAGTATCTTAATTAAGTATCTGAATAAAGAGGCTAGACATTATCTTCACAACCTCGCTTCGTGATTCAGTCTTACACTAACACAAATTGTACAGGATCATTTCAACATCTAGAGCTATATTTTCTCACATACACACACATATATTATTGTCATTCTAATTCGCTACATTCACTGTCTAAACTGTCTAGGCAGTATGATCTCGCAATATTCTTGTGTGCGTAGATTCTACTTACTGGAAGAGCCTCATCAGATTAGTGTGGTTTTACAATATTCTCAGGTGCATAGATTCTACTTGCTGAAAGAGCAATGTCATTACTGGTGTAATTTCACAATATTCTCAGGTGCATAGATTCTACTTGCTGAAAGAGCAATGTCATTATTGGTGTAATTTCACAATATTCTCAGGTGCATAGACTCTACTTGCTGAAAGAGCAATGTCATTATTGGTTTATTTTCACAATATTCTCAGGTGCATAGATTCTACTTGCTGAAAGAGCAATGTCATTGGTGTAATTTCACAATATTTGCATGTCCATAGATTCTACTTCCTAACAGAACCTGATCAGATTGATGTGATTTCATAATATTTTCGGGTGCATAGATTCTAATTGCTAGCAGCTCCTCATCAGATTATTTGATTTCACACTATTCTTGGGTGCGTAGATTTTACTTGCTGGAAGAGCGTGATCAATGGTGTGCCCCCACAATATTCCTGGGTGCATAGATCTTAATTTCCTAGCAGATCCTCATCAGATTGTTGTGATTTCACAATACTCCTGGGTGCATAGATCCTATTTGCTGAAAGAGCATCATCATATTGGTGTGATTTCACAATATTCTTCGAGTTTGTAAACTCCACTTGCCAAAAGAGTTTACTCAAATGTTTTAAGCGTCTCAAGAAACTGCTTGATATAGTTTAGTTTTATGTAATATGAGGAGCTGCATTTAAAAATTGGTTAGACTAAATATACAAATATGTATTAGTTCTACTGTTTATTTCATTTGTTCATTTTGTCTGTTTAGTGTTTCTTGGTGGCGCATTATCTTAGTTAGCTTCTTTCTTTTAATCAGCCAACCTGAGTTACAATAACTGCTGACGAAGCAAATGCCCTATGCACTTTTGCATGTACACGAAGTTTGGAATTTTTACTGTTAGTGTTATAGCTGTACTGCTGTCATTTTTCTTCCCCTTTCTAGAACAATAACTGTCGTAGGCACCAACCCATCCAACGAATATCCTTATGTTTTCGAAAGAATCAACACTCTCATCAATTTTCATATTTACTTCCAAGCTTAATTGGAATTTCATTCCTCAGGACCGAAGCCCCCCCCCCCCCACCCCTTCATCCCCCATCCTCCCACCGCCATATGTTTGGTAGTCTCGTTTAGCATAGTCTCAAAAGAGGTTTTGAAAACCCATTGTAATCATGACTGAACACATTTGGTTGAAATAGATATACAATCCAACCCCGTTAAACCAAGCTCGGTTAAACCAAACGATCGGTTAATCAAAAAATTTGTTGGCCGCCCGGCAAAATACTCCCATTTATCATATAAAAAAGTTGGTTAAACCAAAGTCGGTTAATCCAAATTATCGGTTAATCCAAACAAAATTGTCGGACCCCAGGCCACTCCGGTATGGTTAAACCAAGCTTTCATGTGGTTATTAGGTAATCTGAGACTTTTTATATGATAAATGGTAGTATTTTGCCGGGCCGCCAAAAATAGTTTGGATTAACCGATAGTTTAGTTTAACTGAACTTGGTTTAACGGGGTTATACTGTATACACATAAGAAACAATAATCAGTGTCCACATACATTGTATATTACATGTGAAATACACGCTTACTCAAAGTCAAAGCCACAGCTCAGTTAAACCAATGATCGGTTAATCCAAACAAATTTCTAGGATCCCTTCAAGTTTGGTTTAACGGGGTTATACTGTATTGAGATGTGAATACTTTAATCATAGTAGAGTGCATCCCTAAATTTGGTTTACTTCCATCGTAAATTATGTTCGCATAAATAATTTCTATTAAAGCCAGTATAACACAGTTCTTAGACTTTTGGCTAAACATAATTATATAGCTTTCCAGCATCATAATTCACCATTTAACATATTATCCTTTGTCTAACCAAGTTACTCCCGCAGCCCTGATCCTGTGACAGGTCCGCTGAACAACCCATTAGTAAAAGCGTCAGAAGGCTTTGTTATGGATATACGCCCCCCCTTACATTTCTTACCAAATATTCTAAATACGTGGTTCATAACCCATTATTTTTTAGTGACACATTTATGGAACCATGTAGATTAATATACTTTGAAAGTCAAATCAAGTGCTCTCTGTGGCAATCTTGGGGATTTCTTTTGCCGTTATCTACCAATTTCTCAACTTTACACCACTAGAGAGAAATACTGCTCACTGGAATCACTACCTCCACAGTTAATTCTTATCTGAAGCAGCGTTTGCTCGGATTTATAGCAGCATAGTCCGATGAAGCATCACATTTTCAAAACCAAAACAATTATCTAGATTTGATTATACATATCTAACTTAGATATTGATGCACTTATTAAACATTTGCTTCTGTATAGAAGGGAATAGTGAGTCTTTAATAGAACCTGTTACTGTTTAAGCAGATGGTGTCAGACTTTTGACATGCTTGCCAAAACTAATTCGACAGGTTTGTACTTCAGATATCTCAAAAGTTAGACATTTACATTAAAAGTTACTTCAAAGTAAAGTAAAATAGATAATAATGATCAATCTAATATATTTATCTTTAAAAAAATGACAGAAACTCAAAACCATCGGACTTTGCAACTTTAAGCATAGTTGTTATTCACCACTACTGTCGGTAGGGATTAATCTTTTATCTATACATACACCCATCTCTGAATCTGACACTGCTTTTCTTACTTGGCTGCAAATCCCTGCGCGTTCAGGGCTTGTAGTGTGGCTGCAGAACGCCCCGAATGGTGTCCTTGAACTTGCGCTGGTGGTTGATGCCGAGGGCGCGCACTCTGGCGGTGTCCAGCTGCGGGTCACGTGGGCGGGGCGCGCCACCTGACGGCTGTTTGTCGGCGGTCACATGGTCGGAGGGCAGGTCAAACACCTACACAGCAACGTAATGGTCACGTACCATATTCCTTGATACTACATATACGGAATTTGCTAGGCTTATTGCCTGTTTTTATTCCGGTCCTACGACACATTATGTTTGTTTCCACCACTGAGGAGACCGTACTGTTGATACCATGACACAATATCTCACTCAATCATAATATTCTAATACTGATCACAGCAGTTATTTCCCGATCCTACCCGTGCTAGGTAGTGGCATGTATCAATTTTATTTGGTTTAGATTTGATTCGGATGAGGATCGAACCCACGACAATTTGTACAGGAGGCCAGCGCACTATTGATTTCAATTACATTTGCAAACAGTTAGAATTAGCAGCTTCCCCTCCAAGATTAAAAGGAGTAATCCAAGAAGGCCATTCTACATTATGCTGTATATAGAAAATGTCCTGAAGATAACATGACCTAGTATTAACTTACAGATTAACTTACAGATCCTCTTCTGGCTGATCTAGGCCCCATCTTGGCGATGTTTTAGTTCTTTGTCGCTATACTCCTATCAAATTACAGGAAAGTCACGAGACAATCCGATAAACTTCATAAATAGCTTGGCTTCCAAGGATAACATTTCTATGATTATATGTTACTGATACACGACTTACGAAGAGGTGACAATGTTAAAGTATCCTACCTCCGACATGATGAGACACTGCTCGTACTTGGTCAGTCTTTCATCTCCACTCCAGTGGAACACCCCACTCAGACTCTTATCCTGTCGATGAACATTAAAAAGGGGGAAAATTTAACTTTAAAATAAAGAGCTTAACTTAGCAATAAATCAAGCTCGGATATTAAAATATTTGTTAAAATCATCCCTTCTTATATAGAAAATAAAATGAGGAAAAGGAGACAACTAAGACTACTACTGTCATATCTGTAATAAAATCGACATACTGATCTTTAAAAAAAACCTCAATGCTCTCTTCTTTAAAGAAAATCATATTTTCTTCAATCCTCCGAATACACATAGGCCTAAACAAGAAAAGTACAGATTTCTAGATGGGGGCTTATGGTGGTTGAACCTAATTGATAGTTTTATACAAAAAGGTGACATGCCAGTAAAGATAAATATAAATAAAATAGGCTATGAATTTCAATTGACACACACAAGTCGCAATACTGCACACCCATAAAAGAGCAAACAGCAGAACCGGTGATACATTTCGGAGGCTAAATAAATACAACTGGAGACAGAAAAAAGAAGCACAATAAACAGACACACCAAGACTATGCACTAATGGAAAATGGATCGTAATTCCAGCGGGAAGAAGGGATTGGCGGGGGGAAAAAGAGCACTCAAAGGCACCTGCCCGCCACCTGGTGGTGCAGCCGACAACTACTCACTGAGCAGACGACATTTCGCCCCAGTCGCTAAGACAGTCCCTTGCATCTGTCAACGGTTCCACACATCCCGCCCACCCACCGACTTTAATCTACTAGCGGTACTACAGGTAGGGCTTAACTCACGATACGAATAAAGACCTTATTACACACACAAGTGGAAAATGTTTATAGATTATCTATTTATATAATGATTATTTAATAACAGATTAATGTGGTATGAAAAACAAATACTTTAAATACTATTTCATGCTTTAAAAAAGATTTAACTGATGAAATAGAGGTTTATTTTAAAGGAGAGCGACTTACGCCTTTGGGAGCCTGCAGTAATAAATACATTTATATCGTGAAGACACTTTTCTTTCAACCTCTATATACATTGCAGTCTTAGCTAACTACTACCCGCTAATATGTATTGACGAAGCTCAATTATTACTTATCTACTACTGCTATGTTAGGCTATATTCCTGTATCAGTATGTCTGCAGCACCTTGTATTCTCAGGTGGTCACCATCTCAGTACTGACGATTACTTATGTACTACTGATTTGGTAGGCTATGCCTGTAACAGGTATGCAGCACGTTGTATTTCTCAGGTGGTCACCATCCACGTATTGACGAGGCTCAACTATTACTTATGTACTACTGATTTGGTAGGCTATGGCTGTATCTGGGCCCGTATGCATGGAGCGGTGTTAGCGTGCCAAACCGCGGTTAGGGCGGGATTTCTGGTTTAGCGCCGAAAAGTCAGTATGCATGGAGCAGTGTTAGGCCTAACACCATGAGCTTAAAGTCAGAGATTCTAACCCCAGCCCATAGCAGGTTTACAGCGGTGTTAGTGTTAGGTTAGTGTCAGGATGGAGCCCAAATCTATTCAATGCTATCATATTTGACAGAATTAAATAAGCAATAAGTGAAATTTTATCGATTTAACCCTAAATTCGAAGCAATATTAACGCTGCCGTCGCAGAGGTGGTAATATTAATTAATATTGTCGAATCGACGAATGCAAGCAACCCCCGCTTCGACGTCGATATCCATACTGTCGCATATCAACAAAACACACCACATCGACGTCGCTATCCATACTGTCGCCGACGCCGCATCGGTGGCAATATTATTAGGCCCAAATCTATTCAATGCTATCATATTTAACAGAATTACATACGCAATAAGTGAAATTTTTTAAAATTAAATTAACCCTAAAATCGAAGCGAGATTAACGCTGCCGCCGCATTGGCGGAGATATTAATAGTGACGAATCGACGAATGTAAACTAAACAAATAGCGTTGCTCGCCGGCAACAGGCTCACCACTAAGAAGGCTGCTGGTTCCTGGCCACCGATATTGTGAAATAGCGGTGCTCGCCGGCTACAGGCGCAGAGGGATTTCCATAATGAATAAATTAATTCACATATAGCTAACACACACCATTTAGGCCCCCATGCATACGGCGAGACATAGTTCTTGACACCTCTGATAACCGGTGGTAGCTACCCTGTGTTAGACGGTTAACACCACACACCGCTAACACCGCTCTATGCATACGGGCCCAGATCTGCAGCATCTTGTATTGTCAAATGGCCACCATCCAAGTATAGACGAGGCTAAACAAGTACTTATCTACTACTGCTTTGGTAGGCTATATACCTGTATCAGGATGTCTTCAGCACCTTATATTCTCAGGTGGTCACCATTCAAGTATAGACGAAGCTCAACCATTACTTATCTACTACTGCTTTGACAGGCTATATACCTGTATCAGGATGTCTTCAGCACCTTATATTCTCAGGTGGTCACCATTCAAGTATAGACGAAGCTCAACCATTACCTATCTACTACTGCTTTGGTAGGCTATATACCTGTATCAGGATGTCTTCAGCACCTTGTATTCTCAGGTGGTCACCATCCAAGTATTGATGAGGTTCAACTATTATTTACATACTACTCGTTTCGTAGCCTCTAAGCCGGTGTCAAGTATTGACGAGTTACTTAACTTCAGTGACGAGGACTGGTGTTTCCAGCATTACATTGGTGCATATAGGTATCATACTGTCATGTGATACAACAAGTATCTAAATATCACACACGCGCACTCTTGCTGTATAACTAATTTAGTGAATACTTCAATTATTTTCTGAATTACAACTTAGGAATAAGAGTACTATATTGTCGTCCATTCACTTAAAAGATTTTTAATTTGTTTTAAACCAAAGTCAACTGGAAAACGTGCATGCGCAAACACATACGGCAAGCTTCCGCTCGGCGAGTTCGCGCAGCACCATGGAGACGTCAGCAACGTGTGTTGGGAACTTGATCTCATAATGTGACATCATGACGTTGGTTTGTGACGTCACAGCAGTGAACAGACACGTGACGGCACTCTCGGCGAGTTTCTCGACATCACCGTACAGCACAGGGACTCGCAGCACCAGGTTATCTGAGATCAGTAGAAGGTGGGTGGGTAAGTGATGAGGAGGTGGGAGGAGGAAGAAAGTGTCAGGAGTTACTAATTGCAATGCGGATGGATGGAGATATACAGCCGGACCAGGGTTCATACGAAGAGTTGGCCACAAGATTCAAGAACATTCTTTTCAAGGACATTTTAATGAAACACAAACAGGTATCTCGTTGAAGAGGGAGTGGACAATGCAGCATAGACTGAATGTCCCATCCTGATGCATTGCAGTCATGCTTAAAGGCACTGTTGCTAACGTGGAGACCACTGCGCACCAATGTTTAGCATCTGGCAACCAAAGTCCTGTTTGATTTTGGTTTGCAGCCGCTTGTGAAATGCCCTCTTGTTCGTTTTAAGAACACTCAAGAACATATAATTAAATTCAAGAACATTTGAGGGTATTCACACCAAAAATCTAAATTCACGAAGATTCAAGACTTTTGGTGACATGCGCGAACCCTGATATAGACTTTCAGCGGCAGCACAAAAAACCTGGCCCTCTGCTACCCTTATTTGGGAAAGGACTGGGCACAGCCAAAGTTCCCTGGCCATTATATACAAGTCTACAAGAGCACACTCTCAACTTGTATGTAACGACCAGGAAACCCTGGCCGCACTCCTTCCTCGTTCTGCACCTATAAATGAATAAATAAATAAATGAATGAATGAATAAATAAATAAATAAATAATGGCGAATTTTGCGCTGAATTCAGTGGTTTTGGGGTAGTATCCAATGTAATTCTTAGGTCTGACGTTAATTCTTGCCACTGCTGTCAAGAAATTGGTATGTTTCCATATACGTGCTAGGGTAAGTTTCCATATATATGCACGGCATGGAAGTGGAGCAGCCATCGAAATGAACACAAATTTTGTGGATAAAAATGAAAATGTCAAGACTATTTTGTTTAATTCCTGGTTTCCAAGGCTCCATATAAACCTGGTAAAATGGAGGTGAGCGAATCGAGGTCATAATGGAGCCCATTGTGGGAACATTTGATACACTTTTACATGAGGGTTCACTGGCTACTAAGCATATGCCAGGCATACACTTGTTAAACAAAGTATGGGGCTTCACAGAAAACACGTTGTGCCCGGTAATTGCTATAACCACACCAGTACATGAGGAATGAATATATCAAACTCACCGTTACTAACCTTGAACACCTCATGCTCCCCTCCAAGCTTGCTCACGCCATACTTGTTGAGTGGATTGGTGGCAGCATCGACGCCATAAGGTGGTGACTTGCCGTCAAAGACGTAGTCAGTACTGATGTAAATCACCGGAACGCCCATTCCCACTGAAACAACAGTGTTCGAGTACAACATTAAAGTTGCATAATCCGATGATTTTGAGTTTCTGTTATTTCCTGAGATAAAGATATTAGGTTGATCATTATAATCTACCTTACATTAGATTGAAGTAACTTTTATTTTAAATGGCTAACCTTTGAGATATTTGAAGTGCAATTGTGAGAAATTAATTTTGGCAAGCTTGCCAAAACTTTAACACCATAGGCTTATGCAGTAACAGTTTCTATTAAATTGACTAAGTATTCCGTTATATGTGATGACAAGTGTCTAATAAGTACACCAGTATCTAAGTTATATATGCGGAATCAAATCTAGATAATTGTTTTCGTTTTTAAAATCTGATGTTTTGATCGGACCATGCAGCTTTAATATTAAAACATGATTAATATCCAACGTCACACCACAACGCCAGCCTAGCACTAAAGGATATCCCACATCAGGATAGCATTGACTAGCCTCTACAATAGACGAGTCTGAGGGGATTTGATTGAAACATGTAAAAGGATATGCATGGAAAATACACGGTGATTGCTGCCTACTACATCCAATCAGATTTCACAACACGTGAATACATTAAATTTTCAAACTGGGGGAGGGGGGTGAGGGGACCAAGAGGATTACGAAACAATATCACAGCAATTTATTTTTGATTGCTGCCTGCAGAAGAGGTCAACGTTTCTTCATTTAAATTTAATGTAGTAAATCTATAGTGAACACTCTGGACATATGGTACATATGACCTAACCAAGTCCAATCTAGATAGTCCTAAACTGTACGGTCTAATTATATTCAGTGGCGAGTAAATATAACCATAAATAAAGAGAGTGATATCTTGCTTTTGAGGAGGCGGTGGGAGAGGGGGTAGAGGAGAGATATTAATTAGGCTTGACAGTATACAGCTACAATATGAGGAGCAAACCTTCCTCAATCATGTATGATCATAGGCTGTGCTACTAAGAAGCCTATCAACCCTCTTGCGGACACAGGGAGAACAACATAACACATACCTTGCTGGTTGGCGATGTACTTACATGCAATCTGGCAAATGGAATGCGTAGCGCTCACGTTTAGAGCATGAGTCGCCTCCTGCTGCTGTTCTACTTCATCAGGCTTTCTTTTCGCGGCGCAATGAATGATTATTGATGGCTTTAAATAAAAGAAATGGCATAATAAATAGGACTAAAATGTCCATTATTATTTTCCATTAAATTGCATCACAACATAGTGCATTTTGAAGCTTGATAAATGCACTTGCCAATGGCGGGTTCCCCTCTATTTTAAAACCCCCCACTTAAATGTTAATTTTATTACAGTTTATTATACTCAAGAAATCAATTGGCTTGACAACAGCCATTTAATGGTTGAGAGTAGGAAAATGACATTGCTCGATCAGTCAAATGAGGCATTAAAACTACCGAAAATTCATACTTATTTCGATACAAAGCATAACTATGAGCTTATGACATTTGCATTATATTAAAATATCTGAATATATATTTAGGCACTGATATAATTAAATCCTTCAAAGAAATCCTGGTCACTGGATATGAGCTCTGCATTCTATTACTAGGCGTTCTAAATGTTAACCTTTCTGGGAAGAGTTTTCTTTATATCTCCCATTCTTTTCTAAGTCTATTCCGATTCGATGAAGACATGGACCACCGACCTTGAAATCAGATATGATTTTCTTCACCTGCTGCTCATCAGTGAGATCTGCTTTGACCAGTTTTCCTGACGCGCGTGAAAAGGCCAGTCCGCAAGTCTCCCACTCAGGGTGGGAGTCAAACTCAGAGAACACTGCCCGACCGAGCAAACCCGACGCGCCTGTGATTAGGACTCGGTGCATGGTTAGTCTGAAATTAAAAAGTGTTTTATAATACCAACTAATTATGGATTTTTATCTATATTTTATTTAAATGTAAGCTACCTTTTGTTATCGTAAACACCAGATTGTTAACAGTGAATTACTTAAACTGATTTTTCTTTAATTTAAATAAGGCTATCGTTCACCCCATACTGAACTTGAAGGTGAATATTGTATTTAGTGGGAAGCATACTGCCATATACAGATAAAAGATTCACCCCATACTTACAGTACTGCAAGTACGGGGTGAGCCTTTTATCTAACTGCCATACAGCAATGATCCATTCTCATTAACACTTTTCACCCCACCCCACACACAAAAAACAGACGTTATCATTTTTTCCCCATTGGTATGGAGTTGTACGCACACAGTACAATATGCCAGGACGATAACAATTAGGAGTGGTCTGTCGAGCTCAACCACTAAATTAATGAGTAGCAATTTGAATTGAATGCATGCAGAACGCTGTCAATAACATTGGAGGCATTCGACTGGGACCTTTCCATCAGTAAGATTTAGCCCACCTGCTCAGTGAACTAGGTTTACCGAATGCAAAGAGGACCAGTCAAATGGATTCAGTGGTTTCAGGCAAACCAGAGCTGTTCTCCTCCATTTCAAATGGCTGCCCTGTATGGGGCGGCCATTTGCAATCGAAAAGAACCAATCAGAGCTGTTCATTTCCATTGCAAATCGCTGCCCCCATAGAGGGCACCCATTTGCAAACGAAAAGAACAGTTCTGATTGGCTGAAGCTATTGAATCTTTCAACCTTTCCATATATCAACCATCTTGAAATACACCATGTGACCTTATGGATGGAGCCACAAGACACATTCGATTCATACGTATAGAAACCCACTTCCGGTCCCAGTCGAATAGGAATTTGTGAAGAAATATTTTTATATGCGTATAGAAAGGCCCACTCGAACACGTCCAATCACAATGGTAATGGAGGCATTCGACTGTGACCGTACCATCCACAAAATTTAGGCTCCGCCCACCTGCTCAGTGAACTAGGTTTTCGAATGCAAAGAGGACCACTCAAATGGCTTCTGCCAATCAGAGCTGTTCTCTGCTATTGCAAATGGCTGCCCTATATGGGGGCGGCCATTTGCAATCAAAAGGAACCAATCAGAGCTGTTCATTTCCATTGTAAATGGGGGGCAGCCATTTGCAATCAAAAAGAACAGCTCTGATTGGCTGAAGCTACTGAATCTTTCAACCTTTCCATATCAGCCTTCTTGAAATACACCATGTGACCTTATGGATGGAGCCACAAGACAGATTTGATTAATACTTATAGAAACCCACTTCCGGTCCCAGTCGAATAGGGATTTGCAAAGAAATATTTTGATATGTGTATAGAAATGCCAAGTTGAATACGTCCAATCCCTATAGAGGGAGTGCACGTGACGTCATCACTCAGCCATCTTGGATTACGAGCACCCTCCATGGCCATGTTGTGAATGCATGCAGATGAAGTAAAACTGAGTTTTCTTGTGTTCTGGGAGGTTCTGGGCAGTTTACAGCCAATGTGTTTACTTACAGCACTTTAGCAACAACTTCTGAGGCCAAACTGCTCAAAACAGTGACAAATAAACCAACAAATCAGTAAATAAGCACAGTGTAGGGAGTTTCAAGCCTTCTGTATGTAATCCAATATGGCCAGCGAAAGTTGTCTTGTGACGTCATTAAACCCCCTCTATGGTTGAATGGAATGGCTTAGATAAAAGATTCACCCATACTGACAGTACAGGGGTGAAAACCAACCCATCGGAAAGGCTGGGGAAGAATTTCGACATGCTGGGGAAATTAATTGAGTGAATAAGGTCTTATTCTTAATTTAAGAAGCAATATTTATTCTTTATGTATGTCTTCATATTTACCCGCTAGTTTTGAGTTGGAAAATATAATAAAACATATACGCTAATGCAATTTAAAAGTGAAATCGCCAGCGTTTTATCACCGCCATCTTGTCTTTTTGCATTCTCTCTGATTTCACCAACTCTGCGCTGATATATATAGCCATTTGATCCTGGAACAAGAGTTTCTACTTACTGTTCCATACTAAAGCTATTTCCGCCCGTATTTACACTACGTTGTCATTCACCCGTGTACTACAAGTACATGGTGAATCTTTTATCTAGGGGCGTAATCGATTAATCGACTCTGGTCACCCGAGCCACTTTTTGGCGCATGCGCACATCCTGCAGACTCGGGTCGAATAACCGAATAAGCTTCTGCACGCTCGGGGTGGAAAAAATCGTGGCTTAATCTAAAACCTAATTATTTGTTTTAATAACCAATATAAGTACAGC
Organism: Branchipolynoe longqiensis; assembly: GCA_030323885.1. Lineage (NCBI taxonomy): Eukaryota > Metazoa > Annelida > Polychaeta > Phyllodocida > Polynoidae > Branchipolynoe > Branchipolynoe longqiensis. The sequence goes on along the minus strand of CM059191.1, from coordinate 60,742,035 downwards.
AAAATAGGATTTAAAGTATTTTAGGATCGTATAAGCTGACAATCTGCGTTATTTAAAAAAAGCATTAAAACAACATTTAGGACTTGTAGTGGTAGCTACAGGTACCAGCTCAGGTGTGATGTCATCGTTCCTAGCAAACCCCAGCCAAGAGGTGGGTTACTGGCGTTGGGTCGTTTTGCACACGGCACGTGTTTTTGTCGACTCCACTCGCGCTGTTCGATTTGAAATTCAGACGACTCGGGTGACCCGAGTCGCCCGGTGTCGTATTGTCAGCGGCCTGTCATCGTCAGCGGCCTGTCGTCGCTTCTGCGCATGCGCGGATTTTCGGAAGTTGCCGCGAGCACTGCTATTTGGTTTGTTTACACTCGGCCATTCGACGCTGATCGAGCTGCTACGTTAATATCGCTTGGAATTTAAGGTTAATTTAATTAAATTTCATTATTTGAGTATGTAATTCTGTTAAATATGATCGCATTCAATAGATTTCGGCGTAATCGGTCCCTAACACTGCCGGGCACCAGCTGAGCTTGTAGCCGGCGATGCCACGGGTCTTTTGACCACGACGGGCCGCTGAGAATGACGGGCCGCTGAAAATACGACACCGGGTCGTGTTAATCGATTACGCCCTAGGAATGGCTGTGGCTGTGCCTGTGGCTGAACATCTCCTGATCACAATTGCTAACATTATTGGAAGTGCACCGTAATGAATACCTATCTACCACACATTAGACACAGCAGATAGGTAGTTACCTTTAGTATGTATTAACTGTATCAGCAAGGTGGCATTGGAAGTGGCACCAACACCTTTTTCTGACAAAAACTTGAAATTTAGTTTGGCGGAAATGGAGACCACGTTTAGTATCGAACCAAGGCTATGTTTCAATAATCTTCCGAGAGGTGACGCCACCAACTAGAAGTTTCTAAGTTTTATCCGTATCAAATTAATAACTACTATGAATTAAATCTGACTACGTCATATCGTATTACAAAATATGATAATACTTGACCAAGACATCCACATTACCTTTTCTTGTTAAACTACTGACATTGTGGTGGGGGCCTCCTGAGTTGCGTGTTTGTTGATTGTGTTAGTTGCGCGTTTGTTGATTGTGTTAGTGTGTAAGTTGGGTCCACGAAGAACACACCACCACCGGAACCAATTATCGCAGTTTACATGGTCAGTTTTACCACGTTCTAAACACAATCAAGTATCGTATTGGTCCAAATTATGTTGCTAGTGTTGGCGAGATAATGATGCCCATGCATTAACTGTTGTGTTTTCGCCAGGCCTCGACTCTACTTGTACTAGTCTAAAGACTTGCAAATCCGCGTGTTCGGGTCCTCACGCATCGCTCCGTAGTACTAGTACTAGGACAAAATGACCGCGCACAGGGACAGCGTCGCGACGCGCAAACAACCCCCTATTATAGGGCCTATATAGCTATAAATAAGTTTTTATAATGTTTTATGTAGGAAGTGTACACATATTAAATGGTAATTCGAATGTTTAAGATATGAACATTCTGGTAGATAATTTTCCTGTACAAAATATTTGACAGTTCAGCTGAGAAAAGAACTAAAAACTCACCCAACTTAATGAACTTTGTGAGCTCGTCCGGTAATCGGTAAATGTCCCACATATAAAATTTATATAATATGTTATATTAGGTATATGCCAAACCGCCGACCAGCGGGGGATATTTTCTTACAACAAAATTGATGCATCAAATCCCACCTTGTTTGTGGAAAAACGCCTCTCTGATTGGTTTGCATTGCCATTGGATGATTGGTCAATCTAGGGTATTCCTACTCTATTATGTAGTATGGGAATCCCTTTAAGGCTTTACAGCTTAGTTTTAAAATATTTCAATTTGGTGAATTTTTGGTATTCCAATAATAACTTCAAAAGTTTTACTCAGTTTCAACTAGAAAAAGATTCACCTGGTACTTGTAGTACACGGGTGAAGGACAACGTAGTGTAAATACGGGCGAAAATAGGTTTAGTGTGGAACCTGAACTAGAAACTGTGGCTCCAGTATCAAATGGCTACTTATATCGGCACAGATTTGGTGAAATGGGAGAGAATGCAAAAAGACAAGATGGCAGCCAGAGAACGCCGTTGATTTCACTTTTAAATCTTATTAAACTAGATATTATATTATATTTTTCAACTCAAAGGTAGTGGGCTATCAATAAGACATATGTAAAGAATAAATGTTGCTTCTTAGATTGTGAAATTAGGCTCTCAATTCATTGACCCGTTTTTTCGACAGCTTTTACATAGGGTTGGTTTGCACCCCTACTGCAGCAGTACGGGGTGAATCTTGTATAGTTTCAACATGCAAATTCACACTTTTATATTAATCTGCAATTTAAAAATAGTAGACTGCAATGAGTAACTATTATTAATCTTATATACTGTTGAGTGTGGGGAAATTGTGATGTGTACATCATGATTGGCACGTTCAGGGATGTAACAGGTATGACTTCTGTTTATCACTTTTTCTGAGACTCACCAAGTATGTGGTGGCTTATTGGTCAGAGAATGAGTCTTATGACAATGCTACTGACTATGATGTATCATTCTTTGCCTAGGCAGCTGATCTCATATATGATGATCTTATGCTTAACTGATATTTTGAGAATGACTCTTGATCATGATATGTTATGAACATGGAGTTCACTAATTAACCACAAATGTTATTTTCATGTCACTTATTTTGTTTCAAATGTCATTTTATTGAATTGTATCAATAGAACATGAATTAAAGTAGCTTCACTGAACATTTCATCAAGATATCTCAATTATGAATTTCACCAATTTCACTCACAGAAATGTATTGTTTCAGGTCACTTTACTTTGTTTCAGGTCACTTAATTTTGTTTCAAATGTCACTATTGAATTATATCAATAGAACATGCCTTAATCTAGCTTCAGTCCAAATTTCATCTAGATATCTCAATTATTAAAGAAATTACATGCATTTTCCTATAAAAGTCACCAATTTCAGTCACAGAAATCTAGTGCTTATACCTTAATTTAATGTAAGAAAATAAGGACCAATTTCAGAGTTGGAAAATGCCATATGTTTTATTATTGAAGGAGTTTGAATTTTTTTGGCACATACCTAGTTATATGGTTCTTAAACATGTTATCTGTGTGCATGACAGGCGATTTGCTTGTATGTGGTGCGATTTGAGAGTTAAACACTTTTGCTGACACTCACCTTTACGCCTACTCATGCCACTTGGCATTCACACCTCGATCGGCGCCGCTCATCTGCGGACGCCGTGGCGCAGACCGTCTCTACTTGCCACTTTGTGTATATAAGGCTGGCCTTCCACAACTAATTTCAGACACACTTGCTATCCGGACCGTACTTCGTCCACACCTCTCTCTATCTCCTCTCCGCTGGCCTTGCTCCTCCTTGGTATGTCTGAAAAGAGTTCCAGGAGGGGGAGCCTGCCGGCATTTCACTTTCTACTGTTACTCTGTCCGTGTCTATGGCTCGCTGGTTGGTCACCATAGAGCAAATAGACATGGTCCTTTAACTCAACTCTCCTCATTTCTCTTTCCTAGACTCTACCCTTTCTATTTCTCCCAGGCATACTTCTCCCTCTGACCACGGGAGTTGTGTGCTTGGGTGCGGCCCTGTACCCGTTTCTCTCGCTTTGTTCTCGTTGCTGGAACCACCGCTGCACCCATCTTTACCCGCCCTTCCTCTAAACTCTTGCTGCTGTCTGCTGGATACAAGTGCTCAACTACCGCCGGACCGAAGAAATTCGGTGCCGCCCCAATGCTTCGCAGTTACAATGTTTTAAAGATGTCCCCAGGTTCTACAACCGCCCCATCTGAAGACTAATCTTCAACCAAAGATTGGGCCGATTTATCAGAACCTCTCTATAATGTTGCAGTTCTGCAACCAGTAACCGTCGTAAGGTTACAAACCACCCCAAGCAAGCAAGCAAGCAAGCAACTAATTTCAGTATCCCTCATGCTGCTGACTAGACATATATTCTCATCAATACTGTTGTTGATAGGCAAGTATCTAAATAAATATCTACATTTGCGTTGTGACGTCAGCACGCCGTTTTTCGCCGGGAACGGAAATGCTGATTTGATGTGTTAATTCTGCCCAAATTATGCAGGGAATGGTACTATTTTGAAGTCCATTAAATTGCACATATTAGTTTTTTCTCTGGTCAAAATCCAAAAAGAATTGACAGAACTATAGATTTCTGAAGTGGAAGTTAATTTTCGCTATGTTACTACGCTCATGAAACATGACACTTTTTTCTCCCTGGAAAAAACAATTATGTAATGTCTTAACTTTCATTGGGTGAAGTTTCATAATGATCTGAATATCCATTCTGGTGTTTTCAAGTTCCTCAAGATATCTTCAAATTGGTCACTTCCTCCTGTCTGACTTAGTACTTGGTGATCTAATTTTCAGTCACACCGTGACATCACTTTTCAGCATGCCGTCTCTCGTCATGCATGGAAATACGGATTTGGGGTGTTAATTCTGCAAATTGTGTAGGGAATGGTGCTACTTAAGTCCATTACATGGCAGACTGAAAACACAAGGCTAAGCAACAATAGCTCAACAATAGAACTAATACTAACCAACTCAAACCATGCCACAAAATGGGGTATAAGCGCCCATGAACTAGTATATGTAACCAGGAAAAAGCTCAAAAGCACAAATCACTATGAATACAAAATGGGCAGGTCCCTAAAAAACTACTCAGAAGATACATTAAAAAATCATCTGCACCAAAACATAAACAACATCACACAAAACAGAGATGATGTTGATATCTATTGGGACAACATCATCACAGAAATAAGAAAATCAACTGATGAGATGTGTCCCATGAAGAAAATAAAAATACAAAAAAACCAAGACCCTTGGGTAGACAAAGACCTGCTAACACTCATCACAACCAAAAGTAAACTGGGTGATAAAGCAAAACGCACAGAAACAATAGAAGACAAACTGGCCTACCGCATCGCCAGAAACAACTCTCTCAAAGCTGTGAGAACAGCAAAAAAGAAATACATAATAAAGCAGGACAAAGACTGGGGAAGCAACCCAAACAAATTCTGGAAAAATGTAAACCTATTATTCCCAAAAAAATAACAAAGAAGAGCATACAAACTTCCAAGATAACGATGGGGCAATGCTCACAGACAAAGATGCAGGAAACAAACTGAACAGACACTTTGCCACAATAGGGCAAAAGCTATCAGAATAATTCAAAAAAAGATGGGAAAACAGATCAGGAACTGTGGAGAACGAAATCCCCACCTGCAAAACAGATATGGTAGAAGTAAAAAAATTTATAAATGACATAGGCACGAATAAACCAAGTGGAATAGATGAAATACCAACCAAAATACTGAAAGCCATCCCGGCCACCATAGTAGACCTATTCAACATCTCCTTTGAACAGGGGCGTTTTATCTCAGCCTTGAAAATGGCAACCATCACCCCCATTCACAAAGGTGGAGACAAACAAAACATGGGAAACTACAGGCCAATAAAAATTCTTCAAACCCCAGGCAAGCTCATTGAAAAAGTGTTACATAGACACATCAATGAACACCTGGAAAAAAACTATATACTAAATGAAAGACAAGGGGGCTTCAGGAAACTGCACTCCACGTCAAAAACAATAGTGGCATCAATGAACCAAAAACAATTAGTTGGAGCCGCCTTCATTGACTTCAGCAAAGCATTTGACACAGTAGACCACAAAATACTACTGGAAAAACTAAAAACCATGGGCATAAAATCCAACACTATGGATTGGATAAGATGCTACCTGAACAACAGGCAACAGAAAACAAAAATAAACAATACACTATCAGACAACCAACCTGTCACATGTGGTGTACCCCAAGGGTCAGTGTTAGGGCCACTACTCTTTATAATCTATATAAACGATCTTGAAAAATGGTTGCAAACTGAATGCCTCCAACTATATGCAGATGACACAGTCATATCCGCAAATGGCACCACAGAAGAGGAGGTAATAACTAAATTAAATAAACTCCTACTAAAACTAGATGAGTGGTGTGAGTCCAACAAAATAACCATCAACACAAGCAAATCAAAAACAGTACTCTTCTCGCATGAACAATGCCAGAAAGAAAATTACACTGTAAGTTAGGAAACCAAACACTAGAAAATGTAGACCATTACAAATACCTAGGCCTTGAGTTGGACAGCCAACTAAACTATAACCTAGGTATAAATAAAATTATACCAAAAGTAAACCGCAAACTGTGGCTATTTGCAAAGCTAAGAGACTACATGACACAAGAAATGTCAATAAAAATCTTCAAGGGCATGGTGCTCCCCTATTTTGACTATGGAGATGTAAACTACATGGGTGCGAGAAAAGAACTACTAAAAAAACTGCAAACACTGCAGAACAGAGCCCTAAAAATCTGTCTAAGAGTAGACAAGCTGCACCCCACCTATGACATACACAAAAGAACCAAAGTGAAATTACTAGAAAATAGGAGAATAATTCATTTGAAAACATTAGCATATAGCTGTGGTCAAAACATTAAACTTCTAACAAAACCACAAAGGGCTACTAGAGCAAATAATGTGCCACTACTAAAGCAGACCAGAAGCCAAATAAAAGCTCATGAGAGAAGCACGCTGGAAATGGCTGCCAAGGTGTGGAATGCCCAAATGGTAAAGGAACGACAAATTCCTGACCTAAAAACTTACAAAAAATATCTGTGCAAAATAAGGCTAGGAAACCCCCACTAAGCTGCACTGCAAAGGGGCATGTGATATGTCACGGCCCACCAGCGGGACGCCCAATGGAAGGTAACCATGCCAAAAGTAGCCAGATAACACACCACACAGCTACGTACAAGCCTATGATATGTAAATAGGAGTAGGCTAGTCTAGTAATAAGAGTAGAAAAAATAAAATACATATATACCAAGAAAATCAAAAAAAACTAACATAGGCTACTAACCATACCAACCAATTATCTATCTGCTACTGAAATGCAGGCAATCAAATACCTTATCAGCAGCCACTGTGTGGTAAGATAACACCAACACTACAACTGGCCAGCATTGAAAACAAGCCTGGGTACCCGGGCTTATATGCTATGGACAGTATAAATACAGCCTCAATTAAAAAAAAGAAGACTTTTCTGAATATGTGCATTGGTGTTTTCAAGTTCCTCAAGTTTGTGTCCACCTGGCCCTGCCCACTCACGTCTCATTTCCTTGAGTTGGTCACTTCCTCCTGCCTGACTTACTTCTAGGTGATCTAATAGTGCTGTCACATTACGACGCATCGCGCAAACGTACATTGACGTATGTGATTTTTTGCCGCTATGTCGGTATACATCATTATGCATTGGTATACATCAATGTACATCGACATACGGCGGCACGCGTCAGGTGGTCGGCGAAGTTTTGTGCATGCGCAAAACTTTCGACGTACGACAACACTCGGGTGCCTACGTTACGCCTATGTTAAGCGAACATTGAGATATGTTAGACGTGCGTTGGAGGAACATTGTTCTTACATTCACTTTTTTTCCTCTGACGGAGAACGTCCAGTCAGCCCGTTGGCAACATAATGCCAATGTATGATGACATTGTTCTAACGTATAGCCGACGTGTGGTTGGCGTTTCTCCACTGTGTCTTGACGTATAGGGTGCGCGTCTGGCGGTCACTTAACATTGGTGGGCATTCTGTGAACCAGCCCTGATCGTTTAGCAAACGTATAGCGAGCATGTTGGGTTGGAGTATATAAAGGGATTTCATGTTTGACCAGAATAGCGCAGCTCTTCGGAGAATATGGTTGTCCCTGCAAGGGTCCTGCAGGAATACCAACTAGCCATTCTCCAACATCACCATAATGTTAACCAATTAATACTTTACCATCTCAGAAGAAGGAGACGACATCAACTGAAGAGAATGTGGATGAGAGCATGGATCCAGAGGCGGTGACAGTTTGGTTTGTACGACCAGCTTCTGGTGGAACTCCGTAATGAGGACACAGCTTCTTTCATCAACTTCATGCGGATGCCTCCCCAGATGTTTGAGGAGATGCTAGCCAGAGTGGGTCCTCAGAAAACTAAATGCGTCACCTAGCTGGGAGCAGGTATGCCTCCATGAAGTTTGGGTGGAGGGTCCCCCACAACACGCAATCAATCATTGTGAGAGAGGTGTGTAAAGCAGTCATCGCCGAATACATTGACAAGATGATGACCTGCCTCACGACTCCTGATGGATGGCATGCCATCTTGGAAAAGTTCATGGGGAGGTGGAACTTCCCCCATACATGCGGAGCTAGACCGTGAAGAGAATCGCCACCATAACGTCATCCCCGGAGCATGAAGAGAGGGCCTAAACCTGCCAGACCTAGCCGCTCAAGTACCTGGCATGAACACTGGCTCCAGGGCAGGAAAGGAGCAGAGGAATCTCCTCAAGGACTGGACCAACTTCCCAGCAGGTTCCGTTGAATGGCAGGACAATATGATCTAGTGATGTCTTTGTAGTGTGATGTTATTGTACCTTGATCTCTGTCATTTGTGATATTTACTGTGATATTTGTATGTACAAAAATGTGATAGTTCTATTGCTTTAAATAAAAGGTATCAATATCTGTTGTTGATACCAAACCAAACTTAACATGTCAGTTATTAATTTGGGTGGGGTATGTTTTTTTAATGTTTTCTGGCCCCAGTTATATACACTGATAAATTTACATGTCACTTATTAAATTGGGTGGGGTATGTATCGTTAATTTTTTTCTGGGCACAATTATATATTGAATGACAAATTTACATGTCAGTTATTAAATTGGGTGGGGAGGATTACTTTTACACTGACAAATTTACATGTCAGTTATTAAATTACCTGACTTAATTAGGTGAGAGAAGGCCATGCAAATTTCTGAAAAAAAGTTTGATGTTAATTTAAACAAATCGCAACCCCTTGCAGTGAGGAAAAAATACCGGACGGTCGCAGCACTGCCATTTTATCCTACCGTACGGCTGCTGCGCGGTTTTGGCAATTTGGCGACTTATGGTCGCCGCAAACATGTTGTATGTATGTATGTATGTATGTATCAAACTACATAAGCCTGCTGGTCAATCTGAGCCGGCTTAACGTGGGTGTGTGAACGCGTGACACTTTCAAAACTCGGTATGTGTTCGCCTTATCTAAGTTGGCCTAACGTTGTACGTGTGAACATGGCTTTAGTCTTGTACAAGTTGTAGTTCAGTAGCTGTACTACTGAATTAATAGTCTTTTAAGCTGTTGTGATTTCCATATCGAACCTTTCCATATATGCCTCTTTACATTTATTTTCAGTTTGTCATTGCGGCTCTGCGAATAAGGATACCATGTAGGCCCTACCACTATTCGCACAGCAGCTGCGCGAATACTGGTCAGTGGATTCTAAGTCATACATCCATAAACAAAATCTTCAGCTATTTCCTACATCTTGAGGGGAGGGGAATTATTTTAATTATTTTTTAAATATCTCGAGGGGGGGCACTTGATTTATTTTATACCTTGGCTTGATGGAGGGGCACATCCTTTTTTTAAATATGGAGGCATTTTTAATTTTCAATATTTTGTAATTTCCTATCTCTGGAGGGGATGGGGATTATTACTATTAATATTATACGGCACCCTCTTGCACCCCACCACACACACATACACCCAAACACACACAGGCCTACACCCCAACCACACACACACAAACCCTCACCACACACACCAAAACCCTCACCACACAAGAGGCAGAAGTGTCACTGTCAATGTCAAAGTACCCTCCCACTCCTCCCTCCAGTTCTTTAAGTTACATGTTTTATTATATTTTTCAACCCAAAAGTAGTGGGTGTATATAAAGATGTACAGAAAGAATGACATATTTTGCTTCTTAAATTAAGAATTTATGTGCTCATTTCATTTACCAAGACTTTCGCCACCTTCGCCGAATTGGTTGTTCTTCACCCTTACTGCAAGTATGGGGTGAATCTTATGATACCGTATAACATATTAGTTGTATGTTGCGGTGCGTATCAGTTGGATAGTGAATAGTACATCGGTTACATAGTGTATGCATCAATTACATAGACAATACTAAATTACTCTTTCTCTATATTTGATTAATTACGTGTTTCTTTTGTTTGTTGCTAACTTTTCCGTGAAATTCATTCATTTAAAAAAGGTAATAGTTTCGACTTGAAGTTGAAGATCTGTGATTACTCTATCTTCAATGTTAATAATTCTCTAGGTAATATAAATGCTAAATTTATCGTGCGTTTTTATTATTATCGTCATCATCATAATTATCATAACATATTACCGTTACTCCCAATAATGCAATGGCTCATGTAATTAATATGTATGAATGTCGTTGTTTTCAGAGGTGATTCTATTCCACCACGATGACCGTTAGGGTATAAAACGAAACTGGTTTCATCCAAGCCAAAATCTCGCCATGGACGCTTTATTACCGGAAGATCCCCAGGAGTATCTTCCTGAGGAGATGTCATCTCCAGAGTTTGGATCCGCGATTCTGCAGAACTTCAGTGAATTCCGAGAAGAGGGGCTTTTTTGTGACTTCAAATTGAGAGTAGGATTTGAGACATTTAATGTAAGTACCAATGGCTTTTGCATTGACAAATATATGGATCATGTTTGTCTATGCAACAGATTTAGTCTGAAATGAAGAATTGAATTGAATTGGCAGGAAATATTAGTTTATTTTGCATGCTTAGTACATCAGCAGATGCTTCTATATCACGTCACAAACTCTGCCATTTACATTGCAATGTATGACACCTGTCTAACTAGCACTAGTAGCCAGGGTAGACCATGAATATTCAAAACACAACACACAACACTCACTGAGTCACTCTCACTCTCACTCTCACTTTCATACTCACACTCACTCACACACAAACAGCTATACGTTATTCACACTCACACACCTGTTCTAACTTTATCCACGTGTGTTGTGTCCCCTTCGCCGCGCTGGCCCCGCAGGTGCACCGCATAGTGCTGGCCGGCTGCAGTGACTATTTCCGCGCGCTCTTCTCGCACGGCATGCGGGACAGCGGTGCGTCGAGCGTGACGCTGGAGGAGGTGAGCCTGGACGGCGTGCGGCCGCTCGTGCACTTTGCCTACACGGGCCGCCTCTCGCTGAGCCTGGCGACGATTACCGAGGTGCTGGCCGCTGCCACCTTCCTGCAAGTGACGCTCGCAATCCGGCTGTGCGCCCGCTTCCTCAAGGCACACATGACGTTCGCCAACGCGGCCCGGCTCGTGGCGCTCGGCTGCGGTCAGGGCCTCACGGAGCTGCGCGCCTTCCACACGGACATGATCCTCAAGAACTTCTTCGAGTTTGCCGAGACGCCCGAGTTCCTGGCGCTTGATGGCGCCACACTGGCTGGGTACCTGGTGCGCGACGAGCTGCGCACGACGACGGAAGGCCGGCTGCTGAAGCAGGCCCTGCGCTGGTACAACGAGGCGCCCGAGGAGCGGGAGGCCGAGGTGTACGAGGTGGGTGAGCGAGGGGTGGTGGCATGGGGAGGGGGAGGTGTACGAGGGGGGTGAGCAAGGGGAGCGAGGGAAGGGGGAGACAGAGACAGAGAGACACATACTTTTCTATTTTGCAATGAACATTATTTGTAGCAGGGTCCATATGGGACTGGGAAGTCTTGAAGAAAGGTCTTGAACTTCATTTGCCCCATTTCAAGGCCTTAAAAAAGGCTTGAATTTCAACTATTTTGGGTAATTAGTCTTGAAAAGCCTTGAATTCCATTAAACTGTCCCCTAAGTTAGTCCGAAATCGCTATTCATCATTGTTTTTTTTCTTTCTGAAATCCTAATGAAAATAGTCTGGAATTCCTATACAAAAAACAGCCTTGAAATAGCCTTGAATTCCATATCTTCTCATGTGTACGGACCCTGTTGTAGTACTGTTGCTTCCTCCTAGGAGGTGGTTTTTAAGATGAACTACTTATCGTGCCATGTGTTTAGGTGGTGGAGAAGGTCCGGTTTACGCTGGATGGCTGGCCGACCATTGAGTATGCGATGGAGGTGGAGCCGTTCCTGTCCAACAAGAAGTGCGCCAAGCTGATCGAGTGGTGCTTCAGCTTCATGCGCTATGCTTCCCGCAAGCACCTGGTGCCCAATCACCGCACCCGGGTCCGCTTCCACCGACGCACGCTTGTACAGGTAAGGCCCCCTAATGATGCTGTCACATTACAACGTATCACACAAACGTATTTCGACGTATATGATTTTTTGCCGCTATGTCATTATACGTTAGTATACGTCAATGTGCGTCGACGTTCATCGAGATACGGTGTCACACGTCAGGGGGTCGGCAAAGTTTTGTGCATGCACAAAACGTTCGGCGTACGACAACGTTCGATAACGTGTGAATTTTACGTCTGCCGTACGTTATGTATGCGTTCGGCTTACATCGATGTACATTAGACTTAGGTTAGTCAAATGTTGTTCACTACGTTGACCTACGTTAAAGGCAGTATGAATGTACAGACCGTGTACTGACAACGTATGGATACTGTACGCCTAACATATGTCTAATGTACATTTAGCGTTTCTCCAGCGTGTCTTGACATATGTAACATATGACACGTAGTTCTGGCGATCGAATAACTTATATAACGTTCACCGGCGTTCTGTGAACATACCATGAGCGTAATTCAAGCATTTTTCGCTGGGAGGTACGTTAGCCATACGTTGGTCATACGTTGGCCATACGCTGTGTATACGGCATGTATACGTCCAACTTTGCCCCCCCACGTCGAAAAGTTTGACACTTCTCGACGTAAAAAAGTGATTTTACGCATTGGTGGCACGATGGCGAGATGCGTCGTAATGTGACAGGGCCATAAGAGCAACAGAGCCACTCATCCCAGTTCCACCTCTCTACCTATCGTCACAAAATTCCAGAAAGATTAGAAGCATTTAACCCTGCCCCAGGCTCTCTAGATGTTCGGTCGGCAGCCAGGCTGTGTTGAGGAGACGGCTATTCATATAATATGACAGCTTTGAGCATTGGATTCCTCAGGTGTTCCTAGGACTATTTCCCCCTTCCCTGCCCCTTTATACTCGCATAATGCTTATGCATCACCTACGTGAAAGGTGATGGAAATGGGAAATATTACAGCACGAGAAGGTTTCGAACCACATTCCTCAGGTGTTGCTAGGACTATTGCCACTCCCTTCGCTTCCTCTTTCCCCTTCCCCCTTCCCCCCTCTCCCCCCATAACATATCAACCTCCTTCCCGGCAGGTGGGTGGCGTGCGCCTAGAGTGCGCCATGTTCGTCGGTGACGTGGGCGAGAAGTCCGGGTGCGACAGGAACCACTTCTACCACCGCGGGCTGCAGACGTGGTTCCCGCTCGGCGTCGTCGGCACGATGGAGGCCCGCAGCCACTCGCCCATGGTGGCCGTCAACGACTTCGGCGTGCTCGTCGGCGGCTACATGTACACGGCCAACCTGGACTGCACGCACCTGCACGCCACCAGCGACGTGACGCTCTTCACACCCGGAGGGTTCGCCATGTGGGACCTGGCTCCCATGCAGCAGGAGCGCGCGCAGCACGTGGCCGTACTCTTGCCCGGTTGGTTTGTGTGTCGTGTGTGTGTGTGTGTGTGTGTGTTGGGTAGTATGTGAGCGTGTGTACCCATGCAGCAGGAGCACGTGGCCGTACTCGTGCCAATGCGTGCCCATACAGCAGGAGCGCGTGCAGCACATGGCTGTACTCGTGCCCAGTGCATTTGTGTGTGTATGTATGCGTGCGCGAGTGTGTGCGCATGCATGCCAATGCGTGCCCATGCAGCAGGAGCGCGTGCAGCACGTGGCCGTACTCGTGCCCAGTGCATTTGTGTGTGTATGTATTCATGTGCATGCGTGCCAATGCGTGTCCATGCAGCAGGAGTGCGTGCAGCACGTGGGCGTACTCGTGCCCAGTGCGTTTGTGGGTGAGTGTATGCGTGTGCGTGTGTGCCAGTGCGTGCCCATGCAGCAGGAGTGTGCGCAGCATGTGGCAGTACTCGTGCCCGGTGGGTTTTTGTCGTGTGTGTGTGTGTGCGTGTGTGCGTGCGTGTTGGTTGGTGTATTTTGAATGTGTACGGTCTACCCTGGTAGGTAGAATAATTACCAGACAGGCTTCATCTATAGCAATGTAAGTGGCAGCGTTTGTGACAAAATACAGAAGCATCTACTGATGTGTATGTATGTGGGTATGTATATGTGGGTGTGAGGGATGTGGATGTGGGAGGGCAGGACATAAAACCCCAACAAATAACATCAATAAATGACAAGAATGGCAGAAATATTGGTTCTAAAACCGTTCTAGGCGCAATGTTCCCATGGTGATTTCTTTTCACTTCCCCCCCCCCCCCACTGACACATGGGCGTAATCGATTAATCAACTCAGGTCACCCGAGCCACTTTTTGGCGCACACCCTAGAGACTTGTGTTGAATAAACGAATATGCTCGGGGTGGAAAAAATGGTGGCTTAATCTAAAACTTAATATTGTTTTCAATAACCAATATATCTACAGCAAAATAGGATTTAAAGTATTTTATGATTGTAGAAGCTGACAATCTGGGTTATTAAAAAAAAAAGCATTAAAACAATACGTAGGACTAGTACTGGTAGCTGTTATCCTACAGGTACCAGCACAGATGTGATGTCATTGCTCCTAGCAAACCCCAGCCAAGCAAACCCCTGCAATGGCGGTGTTCGATTTGAAATTCTAGCAACTCGGGTGACCCGAATCGCCCGTGACGTGTTAATCGAATACGCCCCATATGACTCTAGTGAAGCTGACTGAGTGGCCTTGACCTTGAAGGGAACATGCTGTTCGCAGTCGGTGGGAAGGACGATGACGGCCCGCTCAAGTCGATGGAGTGCTTCGACATGGGGATGGAGAAGTGGGAATACGTGCAGTCACTGAGCAAGCCGCTGTACGACCATGCCGGCTGCAGCTACGGACACATTGTACGCCACCCACTGTATGCAACTTGAACCAAGCTTGTCTTGTTTATATTTATATATGGGTCGTTTCATGGTAAAGGTGGCCAATGTATTTTTCAGTATGCAATGGACAAAAACAATCATGGAAAGAGTAGAGGAGGTATTTTCTTTATATAACTGGTATTCTTACACTTTGGAGAGATAGATATGAAAAAATTAGGGCCTAATGTGACATAGTGTTTTAAAGGCATGAATTTGTGACATGGAGCATTTGGACTTTTCTACAGCCTACTAGACCTTTATTTTGCATAGAATATTACCTGTTAGTCAATAAAATAATAAAATACTCTTACTTGAAAGAAATATTCAATTTGCATGCATATATTTTTTTTTTTATCTAATATTCCAGGGTGATTAAACTGGTTCTGGATGTAACTGCTTGTTAAATTAGGAAATATGTTATTCTGGGAATACCAAAGCTTCATTCAAAAAACAGTTGCTGTTGTTGCATGTGTAAGGCTATTTTCTAGTACCATGGGTAGTAATATAATTTCTCTACAAAGCTTTATGGGGGAAAATTGAAGTTGAAGTTCCATATTATTTCTGGTGTCCCCTTCTATTGTGTTACATCCACAACTCAAAATTGGGAAAAATATAATCATCCTAATTCCTATGCAGATTTCTGTACAGTGCATTTCTATACTTAGGGATCCACAATGTAAAAATTTATTGTTTTATGCAATAAATTTGATTAAATAATTGATTTGATTAATAAATTCACACTTGGTGATTGATAAGTCCATACTTGGGGCTGGCTACCCAATTAGTTTTTTCTTTTTCTGACAAAATGGTAACCTCAACTATCTTTTCATTCACATTACCAGGATATATATGGACAAGAGTTGGCTACTCCGTGAAAAAATGAGGAAAATACACAATATTCATTTTTTACCCTCGTGTCACACTTTGACCCCATTTACCATGAAACGACCCATATATATTTTGCTTTAATGAATTGTTGTGTTATTTATAACAATAAAGTAATCTTTTTGCTTAAAGCTGCATAGTCCGATGAAGCATTAAATCTTCAAAGCTATGGTTTATTTTGTTGTTAAGTTAGTGTGGTTATAATGCTTAAACAAAATTTGTAGTTCTTAACAAAATTGGTCTGGAAAATGCTAGTGGCACTGTCAGGTCTTGGAATTTCAAACTTTTGTTGGGGGGGGGGGAATAATCTTTTAATGCGGTCCATCAATGTAAATCTCGGGTGGTGTTGATGATGGCCTTTTACTGTTGGTGTTTCTTATTGGTCCTCAAATGTATATCTTGGGTGGCGTGGAGGCTGATAGGCTTTTAGTTTTACTATTGTTTATTGGTCCAGAGATGTACATCTTGGGTGCAGTGGTGGCTGATGGTCTTCTACCATTATGTTTCTTATTGGTCCACAGGTGTACATCTCGGGTAATGTGGATGCTGGGCCTTTACCGTTAATGTTTCTTACTGGTCCACAGATGTAAATTTTCAGTTGTGTTGAGACTGGGCTCTTACCGTTAATGTTTCTTATTGGTCCACAGATGTACATCTCGGGTGCAGTGGTGGCTGATGGTCTTCTACCATTATGTTTCTTATTGGTCCACAGGTGTACATCTCGGGTAATGTGGAAGCTGGGCTTTTACCTTTAATGTTTCTTACTGGTCCACAGATGTAAATTTTCAGTTGTGTTGAGACTGGGCTCTTACCATTAATGTTTCTTATTGGTCCACATATGTACATCTCGGGTGGTGTGGAGGCTTGACTTTTGCCATTAATGTTTCTTATTGGTCCACAGATTTAGATCTTCGGAGGTGTTGATACTGGGCTTTTACCGTTAATATTTCTGATTGGTCCACAGATGTACATCTCGGGTGGTGTGGAGGCTGGGACAGTGTCAGACAACCTTTTATCCTATGACCACCGCACTGACTGCTGGGATGAACTCATCCCCATGACAGCCTGTAAGCATATTTAACTGTTCAAGTGTTTATATTTCTCTGAATGCACATGTCAGCGCTGAGCCGCTGGGTTTCCAGCCCTGGTTAGGGATAGTTATACACTGGACTTATTTGAATGAGCGGAGGAAAGTAGGAATGGTGGTGATCAATCAATCAATAGGATACAGCTATAATAGGCCTTGGACCTGTTAGCCGCTCTTAATTAATAGAAATGGAGACAGTTCTTCAGATGTGGTCGATCATAGCAACTGTCACTGGCTCCAAGATATATGTAATGCTTGACCAGTATGCATCCAGTCGGGACTTGAAACAGTTCACCGACTCTGCTGCTACGACACTCTCCGGCAGGTCATTCCACAGGTCAACCACCCTAAAGCCGAAAAAGTTGTGTCGCAGGTCCAGTCTGGAGTACCGTTTCCTCAGCTTCAGGGAGTGCCCTCTGGTCCTGGTGTTCGAGTCTCTGATAAGGGGGCTGCCTGTCTTGTAGATACCATGGAGATATTTGAATAATGATGATGTTATGTGAAACTAGATGGGTTGTTTGTAGAATTCATCCATGAGTTCTGTAAAAGGTTTGTTGATTTACGTCCTAGCAATATCTAAAGTCATATTAGGACGGTCTGTAAAAAGATAAACCTGTGTGGGCACTGTGTCGTGATGGGGTAATGGTACGGTATTAAGCCAGTTATCAGCGCTCTCGTGAGCTCGGGTCAAATATGCCTGAAACCGTGTATTTGACGTACAGTGACAGTGATGCGTGAAAAAAAGAAAATGTTTATGTTACAATGTACAGGCTAAAAACACTACTTGAAACGACTCAATATATGAATGAAACAGGGATGAAAGATCTCTGCGATTTCGCAGATTTCAGGGATTTTTCAATTCCGCAGCATCCATCAGCGTATACTAATATATGGTGCATACGCTGCAGCACTATAAGCGTATATTACTAATACATGCTTCAAACTGCGCAGCACTATCAGCGTATACCAATATATATGAAACCTGACTTCCGGAAATTTGCCGCGATTCCCTTACAATGCTAAACCTATCACAGAATATTTGCATTTCCGCTTTTTTCCCCGAAGACCACTTTCATCCCTGATATTAAAATGACTCCTGAAAAACTTACCAATAAGTCAGCGATCCAGAGGTAGAATTTCCATTTGGAAGCTCTGATCAGTGCTTTGCCTGGTGCTCAGCATTACTAGGAGAGGGTATGGATTAGTTTGTGTCAGGATGATATGAGGGAGTAGGATATCGTTTTATGGTGTTGATAGATACGGTATCTCTGGGGCAGCACTAAAGCTACCAGGAGTGCTCACTGTGCCACAAGTAGGTATCTGTCCTGGTTTGATGGCAGATATTCATAGGCTATAAAACCAAATCTGGTTCACCTAATTACATCGTATGCACACGTCGGATAGCTGCCTACCATAAGATGTGTAAAAGCCAAAGCAACTACAAAACAATAACAACATTACATTAAACATGCTCCTGCGTTGGTTTGTGCCCAATGTGATGGTCAGGCCCCCCTAGCGGCTGCGTCGGGCTTTGTGCGAGTGGCGCCAATGTCCGGCAAAGTGGCCATTGTTGGCGCATCAATGGTGGCGGCCCGTGGGGCCATATGCCTGATGCAGTGTTAGCGAGCCAAAACTGGTTTTGGCGTGGATTTCCAGCTTAGCGGCGAAAAGTCAGTATGCAAGGAGCGGTGTTAGCGCAAACACACCGAGTTTAGCTAGTGTAGGCTAACACCGCTCCATAGCAAGTTTAAGGGCGGTGTTAGCTACATCAGCGCCGTGCGGTGTGTACATTCCAGCCCTGGTGTGTGTGTGTGTGTGTGTCACACGCACATACACAGAAACACAGACATACACAGAAAAACACGCACCAATACACACGCACATACACAGACATACAGACACTCATAGACATACACACAGACAGACACACACAGACACACGCGCACAGTCATGGCGCACAATAACAAGGCTTGCTGGTGCCCGGTGTGTGGAGATGGCAAGCCGGCCGGTACACGCTGGTACCAGTTAAGGGGGATACCCCAAATCTATAAATAACTGCCTGTTTAGCTACCATGAAGGTTTTAGGCGCCTGTACATATGGCATGACCTACTTCGCGAGGGCAATGATAGCTACCCGGTGTTTAGCTCTTATCACCACACGACGCTACCACTGCATCGTGCATACGGCCCCTGGTGTTGGAGAAATGTTCTTTATAATTTATTACATATATATAATATATGCTATTATATATAATATATATACTATATATAATATATATATATAAATTATAATATATATATAACATAAATGAAATGGTAATCGCCTGTTTTATTATATTTGTCCTGTTTCGCCTATTATATTTCGATACAATGCTAATTAACTTGAATTTTGTCGACTGAAGGTCGATGTAGCCACGGGATGGCCACGATGGGGAACCTGCTGTTTGTGTGTGGCGGGCGGACGAGCCTCGACTCCCCGCGCTGCTACTCCTCGGTGGAAGCTTACAGCCTGGAACTTAAACAGTGGTCCCACATCACACCCATGAGACAAGACTGCTGTGACCTGACCCCTGTTGGTAGGTAGTTTCTCACCAGGCTGTGGTCTTCAGTAATATTTCCCCTGTTTGAGCATGTTTCTCATCCAGTTATTTGTATGTTCTCTGATGTACAGCCATTTGTGTGTTTCTCAGATTGTTTGTTGTTGTTTTACATCCTAGCAACATCTAAGGTCATATCAGGCCGGGTACCGACTTGTGACAGTGCACACTTATGGCGACTTTTATAGTGCTGCCCCACTGGGAAATTAGTCCACTGGCGCCATGACCCAATATTCCACTCAGTCACATTATCCTGACACAGAGCTAACCAGTCCTTGCCCTATCTTATTAATGCAGAGCGCCAGGCTAGGAAGCGACAAGTATCAATTTTAAAGTCATTGGTTTGACTTGACCGGGAAGCGAACTTCTGGTCTCCCACATGCGAGGCCCGAGCTCTATCGATTAGGCCACCGCGCCTGTGTCTCAAAATGATGTATGCGTACTGTGACATGACCTCTCTCTATGTTTATCACCATGTTTTATGTGTATAATGTGACATGACCCATGTTCATGTATGTTTCTCAATATGATATATGTGCATACTGTGACATAACCAATGTTTATGTTTCTCAACATGATATATGTGCGCACTGTGACATGATCCCTATTTGTGTGGTTCCAGAGATCACATTTCTCAGCGAAATTGCTGATTTCAGTGAAAACTCAGATTCCAAATCAGCGGGGGAGGAAATCCTGTCCGCAAAAAAACCCTCTTAGTCTTGAAGTCTTAAAACATTTGGAATTTCAAGGCCAAAATATGTCCAAGTAGATGCCAGATTGAATCACTTTAATTGTTGGTTATAACAAATTTTCGAGGGGGGGTATACCCCTGGACCTCCCTAGATTTTCAGGGATTTTTTATTTCTGTCACTGGGACTTCTAGTTTCTCAATATGATGTATTTGCATACTGTGACATGGCCCTTGTTTGTGTGAATGCGTATTGTGACATGACCTCTGTTTTTGTTTATTACCCTGTTTTATGTGCGTAATTTTATTTGCCGAAATGTCAGTGTCTTTTTGCCATTTTTATCTGTATGTACATTATCCTTTGATCAAGAGGTACACCACGAAAACATGGCGAGAAGCCATGAATATAGAATTAGGAAATATTGGACACAGTTCAGAATATCTAACAACTATTTATCTATTTATTTAGCATGTTATATTATCCGTCGCTACTTCAGCTACTTAGGACCTGATATCTAATTAATTCAATGAAAACACATATACGTCATAGATAACAAAACACAAAGCCATGATATAAATACTGAGCACATGCTCCCTGAATGTACATAAAGAACTCACTAGATGGCGCTCGCGTTGTCTGTCCCAATTGCCTTTACACATAATGCACTGCAGCTGTTGATGTGTACTACCTCTTGCGTATTGCAGTGCTTGAGGGGAAGCTGTTGGTGGTCGGGGGTGAGAACTCGGTGGGGGACCTGCTCGACAGTATACAGGAGTATGACCCAAAGACGCGCTTCTGGGGCAGTTTTGGAAAACTGCCCTTTTGTGCCAAGAGTAAGTATTATTTATATATATATATATTTATATATGGGTCGTTCTCTGAAACTGTATACGATGTCCATGTTACGATGGACATAATTAATTCTTTCTTTTGCCTTTCGTTCTGGAGCCTATCACGCACTCTTTTTTTAATAGAAAGTCAAATAATTATTGTTGCCTCTGTGTATTAAGTATGTAAGCAATACTATATGTATTTAGTCTATCCCACAACATTTTAAAAGAAGTATGTTTATATGATTTTGTGCAAAAGTGAACATTTACATATTTACACATTTACATAAAAATTGACACAAACTTTTTTCAAGTTCATTTCAACTTTTTTCTTATAAGACATAATTTTGTTTTCTTAACTGTAATCAATGAAATGTTTGAATGTCTTCTGTAGGTTAAAATGGTTTTCTGGGTTTCCATGTTCTTTCTTTCTTGGTTTCTTTTCCTTCCTTCCTTCCTTCCTTCCTTCCTTCCTTCCTTCCTTCCTTCCTTCCATCCATCCATCCTTCCTTCCTTCCTTCCTTTCTGTGAAGTTTTTCCCCTGTTGCAAGTATAGCTGGTTTATTAATAAATGCGAGTCGGTACATACACAATGATATCATTGTTGTACATTGTTGCAGATGTCGGAAGCTGTGCGCTTACAATAAAGGAGACTCCGGACGGGTCGGAGGCCACGGATAGTCTGGCGGAGGAATACATTGCAATGTAAGTGTTCTAATGTCAGTCAGTCAGTGAGTCAATTACATCACGTCAGGTCAGTTACTCAGTGAGTCAGTATGTCAATCAATCTATCAGTACAACACGTCACTCAGAATGTCACATCAGTCACTCAATCAGGACATCACGTACGTCAGCCAGTCTGTCAGTACATCACGTCAGTCACTCAATCAGTATATCATGTCAGTCAGTCTCTCACTACATCACGTCAGTCACTCAAACAGTCCATCATGTCAGTCACTCAATCAGTCCATCATGTCAGTCACTCAATCCGTACATCACGTCAGTCACTAAATCAGTACATCACGCCAGTCACTCAATCAGTACATCACATCAAGTCACTCAATCAGTCTGTCACTTTTTTTGTGTGTCAGTCAGTACATCACGTCAGTTACTCAATCAGTACATCATGTCTGTCAGTCAGTCTGTCAGTACATCACGTCAATCATTCAATCAGTAAATCACATCAGTCAGTCACTCAATCAGTACATCACGTCAGTCAGTGCATCATGTAACATCATGTCAGTTACTTAGTCTACATCACATCAGTCAGTCACTGTCAATTTGTCAGTCAGTTGGTAAGTGCATTAGTCACTCAGTCAGTATGTCAGTCAGTCAATGAATGAATATATGAATGAATATATGAATGAATGACATCAAATATGAACTTGTCTGATTTGTTATGCATGTGTATTTCTGTACAAGAGTCATAGAGGCTGTCATGTAACCTTCACACCTGCGGTTTGTACTCGGCAGATTCGAGGACGAGGACTCGTACTTGTATGACTCTGACGCCATCGTCAGTTTCGAGAACTACATGCCACCAGGTAGGTTTGTTTGTTGGGCATGTTTGCACTTCAACTATCTCCAAAGCTAACCCCCTTAAGGTCGCCTGATATAGTGCACTGAGATCACAGACAAAGTATGAATGTAATGTATGAATGATGTCACGGGTAGGATTCCCTCATCACATGATCTAGAAGGGTTCACTGAGGCGTTTGATAGCAAGACTAATGCACTTACTAACTGACTGACATATAAATACGGAGTTGAGCGCCATCTCTGAACCCTTTTGCTTTGAATCATCCCATTCACCCTATTCATGCGCGACCTAATTCGTCATCAGAACGAGGCTGAGTAAGCGTCGGTATTGGAAATGGCCATAAGACACTACTGTGTGCCGATGTGTATGAACTACTACAGAAATTAAAGGAGTAAAATTTGAAGATATTCACTTTTCAAATATCATATTCATTTTTGCATACCTTTTTTCTATTTATTGGTCAATTTTCATGAAGATTGAGTGATGAGCAGATGCATTTCAGTAGGCAATATCAACAAAGTCACTCACCTTAGCTGCCAATCTTTCCTTAAATTCAAAATTGCATAACTTTCTTAATATAGATATATTAAAAAAATATATTTTAAAGCTTTTATTAATTTGTAATTACTAAGACTAGTTGTTTAACTGTGTTGCACAGATAGCTATGCTGACAGTGCTGCATTACATGATACCACCATAACTATGTAGACTTGAAGTTGACAGTCACATTGTAGTTAAAGAATGGGAAAAATCACCATGCAAGAGTCACCCAATCTTCCTGAAAATTGGCCAATAGATAGAAAACG
Source organism: Branchipolynoe longqiensis (assembly GCA_030323885.1). Classification (NCBI taxonomy): domain Eukaryota; kingdom Metazoa; phylum Annelida; class Polychaeta; order Phyllodocida; family Polynoidae; genus Branchipolynoe; species Branchipolynoe longqiensis. The sequence goes on along the minus strand of CM059191.1, from coordinate 60,718,534 downwards.
GGTATGCAAAGATGAATATGTTACTTTCAAAAATGAATACCCTCAAATCTGAGTGATTTCGAGAGGTTTTGGTCGACAAAAAAGTATTCACATCACTTTACATCCAGCGGCGCCTCGCCGATGCGTAAGTGCCCTCGGTCTGGTTTCAACATGGCCACGGCGTGAATAGGGTGAATTGGTAGAGAATGTAAAAAGAAATACCGAGATGGCCGCAGAAAGGTTTTGGTTTAACTTTAAAGCATATTAATCTACATGATTTCATAACTTATTCACTCCAAACGTAGCAGTAAATAAGCAATGAAAAATAAGCATTTTAACTACACATTTAGCAGTTTAGATTGAAAATTGATGTGGTTATTTCCATAATCCAGCCTTCCAACACAGAGACAGCAAAAGCAGCCAACCTAAGCACTCTCCCTCCACATATTCGATTGCATAAACTGAAAAACAAGGCAAATGTGTGCTTGGAGAGCATTTGTTGAAGTACATCTCCAGTCTCAGCGGCATATACTGGATCTCTTTAAAATAGCAACTAATTCTAATTAATGTAAAGTAGGTCATAGATCCTAACCTAATATATTTATCTATAAAAACTGTGTGTACACTGCAGAAATCAATAGATTATGTAACTTTAAAACAACACTGGTTGGTGGTGGTAGATAATCAGACGCTTCTTTCGTTTGCTTTCACAGGATGGGACGTATGACGACTGTCTCGCAATCTTCTGACATAACAGCGGAAGCTACTGACCGCGTGACACTGGGATCACGTAGCGACGTGACGTCATCACGCCGCAACGCCTCAACTCAAGCCTGCAGAGCAACGACTGGCGCCACCTGGAGCCTACCACGCGCACTATTCCAATGCGGATGATGCAACGTTGTAACTGGGCCGCGTTCAGGGTACATCTCCGAGTCGACTGCGAGTCGGCTCCGCGACGTCTTTTGGCCCTATTTGCATTCAGAGACGTCTTGCTTTTCAGGTAGGAGGCAAAAAGTGCCTCGGAAACGACCGCCAAATTCAGTGGTTTCAGCCAATCAGAGCTGTTCTTTTCAATTGTAAATGGCTGCCCCCTATGGAGGCAGCCATTTTCGAGGCAACTGACTGCTTTTGCCGTTCAGACTAGCGCAATGTCTGGAATTTCTCCCAAGACGCCTCCGAGGCGCACCCTGAATGTGGCCCTGGTGTTCAAATGTGATCTCTCTTGTATTCCGAAGCATTGTGGGTACTGATTAATGACTAAGTTCATGCTTTGCTTTGACAGCACTGATTGGCCACTCAGACTGTCGGCTGACAAACACACATGGTTCAAGGTGTGAGCAGATGGGGGTTGCATACAGTTCTTGGTAGTTAACTGATTTACAAATAGAAGCCGAGTTCGATTTGCCTTTTGTGTGAACACTATAAATATGTGCGAACAATTTCTCTCCGCATCATATTTTTTTCATACTAAGTCTTTTATAATATCCACTTTTTTATTTTTTGCTTAGAATTTGAGAATTTCCTTTAAGCATGTGCTGACAATTTTGTATTTAGAATTTTTTTAATTTCTGGATATACCCCTGGATAAGACCTCTTTCCGGTATTGCAGGATCACCATGCATCCTTTCCCAGATGAACAATAATGATGTCAATGAATTCTTTATTTAATTCAGGATTCAGCTTTTTTTAAATACAATGAATTTTGGAGGATTTCTTTTTTATAGGTGCATAGTCCGATGGTTTCTTTTTTCCGTCATTTTCTGATAATAGCTTGATCCTTATAATCGACCTTACTTCAGTTTGAAGTAATATCGCTTTAATATGACTAACTTAGGAAATATTTTAAGTGTAAAACACGCACCATTTAATTTGGCATGCTTGTCAAAACTGACTCCATAGGCGTCAACAAGTAACATCTTCTGTTAAATTGCCTGAGTGTGCCCTTCTATGTAGCAACAAACACCCGTCCTGATATGACCTTAGATGTTCCTAGGACGTAAAACAACAACAAACAAACAACAAGCACAAACTTAATAAGTGCACCAGTATCTAAGTTAGATATTTAGGTTTAAATCCAGATTTGACTTTTGAAAATCTGATGCTTTTATCGGACTATGCAGTTGTAAAACTAAATTAATCTGCTCAGTGTGAGCACCCACGGTCAGCTCAACTAGTCGGTCCGACTGAAGTGGCAAGTTGGATGCAGTCGGGTGCTGTCGGTCCAGTTAAAGTCATAAGACAGCTTGTCATTTCTCCTCACAATGCCTCGTATATGTCCAGGTGCATATACTAGTATCTCTGATGCCATTTAATTTATTGCTTTGCAATCCAAAGCTGATTTTAGTACTTTAGGCGCCAGCACCTATCCCAACGCAAAGAGCACGTACGTTCAGACTCGTTCTTGTCTGGTTGTAGACTACAAAGACAATGCTGACAGTTTTCTCTAAAGGGAATGCCCTTTTCTGGTGTATCTGTATTTTGCTCAACGTTCTCATTTGTTGCGTACACACCTGTGGGATCTTACTAGTGATGATGTATTTGGGCATAGCCTGTAATATCCTAATTTGTCATTGTGAAATTCTAACATATGTAGATGTATGTTTACTTGAAAAAGGCCATCTGTGAGTGTGTGTGTGTGTGTGCATATATATATGTATACTGTATATCCCACAATAGAAGCATGCTACCCAATAGAAGCACCCCCCCCCCCACCCCCACCCCCCCGTTTTAAGATTGAAAGTGCACACAAATTTACGATCATATTCAGACTCAATCAATCAATCAATAGTTCCGTCCTCTAGTCAAGGGTTGGATGCAATGGTTCTCCACTTGTCCCGATGGTGTGCTGTTCTGATAGACTGAGAATAATTCAAGCCTGTCCACTGTGAAATATTTGTAAACCATGATGTTCTTGGTCTCCCTCTCCCTCTGCTGCCATTCACCTTCCCTTCCAACAGACTGAATGCACATAAAATAAGACAATCCCGCTTTATTTCAGAGGCACGACAAAAACAAATAAAAATGTATAATCGTATTCAGACTGGATGCACATAAAATAAGACAATCCCAATTTATTTCAGAGGCAACGACAAAAACAAATTCATGAAATTCTTTAACTTTGAATAGACGTGCATCCATGTGTCTGCACTCGCGCAGTGTGCGACTATTGGGACATGTACGGTGTATATATAAGATATATTTATATATGTATATATATATTTCCTCCACTCACTCTATAGCTACATAGATATCCATGTATATGTATACAGACATATATACATATATGTCTATATACATTATTAATATCTATTTCCAAGTAGATCTACAAATATAGGTATACAGTAAAACCTCTAAATTGACCGACCATGGGACCAATTTTAAATGGTCCATTTACGGAAGTGTTCGGTTTAGGGAGTTAAATATTTTTTATTATTACAGTGGTATTGTATGAGCGATCCTTTGGGACCCAAATAATGCGATCAATATAGGGGAGTGGTTTATCTGTGGAGGTGGTCAGTTAGAGAGGTTTACTGTATATATATATATATATTTATATATATTTGAAATCCAAATAGAAAAGATTGAATGTAGCTATCAGTGAAGCGAAAAGTTACAGACGTAGGTGGCGCCAGTAGTGTAAGTGTAGATGCAAAACTACCATAGGCTAGAGGGATATACAAAAATAGGAGCATACCTTTAATATCTATTATTTATATGCACATCATGCATTGTATGTATGATATATATGAAGATATATACATTTGGGAAAATATAATCATATATATTTATTTAATGTTTAAATGGCGTTGATAATACAACCTTTATGATGATATCCATGAAAATGACCTTTCTTACTGACATGGTCTGAAATCCCCATCACTCACCCACTCACTCACCCACCCACTCACTCACTCACTCACTGTGGTGATATCCATTGTCCAATGAATTGACTAGTCTGATAAAAGGGGCATCACACCAAGCTCACAGTTGATATATATTTTTTGGTGGTTTTCTTGTGGTCAATCTAAATGTTCAAATACATTAAAATGTCATTTTTGGTCAAATAAAAATTGCGAAAGATTTGTTAGCTTTGTAAGGAATTTACTAACCTGTTAGCACCCAATACAGTTCAGGGATGAAACATCTCCGCGGTTTTGCGGATTTCCGGGATTGTTTATGTTCACAGATTAACATTAAACAAAATCCAAAAAAAATGCGATGTATATGACCACAGTTGGGTGGTTCAAATCCCGTTCTTATGACCTTAGATGTAGTTAGAACATATCAAACCTAAACAAGAAAGTGTTAGGTGTGGGAAATAATACAATCACAACAAGGCTAGTTGAAACCTGACTTCCGGTATTTTTCCGCGATTCCCTGACAGTGCTAAGCCTATAGGAGAAGATCCACGTTATCGCGGAAATTCGTCGTCTGTGTAATAATTTCGGCTTGTTTTCCGCGTTTTTTTGCTGGATACCACTTTCATCCCTGAATACACTGGGGTTGGATCTGCTAGAGCCTCTTGACTGAATTTACCTCGGCTTCAACAATATCCATCACAAGAGGCTTTATGCCTCAATCAAAAGATTCTAATATATTCTAATTAACTTACAAAGTGCAGGGCAATATTTGGAACATTCAACCATGTTCCTGTACTGCGTGGGGTTTGATTTCCATATAAATACAGAAAGTCTCTCATAGGCTTAGCATTGTTAGGGAATCACAGAAAAAAACGGAAGTCAGCTTTCATCCACCACCCATCTAACACTATCCTGGCTCCATTCCTTTGATCAGTCAGTACATAGAGTAATCCACTGTCATTGTTCAGAACGTAATATCGCTCACCTTGCCATCGATTTTTGCTCTTCTCCACAATCAATTTCATCCCTGCCATTAATACATCACCCCATAATTCGGAAAGAGATCAGATAACAAGTAGTTTAAATTGAGTTTATTTAAAGAAAAGGTAGTCAGCAACCAAGTAATGGTCTATTGAGTTTATTTAAAGAAAAGATAGTCAGCAACCAAGTAATGGTCTATCAATGTGTATCAGTAGGCGACTGTGGCCTGAAGTTCTGCACACTGACTTGTGCGTGTCATCATGTATCAAAGTTCAAGTACATTCCTAAGGAGGAGAGGAGAGCAGGGTATGAAGAGGAGGTCCCCCCCCCCCCCCCCCCCCAATTAAGTGGGTGGGAGGGTGGGGAAGCGAAGTGTACAGCAGGAGCCACGTACAGGGGCAGAATGAAGAGAGGAAAGTGACAGTGCCCGAGGAAAGCTAGAAATAGAACAGCCTCGATTTGCAATTACCCATGTTAGCCTCGGGCCAACATGCACATTGACAATCTTGCTTGCCATTGAGATACAGTGTACATATATTGAGACCAATTCACATTGAACTGTTGTAAAAGAACATATCAAAAGTTACAACTTCAGTATTTTCCCCCTTTAAGAATGACTAGAAGAAAATATGCCAAAGTGTGATTTAACTAAATTTTCTGTTTAACCTTTTTGTCCACTTGTAAGTTTGAAATGCTTACACTTTTTACTTATTTGAACTGCTTTCATATATTTCCATATACATGTCACCTGTTAAACCTCGCATGTTCTTCTAATGTCACCACTAATCACATGTAACCATCTTGTTAACACTCCATCAATCCCCATTTCCTTCATTCAAATGGTATTGCTTTTACTACAGGTGCGAGAGGTGTGGGTTCAATTAGAGGTGACAGTTCCATCAGAAGTACAATATATAAAAGGTGGGGCTGCTTTAAAAATGAGGCTTTTGTTAGAAGGGTAACTTCTATTAGAGACAATAGTTCAATACAGTCTGCAATACTCTGTAAATATAAGTATCGTACCAAATATATAAGTAATAAAACATTGCACTGTACAGCCACATTTAGGCATGTAAACAGTATTGCTCTGTAACAGCTATTATAAGAACAGTGGACTTTGTACAACTGTACCTGCTTGGTAATAACAACTACGGATTTAGTAGATTAGCACTGTATATATATATAATGTACATCTTAAGACAGTTACAAGTTGTGTCCCCTCAAACCCACGCAAAATATGTGTGTGGAGTCGGGGTGGGGGGTAAGCGCCTCCACTTCCCGGTTCAGGTCTAAAAATAGATGAGATTATTGTACGCTCCGTTCACAATAACAAGACAAGACATTTGACATAATATAGTTGTATGAGTAATTCCTCTTGCTGGTACCTCTAAAGGCCCCTCGGTTTATTCATGAAGCAAATCCGCATTTGAACCAAGTTGAAGCCCGGCGCGCTGCTGCCGCCAGATGTGGGCTGCCAGCTAGGCAGGCCCGACTTCAAAGCAGCACACTGCTGCACAAACACATAGAATACACTGTCCCACCGAACCGTGCTACCAACTACTAACCGACACTTTGCTGAATAATATATACTTACACTTAGACTTATCCTCTTCTGCTTAATGGAGCAGTCACACTACGACGTGTTGGCCCGGCGTTGGACAACGCGTGCCAACGTGTTGTGCTTTTGGTCGAAACGTCGGAACCCGCCGGCAACGCGTTAGCAACGCGTTGCCGGCGTGTCGGTACACTATGATTGACAGGTCGCTTTGATACAACGCGTCGGCGCGCGTCGCCCAGCGCCGAAAGTTTTGTACTTGCACAAAACTTTCGGCGCTGGCCGACGTGTTGCGTTACGCGTTACGGGCACGTTAGCAGACCGTCGAAACGCTTTACCAGCGCGTTGGCGGCCCGCGCGTAGCACGTTTAAAAAAGTCCTGGAAATTTCCCACAAATGCCACCGGTGCGTCAACGCGTCGGTAACGTGTTGCTGGCGCATGTGGACGTGCTGCTGGCGCGTTTCGACGTGTTGCTGGCGCGTGTCGACGTGTTGCTGGCGCGTCCGCGGCGGTGCGCCGGCGTTCTGTGAATGCGTCGTCAGCGTGCTGGCTTTGAGTATATAATGATATAGATTTACTTCTATGGCCTTACCAAAGCACCCGATTCTGACACCCGTTCGTCAAACGCCTTTCCCACGCACACAACGCGCTGATGACGAGCCGGCAACGCGCCGACAACACGTCCGCAACACATTGATTGACAACACGCTGGCAACCCCCGTGGGAACCAGGTGAAATTGGGTCAAGCGGCATTGTTTTTTTTTCCCACCGGCGGAACACGTTGGCGGCGCGCCAACAACGCGCCAGCAACATGCTCCCAATACGTCGAATTTTCTCAAAACACGCCGAAAAGTTTGACGTTTCTCGACGCGTTGAATATATTTAAGCGCGTTGGCGGCACGCCGGAATACACGTCGTAGTGTGACTGCTCCATAAGAAATTAGGCATCAATGCCTGTTAGCAGGTTTGGCCTGTCTAAGTGGGACCTAGTGAAATTATAGTTTTCGTGCAGCGAGCGCTGACTGTAGCGGTAATTTACCCACTGCTTATCGAGGCGTCCTTTGAAAGAGTTTAAGCTCTGGGTGTTCACTACATCAGCTGGTAGTCTGTTCCAAGTGTTCCTGGCTCTTTCAGTGAGGAAGTTTTGACGAACTCGCTTGTTAGTCCTGGGTTTGACGATCTTCTTATTATGCCCTCTGGTTATCAGACCATGTGTTGTCTCGAGTATGATGTACTGCTGAGGTGTTTGTAGATCTCAATGAGGTCTCCGCGGGCCCTTCTGTAGTACAGGCTTGGCAGGTTTAGTGCTCATAGTCGGTCTTTGTAAGAGAATTTCTTCAGGGTTGGTATATGCGTAATTAGTTACACGCCACGAAAGCTGTGTGGGTGTACTTGTTGGTCGTCTATTTACAATTACAGGGTCCGTACGGGGCTTGGAAAGTCTTGAACTCTATTTGGCCCATTTCAAGGCCGAAAAGCGGAACGAATAGACTGGTTATCTAGCGAAAACGGGTAGACTGGTTATCTATGATTGATATCGAATAGGCCTTGCATTTATTTAGGCATTTAAGAGATATGATGCAAAACCCAATGCAACTGCATAAATTGTAAGATGTGTGTATGTGTGTTGCATAGCGTCTTATGCGAGTCAAAGGATACGGAAGAGAATTATATTATACTCCCTAAGGCCCAACACTGCACCAGTGGCGCCACCTTCGGCCCACCTCGCCTCCACTGAATGTTGATCAGTGTCAGTCACACCGGAGGATTTTTTAATGAAATATTAAAATGTGAGGTATCCATTATTTCCATATGTAATGAGCCGCTCTGCTACATTTTGTGTACAATGTCGAATACACTTCAGGGGATGTCTTCCTATTTACATATTATTTTGATCTCAGAGCTCAACGCCATTGTTTGATGCCTCAATGCATTTATTATGATCTCTCCTGCATTATCTCTTCTGCCTATTCACTCCCCATATTATTTTGTGACGTGAACTTTCCTTTTCAACCTGATTAATAACTCGAACTGCTTCTATTTTCGACTGTTAAACATTGGATGTTCCATTTTCTGGTAGGGTCTTTTTCTTTATTGTGTATCTAGTCCCCAACCCCCCCGACATTTTTGTTCCTTTATTTCTTTTAATACCATGGCTAGAGCACTTGATAGCGAAAACATATTTCCACCAAATCTCTGAAAAATGTATCATATTTGCATCAAGCCTAAAATGTACAAACGAGTAGTGAAGTTTTGTAAAACTACGTCCCATATTTCACATCAAATATGAGTGTATCTATTACACACTTTGTAAGACACAGAATCTTGCAATACACACACCCGTATGTATAAGATATGACACTACTTAGACTTTTTCATCTGAAATCCGATTTAATATAACTCAGAAGGCATTCTCCATTTAAAATAAATTCCTCCCCTAACCGCAATTTTCAACTAATAACTTAAAAATATAATCTATAAGAATTTTTATTTATGTTTTTTAATCAAAGAGAATCTTCAAAACAACAAAATCCGATTTCCATCGGTCATCTGAGCGCCTAACACAGACTGAAAATAGTATTTTGTCATGCTACATGAATTAAGATTTTTCTCACCCAGACCTCATATTGACCATAAAAGCCATCCCATACCGACAACTGAGTCTCCAGGGTGCACTGAATGTAAGACTAGATACAAACTGCATACAGCTTGAAGTCGAGCGTTATAGCGAATTAAAATGAAATTATGTGCATAAAGCCCTGTGTGTACAGATTATCAATGGGGAAGTGTCATACGGACTGTTCTCTCATGAACATGGTATGCCAGGGTTGCCCACCCTTACGGTTTTGCCATAAGATGTACGATATTTTATGTCCCATCATCACCTTACGCCATACAATACCATTAATATAGTAATATTATATCAATCTTATGGATTATTGCGGAGAACAGTGAATGTAGCGCGCTATCATAGAAAAGAATGTAGAAATCTAATCACAGATGTGTCCAAAATGCACCACAGAGCATCAAAGATTTTAACATTTTTCTGGGAGACTACTCCTCCCCCCATCACCCACACGTGGCTTCGCACCACAGGGGTGAAGCCACTACCACCTCTGTCCCCTACCGTCTCTGTCCTTCACTATATGCCGTACAGTAAAACCTCTAAATCGACCGACGATGGGATCGACTTTAAGTGATCCGTTTAGGGATATGGTCGGTTATGCGAGTTTTTCATTTCGTTACTACGGTATTGTATGGGCGATCGTTTGGGACACAAATAAAGCGATCGATATAGGGGAGTGATCGATCTGTGGAGGTGATCGGTTAGAGAGGTTTTACTGTATATTTTGAACCATTAACCACATGTTCCTGATGACCAAACTTGATAGGGTTCTTGCTGTGGAGTTGGTTCTAATGTACATTGCAGTGAATATTTTACATTAGATGAAATGCACGTCCTGAATATGTGTTCACCAATTCCTCCACCCTCTGACACCCAAACTACAAAGTACTGACTCTTGTCAGTGGGTTTGGGGGACACATGTCTAATATGGGTATTCTGAGTTCTGCTGGGTCGCAGCAAGGAAAACTTCTCTACAATGTACATTAGAAACAAATGTAGGTCAGGAATCTTACCAAGTTTGTTCACCAGGAATAATGCAAAGTAAGTTTTAGTGCACCAAATCTGACCTGTGTGTAAGCTGAAGCTTTGACCTGGCATGATGGGTCGCAGCTTCAGTCCTTCTTGAGTAACCAGTGAAACTAGGTAGCCTGCTGGGTCCCAGCTTCTATATCTCGGAGTACCTGTATTCCATGCAACTTTCAATAGTACAGTATCCTGTTAAAGTTGTCTATGCAACACGACTTCCAATTGACAATGTTCTGGTCTACAACACAGCAACACAAATGAACAGATCAGGGATGAAGTAAATGGATTAAGTGACACTAACCGTTCATATTTCTAAACTGTACTTGTATAATAATTAATAAGTAAACCTACATTACCAATCCAGAACACTTTACAAAGCCTGTTTTTTTCTTTTTCTTTTACTGAGCCCATCAATGTTGTGAATTAGGACACTGACACTTGGATCTTTGCTGTCCACCAATACTGCAAATAAAGACATCATATGACACACTTGGCTTTTTGTTGTCTATCAATATTGCGAATAAGGACACTGTAGGACACTTGAATGTTCACTGTTCATCAGTGTTGTGAATGACGAGATTGTATAAGATTCGGTACTTCAGGATTCATCAATCTTGTGAATGACATCTCGATCGGTATCCGATGCATAACATTTAAATTTGTTATGGTGTCATTACAGCTGTTATAGGATTGTCTATATGTGGTCTGCTTAATTTGTTACTGGGCGCGGTGGCCGAATCGGTAGAGCGCGGGCCTCGCGTGCGGAAAATCGGGAGTTCGATTCCCGATCGAGTCAAACCATCAGGTCATGGTGCCGTGGGGCGGCACTATAAAATCGCCATGAGTGCACCCTGTCACAAGTCGTTACCCGTCTTGATGTGACCTTAGGTGTTGCTAGGATGTAAAATTCCAACAATCAACCAACCAGCTTAATCGGTTATGGTTATGAAGTTGGTTCTTTCAAGATGAAGCAAATATTATATACTTTGTTTGGATATGTTAGCAATTAATTTATTCTCATTGTAACAGTTTTTTATGTTGTTAATTAATCATAGTTTGAACTGATATTTTCAAATGTGTCGCTTCTTGACACAAACAATGTCATAACATCTGCAAATAACAGATCTGGGTATTTCCATAGTTATTTCATGTGGTTAAGAAATCTGTCCATTTACTAGATTGTGCAAGTATGCCTATCTGGTAGTGGCTGATTAACTACCACCCGGGCCTATATCACATCGGGGCTGCATTCAGGGTCCGTCTCGGAGGTGCCTCAGCGATGTCTCGGCAATGCTTTTTGGCTTATTTCAGTTAAGAGTGCGTCTCGGAGACGCCTCCCTTTTCAGACTGGAGATGAAAAGTGCCTCGAAAATGGCCGCCGCATTCAGTGGTTTCAGCCAATCACAGTGCAGCTTTTCCATTGCAAATGGCCACTGCCTATGGGGGTGGCCATCTTTGAGACAACAAACTGCTTTTGCAGTTCAGACTAGCGTGATGTCACGGCTATCTCCTAGGCGCCTCCGAGACGGACCCTGAACGCGGCCCAGGTGGGTGTAGGCATTCATATAGATAAAATCCCCACCCAGAGTAGGGGTGAATAACAACACTCTAATCCCGAGCAAAAACTGCTTTAGTATGACTCAAGTATAAAGTATAAGTTTGGAGATGTTGGTTCAGCACATGGTATTTACTATATTGGCATAGTTGAGGAACTGGGAGAGAATGCAAATAAAACTTCCAGGATTATGGACACTGTCACTAGACGCTCGTGGTTCAAATTTTAAAGTCTATACATTGTCCATGTTGCCGGTGTCAACTATAATAACTAATGCCTAATCTTATAGACTAGCTAATATAGTGAGGAGAAAAGAGAATTTGGAACATCTTCTCTTCTTAGTAAAGACGACAAATAACAATACACATATATGTACTTATAACATATATTCTCAATTACAAAGTGTACAGTTACATATAAATTCTCAATGGTATGATACTACACTCACAACTGTCTGTGTAGTCCATATGGATGATAGATACACTCAGTCCTCTTGGTGCTTATTCTATGTCTCAGTTGCCTTGAGGAGTTGATAGATATAGATGATCCATTGTCTGTGAGCCGTCGCCAACCATACAGGTATTGAGTCTCAGTTGATGATGGATGTACTTGTCAGCCTAAGCAGCAGTGATGTGGGAAAAGGCAGACACCACAGTCACCAATCCTCCTTACGTCCATTGGTCAATATTGTAGAAGCTCAGCAAGTTGAATCTATCCCATAAGCTGTAACTAGCCAGATCAGGTTTCAGGCCTGACTGACTTGGAGATGTTGACGCCTCGATGTCTGGGAGTAGAGTGCCGAGAGTCGATTGGATTCTGGGGGTTGTTTGTAACCTCACAACGGTTACTGGTTGCAGAACTGCAACATTAATAGAGAGGCTCCGATAAATCGGCCCAATCTTTGGTTGAAGACTTAACTTCAGTAGGGAGTGTTGTAGAAGCTGGGGACATCTTTACAACGTTGTAACAGCGAGGTGTTGGGGTGGCAGCGAATCTCTTCGGTCCAGCGGTAGTTGAGCTGTAGGTGTAGTTGAGCACTTGAATCCGGTCAGCAGCAAGGGGTTCGAGGAAGGCGGGTAAAGCAACGAGAACAAGACAGAGAAATCGTAAAGGTGAAGGGCCCCACCCAAGAACACAACTACCCTGGTCAGGGGAAGAAGTATGCCTGGGAGAAATCGAAAGGGCAGAGTCTATGAAAGAGAAATGAGGAGAGTTGAGTCAAAGGACTGTGTCTATTTGCTCTATGGTGACCGACCAGCGAGCCATAGACACGGGCAAAGTAAGAGTAGAAAGTGAAATGCCGGCGTGCTCCCCCTCCTGGAACTCTTTTCAGATATATCAAGGAGGAGGAGAGGTGATAGAGAGAGGTGTGGACAGTGTGTGACTACGCTCCTTATATAGTTGCTGGGTAGGCCAGTCCTAACGAAGAGATGGGACGAGTAGGACGGTCCAAACATGTGCTGTAACCACTATAAAAGGCAAACTACCTGCTAGGAAGCAGTCTCCATATATTCACTGCTCTGTTACACCGGTAACATGCATAATTCAATGCCTTGACCACAGGCCCCATAATGATGCCTGTGATACATGCGTAATAGACTACAGGTATGGCTAATGTATGTTAACGAGATGCAGAGGTTGAGACAAAGAGATATGCAAATGAGATGACGTCATGGAAAGTTGCCGGCAGGTCAAGCGTGCCTAGCCGTGAATAAACCATTCAGTATCCAGAAGTCAAAGTGTTCAGACGTCATACTTTCACATGGTGTCAGATGAGGAAGGATGCCGCCTGCTAATACGTTGCCGGGGTTGCGGCCTCCTGGTCAGCTTGTGGTCAGCCACAACGCCAGGTCAAACTGGAAAACATGGATCAGAGCATATGATATTTACACCACGGCGGCAGGTGTCATATTGAAGACAGAACGAGTGCAATGCTGCATCTTTCTTCACGTTGCTGGCGAGGAGGCGCAGAAGGTATTTGCCAATATGACGTTTGCTCTCGCTGATCAAGACAAGATCAAACCGTTAACTGAAGCATTTCAAGTTTACTGTGTCGGGAAGTGCAGTATCATTATCACACGTTACAAGTTTAATTCACATAATCAAGCATCAGAAAATATGGCTACGTACATCACGGCATTAAGAGACAAAGTGAAAGATTGTGAATACGGTGCGGTAGAGGAGTCGCTGTTGCGTGATCGAATTGTGGCTGGCGTAAAAAATGTGAATTTACGGAACAAATTGCTTCAAACTACTGAGTTAACGTTGGTCAAATGCATAAATATATGTGAGATGAGTGAGTTCAGTTCAGATCTGTTGGAGGACACCAAATCAGACGTTGAAAGTAAAGACATTGATTTCATTCGGAATTATGCTAATGTGCGTACCGGTGCACCGGCGGTTCGGTCAGTGGCGACGCCATCTTGGAAATCGCCATCTTGGAATGCCGGCGGCGCCGGTGCAGGAGAGTTCAGGATCCGCTGCCAGAATTGTGGATATGAACACCGCCGGGGAGTCTGCCCAGCGAAAGGAAAGGCTTGCATTGCCTGTAAGAAGATCGGGCACTTCGGGAAGGTCTGTAGGAGCAGGCTGGGGAGAGTCAACGAACTTAACGTCGAAGCGCCCGACCCTCACAATGCTGAGCAAGACCCGGATCTGGCGAAAGTCAATGTACTGGCAACGGATCTGTTTGTGGGGGCTGTCGACCGCGGTGCTGGTCGGGATGCCGAGCTGTGGCATGCAATCGTTCGCGTGAACGGTTGTCCTGTCAAGTTTAAACTTGACATCGGATCGGAGGCAAACGTGCTTCCGAGGTTCGTGTTCGACAGAGTCGCTCCGGGGAGGCTGATGAACACCAGATGTTCGTTGGTGACGTTCTCCGGTCACCGGATCACGCCTGATGGAGAGGCACTGCTCGACGTCAACGACCGAGTGCTTCGGTTCCAGGTGGTGCCGGATTGCCAGCCTATCTTGGGCAAGCAGGCTTGTGTGACGTTGAACCTGCTGGCGCGGGTGGATGAGGTGCACAGCTCTGTGCCAACGAACATATCCAAGCCGACGAACATTGCCAAACAGACGAACATTTCCACACCGACGAACAGTTCCAGCGCTGGGGCAGAGAAGCTGGTAAGCGAATACAAAGATGTGTTTCAGGGTTTGGGGTTGATCAACGCAAAGGCTGTCATTCATGTCGATAAGTCTGTTCAACCTGTCATTGATCCGCCTAGACGGATCCCGTTTGCCATTCAAAGTAAAGTACGTAGTGAGCTTGATCGCATGGTTGAGTTAGGTGTCATAGTGGAACAGGATGAGCCTACCGAGTGGGTTAATTCTATTACGATCGTAAAAAAAACAAATAAGATTACGATTTGTCTGGATCCGACTAAGTTGAACAAAGCGATAAAGAGAGGGCCTTTCCCTACCAAAACTATTGACGAAATTATTGCCAGAACGGCCGATGCAAAGTATTTTTCAGTTTTGGATGCAAAGACAGGGTATTGGCAGATAGAACTAGATGACAAAAGTTCACGTTTGTGCACATTTAATACTCCGTGGGGCCGGTACAGGTATACCCGCTTGCCTTTTGGCATCAAAACAGCCGGTGACATTTTTATTCAGGAAATGCACCGTGTCATGGGCGACATACCCGGTATCGGGATTGTCACGGATGATATTTTGGTATATGGGTCACCGGTTGAAGAGCACAACGAGCGGCTCCGAGCTGTTTTGGACTAAGCTAGGTCGGTTAATCTAAAGTTAAATGACACTAAATCATTGCTATTTAAGACTACAGTAAAGTATGTAGGTCATCAACTTACCCAGCAGGGTGTGAAGCCTGATCCAGACAGAATACAAGCAATAGTTGACATGCCAGAGCCGCGTGACAAACAAGGCGTCCAAAGGTTCCTGGGTATGGTTGGATATGTGCACAAATTCATACCCAACATGTCCGAGATAGCCAAACCACTACGCACGCTCCTAGCCAAGGACGTGGCATGGCACTGGCAAGCCGAACAGCAGGGCGCGTTTGATAAGTTGAAGGAGAAGTTAAGAACTGCTCCTGTGTTATCATAC
Organism: Branchipolynoe longqiensis; assembly: GCA_030323885.1. Taxonomy (NCBI): domain Eukaryota; kingdom Metazoa; phylum Annelida; class Polychaeta; order Phyllodocida; family Polynoidae; genus Branchipolynoe; species Branchipolynoe longqiensis. The sequence continues at coordinate 60,702,874 of CM059191.1, read as the reverse complement.
TACAACGTTAAGAAACCTATTGTGGTTCAAGTGGATGCTTGTCAGTCAGGTTTAGGAGCCGTGTTAATGCAAGATGGTAAACCGATCGCACTCGCATCTCGTGCGCTTAACGCAGCGCAGTGTGGTTATGCCACTATAGAAAAAGAAATGCTCGCCATATGTTTCGGATGCCAAAGGTTTCATGAGTATATTTTTGGTAAAGAAGTTCAAATTCAGACGGACCACAAGCCGTTGATGGCGATAATGCAGAAACCCATACATAAACTTTCGGCTAAGATGCAGAGAATGCGAATGCGATTGCAGAATTACAATATCCAGTTATGTCATGTGAAAGGCTCTTTGATGTTTTTTGCAGACACATTGTCCAGGGCGCATAGTGCCAAAGTAGGTCATGATAGCCTGTTCGATGACACGTTCTGCGTTGCTGCAGTGGACATGCAGCCGTCGAGTTTGTTGAGTAAGATTGTGACTGAATATGAAAAGGATGTATCTATGTCTATGTTGATCTCACACATTGAAGATGGGTGGGACACTACACGCATACAGACACCACCGTGTCTGAGACAATACATTCCATACAAACACGAGTTAACAGTTGAAAATAATCTTGTAATGAACGGCAATCGGGTGGTGGTTCCTCCAGCTCTTCGTGGTGAAATGATAGAGGCGTTGCATGAGACGCATTTGGGGGTGACTAAGTCCAAGCAGTTGGCGCGGGACTGTATGTTTTGGCCAAATATGAACAAGCAAATTGAGGATAAGGTCAGTCGGTGTGATACATGCCAAAACAACCGGAAAAATTTGCATAGCGAGCCATTGATAAGTCAGCCGATCGCCTGTCAACCGTATGATAAAGTTGGTGCCGATTTATTTGAGTTAAATCATAAGAATTACCTGATAACTGTAGATTATTACACCAAGTTTCCAGAGGTAACGTTGTTGGGCGATACGTCGTCTGTCACTGTTATTGAGGCGTTGAAAGATAATTTTGCAAGGCACGGTATTCCTAGTCAGGTAATGTCGGATAAGGTCCACAGTTTAAGAGCCATGAATACAAGGAGTTTGCACGGCATTATGGGTTCAAGGCCGTGTATTCCAGTCCACAATATCCGCGTAGCAATGGTCAGGTAGAACGGTTTGTCCAGACAGTTAAGGACATGTTAAAGAAGTGTGAGAAAACTGGAGCTGATTTTCAGTTGGCATTGCTGAATTATCGTAATACTCCGTTGCCTGTCCTGAACGCATCTCCGGCGCAGTTGCTCATGAGCAGGAGGTTGAGAGGCAGATTACCTATGGAAGACGGCATTTTGGTGCCTGAAACGCAGAATCCTAAGAGAAGGCAGACAGCCCAGCGGCAGAGTAGTCAGAAAGCGTTTCATGACCGGAAGTGCGGTAAGGCGCACAAGCCTATGAAAGTTGGAGATAAGATAAAGTACAAAAATAATGCTGGGGAATGGAAAAAAAGGGATTATTTTAGGACGGACTGGTGTTTCTGGGAGAGAATATCAAATTTTAAACGAGTCGGGCAACATGTTATATCGTAACCGAGTGCAAATGATTGGAGCGCCTGTGTCTGGGTCAGCGTCAGCGCCAAATGTAAACAGTACGGCTAATCTAAGTAGGTCAGGTCGGCTGATAAGGCCGGCGAGCAGGTTAGATCTATAGGAGGTCAGTGCGCTTGCGGTGGTTGCACCGTTAATATGTGCATGTACAGTTAAGTTTGTTTCAGCTTTTATGTTTACTTGATGATACATTATGGACAATTGGTGACGTCAGGCATTACGGCCAGACTGTTGAGGACTAAGTGCAGTGTGCACTCGAACATTTCCAAGTTAAGTGCGCATATATGTTGATATTGTATATTGTGTGTTTCGTCATTGCTATTTTGTAACATTTCATGTTTCAGAAATACTTTGAGGGGGGGTGTGATATATGCGTAATAGACTACAGGTATGGCTAATGTATGTTAACGAGATGCAGAGGTTGAGACAAAGAGATATGCAAATGAGATGACGTCATGGAAAGTTGCCGGCAGGTCAAGCGTGCCTAGCCGTGAATAAACCATTCAGTATCCAGAAGTCAAAGTGTTCAGACGTCATACTTTTACAATGCCTACCTTAGATACCAAATGCAGTACAGCATTTGGCAACCCTGACTATAGTTGACTTCCGGGCACTCTGCTTGATTGAAATCATTCCTCACTGTTTCACCAAGCTATGATGACCCTTGGTTGAGTTAAGACAGTGATATTTGAAGTACCTGTGTTCGTCTAGGTTGCTGTGTTCCTCTACAATCATGCTTAAAGTGAAATCAACTGGAGCCTGTGTTAGTGGGTGGTTTTCAAAAGAACTCCTTGCCGGGCTAGTCATCATAGAAGTTTGTTGGTGTGTGGGCCAGCGGTTCTTCTGTCGGGTTCACCTAACTCTGTGTTGCGATGTTATAGTGCTTCAACGGTTTCTCGTCGATGGTGGGTGGTTTTTGTCAAGGGGAGGACGCTGGAGGATATTTCATGCCTCCTTGACACTAAATTATCCACAGCTACTGCTCCTTTATTGTCTCATATTAATGTGTTAGAATCGAACAATGTAGATTTGCCATTGTTGATGGGGGAATTGGGACAGACGGAAGTGACGACCGATGACGTCATATGTCCGGCTGAGCTAGTAGTTACTCGCACGAGGAGAAAATCAGGGAGTTCAAATAGGCTGTGTGTAGGTTGTGCTGAAAGTGGTGGGCATGATTTATTTAGGAAAAGGGGCTAACTCAAAGTATAGCGATGTTGCCAGCACGTCTAGCAGTTTAGTTACGTTGAGTGTTGATAAGGAGTCGGGTCGGCAGTTGCCATTGGAACATAGTGATGCTGACGCATCTGACTCCGATGACGAATTATTTAAAGATCTTCTTTGAGTGGCGGGTGCTAAGGCCTGTAAGGCGTCTTATAAAGGTAAATTGTTGCCCCCTAGATATGTTATTCAAGGAGAAAGGAAGGTTAAGGTTTCATTAGGACAGTCGACGTGGGACAAACATTTTTGCTGCGATTTGTCGAATGATTCGCAGAGGTGACATTCCAGTATTATGGGTGCTGAAAGTGGAAGGGCATCTATATACCTTACTTGATATGGTGCAGAATTACACGTGGGAAACGTGTCACGCATTCTCAGAACGGGCGTTTAATATGATAGCGGATAAACAGTTACCGAAAGGGTGGGATGATGATGCTAAGATTCAAGAAGTCAGACGTGATGAGTGTGGTTTGGGTCAACGAATCCATAAAGTAGTTGCTCGGTCATATGTGGGAGGGTCTGGCTTGGAGTTTAATAAAGAGGTAGATGGTCGTCCCTGTACTATTTGGAATAGGGGAAAAATTGTGGTTTTGTGGCGAGTCATGTGATGGATAGTGACCGTTTTATTCACATTTGCAGGTGGTGTGCATATAACAGTCGCAAAAAACATCACAAGGAGCTCGATTGTAGAAGTATAGTTAGGAGTCGTGATGTAAAGAATACTGATGATGTGGAGATGTCTCATCAGAAAACCTCTTAGATGTCGGGCCGAACAGGACGAAACAACAGTGTGTATAGCATTGGAGAAGAGAGTCGGTTGCTCGCGGGACACGGTAGATTGGGTGGCAGTCGGTGGTAAAATTCAAGTTCAACCGTCAGGCCCGGTCGCCGAATACTTAAATCAGGTCAGTAAGAGTGTTGTCGATGGCCAAAACAGTGGTTCGGTTACTTCTTTAAATTATCCTGTTGACTCTCAAGATATTATCTATGACACTGCACTTGTGGAAACTGATAAATTCTGGTAATGATATGTTACCCAGTTTGGGCCTACTGGGGGTTTTTGTTAGTAGGAATTTACGGAAATTATGTAAAGGGTGTGTTATGCCGTTTGGCTGGTGTAGCTGAATTAGTAGTCCTAACAGAAATCTGCGAGGTGGTGTAAGTGGTCAAAAAAGACGGTGGAGTGATCAAAATTCCTTTTTTGAGTATACGCCTGTGTTTAAGAAATCTAATAAGCCTGTTTGGTACAATAATCATCTATGCAAGTGTTATAATAATATGTGTAAGTCTCAGGGTGATGGTAGGAAGGAGAGATCATTTTTAACTTATGTTTTGGATAAGACACCTCTTACAGGGTTTGAATTGGCAACCGGGTTCCAAAAAAAATGGTTGCCATGGTGATGGATCAACATCAACACAAATAAACAAGTCCTCAAAGTTTAATCAAACTTTCAATGCAATAACATTAGCTGATCCAGCCATCAGCTCAGTGCACAGTAGGCCTACATTGGTGTACCTAAGGCAGGGGAGAAACTAGTGCTGGCAGATGCACTAAGTAGGATGTTTTTTTACAATAAAGCAGAATTAATAGCGATTTGGCTGTGTAATGAACTTAAACTAGAAAAAGTAAGTGCTTCTGATAATAAGGTGCTTGATTTGTTTGTGTCAGCTGCTCACAATCCCTCACAGCTCACACTTATGCTTTAGTTAGGAAGCTGGGCATTTATTTCAAAGCAGGTTTGTCAGAAGGGACATGGAGAAATAAGAGGGTTCATTTTGAAGAATATGTTAAGTTTAGTAAAAAACCTAATAATAATCCAAAATACCCTGAGCTGAAAACGGTAATGTTGTATACTTTATATTTAAATGATAAATTAAAAACAGAAGGGGCAATACAAAATTATTTGTGTGGGGCTAAATGTTGGTTGAAAATTGTAGGTGGTAGATGGGAAGTATTTGATAGATATGCATTGTCAGTCATTAAAAAGGGAGTGTTTAAATTATAAAATAATATTGTTAGCTACTTAGAGCTTAACCATTAAAAATAAGACATGTTAAATTAATTATATTAAAATTCGTAAAAATGGGTAAACCTCGTCTTGTATTTGTTGTTGCTGTGCTAATTGGCTATATATGGTTGCTAAGGCAATCCAATCTATTTTATTCCGAGATACTGGGTGATGGCGGTCATACGTTGTTGGGCAGAGACATCCTGGTGCACAAGACACATATGTTAGTGCACATCCATAGCACAAAAACAATCTGCAGACCAGAGGACAGCTACACATCAAGCTACCTAGGGTACACAATTCGATCATCTGTCCCGTACGTGCATGGAATAACTACTGTCGACGTTCAGGTCTGGATGAGGGCGCCCCAGCATTCGTACTCTCGAACGGGGACCCCCTGACCAGTCAACTTCCATCAAATGCATACGGATGATATTGAAGAAAGCCAAGTTCTCCTGGTGACCAATGGTGACGTCACATAGCCTACGACGTGGAGCTGCTCAAGAATATGCTCAGATAGGAGTGTCTCTGGACTATAAAATTATTAGGACACTGGAAATCTAATAGTATATTTAATTATGTGAATAAACATCTTGTTAGTAAAGGACCATCTACTCTCCTGTCCCAATTTTCCTGAGATTTAGATGGTCCATATCCTGTTATGCCTGAGAGTATAAATCAAATTGCTTGATGTGTGCCTGGTGTGCTTCGAGAATATGACCATGATCTACCCTCTAGCTGTTGTCTCCTGTTGTCGATTTCAAGAAGATATAGAAATGCTAAAAAGTAATATAATAATATATCAGGACTTAGACTATATAGTTATTCGGCTATCCTGCAAATAAGTAATAGGAATAGTCAGGTTTATTTCAATAGTATGGATTGTACTATCCTACAAAATTAGAGTAAAATAGATCAAACTAATAGGTTATCTGTACTGATTACCTAGAGTTTGTCTAATTGTTAGCTAGTGATAGACATATCAATGGCTCCTGTAAAAATTTATTAAGCGTAATTAATCAATTTATTGGCCCAAAAAGAATTCCCTGTGTCTGGTTTTGAATTATCTAATCAATTTTAATAGTAGTGGGCTATAGTAGATACATCTCTGAACAAAAGATTTAGTTGTTTAGACCGGGAAATCACAGAGATATGTCTACAACCTAGCCTTCCGAAATTGTTCTAGATGGATTTCTAACAGCCCTGTCCTTGGGACAAGCTGTGGGAGTAACCAGCTTTCACAATAGTACTGCCGTCCGCCAAGAACCAGTTTCCAAATGCGTATGGTTTCCTAGCAACCGTTGCCTAGTTAGTTCCCTTGTGAAGCGTCAGGTAAAGAGGGGAAGCTAGGTAAGTGTCGCTTGGAAAAGTTGGTGATAAGCAGCATATTATTTTCCCATCACCCCATACATGATACAGCGGGTGACACTACCTCAGAAAGGCAATCTAGTAAAGATGCTTATTATTTTTGGATGAGTTTTGTACTTGATATTGCAATTGGTTGGGTTAGCGACGATATAGTGATGCCTATGAGGCGATGGTCTAAACGGTAACTCGAACCGCGAAACATCCACACGTATCAGTTAAACATAATTCAAAGTTGATTTCCTAACATTTCTTAGACGTCGAGTTTGGGTTTGAATTGGTTTGACGGTTTAGTTAGTTGGACATATTAACTGGATCAATCACTCAATAGTTCCGTCCTCTAGTCGAGGGTTGGATGCAAACATGTGGAGTGAGCTACCGGAAGAAGCGGTGGAAGCAGCTACCATGAATCAATTCAAGAATGCGCTGGACAGGGCCTGGGCAAGAGAAACATTCCTGTACGATTTCGAGGCTGCATACCATTAGAGCTGAGAGCTACAAGCTTTGTATAGGCTACCACAAGCCTGCATCAAAGAAGAGAATAATAATAATAATGATAATAATAATAATGGTTTTCCACTTCTCCCGATGGTGTGCTGTTCTGATAGACTGTGAATAATTCAAGCCTGTCCACTGTGAAATATTTGTAAACCATGATGTTCTTGGTCTCCCTCTCCCTCTGCTGCCATTCACCTTCCCTTCCAACAATGTACGGTATACGGTATATTGATACAACTGGTATATTCGACAGTGACATATCGACAAAATGTCATTGGTTTGGATAGTTACTTAATACTAATGTAATGACTAATGACAGTCATGTAAAGGTTAGATGCACGCCCGTTGGAGTTGCCAACTCTTTACAGCTCGCCGACAACATAATATTCTCTTAAATGGCGTCGTACTATTAGAATAAACTATATCGCAATTATCAGCTATCCATTTCGCCACCATATAATATAATTAAACACTGTCGTACACTAACTAACACAGACGCACACACTCCACAGATGCACACTTATGCTTGTTTTCTATTTTAAGGAAGGACTTTCATGTTACTGCAACAGTAACTTTAATCTTTACGATTATTTTACCAGTCTTGTCCCATTTTCAACACCTAATCTGCAGTTAAGTTCTCACTTGGTATGGTATAGTATAAGTCACTGTCCTACAGTCACTGTCCTACTGGACCTGAACTTGTGCAGTCAGGATCAATTTCAGCTCTCAAACTAGCAGCCCACCCACTAGAAAAAAGATTCCCCCCGTAGGCGTAGCCTACTGCAGTAGCCTGAGTAGGGGCGAATCACAACCCTATGTAAAAGCTGGTGAAAAGTATCCACATGCTGGGTAAATGAAATGAGCAGATAAATGTTTAATTCACAACACGGTGGACACAGGAAGTAGTATACAATGCTTCTTTGTTCATCAATTTCATGTACAGTTCAGGTTCGGGTCAATTTTCTGGTGCTAGACTAGATATATACTGATCACTCCCTGGGGACTTCGATCCCCGTTGATGTCAAATATGGACCGGAACTGAATCCTCAACCCTTCCCATTCTCGTTATTAGTTAGAGGTGTGGGTGGGTTGGTGAACAAAGGTGGTGAAGTTATCCAGTTGGCGCCTGGAGGAGTTGTGTGGCCATGGAGGCAGTTCGGTTTGAATTTTGGTCACATGATTTTTTGTCGGGAAAGGTCGGGTCTGACTCCTCCTGTAACGGTGAGGAGTAGTTTCGATGTTGGTGCTAGGTGGTGCCACGGAGGTGGGTGCCCGGTGGTTAGTTTGGGCATTTTACGCTAGGCGGCGTTGAGTCGGCATGTCGGTGAGCACCCCTGCCTCCACCCCGCAAATTAATCATGTTACGATAACATGCACAATTCACGACGGTGGAGACAGGAAGTAGTATATAATGGTTCTTTGTTCATCAATTTCATGTACAGTTCAGGTTCAGGTCAATTTTCTGGTGCTAGTCTGGATATATACTGATCAGTCCGTGGGGACTTCGATCGCCATTGATGTCAAATATGGGCCGGAACCGAACCCTCAACCAAGTAGGGTGGAAAGGGTTTGTGGTCCATTGGTGATCTGTTCCCTAGGAATGTCGGTGTGTATGGCAGCTGAGGTCCATGACCCTAACTCCATAATGTCCCCGAGGGAGGCCCCAAAGGCATCACACGCCTGGGCACCACCTCTCCTAAGGCTGTGTAAGGTGTATCGATCAGCCTGGGGGTTCCCTGTTGCAGTGAGAGCCATCCTGAGCGCTCCCAGGAGTGCTGCTGGGAGGAGTGCGGCCCCACCCAGTGATAAGGACGCTGGGCCAAGGGGGCTTGGCTGCTGGTATCGAACGTAGGCTGCCCAAGCGGAAGCCGGGCAGCAGGGTGATCAAGGGATGGCGGGAACTAGCACCGTGTAGGCCTGTCCGGGTCTCCACCTGGTCTTGGTGGAGCAGACCATGACCTAGATAAAGGATTCACCCGGTAATCGCAGTACATGGTGAATACCAACCCTATATAAAAACGGTCGAAAATGCGGGTCAATGAATTGAGAGCCTAATTTCACAATCTAAGAAGCAACAATTATTCTTTACATATGTCTTATTGATAGCCCGCTACCTTTGAGTTGGAAAATATAATATAATATCTAGTTTAATAAGATTTAAAAGTGAAATTGACGGCATTCTGCGGCCACCATCTTGTCTTTTTGCATTCTCTCCCATTTCACCAACTCTGTGCCTATATAAGTATCCATTTGATACTGGAGGCAGGCATTCTACTCCCTGTTCCATACTAAAGCTATTTTCGCCCGTATTTAGACTACGTTGTCGTTCACCCGTGTACTGCGAGTACCGGGTGAATCCTTTATCTAACTGTGACCGTGAAACCTGAGTGGGTGGGAAGAATGTCACTGGTCAGGAGGGCATGTCCGGGGTCGTTGCGCGCTCCCATGTGCAGTAGGTTGCCTTTTCGTAGGAGCACATGGTACCCTATTAGGAGGGCCGCAGAGAGTACCCAGGCAGTGGGGCCTGCAGTTGAGAGGAAGCCAACGACCTGTCGGATTTCGTCTGGGGTTAGGGCCAGGGCCTGATGTGGGGTGTGCGAGGTGAGCCATTGCACACCTCTCTTCATCAGGAATACTGGGTATGTGCTGACCGGGTACGTACTATGCGTTATCGTGGTTACCCTGTGTGGGGACGTAGCTGGGGTATGGGTGGGCGTGGCCCATGTGGGAGTCGCTGGCTACGGCTGTGTTGTTGTTGTTTACCCCTCCGCCATTATGGTTTATAACATCACCGGCAGGTGGGCGTAGTTCACTATCGGTGCCATGGTGGCCATGTTTGACTGGATCGTTCCTAGCGTCGGTGCAGAGGGGGCCTGCACTGTCATTGCGGGATCTGAGGGGGAGGTGGCACCGGCCAGGCCGTATCCGGGAGAGCTGGTGTCACTGGTCTCAGTGCCACTGACACTCCCGTTGCAGTTGCTACAATCGGATATATCGACACAGGTACAGTTCATGATGTTGTTGGTGGGGGCACAGTGTGTGGGGGTAGCTTGTTTGTTGCTGTGGCCGTTGGCAGTACTGGTGCTGGTGGGGGCCTGGTCACTGCCGACCTCGCTGATTCCACGGTCACATGTGTGATAGTCAGTGTCACCGTCCATTCCGATAGTACTCCCGTTACATGCCCCACCATGAGATTCCCCTTTGCCGTCACCACCACTGTTATATGCATCACTATCAGGGTGACCGCTGGCCTCGCCAATGCTCCTATCACATATATAACAGCCATCATCACTCGAACAATCACAATGTTATTTTCAGAAGGGCTTGTCCTCCAGTGAGCGTCCATGGTATTGTTTACATTGGTACTCACAGTGCTGGGTGGTGCTTGTTGGTCACGTGGGCGTCCTCCTGAGTGATCGGTGTCAGGGGCGGCACCGGTGAGAGGAACGGGTGTCGTGGGGCATTTGTTTACATTCTCACATACTGTAATTTGTCTGCCGTTGGTGGCAGTTGTTTCGTCTGGCTCCTCGTCTATCTGGCAGGTGGGCGCGGTGGAGCCAAAAACCCTGGGATGTTTGCTGGTTGGTGGTATCCGTTGATGTATTGGTTTTGTTGTCTAGGAAGCACTTCTTGTTCATACTCGCGCACTCCTTGTGGCTGTTTGAGCAGTGATACTTGTTCACACACCAGGCACAGATGTGGACTCTGCGTTTTGGATGCTGTCCATGGGACGCCATGAAATCACAGTCGTTGCCCCAGCTTCCCATCGGTCTCTTTGTTAAAGACAGTCTTGGTGTCTCTTTGTTAAAGACAGTCTTCGTGACACCAAGACTGTCTTTAACAAAGTATTAGGTGTGTAGTTGGTGTCTAGGTGTGTAGTTGGTATTAGGTGTGTAGTTGGTATTAGGTGTCTAGTATTAGGTGTGTAGTTGGTGGCCTTTCCTCCAGTATACTGCCCACGCTGGGTCTGCTTTGTCGCCACAAGGGTGCCGACTACACATGCATCCCTCTGCACGTCCTTTATGGCATACTAGTCGGCCCACCCGTGTGGGAGCCGGCCATCATCTATCATATCGAACACTTGCTCATACCAAAGTCTACACGTGTTCCACTACCAGATCGATGCCATAGTCATGAGTTGATGGTGGTGCTCCAGCATGGCCGCTTTCCATGCTTGTGGTACTGCCGAGTCTTTCCCCATCCTAAACAGGGCTGCACAATACTCGGGCAAGGTGCCACCTTCTCACACTTAGTGCCATGTATTACATAAAAATGGGGTAGGAATTTTGGTTTACCTCGTTTACGCCCGAGTGCTGAACCGGCTGGTGCTAGCATGTCGTTGATGGTGTCCGCGCAGTTAGTGTTGTGGCTGTCGTAGTCAGGCGTGGCATACTGTCTGTAACCTGCCTGTATATTACGATCCTCTGTGTAGGATTCGTCGAAGTGTGTTGCATTGTCCACATTATCCCTAACATGGGTAATTCGCAGCGGGACGTAGGGTGGGAGACCCTTCAAGCATCCACGAAGACACTGCCACACCATTTGCCAAATTACAAATTAACTAACTTTCGGGTACTTGTGTCCCTGCCTAGCGTAAATTCCACCTCCTACTCCAGGGAGCTCTCACGCCGCTGCCGCCACCTATCGGCTTAACTTAGCATCATACAAAACCAAATGCTCACCACCTAGCAGAATGGCCCGCCGGCACTGATGTCACAGCACGGCCCGCAGCCCTCAGTCGCCGCTTGGACACAGACCCACAAACTACAGCGAACCAGACTCTGCAGAGGACCCGATGCCGCAAGAACAAGAAGAAGAAACATGCCGAAATGCACTAGCAAGTCGAGAGGGCGCCCACTCTCGATAGTGACCAAAGTGTTCGTCACTACCCCGAAAGGACCCAAGAACTCCCAACCAACTGCATGTACGATCTCCACAAGTGACTCGGACAACAGCCACGCACCGACTACCCACAAGCCAAAACCGTCGATGAGTGGACTGGATAAAATTGAGAAGACCCTCACAGAAAGACTGGACAAGGTGACAAATGCCATCATGACCAGGATTAACACCCTGGAGACGACAAAAGTGACGGCCCCACCTGCGATCGCCAGCCCACCCCCACGCTGGGCAACCGTCGCATGTGGTGCCCGCCAGTGCCAGCCTTAGGCGGGATCGACTCGCCAGGAGTCGGTCGCGCCCTAGGACCCCACACGCTTGCCAGACAGATGCAACCACTACAATCGCCGAGACGACAGCCGCCATATCCGCAGGAGGCACACCCGCAAAAATCTCCATCGACTACTGACTCGGATTCAGACCACAGAGGCTCCATCGACGATCTGTTCAAAGACAGAAGCTCACGTTCATCTAAGAGAGTTAGGATTTTGTTAATGCCCCACACGTTTGTCATCTGCGGTGACCGAAAAGGCAAGGTTGTCCTCGGCGAGAGCACCTGCATGGAGTACTTTAACGCATTGTCCCCGTACCATCAGGACTCATCATCACCAAGTGGAGGGACTACCTTGCCGGCTACCATGACCAGCAGCTACTTCGAGTTTGGCTGGCCCACGGACTTCACCGGAGATGAACCTCCTGTCCCTTTGATCGCCAACTACAAAGAAGACCCCGCCCACATCACCTGGATAGAGAGGTACGTCGACACTGAGCTAACGCACGGGGCCCTCCTCGGCCAACTCACCGACCCTCCCTTCACCCCCTGGGCCCATACGAGCCCCATGATCACCCACCCTAAAAAGAACACTGAGGAGAGGCGGGTCATCGTGGACTTAATCTACCCCAGGGTTTCCAGCATGAATGTGGGCATACAAGACCTTGCTGACGAGGTGACCCACCTAGGTAACACATGCTACCTCTGGTCGGCGGATCTGGCTAGGGCGTACCGACAGCTCTGCGCCTGCCCCCTCTCCATCCCCCTGTACGGGATCACCCTACATGGTAAAACATACTTTAACGTGGCACCACCGTTCGGGTACCGCACCTCATCATTAGCATGTGCACGCACCACCAACGCGATAGTGTAACTGCTGAGGCGGCGCGGCCACCACGCACTCTGCTACCTCGACGACTTTGTCGGGGTGGCCCCATCACTCTTGAGAGCACAAGAAGCCTACCAAGACGTCATGACCCTGGCCGGCGAGCTCAGGATCGCCCTCTCGCCAGCCAAGTGCGTTCCACCAACGAAGAGTCTCGAATGGCTGGGATACGTCATCTCAGCACAAGAAATGGTCGTACGACTCCCCGACGTCAAACTCGCCGACTTCCTCGCCGAATGCAAACTTTAGATGACTGGGCGAAGGGCCTCTCGCAGAGACTTCCAGAGGCTGGTAGGCAGGCTACAGCATGTGGCATGCTGCGTCCAGCCTGCCCGTCGTTTCATGAGCAGGATACTGACAGCACTACGGGCAGCGCCTACGACCGGAAAGCATACCGTCCCTGACGATCTGGCCATGGACATTGGATGGTTCCTCAGATATGCCGAAACAACAAACGGCATCATCCTGCTCCATCCCAACCCCTGCAAGGACTGGATAATCCAGTGCAAAAATTCTTCTTGGAGGAGTACACACCCGACATAACTAGCCGAGCCGGCAGCGGACACTAAAGCCCAAATCCTGTGCATGGAAAGGTGCCTTGAACAGATTAAAGTAAACCACTGCATCGATGCATACAGCCCGCCACTGTAGGCCCACCCCCCTGGGAAGCTCGTAAATTTGCCCCTCTCTTCCCAGGTGAGCCTGACAACGACTGGACGCATATCATTGAGCTACTCAACGCCGGACTCTCCACTGGATCCTAGAGAAACAAGCTACTCCAGGCAAAGTAGTATACAGAATTCGCCAAGATAAGACGCTTCGACCCCTGCAAGCCCACCCAACTGGACATCATGGCGTTCATCGCCCATCTCGACAGAGAGCTCAAGTCACCTGGGGCAGTTCTCAACTATCTGAGTGGGACCCGGGCTTGGACCAGACTGATGGGCGGCTCCCCCGAGGGATTCGACACCTACCCCCTGCAGCTGGTTAAGAGGGGCGTGGCCTGGGCGTCGACACATTTCGCCTCGCCGACCCCGCCCCTCTCTGTGGCACATCTGGAGTCTGTCATCTGTTACCTCAAGGCCTGAGACCCAGCTGCCCTCCTGCTTACTGCCGCCACGCTGATGACACTCTTCACCCTCCTCCGACAGAGCAACGTGGTCATCCCACGAAGTCCGTCGACGCACCACACCCTCCTATGGCGCGACATCACGGAGGAGGCGGGTGGATTTCGCATACACATATGATCCATCAAGACCTACAGATCACATGCCGACCACTACGCCATTCGACTACATCCCATCCATCACTCGCCTTGCTGCCCCGTCGGCGCCTGGCGGCGCTACACTGAAGCCAACCCGAAGGACCCGACCACCCTTGCGTTCACCGCCCCAGATGGGCGCCCCCTGACCGCCTCCACTCTGACAATCGTCATTCGCAAGGCCCTCTGAGCACACGGTCATCCCGACCCGCATTCGGTTACCTTGCACAGCCTTCAGAGAGGAGGGGCCCAGCCCTGCGTGCAGGACGGTGCCCCGGCCGCGGACGTTCGGGAACTTGGTACCTGGACGTCGGATGCGATGAACAGTTATGTACCTAAAAAGGCATTCTTGGCGGCCACTCGGGCACTCTCTACCTTAGCACTGCTAAGTACGGCCCGCAGCCCTCAGTCGCCGCTTGGACACAAACCCGCAAACTACAGCGAACCAGACTCTGCCGCCACCCACCCCACAACTACAAAAAGACAGTAGACTGCAAGGGTTGAGATTGCCAACTGGTCCTTTCACCTGTTTAAATTCTTGACCTGTTTGTAACTGACTAACTGTATGTGCCGAATAAATGCAAATTATACCACACATGTCTCGTGAATTGTAGGTGATCGCGTGAACCAGTGGCGGCTGTTGGTTGCAGGCCGTCGTCCATGGCTGGGGCCGTTGCCAGTGGCGGGAATGATGGTTGGGCGGTTGACGCTCTGGTCTGAAGGGGTGCGCTCACCGTGACCACCCCGTTGTGCATGTCACATGTGGGCACCTCGTCATGCGCCTCCTAGCCTCCATGGTGGTGTCGATCTTCGCCTCCACCGTTGCAAGTAGATGGGTCTTCAATTCGGTTCGTAAATTCTTGATCTGGTTGGTCATGAGAGCCTGTATCGCCTCTAATATCCCATCGCTGAGGCCGGTGGTGCTCATTGATGGTTGTGACGGTGATTGTGACAGTGGTTGTGATAGCTGTGGTTGGCCAGGTTTTTGCATGTGTACCGTGTTATCGGGTGAGTCCTTTGGCTCCGTGTTTTTCGTCCTGGGGCATCCACGCCCTTTTGGTGGGTTGTTGTTGCTTTTCTTTGCTGCATTGCGGGCCGATTTATGTGGGGTCGGCATGATTCCGTCTCGTGGCATGGTGTGGCGTTGCGTTGCATGAAGATATGAAGAAGAAAGGTGGTGAAGTTGTCCAGTCGGCACCTGGAGTAGTTGCGTGACCATGGAGGCAGTTCGGTTTGAATTTTGGTCACTTGATGTTTTTGGCAGGAAAGTTTGGGTCTGGCTCCTCCTGTAGCCGGGAGGCATAGTTCCAACATTAGTGCTAGTTGGCGCCATGGAGGTGGGTGGCCAGTGGTTAGTTCGGGCATTTTACGCTAGGTGGCATCGGGTCGCCGTGTCGGTGAGCCCCCCTGCCTCCACCCCTTGAATTAATCATGTTACGATAACATGCACAATTTAAGAAGCAAAATATATTTGTCACATTTATCTTAATATTTACCTGCTATTTTATATTTGAAAAATTTAATAAAACATGTAGTTTAATGGACTTTAAAAGTGAAATCAACAGCCTACTATGGTCATCATCTTTCTTTTTTTGTTGCATTCTCTGCCATTTCACCAACTCTGTGCTGATATTAGTAGCCATTGAATTCTGGAACCAGGGCTTCTACTTCTTGTTCCATACTAAAGCTATTTTCGCCCATATTTAGACCTTGTTGTCATTCACCCATACTGCAAGTACTGGGTGAATCTTTTGTCTACCCACTACCATACTCAAAAGACACCTGAGAGAGTTGAGGGCCAGACAAACAATTGAACATCACTAATTACGACTGCACCATTTCAGACCTGTCAGCGGTTAGGTTTGATTCTTTAAAAAAAAAAGGATCACAGTATAGGCCTACTGCTTCTCTTCTCTGCATTGTGAATTAGGAATTCATGTGGCTATCTTCGTTACCCAAACAGCCGACATTTTTTCCTGTAGGATTGTTTCGCAGCTCTTCAAGAAACGGGGTTGTGGGATTAATTATACATCGATGTAAATTATTTAATTATTTATAAAGACCTTCATTATCCACGAGAAGTATTACTTCCGATAATATTGTATTATTTCTGGATACCCCGACCGTCAGAGCCCCAGAGATACCACAAAACTCTCCCCAGGTGGGTTCTGACGATGGTCTGTCAGTTAACACCTGATGCCCCTCTCAAACAAACTCATAAGGAAGAAAGGGGAGACAAGTCATGCAAGATTGACAGTAAAGAAGTTGTGCTTTATTGGCATCAACTCCTGTTCACCTACTAGTGACCTATCACCCTGACCCCTTACCTTCTGTCCACACAAAGCCTCATTACTCTAATTAGGATGTATCAGAATCAGTGCCTACAGCCCATTGAACCGGAGTCCCATAGTAATTGCACACAGCTCAGTTTGTATATGAAAAGTGGAGCATCAGACAGAGTGTCTGGGTTCCTGCTCAAGAGAAGAGTGTGTCTCACTCAAGAGTCAGGAGTAGAGTGTGTTCACTTCAAGAGTCCATCCAGAAGTGTGTCTAGAATAATCAATATCAGAATGAGGCTACTGTGGTCAGGTGGGGCAAAGGGGTGCAGGTGACTGGGTCCCCCACAGCCAGCCAATCAGGCACCCCCACAGCCTGGGTGGCGACGCCCTCAATAGGGGTAACTGTCACTCAACCCAGCTGTAGGTGCTGTCCATAATGTATGTATATGAGGCTGGTGTGCTTGCCCATCAGCCCTGTGGTAACAGGTAGTTGCAGACAGTTACAATAAATATCCATATTAAAAATGTCCTTCTCCTCCACTTGCACCCTTACTGGTGCATAGAGGGAACATTTCACCAAACATTAACTGTCTCTTATATAGGAACATCTCGTCATAATCTCGGGCACTATGTATTAACATATATTTCACATAGCCTAAAATGTCATACAGAGAGTGGGGCACCCATTGCTTTTCTATTACATAACTTTGCCCCCCACTCCGTCACCTGAGGATAATCATGCTCTCTGCCAATATATAATTCCGAACTGAAAATCTGTATATTTTTACAATATGTTAGCTGTGACACAAATTTGGTTGTTTCTTTGCAGGACATCAGCATGGGCCTGTTGTCGACCTTTCGAAAGATCAGCTATTTTTGTCGTGGAAACTTCAATATCATTGCACCAACAACAGAAGATGAAGAAAACATACAAGCTAGACAAGAAATAACTGAAAATTCGAACAGTGTGAATGAAATGAATGAAATAAAATGTAAGTATCTTGATTTCTTTTGTTTCTAACAAAGAATCACTATGGCTTAAACACATTAATTTACTCTAATAAAACCAGACTTGTCAACCATCACGATATCTATGGAGTTATTCCGATTTTTAGGCTCTGATTTCACTGCTCCACATGTATTCTCGATAATTCCATGAAAAAAACATGTTTTTGGACAAAATTATGAGTATATAATAATTCTTCTTGTTGACTGTTTTTTGAGCAGAACAAATCATGCATATTAGAATTATTCAGCAGTGATTCTTCAAATTGGCCATGTACACTTATCCTGAATAAAGATTAATATATGTATAATAATGCTATTTTGTTGTTTTAAGTACGTACATGTATGCATCACTATATAGTAGGGATGGATAGAATGATTGCACCAGCATGCATGACCATTTTTTACTAAAGTAAAACAAGAAAACATTTTAGCCTTTTTGAGGGCAGCTGGTTTGTACCACCTCATATAAGCTTATTAAACAATTTCCATCAATGAAAAATAATTTCATGTAGAGTTTGTATTTACCTTGACCAGATTATTATATGATTGTGATTTTTAAAATTCATGAATGTCTATTGACAAAAAAATTGATTGTATGCTTGCACGTGCAAAGGCGATGATTTGAATGAAAAAGACAAACAGTTCTCGCTGTGAATATGGCCTATGCTTCCGACACGCCATAAAACAACCATCAATCAATCAGAGGGTCTAGCTAGGCTAAAGGTTAGAAGTGGAATGATAGAAGTGTGGGTTCAAGTCCCTATCAAGGCACAACCCCATTTGCAAAAACAACCACCACGATAGTATATTGCACATATTTATTTAATAATTTGAAGTTCTAAATATGTAGGAGTATGTTATTGAGTTAAATAGAATCCAGTTGAGAATTATCAACTGGAACTAATCTGAAGTCGATAAATATCCAAAGACACAGTTATGAAATTCCAATATTATGGTGTTAAAACTCGTTGAAGTATTGCAAGTGAGTTTTATCATTAAAAACTTAACTTGCAATAATCCTTTTTGTTAAAAAAAAAGGCGTCGAGATTTGTAATTTATTCAGTATGATATCAACCTATTTGTTAGGTGCCAAATAGGTAAATTGATACAGTAGAAAGCATCAACATTTGCTTCGCTCGATATTGCACAAAGATGATTGAACGATTTTGTTCTGTTTGGATGATGGCTTTTAATGCGTTTTTATTTGTGTTTATTTTTGTTTCATTTTACAATCCGGTAGTGAGCAAACAAGTCTTGATGTTCATGACAAGTCGATGCTTGATGTTCAAGCGAAGAATGAAAGAAAGGAATTTCATTTGAATCCCAGAACGCTCGTCAGAAAATGAATTCCAAAGGAATTTGGGAATGCTTTTTATTATATAAAACTCGCTTCAAGATCTTCCAACATATATGTATAAAGTGTCCTGAAGATCTTCCAACTAAAATCGACCACCATTGTGAAGTTCAATGGGAATCGTCTTCATATATATATATATATATATATATATAACAAAACACCTCTATATATATGATGCGTGTTCATATAGCTCTGTCATATGGATATATGGTGTGTAAATATATATGTCCCGTTCTCACTTGTACAATAAAATAATAATAATATACTAGACTGGGTTTGGGTATATTTTAATATCTGGCTGGGCTAAAACAAAGACCATATAATACTAAGACGGCTCACTCCCTATCTCTCCCATGGTAATGTAAATTTTGCAGTGCCACCCTCTGGTGGGTTTGATCAGCCTGGCTGCTGGTTGGTGTTTCACATGTAAACACACACAATTATATTATACATGAGATAGGTAAGTATGAATACACTTCAATATGAAATTGCTATGAACAAATACACATCATCATCACCATCATCACACATCTTTCACATTCATATATACATTTATACATATAATATAGCACCTGTTTAACCAAGAGAACAGCCAGCACACCAAGTGGTGGGTTTGATCATTTTGATTACACAGTACAGGCTGAGTGAGCCGTCTTAGTATTATAGGGTCTTTGGCTAAAATGCTCTATGTACAAAACTTTGAAATACAGGTCAATACAGTTAAATGGTCATGTCGTCATATGCTCTTGGATGTTGAGATGTGACGCTACTGGAATGGTCCTAATGTCAGAGAGCGTGAATAGATCTATACACGCTCTCTGCTTAGGTTCTAGTCACGCCCCCTTTAGTCGTGCACAGGAACCAGTCGGAACCTCCGAGGGACCAGAGGCAAGTCAGAGAGCGTATATATAAATCTGTTTATATACACGCTCTCTGGGCAAGTGCACTCGCTGCCAACCTACAGTTATACTTATAGCTTGGATATACCCTTAAATCCCGGTGTATGGACAGTGCAGAAGCTCCCCTCCCCCCTTGGGTTACCGATAATGGTTGTTACTACCTTATCTATGATTGCTACTGATTCGCTGATAGCCTTGGTCGCACCAGGCGAGAACCGGTCTGGAGGTAGCCCAGATGCTCCCCCTTGTGTTTATTGTTAGTACTGTATTTACCCTATTTAATTGCCACCTGTACTCACCAGACGGCGCTGTCGCGCCAGGCGAGAGGTGGGCGTGGGTGCGTGTCGAGACGGTCACTGCTGACCGAGACACAAACGAGAGCACAAAATTATGAGTCAATGGTGGACTTATGCACCCACGGCTAGTGGAGATTACACGTGACCTGGCTGGGCATGGAGAGATCTCTTCTATTCTGATCTCTTGGTGGAATAAACCAGGACGCAACACAGAGTTTGAAGCAACTTTGGTGTTACTTGATTAGTCCTCAGGCGGAGTAGATCTAGATAAAAGATTCACCCCGTACTTGTAGTAAACGGGTGAAGATCAGCCTTATATAAAAACGGTCGAAAAATCGGGCTAATGAAATGAGTCTTTATGACAGCCTAATTTCACAATCTAAGAAGCAACATTTATTCTTTGTTTATGTATTCATATTTACCCGCTACTTTTGAGTTGGAAAATATAATAAAACATATACTTTAATGCAATTTAAAAGTGAAATCGACGGCGTTCTCTGGCCACCATCTTGTCTTTTTGCATTCTCTCCCATTTCACCAACTCTGTGCTAATATAAGTAACCATTTGACACTGGTGCCAGGCATTCTACTTCTTGTTCCATACTAAAGCTATTTTCACCCGTATTTAGACTACGTTGTCGTTCACCCTTGTACTGGAAATACGGGGTGAATCTTTTATCTAGAGTAGATCATGCTTCACCACACTATTAGTATTAACTGCTGTTTCGCTGTTGATTCTAACAGACACTTGTTGTAGTGGGACCATGCATCGCTATGGAAACACTGGCCAGGTTGTCTACCCATGTTTTTGGATTCTATGCCTACTCAGTTTGACAAGTATTTTGGAATGCTCTAATTATAATTCCTAATAAATAGCGATTTGAATGTTGATTTGCTATATTTTGACCATATGCATTGATGTGAGTGTCACTTGTCGCATTTTGTTCAGTCTTGTGGCCGCACTTTTGTACATTTATTTTCTGGTGAAAAAAAAATGAGTGGGATATCGTTCATGGTGCCGACGGCCTGGTCTCCCAGCGGAGCAGCACTATAAAAGTCGCATGGGTGCACACTGCCATGAGTGCACACTGCCACACGTCGGTGCCTGTCCTGATATGATCATATATGTTTCTAGGATGTATAACCCCAACAAACATATGTGTGTATCTATGCATTTATCTGTATATTCAATGTATTTCATTCGGCGAATAAAACCAACAAGACATTGATTTCTAAGAAACATTTTATTTATAACATGTCCAAAAACAATAGACATCGCATGTATGAAAATATATTGATTAGTTACTGCGATTTAGATTAATGAATTCACATGAAGCAGAAAGGAATGTTTGGTGTATATATTTACATATTAAAGTTGCATAGTCCGATGGTTTTGAATTTCTGTATTTTTTCTGAGATAAATATGAGATGGATCACTAGTATCTACTTTACATCAGTTCACAGTTACTTTTATTTTAAATGGTAAACTTTTGAGATATTTTGAGTGCAAACATGGAAAATTAGTTTTGGCAAGCATGCCAAAGCTCTGACGCCATAGACTTCTGCAGTAACGGGTTGTGTTAAATTGACTCAGTATTGCCTTCTATGCAGAAACAAAGGCTTAATAAGTGCATCAATATCTAAGTTAGATATGTAAAATCAAATCTAGATAATTGGTTTGGTTTTGAAAATTTGATATTTCACTGGACTATGCAGCTTTAAGCGATTATCTGCAAAGGTATATTTGATATGTTCACACATTTATATCGACATATCACAGTGGACCATCATGTGAAAAGGTGAGTGTTGCTCTCAGCAGTCAAAACTCTTGAAACGAAATTGCTGCATAGCATTGTAAAATATAACCCTAGCTGATTGAAGTCTTCAGTACAAGAGGGGGAAGGGGGTGATTCTAGCTACATGCCTCTATCCCCACCCCTACCCGGCTGAGAACTACCAACCCCCACCACCACCACCAACAACAAATGAAATAATCACTGGCCTAAAGCTAAGATTCCACAAATGCGGTATGCTGTATGTAAATGCGACAAAAATGCATCCGCACCGATCGCTCCATTGAGCAATCCACTTTGCCGTTCACACATTCGTATTCGCATTCATATTCGCTCTCGCATTCGCATTCGCAACCGGAGATATGGAAGCACCGCCGTGCATTTACATGCTTTTCCTTTTTTTTTGTCGCATCCACATTCTCATACCGCGTATATGTAATCTTAGCTTTAAGTGACTCCGTTAGGTGTCACGCATACCTCGGGTGTCATCAATGAAACCAGCGAAACAAAGTCGCCCGCTGATACCAGCGAAGGACATCAGTTTCCAAGCAATCGATGCAGACCTGCCGCTTGGAGCGTTCCCATCGCGTATTGATCCAATCACATTACAGCTACAATAGGTGCTATCTTCTATAAACAGCGCGGCCTTAAAGGGTCATCTTTCTCGTTTCTGATTGGTTGGTCTTATGTAAGCTAACACGTATATTGCCATAACATGTTGGCATTGCAGTGAAAAAAATGTACTTCTAACAATTAATCAGAATTCTAGCAATTAATCATAATGATTGCCAAATTAATCATAATTATTGTCTAAAAATGTATTCCTTTGTTTAAAAAAATAAGCCAATGGGCTATATTATATTGTTTTTTGTGTGTGTATGTCACAGGTATGCAGGTATTGTAGGTATAGCAATACCTCAGAGAGTTTGACGCCCCTGCTTTGCAGAGTTGTAAACCACTGCCTTGTGGTACAGGTCCTTGACAGAACCGAAGGCTAAGGGAGCAAACCCTAAACAGAAAACCATGTCACTGTGGCAGCATTAAGGGCGGTTGATGTATGGAACTCCCAACATCTCCCGACCAGCCACTGCAGGGACAAATAGTTTTGCGCCTGTCTTGACATGTTCTTGCCGGTGTGAAACCTCTATTTGCTCCCCGAGAGAGTGCCGCTGGTAACTTGCAAAAGCCAGCAGCACTTCAACACTTTTGCAGGCAGCTTTCATGAAAAGAGAGCTAAATGGAGAGCGGCAGTCAAGTAATGAAAGCAGTCTTTGTCGCATCGCGACCGACAGCATGATGATGATGATGATGTCTTTATCAGAGTAGCCTATTTCGGGAGTATTTCATGGAAACATGTTTGCAACATTGTCATAAATCTACTCTGTGAAATAGCCTAGGGGGCCCACACTACCATATATTGAGAGCTTTATTGTTTATTCAGCTAATAAATTGGGGCAAATGGTACCCTTTCCTGCGTGTATACTGTCCATGATGATACACTGCTAAGTAATCGCAGTAGTTAAAAAAATACAATACACAAATAATGTCTTCTAAGTTCTAGTGCCTCTAGCTTTCAGCCATCCAATCAGTTACGTGAAAAGTGGTATTTAAGTATATACCAGTATGTCATCGCATCTATGTTCTATAGGGGAATTATCATTGTGATACATAGGCAATCGCTCTGTCGGTCCGATCAAAAATGATGTCAAGCCAGCTGCCCAGTCTGTATGATTAAATCGATTACAATTTCAGTTTTCTACAGGGTCAAGGTTGTTAAGGTTTGTAGGTCAAAGGCTCCTATGTGTTTTAATTAGGGGTTTCTGCAGCGGACTGGAAATAGGCCTAACTTGCTTTTGTTTCGGTAAATACTCACCACAGAAGTCACCGGACCTAAAACGCGACCGTATGCAATAACTTGCTTAATAACATTCCAAACTCAATATTGCCCTCACTTAATCTGAAGCGCTCCATCCCAACATACACTGCTAATTAAAGCAGCATTCATAATATATTGGAAGAAAACATAATTATATCACTTGAATCAATGTCTTAGTTCAAAATTCTTCATATGGAATTTCGCTTCCAGGTTCCAGCCCCAGAATGTGAAGTCTATAAAATATTAATCGTAGTGTCGCAAAATAGATGAGGTATTTTTAACAAAATGGCCGTCGTGATATCGCAAAAGTAAAATTTTCGGGTCCTTAAAAGCCGTGTTCACACGGACAAAATGTGAGGCGCATCACACAAATCGAATCAGGTGAGGCGAATTAGCCGCCCGTTCACACGGGCACTGCGTGATGCGGAAGTGGATATCTGCGCATGAGCAAGTCCAGGCTAACCAGCGCCATTTTGGGTTCGACGATGCTGGCACCAGAGAGTGTGGGTTCGACCTAGATATGTATTTAATGAATCGTATTGGTTTGGAACGGTCAAAACTTCTGCTGGGCAGTGAAACCCTAAAAATAAATGATGAAAAAAATATATGTGCACATCTAGCAGTTTCATAGACCAAATTATAGTATATATCGACATGCTTAGTCCGCATCACGTAAGTCGGTTGCGTCCACACGGGCAAAATTATCCGCATCACAGGAATCGATTCACGTAGACTACCTCGCTTAGGTGGTTTACAGGATCCGCATCACATGAATCGAATCAGCCCTAATCCGCATCAGACATCCGTTCACACGAGAAATGTGATGCGAACTATACAAGTCGCTTTCTACGAATCGATTTACATCGTCCGTGTGAACACGGCTATAGATATAAAAGACATAAGGTCCACTTGTTAACAAAAGAAAGTATCTAAAGTATAAGAAGGTCAGATAAATGCAATTGAATACCACCTTAGTTAAAAGTGTAGTTCATGGAACTTCTTTCTTTCTCCACACATGAATCTGTCTCAAAAGGTGATAATAACTAATTTTGTTGTTGTTCACGTAACGATTGACACAAAACAGCACAGAAACGGTTACACTGAAAACACAAGGACATTTGCTTCAATGTATTCTATTGGGATTATGAAACACCATAAAATAGGATTTAAAGTATTTTATGATTGCATAGTTTAGTTATATTTCCATTTCATTAATCTGGGTTATTAAAAAAAAAATACCATTAAAAAACATGTAGGAATTGTACAGGTAGCTGTTAGGTACAGGACAGTACCAACACAAATGTGACGTCATCACTCCTAGCACCCCCACCCAATACGTGGGTTACTGGGGTCGGGTCGTTTTGCACACGGCTTGTGTATTTTTAGACTCCACTCGCGGTGTTCTATTTGAAATCCTAACGCCTCGGGTGACCCGAGTGACCCGGAGCGTCATAATCGAATACGGCCTGTGTGTGTGAGTACTAAAATTGTGTGCATTACGTCATCAGTTCCGTCTAACTTCAGACGATTAGTGCACTATGCAGGGGGCTAGCTTGGGATTTTCAGGTGGTACGCAAATAGAATAAAACACTATTGGAATAACAAACGATGGAATAAAATGCAATAAAACATCACATATTAACAACAATAATATAAGAAATTGTAATCTCAGGTGGTACGCAGCTGTGTACCTGAAGCCAGGCACCTGCTATGTGTGAGTAATTGTGTGTAACACGTCATCAGCCCTGCCTATCCTACATGTGGGTCATCTCTATGGGGACCTTCTCATTGTACGCCGTGTTGTCGAAGCTGTTGGTTCCGTTGGAGTTGCCATAGTTGAGCATCACCGGGTGAGGCGTGTCGGGCTCGGGCAGGTCGGCGTACCGCCCGGTGCGGTACTTGTTCAGGGCCGGTCCCCACTGGGGAAGCGGAGTCATGGTGCGCTTCAGGGTCTGTGGAAGGGAAAGTTGATTGGTTGGTTGTTGGAGTTTTATGTCCCGGCAAGATCTAGGGTCATATCAGGACAGGTACTCACTTGTGACAGTGTGCGCTCATGGTAACTTTAGTGCTGCCCCATTGGAAAATCAGGCCACCAGCACCATGACCCGATATCCTACTCAGTCACATTATCCTAACACTGAGCTAACCAGTCCTTGCCGTATCCTATTAATGCCGAGTGCCAGGCTAGGAAGCGACAAGTATAAATTTGATAAGTCATTGGTTTGACTCGACTGGGAACCGAACTCCTGACTTTCCGCATGCGAGGCTCGTGCTCTACCAATTCAGCCACCGCACGGGAAGGCATACCTTGCCACTGATGCTGAAATAGTTGATTAAATTGTTGATTAAACTGCGTTTGTCTTTATGGCCTTGTGCCAACAACTTACAATCTATTTACCGACTTAAAACAAGAATCGGTTCTAACCTTGTAGAGGACAGCAGGACTGACTATATGCAGCCTCATATAGCTCATTAAAAATCATTTTCAGCAATTTAGGTAGAATATGACTTTTATTTAGATTTTTACAATCCCTGGCAATCATTTTTTCTAATTGAGAGCTTTTAACTTCAAAATAACACATACCTGATTGCGCGCTTTTACATTTAGTGTAAAAGTGTTAGCCATATAAATAATAGGACAGAATACAAGTGAAACACTTCTCATCATGATTATGACATTTGCTGCTGACACATGTAGCGCACTCGTATCCCATACGGGAGGTTGTGGGATCAATCCTCGGCCTCGGACTATAAAGTCGACATTAGTTTGCGCTGCACTGCCACCTGTTGGTAGGTGCCTGTCCTGATATTACAATAGAATCTAATGTTATATGATATAAGTTAAATGTTGCGTAGGATGATTAGTTTGGGCTGCACTGCCACCTGGTGGTAGGTGCCTGTCCTGATATTACAATAGAATCTAATGTTATATGATATAAGTTAAATGTTGCGTAGGATGATTAGTTTGCGCTGCACTGCCACCTGGTGGTAGGTGCCTGTCCTGATATTACAATAGAATCTAATGTTATATGATATAAGTTAAATGTTGCGTAGGATGATTAGTTTGCGCTGCACTGCCACCTGGTGGTAGGTGCCCGTCCTGATATTACAATAGAATCTAATGTTATATGATATAAGTTAAATGTTGCATGGGATGATTAGTTTGCGCTGCACTGCCACCTGGTGGTAGGTGCCCGTCCTGATATTACAATAAAATCTAATGTTATATGATATAAGTTAAGTGTTGCGTGGGATGATTAGTTTGTGCTGTACTGCCACCTGGTGGTAGGTGCCCGTCCTGATATTACAATAGAATCTAATGTTATATGATATAAGTTAAATGTTGCGATGATTAAAGTTGCATAGTCTGATGGTTTTGAGTTTCTGTCATTTTTCTGTGTGCAAACATGCAAAATTAATTTTGGCAAGCATGCCAAAACTCTAACACCATAGGCTTATGTAATAACAGGTTCCTTTAAATTGACTCTGTATGCCCTTCTATGTGTGCTTAATAAGAGCATCAGTATCTAATTTATATAATGTAGATTCAAATCTGGGTGAGTGAGTTTTGAAAATTTGATGCTTCAACGGACTATGCAGCTATAAACAAACAAGCAAGCAAGCAAACAAACAGGCCTACATCTGAGTAGTGCTCCCCTGGCTGACGCAATTTGAAGCAGGAGATGATGGCACAGATGGGGATGGTGACGACAGCAAAGAAGACCATGAGCCAGCCGCACGTGGTGGCCGAGGTGGGGAAGACGTAGTCCTGGTACTGAGCCGGTTGGTACTGGACCGCCGAGAAGATGATGATGAACTGGAACCGAGACCAACCAACTGCTTTAAACACGCTTAAAACTAAGTTTTCAACATTTTTACCTCCGGTGTGACTGACACTGGTCAACATCCAGTGGAGGTGAGGTGGGGCGAGATGGCGCCACTGGTACAGTATTGTGTCTTATGGAGTAATAATAAGTAATATTCTCTTCAGTATCTTTATACTCTAATAATATGCTATATATCACATATGTGCTGTATAGGCAACTATGTGAGTATAATTAATCGGAAGCCTTATCGCTCTTACCCATTTACACTAGTCATTTACTGCTCAATTCTGACAACCTCAGGTTCGCTTGTGGCGCCACCTGTCTGACTGCACTCTCAACCATCAACAAACACGCATGTACCAGTCTGACCAAAATATATATTTAATATCGCATTGGCAAAGCTGGTTCTCATCTGATTAGAATGTTTGCAACATTGAGCCACATCAGTATTTACATTGGTGACCACCTGGCAATACGAGCTGCCATATACATTTTGACACACGCTTATGGCCTGTCAAATCAGTAGTGGATAAGAGACAACACAATTTTCATCATCAGTTAAAAAAAAAAGTTAAATTAATTTTATTTTTGTTATTGTCATTTTTGAAAGTTTGGAGATATTTATTTATTTCGATTAGTGTTATTTCGATTTTCTCTTAAATGTTTGAGTGTGCTGAAGTCAGTTGAGAGAATTTCAAAACCAATATGAATAGTTTTCTTAAGTTCTGAGTTTTGTTCATTTATACATACCGCAATCATTCCTGGGGTGATAATGTTCCACATTAGTGCCCAGTAGACATTGGGTTTGAACCCAATCATCATCTTCATGTCCTCAGAGAAATTGAAGAAGCCTGCAATTGAACATGATTCAAACAATTACTCATGAAACACAAAATGGTGTGGATAAATATCCGAAGGGGGAGCTCATTATAGTGAAGGACTGCAGTTTCTTTCATGGGAGTGAAGAGACGGGAGCTTAAAGGCCAGGCCTATACTATGTAAAGAACCATTGACAGTGGTCTGGCACTCCCCAGGTGGCCTTCAAAACCAACTGGTCCCTGACACTCCTTCTGGACACTTCTTCTGGAATGCATGTCTGCCTCCATCGATTTGTGGACGGGAACCCCCTTATCCCCATACCAGGCAATAATTACTCATTATCACTTACCGTAAATCCATGATATGCCAATGATTTCGAGAAGTGCAACAACCATGAGAGAAAATCCGGCACAGTATGAGTCGAAGAGTGTCATTATGTAGATCCCAGCCTGTTTGTAAAAGAAAGAGAAGGAAAAACCTTATTTATCAGCACTATTTTTATTCATGGCAGATGTACTGAGATAACCGCATTTGTCATAGTAAAATATTTCTGAATGCCCGGCCACTTTTGGGACACCAGATAATACTACAGAAACTCTCCCCTTCATATCACTTATCTATCAACTCATTAACCAATGCTAAGGAAGAATGAAGACAAGTCACACAGATAAACAGTGGAGAAGTTGTGCTTTAATAACACCAACTCCTGTCCACCTACCAGTGACCTATCATCCACACCCCTTGCCTTCTAGCCACACAAAATCTCATTACCACTTTAGCCTGTATAGAAGCAGTGCCTACAGCCCATGGGACAGGAGTCCTATGGCTGTGTACACACTCAATTGGAATAGATGAATTTTGATAGCATCAGACAGTGTCTGGGGTTCCTGCTCAAGAGTAGGTGTGTCTCACTCAAGAGCCAGGAGTAGAGTGATCTCTCTTCAGTGTGTCTGAAGCAGAATCTAGAATAATGATCTCAGGTTTGAGGCTAATGTGGTCAGAGGGCCAATAGGAAGCAGGTGACTGGGCAGTCCACAGTCAGCCAATCAGGCACCTCCACAGTCAGGGTGGGTGCCCCCCCCCCCCAGTAGGGGTGGCTGTCACTCAACCCAGCTGCAGGTGGTGCCCTGTGTGTATATGCAAATTAGGCTGGTGTGCACACCCAGTGGTCATGTAGGGACAGGTAGCTGCATACAGTTACAATAGATCTCTGTTAAAATGGTCTTTTCTCCAATTGCACTCTTTATGGATGCATAGAGAAACATTTCAACAATCATGTACTGCCTCTTATATAGGAACATCTCTTCATTAATCTCAGGCATAATATATGAACATATATTTCACACAGCTTATATCATGTCATAATGGGAGTGGGATATTATTACTTTTAGTTTATATAACATCGTCCCCACTCCGTCGCCCAAGAATAATAATGCTCTCTGCCCATATATAATTCTTAACCGAAAATCCGTATATTTTTACAATATGCTTTGCTTAGCAAGAGAAAACGGGTCTCATCGTGAGGGGTATACTGTGTCATTAATATTCCATTTAGCTATTACCACAGTACTCGATTGCTCATCAAAAACTACCTCACAAGTGCAGATTTTTTGTCTTGCCACAATGTTGTGTGAATTGGCCCATAATTCCGAATTGTGGTTCATCCGGCGGAGGAAGCCTGAGGCGCTCACATCACCAAGTGGCGCATGCGCACTTCCGCCCCCCCCCCTCCTATACCTCCTGATCCGCATTCGGGCTTGGATTTCAAAGCGTATTGTTTTACACCGACACGCCCGCTTCCACCCAAGCACACCCCCACATCACAAAGCTATTGAAAACATTAAAAGAAAGGCACTCACGTCAAACCTCAACATGCAGCGGACACATCGCACCACACATCCCAGAGGCTGACTGAAGAAGCGCGCCACAAAGACAACAGTAGCGCCCAAAGCTGACCCGAGCAACTCATTTACGTTGCAAGATGGCGGGACCATCCCCACGCCGGCCCCGTCGCCACCTCCCAGACAATCCGCCCGCATGAAGAAGCCGTCGTCAAAAGCGAAGCAAGCAGACGGCATGATAAAGATGCAGGCATCCATCAACGCCATCGAGAAGCGTTGGGATGCGCTCGAGATCCACGCCGCCCAGCAATGGAAGGAAATGGCGGTGCAGAGCAAGGTGCTCACGGAAGCCACCACCGCCTTGGTGGCTGCCACCACCAACATATGCCACCACGAAGCCACCCGGTCACCTTCCCGAGAGGAATACACGCTGGGCCTAAAGCGGCTCGAGTACCAAGGTGGCTTCCGGGCAAGTGCCCTGGAGGCCCTCTCCCGCCACCAAGAGATGGTGGCCCAGGACACCTTTATCCTGTCATGGCCAGTCGTGAGACGATACTGCGAGGAAATCTATAGCAGGATTGCGGATGGGCACCTCCCCGACACCTGGAGGGATACGGCTCCCGTAAATGCCGTACAAATTGAGATCATCGCAATGGCGGGACACACCTGTTCCGCCCCCGCGACCTCTGTCGACCACCAGCACAGCAAGCAGCAGCAGCAGAAGGCTGGTGCCGACCCCCGCAACCACTACGACAAGGCAGCGATGGGTGCGCCCTGCCCGGGTTGGAACAAAGACCCTGGATCGTGCGACAAGGCGGTGAAGGGATAGTCCCACGGTTCAGGCCCCCAGAAGCTCGCCCACATGTGTGGTTACTGTGCGAATGTCAGCAGAATCATCACGAACCATAAGGAGGCCAGCTGCTACTCAAAGAAGTCCAGGGACAGGCCCGGTAAGAAGTCTTGGTTTGATTTTTTGCACTCCAGCAGACTGATAAAACAGCCCCTCCCCACCGAGCCAGTAGAGACAACTCCCCTGCCTGTCCCCCGACTACCCTCACAGCCTGCTGCCTCCCCAGCACCCACCCACTGTTTGTTGATGTTCTGGGGAAGCCGTGTGGCTTCCCACCGGGCATCCCCGGTGCCTGGGCGACCCCAGGATTCCCCACGAATGACGTTACGCCCGAGGCCAGTTCCCGGCGCCATAGCCCGGCCCATACACACATAGCGGACACGGCGGAACAAGCTACAGAGCGCCGGCCTCATGACATCACAGCCCGTGATGAGGCTGGTTCCTGGTCCACCCAACTGCCACCAGCCGCCAGGCACTGTGCCACCCGGAATGTAAACAATAACATTGATCGCGCCCGCACATGGCTACTTACAGGAGCTTCGCAGAGCATGCCCGATTCAACCGCAATGCGCCTCCACCCCGAAGGCGGTGAACCCCGTAGCCCCCTGTGTGCTCTGTGAGGTGACCGCGGCGGCCGAGCACGGCGGCCCCGGCGGCTCTGACGTGGGTGATCCAGTCGAACAGGTCATCGATCACACATTCCAGGATTCGTTGGCGGCCGCTCCCGACTGCAGCCCGTCCCCGGCCGAATATAAGGGCATCCTTGACAATTCTGGCCCTTCCTGTCGGGCGAGGGATAGGCCGAGTACCCTGAGTATGCGGTGGC
Source organism: Branchipolynoe longqiensis (assembly GCA_030323885.1). Taxonomy (NCBI): domain Eukaryota; kingdom Metazoa; phylum Annelida; class Polychaeta; order Phyllodocida; family Polynoidae; genus Branchipolynoe; species Branchipolynoe longqiensis. The sequence goes on along the minus strand of CM059191.1, from coordinate 60,671,231 downwards.
CTCGAACTCGGCCCTTCTGAACTACTTGGCCGCCCGAGTTCCAGTCACCCCCAACCTCAGTATCCCCACATGGCGCGAGATGCTACAGGGGCACCACGACGTTGAGTTTGGCTTCCCGGCGAACTACACGGTGCCCGGCCCGCCAACCCCCACCTTCCAGAACCACCATGAAGACCCTGGCCACGCCCACCACATCTACGGCATACGCGGAGGAGGTGCCACGCAAGGGGTCCCTGCTGTATCCCTTCCCAGTGCCTCTCTTCTCCCCCTGGGCACAGTGTAGCCCCATAATGACGCGGCCCAAGTCCACCCCCGGTAAGCGTTGAATCATCGTCGACCCCTCCTACCCCCCAGGCCGCAGCGTCAACTCGGGCATCCGCAGGAGGGAGTACCTGGACTGCCCCCACGCTTACAAACTTCCAGCGCCGGATGGCGCACGAGGGCAGAGACGCATTCTGCTGGTCCGCGGATGTGTCTCGGGCTTACCGCCAGCTCCGTGGGGACCCCTGTCGAGCCCGTTCTTCTGCGTCACCGTCGACGGCTGCCTGTACCTGGACATCGCCCTGCCATTCGGCTGCCGTACCTCGGGCGTGGCCTACATCTACATGATCGCGGCGGTGTCCCGGATATGGCAGATGCGCGGCTTCTTCAGCCTCGTATAGATTGTGGGCTGAGAGGCGTCGTTCTCGGAGGCCTATTATGAGGAGATGGTCGCCGCATACCCGACCATACACGAGCTTGAGGCGGTGAACCTCATCCTCGCAGCGCAGCTCCTCAGGCCTGAGGCTCTGGGCGGGTATGAGGTCATTGTCAACACCGACAACGCGGCGTCGACCCTGGCCCTCGAGTCAGGCCGCCCGATGGACCCGACCCTTGGCGTGTGCGCCTGCGAGATATGGCTCATCGCGGCGCTCAGCTCATTCACGATCACAGTCCGGCACAAGCCCAGGACTGAGCTGGTCCTCGCGGATGCCCTGAGCCGTGCGCATTACTCTCGGGTCGCCCTCAATATTTTTCGTGAGCAGTGCTGCATAAGGGGGATCGCATGCATAAGGGCAATGCATTCCCCCCAAATGTTTACCCACAACCTGTAACTTTCGCTTCCCCAGACCACGACCGGCGGGCGCACAATCACCTCATGACCCTCCAACGCGGCGCCCTCGCCCCAGGGACTTGGTGCAACCACGATCGCCACGCAAGGAGGTACCTGCAGTTTATGCTGGAACGAGGCATTGACCACCTGTCCCCCGCCCTGTACGACATCAGCCACTTCATTGCCCACCTCCACCGTGAGCTTCCTTCTCCCGCATCGATCATGAATGCCCTCCCGGGGGCCCGCTCCTGGGTCCGGGAGGCGGGTGGGGACCTCGCCCCCTTCGATGGCACATTCGCGAAGAAGGTGAGGAAGGGCGGTGAAAAGCCCTGGCCATCACCCCCAAGATGATCCCCCGCATCTACGCCCACATGCGCTCCCTCGGGCACCTCGGGGTCACCCCCTGGGCAGCAGTCGTCATCGCCTACTTCACTATCATATGGCAGTCCAAACTACTGTCGCCCTCTCGTGCCCCATGGGGAGGTCCGCACACGCTCCACCAGGATGACATCCAGCGTGCCCCCGGCGGCCTACGCATCAGGATCTCCTCCAAGACCATCCACACCCTGGTACAGGCAGCATCGCTCTTTGTCCCCTCGCTTCCCGGATCGCCCATATGCTCCGTCCATGCGTGGGACAGGGCGGTCATCCTGGTGCCTGCCCCGGCCGACGCCCCGGCTTTCCTCGCCTCGCCAGCACACCATTAAGCGCCCACGACGTCACCCCCCCCCCCCTGCTCCGAGCCGCCCTCGAGGCTGCCGGCATCCCGGAGGCCGCCAGGTACACCCTCCACGGCCTCCGCAGGGGCGCGGCCCAGGCGTGATCATCCAGGGGGGTGGACCTATCCACCATAATGGCCCAGGGGACCTGGGAGTCCGATGCAGTGTACACGTCCATCCCCAGGGTCGTGCCCATGGATGCCCCGAAAGCCTTGGCTTTGCACTCCAGGCCTACCTCCTCGGGTTACCAGGTCCTCCCTCTATCATCAGCTGACATTGACCAGATGGACTGAACCCCCACATCAAATAACATTGAAATCTACTTACCATTGTGAACCTATTTTGTGTATTGAATAAACCCCCTTTCTCCCACCTCCGAATCGGCCCATAATTCCGAATTGTGGTGGATTCAGCAGAGGAAGCCTGAGACGGTCACATCATCAAGCGGCGCATGCATGCTTCCCCCCTCCTCCTACGCCTCCTGACCCGCATTCGGGCTCGGATTTCAAAGCGTATTGCTTTAGCATGCCCACCCCCCCTTTTTATTAAACGCCACTTCGTGGGGGTCGGCTCCCGGGCCTACCCCCTCAGGCTCCCAGGTCCTCCCTCTACCATCAGCTGACATTGACCAGATGGGCTGAACCCCCACATCAAGTAACATTTAAATCTACTCACCATCGTGAACCTATTTTGTGTATTGAATAAACCCCCCTTTCTCCCACCTCAGTCTCATGCTTCCTCTGTCCGAATCTATTTTTATTACTTAGCCTACTACCGAGCGTAGTGTCCGAATCGGTAGAGCGCGGGCCTCGCATGCGGGAAATCGGGAGTTTGGTTCCCGGTTGAGTCAAACTAATGACGTATCAAATTGATACTTGTTGCTTCCTAGCCTGGCATTCGGCATTAATAGGATAAGGCAATGACTGGTTAGCTCAGTGTCAGGATAGTGTCAGGAGAGTCCTGGTGCTGGCGGCCTGATTTCACAGTGGGGCAGCACTATAAAGTCACCATGAGTGAACCTTAGATGTTGCCAGGATGTCAAATTCCAACAACCAACCAACTAACTTAGCCTACCTACACATACCTTTGTTCGGCATCAACATGGATGTTTATGCATGTATGTAAATAAAGAATTAAAAGTGGAATAAATCTGCCAACGAGGGTCCTTTATATCGTTAGTCTTACACTCTCCAACTTGAGCTATCAAGACATTTGGATATGTCACGTGGTTTCAGTTGGGATTGTGTTAATTTAGGTCATGTTGTCAAAAGACTTGATAGTTGAAGGTGTATCAAGCTGTAAAAATATACGGATTTTCGCTTCGGAATTATATATTGGCAGAGAGCATTATTATCCTCGGCCGACGGAGTGGGGACCAAGGTTATGTAATAGAAAAGCAATGGGTGTTCCACTCACTGCGTGACATATTAGGCTATGTGAAATATATGTTAATACATAGTGCCCGAGATTATGATGAGATGTTCCTATATAAGAGACAGTTAATGTTTGGTGAAATGTTCCCTCTATGCACCAGTAAGGGTGCAAGTGGTGGAGAAGGACATTTTCAATATATATATTTATTGTAACTGTCTGCAACTATCTGTTACCACAGGGCCGATGGGCAAGCACAGCAGCCATTCTGCATACATTAGGGACACCACCTCCAGCTGGGGTTGAGTGACAGCTACCCATATGGGGGGCGTCGCCTCCAAGGCTGTGCATGAGGGTGCCTGATTGGCTGGCTGTGGGAGGCCCAGTCACCTGCACCCCTTTGCCCCACGTGACCACACAAGCCTCACTTTGATATTGATTATTCTAGACACTCTGATCTATATGTTGCTACAGGCACTACTAGACACTCTACTCCTTACTCTTGAGTGAGACACACTCTTCTCTTGGGCAGGAACCCAGACATTCTGTCTGATGCTCCACCTTTCATATACAAACTGAGCTGTGTGAAACAACCATGGGACTCCGGTTCAATGGGATGTAGGCACTGATTCATATACATACTAAAGAGAGTAATGAGGCTCTGTGTGGACAGAAGGTAAGGGGTCAGGGTGATAGATCACTAGTAGGTGAACAGGAGTTGATGCCAATAAAGCACAACTTCTTCACTGTCAATCTTGCGTGACTTGTCTTCCCCTTCTTCCTTATGAGTTTGTTGGAGAGGGGTATCAGGTGTGAACTGACCGACGGTTGTCAGAATGCACCTGGGGAGAGTTTGTGGTATATCTGAGGCTCTGACGGCCGGACATCCAGAAATATTACAAAGCTACATGATTGGCTCAGTGACAAGAGATAAACGAATCATTAAAGGCCACAGTACTGCACTAATATACGTTGTAAACATTTATCTATTTTCCTCTCACAATAAGTCACAGTACCATTTTTCAAAGTTGGTCGATTAAAAAAAGGATTTATAAGACATGTTAGTAAAACTAGCAATACAGTAAAACCTCTCTAAATCGACCGTCCTTGGGACCGACTTAAAGTGGTCCATTTAGGGAGATGGTCAGTTTAGGGAGTTAGAATATGGTTACAATGGTATTGTTGGGACCCAAATACAGCGATCGAAATAGGGGATTGGCCAATCTGTGGAGGTGGTCGGTTAGAGAGGTTTTACTGTACTTGTACGAATACAGCTGACATTATAGTTAGCAATTACAGGCTGGTATAAGTCTCTCGATTTGTTAGTAGTTGAAGAGCACAGTTCACATATAGAGCATGACTAAAAATCGTGGTCTGTAACTAGGACGAATTACGCATGTTGGCTGGTCAACATGGATAATTTAGGAACGTGTCCGGCCGCACTACTTTTCCTACACCGCACTACTTTCCTAACATGACTACCTCCCTCCCCTCACTTTTCCGCTCGCAACCTCCATTTGATGTCACTATTAACTCGTTTACTGACTTATTGACTAACTATTACCCTGATTGATAGATACCACCATTATTTGATTATACTGATTTGCATTGTTTGAGTCCCTGATATGACACTGTTATGTTCTGACATGTTCTGATTTGATCGACCTATTTTCACGATACGATACACGATACCGAGACTGATCTCCAGATACTTGATGCTCGGACTGCCTGCAGGCTATGTTCTCCAATAAATTATTTTTTTAAACTCATTACTCTCCTTTTCATTCTGTACGCGCGAGAAAATTAGGATGTTATTTATCTGATGGTAGTACAGGTAGGCTTCTCACATGTTATTCTCAAGCGCCAGCAGGAAATCTCCCTTTTAACTCAATCAGATGGACTAGCAGCACAGGGCCGGCTTATCCTACAGAATGTCATATGCAGGATCGATCCTCGGTGGAGTCCAATCAAAGACAACTCAACCAGCGCTCGACATTACCAGGATAGGAAAAGGGACTGATTGGCTCAGTCTCAGGATAATATGACTGAGTGAAAGATGGTAGCATGATGCGGTATCTGAATATTGCAATACTATAAAGCCACCAGAAGTGGGCACTCCAACAAAGTCAATATTCTTAAAGAGGCCAAACCCCCCTTTTTGCTGGTGCGGGGAGGGAGGGGGTGAACAATGGTCATGGATATTGTGATGAGTAATATTAAAATTTCATATGCATTTAACGCAGCTTGAAGCTTGAAATGAAGCTTACCCGAGAACACTGTGGAAGCCCGATGAGGAAGAAGGCGATGCAGAGTGAAAGGGTGAGGATGATCTTCCTGTGCCCGTGTCTGAACCAGGGGAACTCATCCACCAGGGCACTGATGACTGTCTCCATCATGGCAAACTGAATAAACACACCACACACACGCAGAGTTCATCAATGTTTGACGCCTTTTCAGGGAATTTTCAATACAGAAATTCGTCCTACAGAGCTGCATAATCCAATGAAAGCATTATATTTTCCTGACATGTCCAACTTAGATACTGATGCACTTATTATACATTTAATAATGATTTATTGCGGCTTGGTGTTCCTATGATAATTGATATACTGGCATACTTGATAACATGTAAGACCGTAGCCTACCTGACTGTCGAGTCCCAGCGTGAAGAGCATGAGGAAGAAGAGAATGGCCCAGAAAGGGGCGCCTGGCATCATGGCGATCCCCTCGGGGTAGGCGATGAAGGTGAGCCCGGGACCTGCGATTGAAGTGAATTTTTGTAGCCAGGTTGTACACATGTCCTTACAACGCCACTCAATGAGGCCGGTGTCAGAGTTTCATTTGCCACCAGTTGAAATTCCCAAATATCGCTTCTGCGCATGCATCAGAATCCAACAGCGTCGTCTGCGCATGCGTAAAAAATGAACCAGTTTCAAATCCCAACCCAAGCTATGAGCTCAGAATATCCCAACTTTCACTATTATCTCTGTTTTTAATACTTTCAGAGAAAATTGCCCTTAAGTTAAATTAAATACTTCAGATCTTCCTCTTCAATCGCGCATTAATATATTTTTAATCGACTCAGTGAAAGCTTTTAAATTAATTTTGCTAAAATAAATGCTCTGCATAGACATAGCATTGCTGCAGCACAAATCAATGCAGTGTTTACCCTTCGCGGGCTAGTCAGCAAACTCAGTGCATTGTCAATGGTCATAAACAATTTTCTTACAGAAAAAGTGAAATATCTCTAAAACCACACAACCTAGAAACAAACTGATTGGAATACACATAGAAAACATGTTTACCAAAAATATTATATTAAATTGATATGGTTAGGGTTCTGGATTTCTATTAATTTTGAATAAAACTGACGTTTTGCACTGTGCGTACGGCAAACTCAATCTGTCATTTGGGAACTTCAACTGATGGGAAATGAAACTCTGACACTCTGCAGTTTGCTTTCGTCACTCGAATCCACGCATGCGCAGAAGCGACATTTGGGAATTTCAACTGGTGGGAAATGAAACTCTGACACCGGACGCAGTGGGCGAATCGCAGGCTTCCCCTGCATACAGGTGGGGAGTTCATAATCTAGCCGAGTCAAAGCAATGACTTAAAATATTTATACTTGTCACTATCGAGCCTGGCGCTTGGCATTGCTTGTGTAAAGTATGCCGATATTCGGCAAGGGGGAGAATGCAATTGTTCTATTACTGATCGGTGTACTTGGCCATGTGCATTATATATATATAGATATATATATATATATATATATATATATATATATATTGGTTGGTGGTGCCTGAGTGGGATGTAAATAGACATCGTGGTGCTGGCAGGTCTGCGTGTGATTGCACCCAGGGCCTAGCCCTTCTGCTGGGGAAGGGGTCATGACACTCAAAAGGTCAAGGTTGGTGGTGGCCAAGGGGCCACACAGCTACTGGTGGTGGGAAGACCACTGGTATCCATAGAGACCAGGAATTCTGGATTCTTATTGGTGAAACCAGGAATGCTAGATTCCTATTGGTGGAAGGAGGTGGTATGATACTCTACCAAGAACCCATGTAACTATGTAAGAATAAACCACAGGGCTGGTCTCACTTATACTTTACTCTCTTACTTTCTCTTTGTCTGTATTGTTTTTCTCATAGCCTATGTACACAGCCACAGATCCGAGCATAATACTCTACACCTGGATGAGGTGAGGACTAGTTAGCTCAGTATCATGATAATGTGACTGAGTGGAAAATTGGGTCATGGTGTGGATGAGTACAGCTTTCAGTGGGGCAGCATTGTGCATGTTGGCCCGAGGCTAGATAAAAGATTCACCCCGTACTTCCAGTACAGGGGTGAAAACCAGCCTTATATAAAAACGGTCGAAAAATCGGGCTAATGAATTTGAGTCTTTATGAGAGCCTAATTTTACAATCTAAGAAGCAACATTTGTATATGTCTTCATGTTTACCCGCTACTTTTGAGTTGGAAAATATAATAAAATATATACCTTAATGCAATTTCAAAGTTAAATCGATGGCTTTCTCTGGCCGCCATCTTGTCTTTTTGCATTCTCTCCCATTTCACCAACTCTGTGCTGATATAAGTAACCATTTGACACTGGTGCCAAGCATTCTACTTGTTGTTCCATACTAATGCTATTTTCGCCCGTATTTAGACTACGTTGTCGTTCACCCGTGTACTACAAGTATCGGGTGAATCTTTTATCTAGCCCGAGGTTAACATGGGTCATTTGCTGACGAGGTTGGTTTATTTTTAGCCTTCCTCGTTCGGTCCTGTCTGCCTGTATTCACTCTGCACTCACCGCTGCTACTGTGCACTTCGCTTTCCTTCCTGTGCACATCGCATACCGTGTTTTTTGTTTGTTTTTTGTTTGGTCCATTAGTTGTTTAAGAAGGGGAAATTTCAATCGTAGACGATTGGTCTTCCTCATTCCACTGCTCCTTGCCCTATCCTAATAATTCTGAGCGCCTGGCTAGGAAGCGACAAGTATCAATTTTTAAGTCATTGGTTTGACTCGACCAGGGTTCGAACCCACGACCCCACGATCTACCAAACACGGGAGACGGACGCTCTAACTCATTCGGCCATCCCATCTGGTTTACCGAGGTGATAGTAACCTTTGCCACTCGTCAGCTCTTTTCTTCATGTTAAGTATTATCTCATGCTCATAATTAACTGAATTTAATCTTAGCAATTGTTATGAAGCATTGCAACATTCTTCACGCTTTGTTGTTATCGTTGCTTGCGTATGTGCAGTCATGACAGTGTCAGTGACCTCTGCTCACTCACACTGCCAGTTCTTCATCTGTAGAACTCTGTAATTAATTACAGATTTTGGTGTCAGCAATGACTTGTCCTAAATAACAGAATTTCATCTGAAGTAGTGCAAGTATTATTTCTTTTATTTGCTCGCTTGTCCTTATCGCAGTGACAGTACATAGGCACGTCAATGACTCGTCCTAAATAATAGAATTTCATCTGAAGTAGGGCAAGTAGTATTTTTTTGATTTTTATTAACTTTGCTAGCCTGTGTTGTTCGCGGTGATAGTGACAGATACACGCCTATATGGCTGCAACACCCCGGTCCCGTACTCGGCAGGTCGCCGGCCAGCGGGGCTTTCACTCATCCGGATCGTACAACAGTTCCCAGATCCAACAACCAGGTCACTCACCGCCGCTGATGCCCTCCCTTCCACCCACCCCCCTCCCCCTCCCCACCCTCCTTCCCCAATTACCATTACCTCGTCACACCGCCACCCGCCCCCTCCACGCACCTCTCCCCTCCCACACTTCACATTCCTCACACCCACTCAAACCCTCCTCAATCCCCCCACCCCACCCCACTCCCTTCCCCTCCCCCCTCTACCGACACAGACTTGTCTCTCCCAGATATCGTGTTCGACTGGTTTGATACCCTTGTTGTTGATCCATTGCCACTACCACCTGAGTGTCGCAAATTAGACAATTTTGTTTCAGCAATGACACATTCTAAATAACAGAATTTAATCTGAAGTAGTGCAAGTAATATTTATTTGATTTTATTAAGGTTTGCTCATTTGTGCTTATCGCGGTGGCAGTGAAAGAGACTGGCCGATTCCAACGGTTAACACCAGGTGGCAGTACTAGGCTGTAGTTTGCTCATAGTAATACTGCTGGTTGTCGGCTCACTGTATTCAGTTTAGCACTCTTTCACTATTAAAAGTCATGCTCATAATTAACAGAATGTAATTGTAGCAGTGAATAGCCACCATAGTAACAGAATTGACCTGAAGCAGTGGAAGATTATGTTGTGTTTAACATCTCCCCGCATCACGAGTGTGTTACCGAGGTGATAACTGCTGCTCACCACTGTCTCTCAACATGCAGTAGTTGGTCATAGATTAACGTGCTGCCGCAGTAAAGGTAAAATTGTGTTCCTAGCCAGCTAATTTCTTCATTTTAGCACGCTCTAATTTGATTAATTCATGGTCATAAATAACAGTTTGTTCTCAGCAGAATTTGACTGAAGCAGTGGAAATTCAGTTATTAACCTTTCCTTCCAGCTGTTATTCCGGTGAGAGCCAGCTCATTTTCTTCATGTAGCACACTATCATGATTAAGTCACGCTCAGAATTAACAGAATTTGATTTGAACTAATGGAAAATAAAATCTTAGCAGTGAAGAGTGATGCTCCTAAAGAACAGAAGTTGATCTGAAGCAGTACAAATTTATCATGCTTTTCGTGTATTTTGCTTCCTCACGTGTTTACCCCTGGCTCTACTGAATAGCCGATGTTGACAGTGACTGCTGCTCACTGGCTCATCATGTTCCTCAAATTTTAGTACTCTTGTTATAGACATGCCCACAACTACAAAATTTGATCTTAGCAGTAAATGTCATTGTTTGTTCTTGTTTTACATCCTAGCAATATCTAAGGCAGTATCAGGACAGGTGACGACTTGTCTGACTTTATAGTGCTGCCACACTGCAATACCAGACCGCCAGCGCCGTCAGATTAGGTCGAGAAATTGCCAAAGATAAATGCTTCCCTCCTACTAACTCCCTAACTAGCCTAGGATTTTAAATAGATACAGTCTCCATGATGGTCTCTCTCCCACACCAAAAGTCACAGAAATTCTCCATGCGTGTACACTGTGGCAGACCAAAACACATGTAACTAGAAAACAATTGTAGAGCATAGCGGGGAAGGTTAATCATCTGGCTAAATGGATCAAGCGGGCTTCTAGATTCACTAACCGAACTCTTGCAGCTGTTCAAGAAACCCCATACAAGGGTTCATTCCTCGTAATCACAAACTCTTGAAGGACCTGGAATGGTTCCAGAAGTTCGCCGCTTCATTCAATGCAACCTTACCAATCCCCTATCAGCCACAAACACACTGGCTAATTGTTAGGTAATCTCCTCAGGAATAACTACTATGTCGATACAGTACCTCCGTTCAGGTCTAGGACTTCAGCTCTTGCATGTGCATTGAATGTGATTCAACTTTGACAGCAGCTGGAGCATTTTCTTCTGCTAATTATTATGCAGCACTATTTCCCCAAGAAGTCCTTGCCTGCCTCACATCGATTTCTCAGTTTGAAGCTTTCAATCTTGTTCAAGCAGTCTCCTCCCTAATGCTGCCTACTCCAGAAAATGCTGTCATAGTAATTAACACAGATAATCAGGCTTCTCAGCAGGTTCTATCCTCGGGATGGGGCAGAGATCCCATTCTCTGTGCTTGTGCTCGCCAGCTCTGCTTATTGGCAGCACGATATAATTGTGAGCTCGAGATTAAGTATAAACCAGTCAGAGAACTTGTATTAGTCAATGCTCTAAGTAGATCATTCAGTGATAAAGCCATTATGGATAAAGCATTAACATTACCCATGTTGCCAGTAACATGCATAATTCAAGCCTATGACGACGGGCCCCATAGCGATGCTTGTCATAGATACCAAGTGCAGTATAGCATTCAGTAACTATGACCAAAAGCTGACTTCTGCCGGTTGATTTTAAAGAACAATTCATTCCTCACCTACTGGTTGGTCAGTGCAGATCAGAGCTCTTCAACAAGTAACAAAATTAGCCATCCCTCCCACCCATCTAATCTGATTGGGCTGAGAGCTAGATGGTCCTTTCCACTGCTTTATTGTGTGAAATAATGAATAAGCGATGACGTGTGCCTGGTGTGCTTCAAGAGTATGACCGTGATCACCCCCTAGCTGATGGTTCCTGTCTTCAACTCTTCTCAAGAAAAATCTAATCCTCATAAGTTAAACTATATAATCACTAAATAAATAATTAGTTTCCTAATCCACCTGCAAATAAGTAACATGGATAGTTAGGCTTAATATCTCTACTGGATTGTACTATCCAGGATGATAAAATAGATCAGGACAAGTATATTAGTGTCATCTGTACTGATGAAATATTAACTTGTCGTTATTGTTAGCTATTGATAACTATATCAGAGGCTAATGTAAAAATTTCTTAAGCATGGTTAATAAATTTATTAGTCCACGAAAATTTTAATTCCCGTGTCTGGTCTTGAATTATGTAATTCACTTAATCTCGAAGAGACGTCAGTAGTGTTCTCCCTATCACTGTTAGATTTCTCTCTGTAAATGACTAGCAATGTATCTAGCCTGGAAGATAGTACGTTGTTTCCTTCTATCTTCCAGGCTACTCGATGAATCACCACCATCGGCTACTAAAAATGTATCATGCTGGCTTGGCTCCTCGCACCTGGAAGAATAAGGCTGCCCATAGCAGGAGATATTTGCTCTTCTCCTCTGCTCACTCTTTTTCACCTCTTGCTCCAAGGCTCTATGATCTTCTGTCTTTTCTCCTCCACCTAGCCTCTGTCCTCCGCTCCCCTGGGGCCGTCCTCAACTATTATAGCTCAGTGAAGATTTGGGTCACCACAGCCTCGGGTGATCATTCCATCTTCCAGGCACAAGAGCTCTCTGTCATGAAACGAGCGATTACCCTTGCATCTAGACATGTAGTCTCCCAAGCCCCAGCTATCTCTCATCTCAAACTGTGGTTAATCATTTTCTCCCTCCTGGCCCTTAGTGCGCCTCCTTTTGCCTGTATAGCGGGTGCACGAAAACCCGCCCACCTTCTTCATGCCCTGTCCGTTTCTTCCTCCCGTCCCTCCCTGACTCCCCCTGCTGCCCAGACCAAGCATGGCTGCGTTATATATGCACCGTGACTCCTAACCTAGATGACCCTGCATTCCTCCTTCCAACTTTTCGCCCAGTCACGGCTAGGCTTTTGACCAAGTCTCTGTGTGATGCACTACACAGCCACACCTCACTAAGTTGACCAATAACTCTACACAGCCTCCGACGAGGAGCAGCCCAGGCCTGTGCTGCTGCGGGGCTCCCTCTACCCTCATGCCTCCAGGCACCTGGAAGAGCAGAGCTCTTCATGCCTACCTGTCCCATCTCGAAATTATGATGCACCATCAGCGCTTGCTCATATGTTGGGTGAGCGCTGATTCCTGACCTGCTCTCTTCTCACTCATGAACCAAGAACTCTCACCACTGGTAGCGCATTCCAGTCAGCGCCTGATACTTGGCCCTAGTCGCCTCCTGATTCATGCCTGATAGACCTACATAGGTTGCCGACTTGTTTTTCATTAAATTTCTATTTAATCCATATCTGTCTCTGTCCTTCATCCGAGTGTAGCGAATTATGAAGTCGCCATGAGTGTGCACTATCAGAAGTCAGTACCCATCCTGATGTGACTTTAGATGTTGCCAGGATGTAAAACAACAACAAACAAGCACACCACACAGTGATGCCTGCTAGTGAGGAGACTCTATTAAATCTACATTATTATTGATGTTAGGAACTGTGCGTTATCATCAGCGAACGTAGCGATGAATTGCAAGTGATGTCACAGAAACACTAATAGACCACGTGACCACATGTTTAAAGTAGATAAAAGATTCACCCCCATACTTGCAGGAGGGGTGAATGGCACATTGTCTAAATACGGGCAAAAATAGCTTTAGTATAGAACAGGAAGTGGAATCTATGGTTCCAGTATCAAATCGCTACTTATATCAGCACAGAGTTGGTAAAATAGTAGAGAATGCAAAAATATGGCGACCATAGAATGCTCTCAATTTCACTTTTAAAGTCCATTAAACTACATGTTTTATATTTTTACAAATCAAATGTAGCAGGTACATATTAAGATACATGTAAAGAATATATTTTGCTTCTTAATTTACCCAGCATGTAGATAATTTTCGCCACTTTTTCTAATGGGGGGGGGGGGTGAATCTTTTATTTATGTTTAAAGCTGCATAATTCGATGAAAGCATAAACTTTTCCAAACCAAAACACTTACTTCGATTTGATCCTACATAGATACCGGTGCACTTGTAGCTTGAAATCTAAATAAGTTTAAAAAAATGTAATACTTTCATCCAATTATCTATCTAGCTTTTAAAGTCGGCAGGTATACCTTGCCGGGAAAACAAATGAACTTGGAATAGTTATAATTTGTGCCACAGGGTGGTGCATGCTTAGTACTGAACCTTTCCACTTGGTGTAGAGTTACCTAGATTGGTCATGTGACAGTTGTTGTTTTGAAAATGGCTGGGTGAGTGGAGAGAAGGGAGGGTAAAACTGATATATTTTCAATTTTCTTTAGAGTAGTTCAAACAGGAAATATATTTGCTTTGATGTAAAATATATGGTAGTACAATTACATTGCATAATTCAATGAGAAACACATATAGATGAAAAACGTTTTTTTGTTGTTGAATGTAAAAAGGTTTTGGCTGTATGGGGTTTGAACCCAGAAGACAAAACAACTTCAGATTACAAGTTCAACACCCTAACTACTAGGCCACAGAGCCAACACATGTATACTTGTCTTAGTTCAGGCTATTTGTGTATAGGACGTCTTATATACAAGGTGTATGTATGTATGTTTTGCATGCATCCATTTGAAATTTGTCAGTTACACTGTATATAAAAGGACAAACATTTTTGTTATTGAATGTAAAAAGGAGTGAACCATATGGAGTGAGATATGTGCATTTGAAAGTTGTTGACTTTCAGATCTTTTGTATTACTATTAACTAATGCAGCAGCCATTCGATGCTGGCCACATCAGTGGGGCTGAGCATTAATAGTTTGAGGGGATCGGCCGCAAATACACAGGTTTCCGGTTTTAATGCTATGATGGCAGCAGCCGTTCTGGGTGTGCCTATGCGTTATTGTTTGGACAGGATCCATCGCAAATGCTCCAGGTTCTGCGCTTAATGCTATAATGCCAGCAGCCATATTCTATGATCCAACTGGACCTGAGCATTAATGGCTTGACGGGAACTGCCGCAAATGCGCAGATTTCCAGGTTTAATGCTACGATGCCAGCGACTGTTCTGGTCATGCGTTATCGGTTGGACGGGATCCATTGCAAATGTGCCAGGTTCTGGGCTTAACGCTATAATGGCAGCAGCCGTTCCGCAGTGTATGCGATGGCGGCCGACTCGGGATCACAGAATGTGCAGTTTGTCATAGGTGAGTGTAGAAACTGATATGGTGCTATGACCCCAGGTCGTCCTCCGACGCATACACTGTGGAATGGCACATTTGCGATGGATCCCATCCAAACGATAACACATAGGCATGACCAGAACGGCTGCTGCCATCAGAGCATTAAACCTATAAACCTGCACAATTGCGGTGGATCCCGTCAAACCATTAACGCTCAGCCCTAGCTGAATCATAGAATGTGCAGTTCGTCATAGCTGAGTGTAGAAACTGATATGGTTCTACTACCCCGGGCCTATATATGTATATATTAGTATTGGCAGATCAATATATAAAAAAAGATTTGGTCCATATATATATATATATACATACCTTGTATATACGTTGTGTATATATGACATATATACTATTACTAGTGCATATACTAGTAATGCATACATTTTATATATGACTAGTATATACATCATACATATGATATACACATGGTATATATATATATATATATATATATATATATATACACATACACAATCACACACCTTGTATATATGACGTCGTATATACAAATATCCTGAACTGAGACAAGTAACTATGTGTGGTCTCTGTGGATTAGTGGTTAAGGTGTTGAACTTATAATCTGAACTTGTTTGGCGTTGTGGGTTCAAGCCCCAGGTAGTTTACTGCTTTTTACATTCAACAACAAAAAAAAGTTTATTTTCGTTCTATATGTGTTTCTGATTGAATGAAGCAATGTACATGGGTCATTCTCTAAAACTGGGCACGAAAGTGTGACATGGAAACCAGAAGTGAAAACCTTCCAAATAATAGCAAAAAAACTTCCAAATAATAGCCTAATCATATGTCATATGAAGGTTTGCATGTTGTGCATATGTCAGAGTTGAAAAAAAATGAATTTCGCTTTTTGAATTATATCTTATACAAATTGAGCAATACATTAATATCACTCGTGTAACATGAAAATCAAAGACACGTCCAGAATCTCATTTTAACTTATACAACATAGTCAAACAAGATTTGATTGATTACTCTTAAGCAGACAAGGTTATGACTTACATGAAAAAAGTTGAAAAATAAGTTGAAAAAGTTTGGCTACATGCATAGTGTAAATGTGTAAATTTTCACTTTTTCACATTAGCACAAAATTGTTTGTTTGGGTTGTGGTGTGTTTTGGGTGCATATAAGTAAACTTTTAATTTCCTTGTTGGGATAGCTTCAATAAATGTACTATTGTTAACATACTTAATACACAAAGGATACAATAATTATTTGACTTGCAATCAATAGGAGAAAGAACAGACTATCAGCATCGTAATGTGGAAACCAAATATGTGGTGCCCAGTTTTAAAGAATGGCCCACATACGTAAATAAATAAATGCGTGCGTGCATGCGTACCTGCATACATACATACATCTTGTATATATGACGTCCTATATACAAAAAGCCTGAACTGACACAGCCAATTATATGTGGCCCCTGTGGCCTCTATGGCCTAGTGGTTAGGGTATTGAACTTGTAATCTAAAGTTGTTTGGTGTGTGGGTTCAAACCCCATACAGTCCAAAACCTTTTTACATTCAACAACAAATAAATGTTTTCCTTCTATATGTGTTTCTGATTGAATTATGCAATGTAAATTGTACTAACATATATTTTACATTAAAGCAAATATATTTTATGATTGAACTACTCTAAAGAAAATTAAAAATACCCCAGTTTTACTATCCCTTCTCTGCATTCACCCATCCATTTTCAAAACAACAACTGCCAGCTAGTCCCAGGCTCAAGCACCCCCCCCCCCCCCACCCTGACCTCAGCACTGACCCACTTCTGGTGGCGAAGTGAGTCCACTACTCTCCCCACACATATTTGGTTCTATAAACATAAAAACTAAACAAGGCTGTGCTTGGAGAGCAATTGTCGGAGTACAGTTCCTGTCTCAGCAGCCTATACCTGCCCACTTTAACATTGATTCTGGAAGTGAAGAATCGGTTACCGTTGGCAGCAACGTCCTTGACATCGACCCCCGTGATGAAGGCCATGTGACCAAGGACGGCGAAAATGACGAAGCCGGCAAACACACTGGTGGCACAGTTGAGGACGGCCACAATCAGCGAGTCTCTGTGAGGTAAATGGCACAGTATCAAATATGAGATGTACTAAATTGGGACGTAGGCCCTAATTCACCGTTTTCTGCGGAGCATGCAGTCAGTTAAACCTCCGGATACGGGTCAACTTTGGATGCAATGCGCGTATTACTTAAACACATGGAAGATGGACTCCCTTCTTTTCTCGTATTATCGCCCAATTTGCTACCGATTTTCGCAGCGCCCCCAACGAAATAGAAGGTTCCACCTAATGGTGTCGTGATAGTTTTGCATGTACTACAGATTAAGTACAGCTGAATATTATATTCCTCCTCTTACTACAACTAATATTCCCCAACCTTTCTCACCTTTCTCCCCTGCCTCCCCTTTTATTGTTACCTTTGGGTGACCATGGAGCTAACTCAAAACACCTTAAAGTCGCCCGGTATAGTCAACTGAGACAACAAACGGACTCTGATTCTGAATGTAATGTGTGAATGACGTCATGGGTGGGATTCCCTCATATGGTTCCCCATATCACCTAATAGTAGGGTTCCACCTAGACCGGGGAACACCAGGAAACCCCCTTTTAGATTGCACTTGCACACTAGCCATTGTGGAACTCTCCTTCCACATATGTGTGTGTTTGTGCATACATAATAATAATAATATATATTTATATATATATATATATGAAGTAAAAATATACCATAACGTTATTTTCATCATTGGATTCAAACAGTTCATATGCATTTAGTAATGTTAAATAAGATTTTTTTTTTTAAATCACTACTAGCTATCTTAGTAAATAAATTAATATTAATTGATTATTTATATTTGTGCACTAACCTATTTCCCCCCCCCCCCGCCCCCCAATGTGTTGCTACTTTGTCGTGGTGGGGAGGCTTGTGTGCCTCCGTGACCATGAGAGCTATACCGGCGGGGGCTAGCCCCTGGCAGGTTTAACCAAGCCGGGCAGGACTCATGGTAGAGGACAGACTAAGAGCAGCAACTGGTCCTCCAGGTTGGGGGTTGGGTGTGGGGCCAACAACCCCACCCCGGAAAAAGAACAACGTTACAGAATCACGAACAAGAAACTCAAGGCCCAGGACCGGGAAAACTGGAAAGCCCTTGTTCGTGGCCTAGGCCCAAAGTTGGGCGGTAGGCGACACGTTCATCGATGACACGGCTGAGGAGATGTTTGTGTGGGTGGGCACTGACGCCTCAATGGGCGAAGAAGACTAACCTATCTTGAACAGTGGCCTTTTTGTTTAGTAAGTTGATTGTAATTCTTACGGGTATTGATAAAATATAGATGTAAATTCTATTTCAACTTTGGCTTCTGATTTTAATTGTCATATGTGGTTTTTATAATAAATATGCGGATTTCTTGTTGTTTGTCACAAGCGGCACATGCATACAGCATACAGTGCAGACCTTCCATTCGCCATATCAATACCGGTTATAATCTAACCAAGACACTTCAGACAAGTCTGGTGAGAGACTTACCTGTAGACATTGTTTTTGAACTTGTTGTAGCTGGCCATGGTTTCAAGGCCTCCAAATGCAACACCGAGAGAATAAAAGATCTGACTTGCCGCCGCATACCACACCTACAACAAAGGTTTTAGTGAAATGATTTACAACACTAGAGTAGATTACACACGGAAGCCCCTTGGGTACACGGAACAATTGGGGGAAATTGGCTTAAAACTAACTCTGTATATATATATATCTATATATATATATATATATATATATATACATATATATTTCACCTCGTCCCCTAGCCTCCTGGCTAATTACCGTGGGGAATGTAAGGAACTTCTGCCGAAGGGAGGAAAACAAGAAAACAGAGAAAAATGGGAATAATAATGATTTAGAACATAATGTCGGTAATTAGTAGGTAAAGATTGAATCAAGTGGAAGTGCTACCTCTCCCTGTACTATAACAAGCCGAGGCTATGGGAGTCGGTAAAACAACAATTATGTGTCAACAGTACCCAGGTAAGTCTCACATAATTATTCTATATATATATAAATACATATATATATAATCTACGGTACACAAATAACATGAAGGAGAGAGAATGAGTTGGGTGTGTAATTTATTCACTGGCTCAGGGATTAATAGCCAAGATCCCGCAGGATCCCCCAACCAACTAATACTCAGGACTGTCCGTAGTCTCAGGCTGAACAGCAGCCAATGAGGTAGCTACTCTCATGTCATTAATGATCCTCATAGTCAGCGGGGTTTGCAGATAGGTGAAGACCGTGTCCGTCTGCAAATATATATATGTATATATATATATATATATGTATATATATATATATATATGTGTGTGTGTGTATATACGCACATATATTAACTGCACTCTAACCCACAGTAAGATAATAATAAAAATAGTGCTGGGAGAGACACAACCCTACTTCCGGCGTGCAAACAGACAATCACGCCAGGTCGCAGCTTCAGTCCTTCCTTGGGGACCAGCGAACACTAACTCAGAATGTTGGTTGGTCGTTGGAGTTTTACGTCCTGGCAACATCTAAGGTCATATCAGGATGGGTACCAACTTGTGATAGTGCCCACTCATGGTGACTTTATAGTGCTGCCCCACTGGGGGACCAGCCCGATATCCCACTCAGTTACATTATCCTGACACTGAGCTAACCAGTCCTTGCCCTATCCTATTAATGCCAAATGCCAGGCTAGGAAGCGACAAGTATCAATTTTGTAAATCATTGGTTTGACTCGACCGGGAACCGAACTCCCGATCTCCCGAATGCGAGGCCTGCGCTCAATCGATTCGGCCACGGTGTCCAGTTACTGAGAAGAGGCGTATATTGCGCCATATATAACTCCTGCAGGCTGGACCTCACCTGAGCGTCGCCGAGTCTGCTCCAGTCAGGGATGATGTAGAACTCTATGCCGAGATAGGCCCCCTCCAGCGTGACGTTCCTAATGAGGAGAATGACGAGGACGATGTAGGGGAAGGTAGCCGTGAAGTACACCACCTAGCGACAGAAGAAGACAACTCTACATTAGGCCAAATAACAAACAAAATAATTGGTGATCGTCTCCGCCCGTGCCTGAAAAACCACCCGCCCGACCCAGATTTTTATTTCAAAAGGACGATCACTCACTTTTAACAAATTTATTTGGCTTTAAGACCACCGTCAGATGCAGTGCCGGATTTAGACGAAGAGAGAGGCCTTAAACTATTCCACTGGTGAGGCCCCTCTCAAAGGCCTATGGCAGTGTCAAGAATATTATACATATTGACCGGAGCCTTCCCTGCCCATGGTCTTTGAGGCCCTAGGTCTGCCAAGCCTATAGGTAAATACGGCACTGATCAAATGGTTTTGAGTTGGTGTAATAGTTTTCAAAATAAAAATATATTGGGGTCGGTTGTTATGATTTACTTTACTTTAGTATGGAACAACTTTGATTTATGGAGGCTAGCGCTGGAGATATTTGAAGTGAAAGCATGCTAAATAAATTTGGTGTGCATATTGAAATGCTGGACATCATAGACTTGTATGACTAGCAGATCTATTATTATACAAGGTCTATTAAATTGACTTAATATTCCTTGTAGCTTTTAAAATTCTAGTTGTGCTTGTGCATGTCTAATTCTGACTGGGAGTTCATTCCATAATTTGCTGCCTTTGTAGATAGGGGCTGTTGTCAGTATATTTGTGAGTGGTTTAGGAACTTGAGAAGTGTAGCATCCCCCTGCCTGGTAACTCTGGTGGTATGGTCTATGTAGTTTTCATCCTTGCCTCTGATAAACATAAGAGATAGCAGATGTGCATCTCTCCTTTGGATCAGGTATGTAATATTAGATCTAGTGTGCATTTCATTCACTGAGAGAACTTTGCCCCTATATACTGTTCTAAGAGCCCGGTTTTGGGTTCTGACAGGCCTCTAGGTGGCAGCACCGTCAACTAGGGCCAACCATTCATACCAAGACTAGCGTTGTATGTCTATGCATGTTTGTACTGCATGGTTGTTGGGGTGTTACGTCCAGCAACATCTAAGATCATATCAGGATGGGTTTTTGTACTGACTTCATATTGAGTATAAGGAATGGATGGATTAATATATTATAATACATACAGATATACATACATAGGGCCTACATACAGATAACGCACATGTGCATACATGTGGATAATAGGCCTACATATATAAGATATGGTATGCAGGTATTACAGGTATTGCAATACCTCACGGAGTTTGATGCCCGTGCCCTGCAGAGTTGTAAACCACTGCCTTGTGGTACAGGTTCCTGACAGAACTGAAGGCTTAGGGAGCAAATCCTAAACAGAAAACCAAGTCACTGTGGCAACATTAAGGGTGGTTGATGTATGGAACTCCCAACATCTCCCGACCAGCCCCTGCAGGGACAAATAGTTTTCCACCTGTCTGGACATTTTCTTGCCGGTGTGAAACCTCTATTTGCTCCCCGAGAGAGTGCCGCTGGTAACTTGCAAAAGCCAGCAGCACTTCAACACTTTTGCAGGCAGCTTTCATGAAATGTACAACTGCACAGAGCGGCAGTCAAATTATGAAAGCAGTCTTTGTCGCATTGCGACCGACAGCATGATGATGATGATGATGATGATGATGAATTGTTGATCTCTTCTGTTAGTTGAATGTCAGGTATCGTTTCACCAGTGCTGTCATTTATTAGATTATTGATCTTTGGTTTGGGATCAGGCTCTATTTGATCTAGTTCATACCAACATTTCTTGGGGTTTGGTTGTGTATGTTAGCTTGGTGAAGATAGTATCTTGATTTTGCCTTTTGAACCTCAGTCCTGGCCTTTCTAGTTATGCATTTGGCTATGCATGTATTCCCTGTGTCTTTGGTTAATTCATCCTTTTGGCAAAAGTAGTCCCGATCTCATTGTAGTTCTTGTAATTCATCATTTAAGTATTTAGCTGTGTTTTTTCTTATTCTCAGTTCAATCATTGGGCAAAGTTTGTCAGCGGCTGTATTAAGTATAGCTTCTAACATGTCCCAGCACTTGTTTGGATCTTGCTCATAAAATATTTCATTGGTAGCAAATCCCCGTAATGTGGTTGAGAGGTGCAGTTTCTATATGTGCACCCCCAGTGTCATGTCGTTTGTTTGTTATTCCTTGTTTTCTTTCTTTATTATATAAATAGGTTTGTGATCACTTTATGTTGTAGTTGAGGACACCGGCTGTAGTACAATATTTTATATTTGTAAAAGCCAGGTCAATTGTTGTATTTGAGGTGTGTGTGCTTCTAGTAGTTTTGTTAATCATCTGTTGCAGTTCATGTTCTGTGGCAAATTGTCTCATGATGTTGGGAGATGGTTGATTTTTTGCATTATAATCTGCATTGTAATCACCAATGAGAAGAGCTTCATATTTGTTAATGTCTATAATTTTGTTCATGGCTGAGCTTAGTAGGTCAAAAGCTTCCTGCATATTCACATTTGGTGGCGTATATACATTACCTATTAGAATTTTCTTTGTGTGTGGTCTGGTGATGACTGCCCACTGTAATTCTAGAGTTCCATTTGAAATATTGTGGTTGGCATACTTTTCAGTGTCTATTTGCAGTATGTCTTTGCAGTAGAATCCTAGGCCTCCACCAGCATTGACATGACCATTTGGAAGCTTTGTTTGCCTGTCAGATATTAGGAACTTGCACCGTTGAATCGATGTGAGCTTTTCCTCAATGTGGCAGGTCCATTCTTAGCGGTTCTGTTTTATGGGTTAGACTACGTACATTAAGGTGTTCTATTTTAAAGCCTGGCAGACCATTCAGGTCGTTCAGAGGAAGCCTGTCCAGTTATTGCCCCCAGTTGTGGTCCCAGCGTTCTCAAACCTAAGAACCTTTGTCTCCCCAGTAAATATTATTATTGCCCTGTTTGCTGCCAGCAAAAGATTAGGTGGGGTATTATGTCCTGGTAACACCTAACGTCATATCAAGACATGTGCTGACTTATGACAGTGTGTACTCATGATTACTTTACAGTGCTGCCAACTGAAATACCGGGCTGCCAGCACCATGACCTGATATCCCACTCAGTCACATTATCCTGACACTGAGCAAACTAGTCCTTTCCCTATCCTAGTAATTCCAAGCAGCAAGCTAGGTAGCGACAAGTATCAATTTGTATAAGTGATTGGTTTGATTCGACTGGTAGCCAAACTCCCCTTCCGTTCCTTTATACTCATATAATCATTATGCATCATAGTGTAGTGGTCTGCACTGGCCTCTCAGGCAAGGAGCCGCATAGACAGGTAGGTGTGGGTAGTGTGGTGACATTAGGGAGCCTAGTTGGTGTAATGGTTAGCACACTGGCCTGAATGCAAAGAGATGTGCGTTCAAGTCCCGTTGTAGGCGCAATATTTCCCATTTTCATCACCCCCACGACAATATCTACAGATTCAAATTGTCCGCGTTACAATGTAAGTCACTAGAACCATCAGTATAATGTGTGACACATACCTTTCCGGAGGACTTGATTCCTTTAATGAGGCAGAGGAAGATAATAATCCAGGCGAGCAGCAGACACAGCACCAGCTGCCACCTGATCTCTCCGGACCCTTCTTCAAATCCACTAGAGACATCGAGGATCTCCCGCCTGCAGAACGACAGAGACATGGGATCAAACTCACACACAAAAACTTGATCTCCACATGAGGATCTTCCAATCATTATTTATTTATCATGCACTGACAAGGAAGGGAATAAGCCCTCATCATTATCATCAAAAATCTCTTAACAGTGAGGGTCGTTGGGACAGCACAGATGACTTTGCAACCAGTTTCATCCATTTTTTCATGTTCTCCATTTCCCTCTGGGACTTGCTGAACTACAGTCCTGTCCACGTGCTGATGTTGTATTGCCATCTCTTCTTTTGTTGTCCACCTTGTCAGGATGTCCATGCACCTTGTAAGGTTAGTTAGCCGTGGAAAGTTACATTTATTGTATTAATGTGCTATTTGATTTTGAACCCAATATGTTGGGGTTGGTCTATCCAGCACCATTAGACTCTGAGTACTCCATGGCTGTTTTTAATATTTCTGTAACATTACACCAGGAATGGAAGGGCGGCCTTACCTACATAAATTATCAAACATATTCAATTAAAGAAGAATTTGCTTGAAGTTATAGTAGAGTTTGCACTTTCCAAATTTCTAATATGTCCAAGCCAACACCACTAATGACAGTTATTAGTGTTGTATGACACTAATAGACATAATTTGACCAGGGGCACCCTCAGCCCCAAACTACGCCCTAAATAACTCATAGAGAATAGCTTGTTTGATTGTTTGTTTGTTGTTGTTTTACGTCCTAGCAACATCTAAGGTCATATCAGGACGGGTACCGACTTGTGACAATGCACACTCATGGTGACTTTATAGTGCTGCCCCACTGGAAGACCAGGCCACCAGCACCATAACCTGCTATCCCACTCAGTCACATTATCCTGACACTGAGCCAACCAGTCATTGCCCTATCCTAATAATGCCGAGCACCAGGCTAGGAATCAACAAGTATCAATTTTTAAGTCATTGGTTTGACTCGACTAGGGTTCGAACCCACGATCTACCAACACGCGAGACGAACGCTCTAATTCATTCGGCCATCCCGTCTGGTTGTTTGAAGCTCTACAAATTATTACTAGTCATATTTAATCATAATAATTGTGAATAAGTACAATTGTTTGGCTATGTTACAGCTCTTTTAAGGGCATATACACATTTTTGTCATGGGATACTGGTTCTAGCGTTCCGAGAAGGCTTGATCCTCTATCCGCTGGTCTGTAGCCCAAAGATCACTATTCTATGGCGTCAAACAGGTCATATGAAAATGGATGTAAATTCACCATTATTCAAGGACGGTTTTGTGACATTTTATCAGAGAGCTTTCATGATAATTGTTTATAGTAGTACAGTGATTTTTCATAATCTGTATCTATGAACAGTAATCTATTGGTTTAAATATACTTCAGTGATGTTTATAGCAGAACCGTGATGGCGTGCTTAAATGTTTCCTAATCTACATCATTCTATTAGATCTTTTCATTGAGGCATTAATACTGACTAACCCACACGGGATGGCCGAATGAGTTAGAGCGTCCGTCTCCCGTGTTGGTAGATCATGGGATTGTGGGTTCAAATCCTGGTCGAGACAAACCAATGACTTAAAAATTGATACTTGTTGCTTCCTAGTCAGGCGCTCGGCATTATTAGGATAGGGCAAGGAGCAGTGGAATGAGGAAGACCAATCGTCCACGACTGAAATTTCCCCTGCTTAAACAACTAATGTACCGAAAAAACCCCATAAAAACCCCCATTTTTCACAACTTGACCAGAACGGTTTCCCAACCAAGATCAGCTCAGCAATAACTCCTATCGAATAGGCAATTTCAAAACATGCAAAACCATTACACCATGACCGCCTCCACAGATCGACTACTCCCCTACATCGATTGCTTTATTTGGGTCCCAAATGATCGCCCGTACGATACCATTCTAATGATTTTTTTAAACTCCCTAAACTGACCACGTCCCTAAATGGACCATTTAAAGTCGGTCCCATGATCGGTCGATTTAGAGGTTTTATTGTATATATGATGAGGATAATTATAAATATGGAGAGTTGTTGTGTTAGTGAACCTTTAAAGTGATAGATACTTACTCCCAAAAGATTTCACTTGGTGTATGTTTCTTCATGCCCATGAACGCTGTTGCGTTCATGCCCATCAACGCTGTTGCGTTGGTAGAATCTGTAGAGAACAGGTGATGTGAACTTTTAGCAAGTGCAATAAACAACTGTTTATTTCATTGTTGTTCCTGGCATATGCTATCTCTGAAGTCATCGTCACATGTGCTTTGTTAGATAAAAGATTCACCTGGTACTTGTAGTACACGAGAGAAGGACAACGTAGTCTAAATACGGGCGAAAATAGCTTTAGTATGGAACATGACCTAGAAACTGTGGCTCCAGTATCAAATGGCTACCCATATAGGCACAGAGTTGGTGAAATGGGAGAGAATGCAAAAAGACAAGATGGCGGCCGCAGAACGCCATCGATTTCACTTTTAAATTGCATTAAACTAGATATTGTATTATATTTTTCAACTCAAAGGTAGCGGGCTATCAATAAGACATATGTAAAGAATAAATGTTGCTTCTTAGATTGTGAAATTAGGCTCTCAATTCATTGACCAGTTTTTTCGACAGCTTTTACATAGGGTTGGTTTGCACCCCTACTGCAGCAGTACGGGGTGAATATTGTATCTAGTGCTTTGTACACAGCTCTCATGTAGTCGAGACACTGCGTTCTACAGAACCTGATGTTATCCCATTGGGCACTCTAATAAAAACACAATTTGATATGCAATATAAATAATGCTAATCACAAGATCAATGTTAATACTAGGTATTATTAATTTCTTCCTTAAAGCTGCATAGTCTGATGAAAGCATTACATTTTCAAAACCAAAACACTGACCTAGATTTGATTTTGCATATCCAACTTAAAGCTGCATAGTCCGATGAAATATCAAAATTTTAAAACCAAACCAATTCACTAAATTTTATTTGATATATCTAACTTAGATACTGAAGCACTTATTAATCATTTGTTTCTGCGTAGAAGGCGATACTGAGTCAATTTAACAGAACCTGTTACTGCAGAAGTGTATGGTGTCAGAGTTTTGGCAAGCTTGCTAAAACTAATTTTCCATGTTTGCACTCAAAATATCTCAAAAGTTTACCATTTAAAATCAAAGAAAATTTGAACTAATGTAAAGTAGATACTAGTGATCGATCTAATATATTTATCTCAGAAAAAATACAGAAATTCAAAACCATCGGACTATGCAACTTTAAATACTGACACACTTATTAAACATTTGTTGCCACATGGAAGGGAATACTGAGTGAATTTAATAGAACCTGTAACCGCAGAAGCTGATGGTGTCAGAGTTTTGGCATGCTTGCCAAAATTAATCCGGCATGTTTTGTACTTCAAATATCTCAAAAGTTAACCATTTATAATGAAAGTTACTCCAAACTAAGGTAAGATAGATTATGATGATCAACCTAATATATTTACCTCAGAAAATTGCAAAAACTCAAAACCATCGGACTATGCAACTTTAACAAATAGGAGACAAGCCAGGAGTATTGCATTGAGCCTAATACTCTGGCTGGCTCTAAAGACCTACCATTACATTTAAAAAAAGCAAAAATCATTGGTGGAATTGGAAGATAGTAAGAGGGTGAGGCTCCATGCAGGGATACTGGACAGCACCGGAAGCGGAAACGGATTCTGGCAGAAAGAGGGCGTGACCTACTTGTCATGTTCCGCATGGTTGCATTCATGGCGCTGCGCTCCTGGCAGCCATATTTCTCCCACTCGGGCCGGCAGTCCTGCCACGGCAGCTTGGTGGTGAAGGACATGAAGGTGTAGTAGAGCGTGTAGGCGATAATCATGTTGTAGTAGATGGCCACCAGGCCTGAGATTACCACCATCGCCCAGCCAAGCCCTGCAAGGCAACCAGTTTGTGTCAGAATGCCACCTAGTTGTGCAGAATGGGCAAGGCAACCAGTCGGTGTGTCAGAACACCACCTAGTGGTGGGGGGTGGGCAAGGCAACCAGTCGGTTTGTCAGAACGCCACCTAGTGGTAGGAAATGGGCAAGAGTACCAGTCGGTGTGTCAGAATGCAACCTTGTGGTGGGTGAATGGGCAAGGCAACCAGTTGGTGTGTCAGAATGCCACCTAGTGGTGGGGGAATAATGGGCAAGGCAACCATTCGGTTTGTCAGAATGCCACCTAGTTGTGGGAAATGGACAAGAGTACCAGTTGGTGTGTCAGAACGCCACCTAGTGGTGTGAAATGGTCAAGAGTACCGGTCGCTCTGCCAGAACGCCACCTAATGTGGAATAGTAAAGGCAACCGGTCGGTGTGTCAGAACGCCATCTAGTGGTGAGGTATGCGCAAGGCAACCAGTCGGTTTGTCAGAATGCCACCTAGCGGTGAGGGAATGGGCAAGGCAACAAGTCGGTGTGTCTTAACGCCACCTAGTGGTGAGGGATGGGCAAGGCAACCAGTCAGTTTGTCAGAATGCCACCTAGCAGTGGGGGAATGGGAAAGGCAACCAGTTGGTGTGTCAGAACGCCACCTAGTGGTGGGGGAATGAGCAATGAAACCAGTCGGTGGGGGAATGGGCAATGCAACCAGTCAGTCTGTCAGAACGCCACCTAGTGGTGGGAAATGGACAAGAATACCAGTCGGTGTGTCAGAACGCCACCTAGTGGAGTGGACTAATCAAGGCAACCAGTCGGTGTGTCAGAACGCCACCTAGTGGTGGGGGGTGGGCAAGGCAACCAGTCGGTTTGTCAGAACGCCACCTAGTGGTAGGAAATGGGCAAGAGTACCAGTCGGTGTGTCAGAACGCCACCTAGTGGTGGGGGAATAATGGGCAAGGCAACCATTCGGTTTGTCAGAATGCCTCCTAGTTGTGGGAAATGGGCAAGAGTACCGGTCGGTGTGTCAGAACGCCACCTAGTGGCATAGAATAGTCAAGGCAACCAGTCGGTGTGTCAGAATGGCACCTAGTGGTAGGGGAATGGGCAAGGCAACCATTCGGTGTGTCAGAACGGCACCTAGTGGTGGGGGAATGGGCAAGGCAATCATTCGGTTTGTCAGAACGGCACCTAGTGGTGGGGGGTGGGCAAGGCAACCATTCGGTTTGTCAAAAAGCCACCTAATGGTGGGAAATGGGCAAGAGTACCAGTCGGTGTGTCAGAACGCCACCTAGTGGGATAGAATAGTCAAGGCAACCAGTCGGTGTGTCAGAACGGCACCTAGTGGTGGGGGAATGGGCAAGGCAACCATTCGGTTTGTCAAAAAGACACCTAATGGTGGGAAATGGGCAAGAGTACCAGTCGGTGTGTCAGAACGCCACCGAATGGCATGGAATAGTCAAGGCAACCAGTCGGTCTGTCAGAACGCCACCTAGTGGTGGTGGAATGGGCAAGGCAACCAGTCGGTGTGTCAAAATGCCACCTAGTGGTGGGGGAATGGGCAAGAGTACCAGTATCACTATATCTTGAGCTGGTCTAAGGCTACAATAGAGACATTGAATTTAAATGAAAATGAGATATTTTTTTGAATGTTGTGCCTACCTCTGAGTAGAGGCACGGCATGCCAGACGGAGATGGGGCCAAGAGACGCAAACTGCCCGAAACCCATCTCCATGAAGAAGAGGGGCAGTCCCGCAGTCAGCAACATCACGGTGTAGGGGATCAGGAACGAGGCTGGAAGGACAAGGGACCAGGATGAGCGTCCATACTGGTGTAGCACGTAGCACTCACCTCCGCAGGTGGATTTCAACATACACACGTAGGTGTGGATAGGTAGATTGTGTAATGAGTAGCACTCACCTCCCCATGTGAATTGCCACATACACAAGTAGGTGTGGATAGGTAGATTGTGTAGCGAGTAGCACTCACCTCCCCATGTGAATTGCCACATACACAAGTAGGTGTGGATAGGTAGATTGTGTAGCGAGTAGCACTCACCTCCCCATGTGAATTGCCACATACACAAGTAAGTGTGGGTTGGGGGATTGCATCAAAGAGCCTGTATGTTCCAATGGTTAGGACACTTGTCTCGGAATGGTAGAAATGTTGGCTCGAGTCCCCACTTCAGGAAAGGCATTCCATTAGTGGCAACACCCCCCCCCCCCCCCCCATACACAATGCTGTGCATGGTGGATTAAGTAGTGTGCATCAGGTGCTCACCTCCGCCATTCTTGTAGGCGATGTAGGGGAACCTCCAGACGTTGCCGAGCCCGACGGCGTACCCGATGGCGGACAGCAGGAAGTCCAGCTTCCCGCTCCAGTTCCCCCGTTCCTTGTTCTCGTCCCCTTCCTCCTCATCCTTCAGTACGTCCGGGTCATCGTTCTTCTTCAAAACAGAATTATACACATGTATAAGTGATGTATAAGGATTATTCGAGTATAAAGGTGCGGAAGGTAATTCAATTATTATTATTATTATTATATATATATATATACCCATTTGCTACACTGTGCATCCTGACCACCATGATATGACCGGTGGTGCCGCCACCGGCCCTCCTTGTCCCTAACGGATGCGCCCATATGTTCATTTGCACCGAGGAATCTTT
The DNA here is from genome assembly GCA_030323885.1 of Branchipolynoe longqiensis. Classification (NCBI taxonomy): domain Eukaryota; kingdom Metazoa; phylum Annelida; class Polychaeta; order Phyllodocida; family Polynoidae; genus Branchipolynoe; species Branchipolynoe longqiensis. Next base: position 60,641,229 of record CM059191.1, on the reverse strand, counting down.
TCTTTTTAGGCTACGGCACATATATATATATATACACTATACACCGTATATTAAACAAATATATAAATATATATATATATATACAGATGAACCTCGATACAACGGACACTGATGCAATGGATTCTGGATCCAACGGACACAATCCGCTAGAGTGAATATCTGGTCCGAACGTTTAAAACTCCCGAGTGATATCCGTAAGGATAAGGACAAGCTTAGAAAATATGCTGTAAAGTTTAATGTTGACTCTAGTAAGGATAAGAAGGGGGTCATTCATGTACGTAGGCGTATGAAAGATCCCCAGAGTAAAGTAAAGGTGAATGTGCGTGGGGTAGAGCCCCCGGAAAATTTTGTCGCTGCAATGGACAAACGGCTTTAACGGACAACTGCTCCCCCCTATTAGTCCGTTGGATCGAGGTTCATCTGTATGTATATATATATATATATATATATACATAGCGCATCGTGCACTCTGCGAATATAAATAATGAATATGATAATCGCCCCACTATTCCGCATTCGCGACTCTGCAGGCTAACAAAACATTCCCTGCCCTGCACTTTATTTGCATATTATGGTGCCCTCTACGGCAGTTGATCAAACTACAAGTCACTGTTCGGCGTTCTCACCTATTCTTAAATGTATACTTGTTGTATTAGATTCTTTGATTAATCGGGGAAATTTGAATCATGGCTAATTGGTTTACCTCATTCCAATGTTTCTTGTCATTTCCTAGTAATCGCAAATGTCAGACTAGGTAGCGACAAGTATGGATTTAAAAAAATTATTTGTTTGACTCGGCCAGGGTTCAAACCCGACGTCTCATTCAGGACGAGTTATGAGGGACAACCAGAAACCAGCGGAACAGCACCTTTAATAAGTCTGTATGCTAACATAACTGCCCGAAGCACGCTGGCGATACATCATTATACCCCTGTCACACTACGACGTAACGAGCCAACGTGAGCCTAACGTGACGATTTTTCGTCATTACGTTGCCGTACGTTGGGTTACGTTATGATGACGTCATAATGACGTTAGAGTGACGTCGAGCTACGTCATATTATGTCGTGTTACGTCGGCGCGCGTCAAGGTTTTGAACCTGTTCAAAACTTTCGACGTATCTCGACGTGAAGCCGTCACGTCGGGATGACGTGACAATGACGTTAGGTAGACGTTCCGCGATCGTTATAGCAGCGTAAATGACGTTAGAGTCACGTTATGTCACGTCAGACCGACGGCCCGGGTGGGAGCAAGGTGTGGGCAGCTTTTTGCACGTTACGGTCACGTTACGGTCACGTTACGGTCACGTTACGGTCACGTTACGGTCACGTTACGGTCACGGTTACGGTCACGTTACGGTCACGTTACGGTCACGTTACGGTCACGTTACGGTCACGTTACGTTGGCGTTACGGTCACGTTACGTCCACGTCGCACCCGTTACGGCGACGTTACGCTCACGTTACACTAACGCCCGGTCACGTCGCCAATTACACCTCCCCCCTAACGTTGTCACGTTACAGCTAAGGTCATGACGTACACCAACGTTACTTTCACGTTACGCTCACGTCCACAATTTGCATATTACGCCCATAACGTCGACGTAATATAATTATTTTCACGTTCTGCCTACGCTGACGTAGTCACGTCGTAGTGTGACAGGGCCATTACAGGCACTGCGGGAACCAACACACTACTTACACCATGTTGATTGAATGTCACCTGTATTACCTACACACATTATGTTCTATTTTTTTTTAAACCCACGAGAAACCCACAAAAGAAAACGTCCTAATATCACCTTAGATGTTGCCAGGACTCCTACAACCAACCAACCAACCAACCATTAAAAAAAATAAGTGTGCGCCTGCGCAGATCGAGTTTTCCCCATCAAATAAAAACGCCCTTTATGATGTTTGCGCATAAAAATAACAGCACACACACAGAAAAAGACTACAGGAATATGATTAAAAGAAAGTAGTTGTGTGAGTGATGTATGACACCAATATAAGCAGTGCCTAAAGAAATGCTAAGATGCAATTAAAATTCTTTTTTTTGCATATTCCAGAATTGATCTTCATATGTTTTGGCAGTCTCTTCTCTTTTTTTTTATATCGCCAAAGTATGTAATATACCCCAACATTGTGTCGTAAAGCATATTATGTAGTTCATATTTGTATTGCGCATGTACCCAGTTGCAATGTACAGATACCTAAATAAACACCCCAGTATAACCGGTTATAAGCAGCCAGACGTGAACATGTCACAGGCATCTTGTCATGCATCTATCACTCCCCTTCTTTACTTAATGCCTAGCTGCTGGTGATAATAATCGTTTTTAAAATACCTGATGGGCTACCCAGGTCGATAAAACTGATATTAGACAGGTAGCTTAGTCTCTTATGATGTTTGTGGGTGGGTTCATTTTAAATGAGAATGAACGCAGTTAGCTATCAGAATCAATTTCAATTTCAATTTCTACTGATTAAACTGGTAAAAGCTGAGAAAATATCAGAAAGTCAAAAGCATTGGACTATGCAACTTTATGGTTTTGAAAGTTAACATCCTTAAATAGATGCATTGACAAACCCTCATCTAGTGTTTAACTTCCACACATTACTTCATCGTGAGCAAGGTCATGGTGTAACAGAGAGTGGAAGGGGACACCCCCAACCCACAGCCCACTCCACTAACCTACCCCACTTCACCCACCCCACCACACCCGCCTCCACAAGGTCATGGTGTGCCATAGATAAAGGATTCACCCTGTACTCACAGTACACGGGTGAATACCAGCCCTATATCAAAGCGGTCAAAAATACGGGGAAATGAAATCAGAGCCTAAATCCACAATCTAAAAAGCAACAATTATTCTTTATATATATATTCATATTTCTCCACTACCTTTGAGTTGAAAAATATAATAAAACATATAGTTTAATAGAATTTAAAGGTGAAATCGACGGCGTTCCAATGCCGCCATCTTGTTTTTTTGCATTCTCTCCCATTTCACCAACTCTCTGCTGATATAAGTACCCATTTGATACTGGAGGCAGGCATTCTACTTCCTGTTCCATACTAAAGCTATTTTCTCCCAAATTTACCCAACATTGTCGTTCACCCGTGGACTACAATTACAGGGTGAATCTTTTATCTAGGTGTACCAGAGAGTCGAAGGGGACACCCCCAACCCACACCCCACCACACCCCACTCCACTAACCTGCCCCACTCCACCCCACCACACCCGACTCCACAAGGTCATGGTGTACCGGAAAGTCGAAGGGGACACCCCCAACCCACACCCCACCACACCCCACTCCACTAACCTACCCCACTTCACACACCCCACCACACCCGACCCCACAAAGTGAAGTCTGGGCGTTGAAGAGGTGTACCACTGGCAATGCTTAATGTCCACACACAGAGGACATTAAGCATTAATGACGAGAAAGGAGTCTACGCTAAAGATGTTCACACTAACAAAGCTATTAATTATATATAACTATGCACCAAATACAATCAGAACCGTTCCATAATATACCTATAATCCCAGCATTATACGTAGACATATATATACAGTGAATATCCTACCATTATTACATCAATAAGAAAGATATGTGGATATTATGTATATGTAGGTATAAATATATATGAATATATAAATATCTGTATATGTATTTTATGTATATATATATGTATTATGTATATGTAGTGGTCTGCACTGACCTCTCAGGCAAGGAGCCGCATAGACAGGTAGGCGTGGGTAGCGTGTTGATATCAGGGAGCCTAGGTGGTGTAATGGTTGGCACACTGGCCTGGAATGCAAAGAGATGTGGGTTCGAGTCCTGCTCTAGGTGCAATATTTCCCATTTTCATCATCCCCATGACACTGGTTGCCGTGACAATGATCCTATATAAGCTATGAGCTGTATAGTTGTTGAACCTACCCTGTCGATGTGTAAGTGTATTGCCTGTATGTATGTAATTGTAAGCATTAAACGACTTACAATTCCAGGGGGACGAGTGTAGTGGTCTGCACTGACTTCTCAGGCAAGGAGCCGCATAGACAGGTAGGCATGGGTAGCGTGTTGATATCAGGGGGCCTAGGTGGTGTAATGGTTGGCACACTGGCCCGGAATGCAAAGAGATGTGGGTTCGAGTCCTGCTCTAGGCACAATATTTCCCATTTTCATCACCCCCACGACATATATATATCATCATCATCATCATGCTGTCGGTCGCAATGCGACAAAGACTGCTTTCATTACTTGACTGCCTCTCTGCTGTGAGAGTTGCGTCCATGAGTCGGTCTTAATGTCTCTCAGCTTCAGGTTTCTCTTGATGGTATCCCTGAACCGGAGACGAGGGCGCCGTCTCTTTCTGTAGCCAGAAGACAGTTGAGAATAGAGGATCTGCTTTGGTAGCCTGTCTGATGACATCCTCATGAGGTGTCCAGGCCACCGGAGATTCTTTTTGATCAGAAGATCTTCCATAGAGGGCAGCCCCATCTGTTCGAGTATTTCCTTATTCGTCACTTTGTCCTTCCAGGTTAGCCTCATGACTGAACGCAGATGTCGCATCATGAAGGCATGCAGCATTTTCACCTGTCGTCTGTACACTGTCCAGGCCTCGGCTGCATATAGTAGGGTGGATAGCATGATTGCACGGTAGATCTTACCTTTGACCCGAATGGACACATGGTGGTTGTTCCAGAGTCTCTGGCGGAGTCGGCCGAAAGATGCGCTAGCCTTGGCCATCCTCCTCTGTATCTCAGCATCAATGCGTCCATCACTTGATATAGTGCTTCCGAGATAGGTGAATTCCGGAACAGAGTTCAGCTTGTTTCCGTCAACCATGATCTCCTCCTCTCGGGTTCTTGTAGAGTTGGGTTGGTACAGCACCTCCGTCTTCTTGATGTTAATCTTCAGGCCAAACTTCTTTGATGCATCGGAGAAAGCGTCCATTATTTTCTGGGTCTCTTCAACAGAGTGGGCAACCAGTGCACTGTCATCTGCGAATAGTAGCTCTCTCACCAGTATCTGAGTAATCTTGGTCTTCGCTCTGAAGTGTGCGACATTGAATAGGTCAGCGCTCTGTCTGGACTGTATATAGATGCCATCCCCCATGCCTCGGAAAGCCTCGTCTAGCATTGCTGATAGGAAGATGGAGAAGAGCGTGGGGGCCAGTACACAAACTTGCTTGACCCCATTGGTAACCCCGAACGATTCCGAGACTTCCAATCCAGCCTTTCATGAAAGCTGCCTGCAAAAGTGTTGAAGTGCTGCTGGCTTTTGCAAGTTACCAGCGGCACTCTCTCGGGAAGCAAATAGAGGTTTCACACCGGCAAGAACATGTCAAGACAGGCGCAAAACTATTTGTCCCTGCAGTGGCTGGTCGGGAGATGTTGGGAGTTCCATACATCAACCGCCCTTAATGCTGCCACAGTGACCTGGTTTTCTGTTTAGGGTTTGCTCCCTTAGCCTTCGGTTCTGTCAAGAACCTGTACCACAAGGCAGTGGTTTACAACTCTGCAAGGCAGGGGCATCAAACTCCCTGAGGTATTGCTATACCTGCAATACCTGCATACCTACATATATATATATATATGTATATACATGTGTATATACATGTGTATATACATGTGTATATACATGTGTATATACATGTGCATATACATGTGTATATATATGTTATATATATATGTATACAAGTTTTATACAAGTCTATGGTGGAATGCAATACCCGGCCACATTTGCGCAGTTAGAGCCGACTCAACAAAGGTAAACTGTCTTGCCCAGTAGTCCGCGACAACTGGGACAAACCTGGTGTATCCGCTGCAGGTAAAGTTACGCGTCATATATCGGCCTACGTATTTAGCAAGTCATGATGTGTGCAGCTTATTTTGTGGTTTACAGACCACCTATTAGACACGCCACCGACCTTAGTTACTGCGGGTACTTAAAAAAAAAAATGCGGATTGAGCTTTGTACGAAACTCTTGCAAGAGAATATAGAAATCGTGCTCGCTTAATTAGGTGGTCCAGTCACTGATCAAGTCATTGCATTGCCATGAATACATCGAAGTCGACCATTTTCTTGTAGTATTTGCAGTTATAGGTAGCTAACACCTTATTGCTTGCTAGCGGACCTGGTTAAAAACTGCATCTAAAGATGGTGACAATCGCTCTCTGGTGAAGGAGGGCACGAACTACTATCAATCATCTTTTTCCGGTTCATGTTTGTTCCCCATTCCCCTTTTCCATTTATTTTGTTTAGGGAGGGGTTGGGGCGTTGTCTACAATGTTCGACATGCACGATATGGTCGTCCTCTCCGTCTGTATATATATTATATTTCTATAAGCCTTTGTACATTACCTATTGCGAATATTTAGGTATGCCTATTTCGTTTATGTGTGTAATTATATATAAATCAAATCCCCAATAGATCCTGGTATGTGGCATGGCCTGAAGGGTACATTCCTTACACGTGGCATGCGGTATGCGAATGCGACAAAAAATCGAAACGCCTTGAAGCCTATGGGCTACATTCCTTACTTGCGGTATGCGAATGCAAATGCGGCAACTCGATCGGTCCCTGTAGCGATCGGTGTGGCATCTGGCATGCGGTATGTGAATAGAAACCTCAGTCGCACTTGTCTATTAGTTTTAGACTAGGAGAGGCAACTGATCATTACGGAACGGTCACACACAGGGGTGTGGAGGGGAAACATATGGTAGTGGTGTTGGTGGGGGTTCGGGTTGGTAAAAATGCTACCATAGCCACAAAAATATGAAAACTTATCTATAATTTGGTAATTATAAAGGTAGGAACCCCCATGTGACGTACCAAGAGGTACATAGATATAAGTGCCATATTAGGTCATATACAGTGCAGTATTGAGTATACTTGTTTATTTATATTTTTTAAATATAGCCAGTCGTGTGCCGCATACCGCGTAGAAGGAATCATGCCATTCGCATACGCATACCGCATGCCGCATACCGCATACGGCGTGTAAGGAATGCACGCTTGAGATGGGTTTTTTCCGTACATACACAACTCCTCCACCCGATCGTCTCTCAAGGTAACTTTAAAAGAAATTGTTTTGAAGACTTACCCTTGAATAACCTAGTTTACTCGCCCATGTTTGGTGTGCACCAACACAAAATGCGCACTAAGCTAAGTAATTACCGTAGAAAACCACCAAGTCTTTGAGGTCGCAACAAAATATGCGACGGAGATATGACAATCATTGGGCAACAAAGTACCAAGGTGAATGCAGGGAAGATAAATTGATGTTTAGAAACGGAGTGTGCATTTATCAGGTTGGAGAGCTTACCTCGATCGGGCTATGGTGGTTAAATACTTCATTCGACCCCTGGTTCAATTTCCAAGGTCCAATTTTATATAGGATTCGTTAGCAGGTTCAAAAATATGGTTATGGCACACTGAGTTTTGGGATGTTTTCATATTGGAATACATCACTAGAAAGCCAACAATTATATCTAATTTCCTGGTTATTCCTAGGACATTTAGTTGGGACCAGATTGAGTAAATTAACAAGGAATATTAGGAAATAATTCAGTAGTTACACCACATGGCTACAGGACAGAACTGCCCATGATATAACTGTGTTGGACTATGGTGTGTAAGGATCTCAAAACTAACTAAAGATCTCAAAGCTCAATAAAGATCTACACGCTAAATAAAGATCTCAAAACTATATAAAGATCTCAAAAGTAAATAAAGATTCCAAAACTAACTAACAATCTCAAAGCTAAATTTGGATCTCAAAACTAAATAAGCACCTCAAAACTAAATAATTTAAGGATCTCAAAACTAAATAAGGATATCAAAACTACATAAGGATCTCAAAACTAAATAAGGATCTCAAAACTAAATAAAGATCTCAAAACGAAATAAGGATCTCAAAACTAAATAAAGATCTCAAAAGTAATTAAGGATCCCAAAACTAAATAACAATCTCAAAGCTAAATTTGGATCTCAAAACTAAATAAGCACCTCAAAACTAAATAAGGATCTCCAAACCAAATAAGGATCTCAAAAACAAATAAGGATGTCAAAACTAAATAATGATCTCAAAAGTAAACAAAGATCTCAAAACTAAATAACAATCTCAAAGCTAAATTTGGATCTCAAAACTAAATAGCACCTCAAAACTAAATAAGCACCTCAAAACTAAATAAGCACCTCAAAACTAAATAAGGATCTCAAAACTAATTAAGGATCTCAAAACTAAATAAGCACCTCAAAACTAAATAAGGATCTCAAAACCAAATATGGATCTCAAAACTAAATAAGCACCTCAAAACTAAATATGGATCTCAAAACCAAATATGGATCTCAAAACTAAATAAGGAACTCAAAACTAAATAAGGATCTCAAAGCTAAATAACAATCTCAAAACTAAATAAGCATCCCAAAACTAAATAAGCACCTCATAATTATATAAGTACCAACAAAATAAATATCAACACAAAACGAACTAAGCGCCCCAAAGCTAAAAAAAATGCTCCAAACAAAATAAGCCTTCAAAAACTAAATAATCACCCAAACACTAAGTAATTGTGTCAAAAACTAAATAAGCATATACAAACCATTGTTTTAAAGTATCTAAAACAGTACATGGAAACTAAAATGTACACACACACACACAAAAAAACAACTAAAAAAAAACAACTCAAAATAAGCACCGATAAACAAAATAAGCACCGATAAACAAAATAAGCCCCCAAAAGCAAGGTAGGCACTTGAAAACTAAGTAAGCACCTAAAATAAAACAAACGTGAATTCCCGTCCGGAAATGAAATAACATCTAGAGGTAAAGTTGGTTGGTTGTTGGAGTTTTACGTCCTGACAGTATCTACGGTCATATCAGTACCGACGTGTTACAGTGCGCACCCATGGCGACCTTATAGTGCTGCCCCACTGGGAGACGAGGTCGCCAGCACCATGACCTGATATCCCACTCAGCACAGGATCCTGACACTGAGCCAACCAGTCCTAGCCCTATCTAATCCTAATAATGCCTAGCTCCTTGCTAGGAAGCGACGAGGTAAAGTAATTTGCTCAAAATAAAATAGACATCTAGAAATAAAATAAGTGCCTGATATCGAAATGAGTCTCAGAAGAAAGGTAAACACCCAAAGTAAACATCCGCATCCTTTGTGGTTCTTTTGTGTAAAGCAGCATTCTGTGTCGATGTTGATGTAGTCACCATTCAACATGCAGCGCCACCTAGTTTCAAATCTGCGCAGTAAATGTCTGATCGGATCAAACACATGCTTCCTTCCTACATACTTATGTCACTGTTCAAATAATTGCATTCACAATTCCGATGACCAGAATGACCAGTGACAGAGGTGGTCAGTGGTGTGGGGGTTAGGGTGAGAGGGAATGACAAGTTTAGGTATCTTCTCTGTGGTGGTGTGGTTAGAGTGTCTGACTTTTTTTCTAGGTCGGACTCCTAATCTGAAGGTCGGTGGTTCGATTCCCCGTGCCCCCACCTCTGCCAATTTGGATTTCCACCGCTGTGTATAACTTACAGCGTCATCAAAGGCTGGTTGCTCTCATACCATGGCCTATATGTATGAGCTCGGGTTAGCGGTCTTAACCCTGCGTCATGCGGATTTCCCGGGTTAGTGGCGAAAAGTCCATGGGCCCGTATGCACCAATCGGTGATAGGCTTAGCCGAGGCTAAGGCGCTAGCCGTGGATAGCTACCCCGGGGTAGCGGCGGGTTGGAGAGATGTGTGAATCGGTATGCACCAATGTTTCAGCCGCTACGGATAGCTAACCGTGAGTTTATTTATAGATTTGGGAATTCCCTCTGCGTTTGTACCCATATATTAGGCTCAAATATATTAAATGCTATCATATTTAACAGAAGGACATATGCAATAAGTGAAATTTGATCAATTTAACCCTAAATTCGAAGCATTATTAAGGCTACCACCGCATTGGCGGCGATATTAATAGTTATATTTTCAAATCGACGAACGTACAGTAAACAAACCACTGCCGCCGCCAGTATGGAAAGCGACGTCGATGCGGCGGCGGCGGCGATTTGTTTACTTTACTTCCATCGATTCGAAAATATTAATATTAATATCACCACCAATGCGGCGGTAGCCTTAATAACGCTTCGAATTTAGGGTTAAATTGATAAAATTTCAATTATTGCGTATGTAATTCTGTTAAATATGATCGCATTCAATATATTCAAGCCACACACGCACACTAACCGCACCGGATAGGCCCTAAACCCACCTCACAAGGTGGTTTACCTTAGCCGAGGTTAACCCACCTCGGTTAGCGCTAACCCCGATTGGTGCATACCGAATTTTCGCATTTAGCCGTGGGCAGCTACCTTAACCGCGGTTAAGGCCCTAACACCGATTGGTGCATACGGGCCATATGTATGTGTCGCGGTTAAACTAACTCGGCGAGGTTAAAGTCGCCTGCACTAACCCCATGCGAAAGGAGGGTTAAAGGTGGGGTTAGGAACCTATGATGCCCAAATCTATTCAATGCGACCATATGTAACAGAAGTAGATACGCAATAAGTGAAATTTTATCAATTTAACCCTAAATTCGAACCCTCCTTAAGGCTACCACCGCATTGGCGGCGATATTAATATTAATATTTTCGAATCGATGAATGTACAGTCAATAAACCGCCGCTGCTGCCAGTATGGAAAGCGACGTCGATGCGGCGGCGGCGGCGATTTGTTTACTTTACGTTCCTCGATTCGAAAATATAACTATTAATATCGCCGCCAATGTGGCGGTAGCCTTAAGGAGGGTTCGAATTTAGGGTGTCTGTAATTGTGTTAAATAAGATAGCATTTAATATATTTGAGCCTAATATATGGCTACAAACCCAGAGGGATTTCCCAAATCTATAAATAACTGAAACATTAGCTAACTCGGGCGCGTTTTGGTCTCATACATCCCCCGTGACACATTTGGAACTCTGCGGTTAGCTAACCCGGCACCCTCCTTTAGCCCTGGTCTGGTTAAAAATTGGCTCACACATATGGGCTGTGGTGTGGGAGGTTAAAAATCCCTTGGATCGGTAAAAGTGTTGGCTCGGGCTTTCTATCGACAAACTGTCTAATGGTGAAAACAAGTCTATTCAGACTTATCCATGATAGGCAGTATAAATCTTCAAGAAAAAAAAAATCATACTCATTGGTTTTAAAATAACACATTAAGTAATTAAAACATCACATCATCATACTAGTTTTAATATGTCCATTTAAATATCACATGATGATACTTGTTGGTTTAAAAACACATTAACTCATGTTTAAGTAATTAAAACATCACAAAATCACACTGATTTAAAATGACCATCTAAATATCATATAATCATACTTGTTGGTTTTAAAATAATAGGTGCATGAAGGGGAAAATGGTAGTCATTGGTCGCGCTATGTGAGTGGTGATTGGTGTAGGGTAATTTGTAATTAAAGTATGTTGCTGCATTGGAATTCTGGTTGTATATGGCGGGTGGTCATTGTTCAGTATGATCGTTCAAGACGGGGACCGCTGTATTAACAAAAACTCTCAGAAAGAATCAGATAATAATAATAATAATAAAGAATAGAGACAACAATCTATATGCAGAAGCTATCACGACCACTTCTCATCTTAAGCAAACAGTTAAGTAAATATATATTGATGTGTTTTTTTTCTCTCGGGTTTTTCATTGCAACGACAAAAATGTATTGGCAGGATCTTTTGCTTCCAAGGTCCCTTTTCATTAGAAATATAAGACCATGGATTTAATGGGGCAGAAACACGACCAATGCAACTTTACTTATTCACAATTATCGTGACCCATTAAAGCTGCATCGTCCGATGAAGCACCACATTTTCAAAACCCAAATAATTATATAGATTTGACTCTACATATCTAACTTAGATATTAATACACTTATTTAGCATTTCTTTGCCACATAGAAAGGAATACTGAGACAATTTAATAGAACCTGTTACCACAGAAGCCTATGGTGTCAGAGTTTTGATGTGCTTGCCAAAACTAATTTGACCTGTTTTAATTTTAAATATCTCAAAACGTATCCATTTAAAATCAAAGTTACCTCAACCTGAAATAAGGCAGATTATAACGATCAATTTAATATATTTATCTCAGAAAAATGACCAAAACTCAAAACCATCGGACTATGCAACTTTAAGATTATTCATGGATTGGATATCTTGAAACAAACTATTCTCTGTGAGTTATGTAAGGTCCAGTGCAAGGTGGGGTCCTATCTGGTCTAGTGCTAGTGATGTCCGCCAAGGGATGCTTACACACATGGATAGGCTTTCTATATCAACCAGAACTGTAATTAGAACTCAGGACACGAATCAGTATAAAGTGGGTATTTATTACAATTACGGAAGTGTTTTACATTGTCAGATGTTATTCTTGTTACAAGTGTTAGAGTCAGGATTTCAGGGTAATGTTCGAGCGCTCAACCTTAGTCTTATAGATGGGTGGGCGGGATGGCTGAGTAAGACACGACGGAGACTCGCAGTAACCACGCGGCAGGTTCGGGTTCACTGGCGGAAGTGAGCTGCTCAGTGCTCCGTCGCGAGTACAAGCCTAAGCCGCTAGGTGGCAGTGCGGGGTTGTCGTTCCGGCGTATAGTGTAGGTGGTGCCACCGTCCAATAGAGATCAGTGTTAAACTGGGATACGGTCCTGAGCTCCAAATTACCCATGTTGCCACCGCAACATGAACAATGCATTCAGATTCACAGGGCACTAGTTACAGAGGAGAAGGACTGTAAAAAATGGAGTTCACTGCAATAGATTGGTTGGTTGGTTGTTGGAGTTTTACGTCCTGGCAACATCTAAGGTGATATCAGGATGGGTATTGACTTGTGATAGTACGCACTCATGGCGACTTCATAGTGCAGCACCATCACCTAATAAGTAATATCCCACTCAGTCACATTATCCTGACACTGAACTCACTAGTCCTTGCCCTATCCTAATAAATGCCGAGCGCCTGTCTAGGAAGCAACAAGTATATATTTTTAAGTCATTGGTTTGACTCGACAGGGTTGGAGCCCGTGGGTTCGAATCCCGTGATCTACCAAAACGGGAGATGGACGCTCAACTCATTTCGCCATCCAGTCTGGTACACTGCAATAGAAATTCCCAGAGAAGGTATCCAGGGAAGGGAATTTGCATATATACATTTATAGGTATAGCTGCTATTTGTATTAAGAAATTATTTATACACTGTATGCGTCATCACAAATAAAAATGTGTCATCAACAAACAATTCGATGATGAATCCGACTGGAAAATGAAAAAGAAAATTATTGTTATTAACATACAAAGCAACATCATATATATTACATATATATACACATATATATATACATATATATACATATCTACACATATATATACATGTATATGCATATATATACATATATACATATATATACATAGCTATACATATCATCATCATCATGCTGTCGGTCGCGATGCGACAAAGACTGCTTTCATTACTTGACTGCCGCTCTCCATTTAGCTCTCTGCTGTGAGAGTTGTGTCCATGAGTCGGTCTTAATGTCTCTCAGCTTCAGGTTTCTCTTGATGGTATCTTTGAACCGGAGACGGGGGCGCCCTCTCTTTCTGTAGCCAAAAGACAGTTGAGAATAGAGGATCTGCTTTGGTAGCCTGTCTGATGACATCCTCATGAGGTGTCCAGTCCACCGGAGATTCTTTTTGATCAGAAGATCTTCCATAGAGGGCAGCCCATCCGTTCGAGTATTTCCTTATTCGTCACTTTGTCCTTCCAGGTTAGCCTCATGATTGAACGCAGATGTCGCATCATGAAGGCATGCAGCTTTTTCACCTGCTGTCTGTACGCTGTCCAGGCCTCGGCTCCGTATAGTAGGGTGGATAGCACGATTGCGCGGTAGATCTTACCTTTGACCCGAATGGACACATGGTGGTTGTTCCAGAGTCTCTGGCGTAGTCGGCCGAAAGATGCGCTAGCCTTGGCCATCCTCCTCTGTATCTCAGCATCAATGCGTCCATCACTTGATATTGTGCATCCGCTATACATATATATACATATATATACACATATACATATATACATCTGTATATATATATATATATATATATATATATATATGTATATACAGTAAAACCTCTCTAAATCGACCGACCATCGAGTGGTCCATTTAGGAAGATGGTCGGTTTAGAGAGTTAGAATATCCTTGTTCGGACCCAAATAAAGCGATCGATATAGGGTAGTGGTCGATCTGTGGAGGGGTCGGTATAGAGAGGATTTACTGTATATGTATAGAGAGGATAAGTACTTATCGATATATAAAGGGCGGAGCGGCCTATCCTCCGTTATTGTTTATATTATCTACTGCGCAGTAGCCAACCGCGTGTGTGCGGAATTTGAATTGGTTTGGCCTAAACCTTGTGCGCCAACGAAAAGTAAGTTGGCTTGGCCTAATTGGGTCTCATGACCGCCTGCTACTGCAGCGCCACTTTGTGCTCGTGGCCTGCGCCCCTTTGTTTGGCCAGTGCCCACCTGCTTTTCAAACTTTATGACCGGCTGGGCAGTTGCCTAGCCATGAGACTAGTATTAAACTGTTCAACCCATATTCATGTCTGTGTTTGTGTCCAGAGCATAGCCTACTTTATATATGCACTGAGTGTACTAAGTAATGCAACTGTGCAAAACTGAGTGCGACCAGTAGAACTTCAGTGTCTGCGACTGCACAAGAATGTATGTAACTGTACGAGACTGTACGAGACAGTACGAGACAGTACGAGACTGTACGAGACTGTACGAGACTGTACGAGACTGTACGAGACTGTACGAGACTGTATGAGACTGTATGAGACTGTATGAGACAGTACGAGACTGTATGTAACTGCATGAGACTTTACGAGAATGTATGACTATGAGACAGTTATGTGATCCTCGTGTGTCTGTATGGGAGTGTTCGAGACTGAATGCGACTGTGCAGGAGTTATGAGACTGGACAAGACTGCTTGAAACTGTATGAGACCCCATGTGACTGTACGAGACCGCACGAGAATATAATAGACAGTATGGCCTTGCATGAGACCGCGAGACTGCATGAGAACTAGCTGAGGCTGTACGAGACTACAGCCGTGTTTACACAGGAGAGTTAAATCGCTTCATATAAATCGCCTTGCCTAGTTTGCCTCACATTCGCCGTGTAAACAGGACTCTGGTGCGGATTAGGGCTGATTCGCTTCATATGATTCACTTTATGTAAGCCACCTTGCCAGGTGGTTTATATGAAGCGATACAGCTTGTTCCCGGGCGGCGATAGTGTAAAGTAGTAGTGCTTGCTGGCTACAGGGGGAGCAGTAACTAATCGCTGGTGCCCAGCAGTGTGAGGGACCGATTAGGCCGAAATCTATTGAATGCGATCATATTTAACAGAATTACATACTAAAATAATTAAATTTAATTAAATTAACCCTAAATTACAAGCGATATTAACGTAGCAGCTGCATCGGCGTCGAATCGCCGAGTGTAAAGTAAACAAATAGCAGTGCTCGCCGGCTACAGGAAGAACTAAGGCTGCTGGTTCCCGGCGCCGAAACACTTTCAAACTCGCTTCGCTTCATATGAATCGCTTTGTCTAATTCGCTTCACAATTGCCCGTGTAAACACGGCTTACGTGAGATTATGCAGAACTAGATGATACTGTGAGATTGCACCACTGTTGGTGTCCTTTCCTCATGACACCCACCCCCACCTCCCCCGGCCTACGTTTTGTTTGCCCCCCCCCCCCCCCCCCCCCCCACCCTTACACACACAAACAATCAGTGAGCGTGGCGCGCTTGTCGACCCGGGGCTGTTGGGATGAACTCATTATTTGAACATTCCGTGAATCCGTTAACAGACATAGGCCTCCGGCAGCCCCAGCGATCCGTGGACCAGGTCCAACTTCAGCAAGGATCAAGGATCAAGACCAGGCCCGGTGTGCCCGTGTGTATAATTGAACAACGCGGACACGGATAAATGGTATATATTTGGATTTATTTAATGAACAAATTGTCAATCGTACATGCTTGAGTATAATGAGAGAGAAGGCCCCGAGATGCTTTAACCCTATATTTTTTAGTCTCTTATTGTAGGGTGAGTGGGATGGCAGATTAGATTGTCCGTCGCCATCCGCCGCCAAGGTTGTAGTGTCCAAGTTCGGGTTTCGCCTGCTTTATATACTAGCTAGCTGGCCCGATCCCGCCAAATTCTCGCTATTTTGTATCAGTTTTCGTCTGTCGACGTCATATTTATTTACATACGCACGTCCGCCAGCTCTAGCGTGGTTACTGCGTAGTTCGAAAAGACCCGCTAGTCGGTAGACGTCAATGTACGTATTAATGCTACAGTTTGAATATAGGTGGCGCCAGCAGCCGATGAAAGAGATCCGACTCTGCCTTGTTCGATTACCCATGTTGCGAGCAACATCGACGACGCACGGCGTGAGCTGGCTGACGGGCAGACAGCTAGCTGCCAGCGTGTGGCCAGGGAAGGTGAGAGTACTGAGTTGGTTGGTTGGTTGTTGGGAGTTTTACATCCTGGCAACATCTAAGGTCATATTAGGACAGGTACCGACTTGTGACAGTGCACGCTCATGGTGACTTTTATGGTGCTTCCCCATTGGGAAATCAGGCCGCCGGCACTATGACCTGATATCCCACTCAGTGATCACATTATCCTGACACTGAGCTAATCCATCCTTGGTCTATCCTATTAATGCCGGGTGTCAGGTTAGTAAGCGTCAAGTATCAATTTTATAAGTCATTGGTTTGACTCGACCGGGAACTGAACTCCCGATCTCCCGCACACGAGGCCCGCGCTCTACCGATTCGGCCACCGAGCCCGGTGAGAGCCCTGAAACGCCTGCTCATTCGTTATTAGATGTGGGTCACTGTCGTCGCCACTCTATTCTTCCTTCCGTTTGATGTTCATTGTTTTATTCGCCGAAGAAAGCTTGCTTGTGAATCAGTGATTCTCTCCAGACCAATGCGTCCCTGTTTGTTTCATCAAAGTTCCATTGTCCGATAGTTTTGAGTTTCTGTCATTTTCCGAGATAAATGCACTATGTTGATCGCTGTAATCTACTTGACTTTAGTTTCAAAGTAACTTTTATTTTAAATAGCTAACTTTTGAGATATTTGAAGTGCAAACATGCAAAATGAATTCTTGGCAAGCACACTAGAACTCTGACAACATAGGTTTTTTCAGTAACAGATTCTATTAAATTGGTTTGGCATCCCCTTCTATGTGGCAATAATTTTTTGATAAGTGCATGAGCATATAAGTTCGATATGGGCAATAAATTCTAGGTGATTGTTTTGATTTCGAAAATTTGATGTTTTCATCGGACTATGCAGCTTTAAGGATATTTTAAATGGAGATAGCCAAAACAGAAACGCAGGTTGAGTTATATATAATTGATATTATTATATTTCTTGCGTTATTAAAAACAACATGTTTAAGTACCTTTGATATATGACAATTCTATACTTTGTTATTGATATTATTATATGGTTCTTATTTTATTCATGTTATATATTCGTATGCATACATGCATATAACAAAGGACTCAAAATATTTTATTTTAAATTTCTTATTTTGTTTCTTATTTTATTCATGTCTTATATATATATATATATATATATATATATATGTGTGTGAACTGTTAAAGTGGCATAGCCTGATGGTTTTGAGTTTCTGCCATTTCTTTTAGATAAATATTTTAGTTTATTCTTATTATCCACCTTATGTTAGTTTGAAGTAATTTCTATTTTTAACTATCGGATTTAGAGATGATTAAAGTGAAAACATGTCAAATTAATTTCCATGCACGTACAAATTCTGACACCATAGCCTTCAGCTGCAACAAGTTCTATCAAATGGATTTTGATACTCCCTTCTATGCAGAACCTAATGCTTAATAAATGCACCAGAATCTAAGCTTGATATGATGAATAAAATCTAGATGAGTGTTTATGGAAAATTTATGCTTTCATCAGAGAACCGGGCGTGGTGCCTGAATCGGTAGAGTGCAGGCCTCCCGTGCGGGAGACCGAGCGTTCAATTCCCGGTCGAGTCAAATTAATGATATACAAAATTGATACTTGTCGCTTCCTAGCCTGGCGCTCTGCATTAATAGGATACGGCAAGGACTGGTTAGCTCAGTGTCCGGATAATATGACTGAGTGGGATATCAGGTCATGGTGCTGGCAGCATGATTTCCCAGTGGGGCAGCACTATAAAGTCATCATGAGTGTACACTGTCACAAGTCGGTACCCGGCCTTATTTGACCTTAGATGTTGCCAGGATGTAAAACTCCAAAAACCAACCAAGCTTTCATCAGACTATGTAGCTTTAAAAATCATTGCAACCAAGCGAGACTGGTAAAAACACCCCCACTGTAGCAGCCACACGCAAACACCTAAATCAGGACACAGTAACCAGCACTTTAGACATGCCTCTAGGCAACAGTCATTAGCCGTGTTCACACGGGCAAAATGTGAAGCGAACTAGACAAGGCGAACTAAAGAAGTCGAATTAGGCGCCTGTTCACACGGGCACTGCGTGAATCGGTTTAAGGCGGAAGTGGATATCTGCGCATGAGCAAGTCCAGACTAACCAGCGCCATTTTGGGTTCGACGACGCCGGCACCAGAGAGTGTGGGTTCGACCTAGATATGTAATGACTGAATCGTATTGGTTTGGAACGGTCAAAACTTCTGCTGGGCAGTGAAACCCTAAAAATAAATGATGAAAAAAATATATGTGCACGTCTAGCGGTTTCATAGACCAAATTATAGTATATAGTTCGACGTGCTTAGTCCACATCACGTAAGTCGGTTGCGTCCACACGGGCAAAATTATCCGCATCACAGAAATCGCCTCACGTAAACTACCTCGATAGGTGGTTTACAGGATCCGCATCACGTGAATCGAATCAGCCCTAATCCGCCTCAGACGTCCGTTCACACGACAAATGTGAGGCGAACTATACAAGTCGCTTTCTACGAATCGATTTACATCGCCCGTGTGAATGGATGCCGCAAATATTTCTAACACATCAAGAGCTGGCAGTTTGCCGATAGTTAAAAAATTAATCTAGCATAGGTTAGACACATAAAGGTCTATAGATAGATGCATAAATGGAGGTAGTGTCCTGAAACTAATCGAGGTGTAGATATTGAGATACAGCCATAAATAGAGATAGTTTCCAGAAAATAAAGTGGATTTTAGATATTGAGATTTAACCATAAAAATGGAGGTAGTTTCCAAACAAAAAAAGTGATTTATAAATATTGAGTTAGAACCATGAATAAAAGTAGTTTCCAGAAACAATTGTGCATGTTGGCCCGAGGCTAACATGGGTAATTTGCTCACGAGGCTGCTGTTTGTTTACCTTTCCTGCTGAATCGCACTCTCTACTTTCACTCACTTTGCTTTCGACACTGCTGCACTGCACACCGTTTCCCTGCTACCATGCACACGGTGTTCTGACTATAGCCCCGTTCACACGGCACAACTTTATGCCGATTTAGATGAAGTGAAATAGATGAAGCGAATTAGTGTCGCGTCCACACATGCAGTACTTTTAGCCAGAAATCGATATCTGCGCATGAGCAAGTCCATTCTAACCAGCGCCACTTCCGGTGACTGACAATATGAATAACGACGGCGATGTAGCTGCGACGTTAATATCACTTGGAATTTAGGGTTAATTTAATTAAATTTCATTATTTGAGTATGTAATTCTATTAAATATGATCGCATTCAATAGATTTCAGCCTAATCGGTCCCTAACACTGCCAGGCACCAGCAATAGTTACACCTGAGCCTGTATCCAGCGAGCACCGCTATTTTACACTATCACCGCCCGGGAACCAGCTATATCGCTTCATCTATACTACCTCGCGAGGTGGTTTACTTGAAGCGAACTAGATGAATCGATTCATCCCTAAATCGCTTTAGCGTAGCGTCCACACGGCGAATGTGAGGCGAACTAGGTAAGTCGATTTAGATGAAGCGTCTTAACTCGCCAGTGTGAACGGGGCTTAGGAAGCGCCGGGGGTGCCTCTTGCCAGCTCGTTTTTTTCATGTTAAGTATCTCATGTAATAAGTAACTGAATATAAGCTTAAGGGGCTGTCACATTAGGGTTTTTTGCGGGAGCGTACGGCGGTGTAGGCGCGTTGTGTCATATACATCGGCATACGCCGCCATAAGCTGCCATACGCATACGCTATGTGTATGCCGTCATGTGCCGGCCTATGCCGGCTTATGCCGTTGTACACCGCCATACGCTTTCTCCCATCCGTCCGTCCAAATTTGTTTGTGCATGCTTAAAAAATCTCGACCTATGGGAGCGTATGGTTCATACGCTACTCATACGCTTCTCATACGCCAGCATACGCTCCTCGTACGCTAGGGGTATGCTGGCGTACGCTATGGGTACGCTGGCGTATGCTACTCGTACGCTCAACTTGCATCACGGGCGTATCTCTGGAGTATGAAGCGTACGCAGAACCTACGAGTTGCGTATGGGAGCGTATGCATAGCGTATGCAAAGCGTATGAGTAGTGTATGGCGGCGTATCCCCGACCTATGGTCTCGGTATATAAAGGCGACGCACTATATACCCAGGATCCACCAGGTGGCGGACCGAGAGATAACATAGGTCTCGCATACGCTTCGCATACGCTCCTCATACGCTCCTCAGACGCTCCTCATACGCTCCACATGCCAATCAAAACCGTCAAAAATGTCACAGTACGCTCTCATACGCTCCTCGTACGCTCCTCATAGGTTACGCATACGCTCAAAAACACCCGAGAGGTCACCAAAGGTCATGATACGTCGTCCCGCACAGTTTTTTCCCATTTTCGACGTAGGTTTTCAATACGCTCCCGCCATACGCCGTAATGTGACAGGGCCTTTAGACTGAATTCAGTAATTTTAGAATGTGTATGAAGCATGCAGTATTCTTTATCCTGTGTTATTGCTGCTTGCTTCTGTGCTCTGTCGTGACAGTGTCAGTTACCTCTGCGCACGTACAGTCAAACTGAAAGTCTTTATCGGTCGAACTCTATTTTAGTAAGTCATGCTAGGAAATTACAGAGTTTGTTGTCAGCATTGACTCTCCTAAATAACGGAATTTCATCTGAAGTTCTCCAAATATTTCTTTATGTTACCAACGTTTAGTCTGTTGTCTGTATCGTGGTGACAACAATTAGGCACCCGTGTGTAGTTGTATCAACTGTTAATGTAAACTGCACGTTCACCCGCTTGCTGCTCGGCACTGTTCCAGCGGGCTAGGATAATCTAAACTACACGTTCAACCGCTTGCTCCTCTGCGCTGTGTCGGCGGCTAGGATAATCACTACTATTAGAAGTGTATGAAGCATTGCAATATCCTTCACGCTTTGTTGATATCGTTGCTCGCCTCTGTGCACTGTCGTGACAGTGTCAGTTACCTCTGCTCACTCATATTTCACACTGGCAGTTCTTCATCTAGTAGAATTCTAATTTATTAAGTCATGCTCAGAAATTACAGAATTTGGTGTCAGCATTGACTCGTCCTAAATGACCGGCTGAAACCGCCACACCGGGAACTGGCACGCCGAGGCTACTATCACCGCCAAGAGTGTGGTGACAGGATTTCAAGTATTATTTTATTTTATTTTATTTTATTAACGTGACCTCACTTATCGTGGTGGCAGTGAAAGCAACTCTGAGAACCACGGAGAATAGCTTCAGTCTGCCGTTGTACATACCGTGTTTACCGATGTGACAGTAACCTTTGGCACTTGCCAGCTTGTTTCCTCACGTTAAGTATTATCTCATGTTCATAATTAACTGAATATAAGCTTAGCACTGAATTCAGTATGTAGAATTGTTACAGAGCATGCAATATTCTTCAAGCTTTCTTCTCCTTGCTTGCGTCTGTGGACCGTCGTGACCGTGTCACTTACCTCTGCTAATGCACAGTCACAGAGGCAGTTCTTTATCTTTAGAACTTTTTAGTAAGTCATGCTCACAAATTACAAACCTTGCTGTCAGTATTGACTCGTACTAAATAAGGGAATTTCATCTGAAGTAGTCCCAAGTATTTCTGTTATGTTATGAACCCACCACTATGTCTATTTTACCTATCATTCAAGCAACACCAGCAACTAAATAACATCTATGCACTTGGCCATGTATACCTGTTTCACAATAGAACATTTTTATTCCCCACCAATGGTTATTACCGAATATTTTATACCCTGTTTATTGAGTGATAGGAACCTTGCCACTAGCCAGCTACTTCCGTCATCTGATTGAGCTCCGAGGGTAGACTACACGTTCACCCGACTCGATTCACCCGGCTGCTCAATCGGAATGGTTCCGCCTAGACCTGTAGCTGTTAACACCAGGTGGAAGTACGAGCCTGTAGTTCCGAATAGTAATACTATAGAGACTGTTGGCGACGGCTCACTGTGTCAGTTTCGCACTCCTTCACTATTAAGTCATGCTCATAATTAATATTAGGTAATTGTAGCATTGAATAGCCACCATAGTAACAGAATTTGAGATGAAGCAGTGGAAGAGTATGTGGTCTTTAACAGCTCCTCCCATCACGAGTTGTTTCCGAGGTGATATCTGCTCACGAATATGAAATTTGATCTTAAGAGCAAATGTCGTTGTTTGTTTCTTGTTTTATGTTCTAGCGAGTCGGTCCAGGCTCCACCACGGTCTCCCACTCGGCAGGGTGCCCACCAGCCGGGGGTTTCAGTCATCCGAACGTACAACACCGATGCATTGGTGCTACCACATGAAGTAGTCAACATCTGAGGCAGTATCAGGACAGGTGACGACATGTTGGACATCATAGTGCTGCCACACTGCGATACCAGACCGCCAGCGCCGACACATTCGGTTGAGAAATTGCCAAAGATAAGTGCTTCCCGTCTATTAACTACCTAACTTCCTAGGATGTTAATTAGTTACAGTCTCAATGACGGTCTCTCTCACATACCAAAAGTCACAGAAATTCTCCACGCCTGTATACTGTGGCAGACCAAACACATATAACTAAAATAATTATAGAGCATAACGGCGAAGGGTAATCAGCTGGCTAAATGCATCAAGCCGGTCTAGATTCGCTAACAGAACTCTTGTAGATTTTCGAGCACCCCGTATAAGGGTTCTTTCATTGTAATCCCAAACTCTTGAAGGATCTGGAATGGTTCCAGAAGTTAGCGGCAGAGATCCCATTCTCTCTGATTGTGCTCGCCAGCTCTTAAATACAGCAAGATATAATTGTGACCAGATTAAGTATAACTCAGTCACAGGACTTCTACTAGCCGATGCTCCAAGCAGTTCAATTAGCGATAAAGCCCGTGAAGATAAAGCATTAACGTTATGTAATTCATTTAATCTCGAGGGACATTAGTTGTGTTCTCCTGCTCACTGCTAGATTCTCCCTGGAAATCTAGTACATGCCATTTCCGCTCTCCTTCCCCTGATCCTTCTAATCTTGCAATCATGCTGAATACGGATAATCTTCCATCCCAACAGCTCCTGTCATCGGGGAAGGGTAAAGATAAGATACTATGTGCCCCTCAACTTTGGTTACTGGCGCTACTTACAACTGTGAGCTTGGGTAGATAAGCCGGGCAAAGATCTAATGTTAGCAGACGCTCTGAGATGCTCTTTCTGTGATTCCAACCTTGAGGATAAAGCTGCTCTGATCTGTAATACGATGACGATGTCAGAAGTGACAGTGGCTCTTGATCTGAACATACTTGATTTTTACCGGTAATTCCATTCAGCCTGGAAGATAGTACTTTGTTTGCCTCTATCTTCCAGGCTACATGATGAACCACCACTGTCAGCGCCTCTTGATGTACCATTCCGGCCTGGCACAGTGCACCTGGCAAAACAAGGCGTCGCATATCGGGCGCTACCTGCTCTTCGCTGCTAGACATTCCTTCCCTCCGCATGCACCACACCTCGATGATCTCCTCTTCTTCCTCCTGTATCTAGCTTCCTCCCTCCACTCGCCAGGAGCCGTCATGAATTATTTTACTTCAGTTAAGCTATGGTTTTCCGCTGTCTCCAATGATATCTCAGTCTTTAATGCTTACGAATTACTAGTCATGAAACGGGCGGTGATTCGCTCCTCTGCACGTGTTCATTCACAAGCTCCGGCTCTGTTCCCCAGACAATTCCGTAGAGTTATCTGTTCTCTCCTTGCTCGTACTATGCCTCCAGTAGCTGCTGTAGCTGCCCTGATTATTTGCTATCTGTGCCTGTTACGACAAAGTAATCTAGTGGTTTCTTCATCTGCCAGCCCTCATGTCTTGAAATTTAAGCACGTTAGTATCTCCAAGTCTGGTTTACGAGTATTAGTGATCGCAACTAAAACCCGCCCTGGCTCATCCTGCCTGCTCCAATTCCTTCTTCCCGCTCTTCCCGGTGCACCCTGTTGCCCTGTTCAAGCCTGGTGTCAATATATAGCCTCTGTTACTCCTAGCCCTGATGATCCAGCCTTCCTCCTGCCGTCATCATGCCCTCTGACCCTCCGTCTCCTGACCAAGACGCTCCGTGATGCCCTGCCGACAACATTCTCCGCTATACGACTTTCAACCCTCTATAGCCTCCCCGAGGTGCCGCCCAAGCTTGTGCCGCTGCTGGCCTCCCGTTGCCTCCCTTGATGGCTGCAGGAACCTGGAAGACAAGCTCCTTCCAAGCCTACTTGTTTCATGTCGAGATTAGTGATGCTCCATCAGCGCTCGCTCATTTGTTGGGTGAGCGCTGATCCCTGACCTGAATCTACTACAACTTGTAATAGGACTGAATTTCCTGGTTGCGCATCCCAGTCAGCATATGATTTCTGGCCCTGTCGCCACCTGATACATGTTGATCCACCTGCCAAGGTCCGATTTGTTTTCTATTAAATATCTTATTTAAACCAGTTTCTGCTTTTGTTTTCTATGTCTCCTCATCTTTCTCTCCATTACAGCCGAGTGTAGCGAATTATGGGGCTGTGCTAGTTTCCAGAAATAGATATATAGCACAGATATAGAGATAGAATTATGAATTGGCTGTGTTTCCCAAAACAGAATATGGAATCACATCATAAAAGAGGTGAGGAGCGTAGAGTGTGGAGGCAGGAGGGCGAGTGACAGGAGGAGAGAGCTGGAGGCGGTTATAAGGGAAAAGGAGGGGGGGGGGTTATGTAAGGAAGGGGGTGGAGGAGAGGGGGGGGGGGGAGGTCCTCCCTCGCCTCGCATCAAACGCAATGCGAGCATTACGACCAAAGCAAGCTTGCATTTTTAATGCTTAATGTATATATGTGTTCAAAACCTGTTACAGACTTGTGTTGCTGGATGAGGGCGTTATTGATATCTAGTGTAAATACATTAAATGGCAAGTTCTGGACCAGATGTTAACCTGTCTTCCCCTGAACGGTGTTCTTCACTGGCACCCTGGAGAAGGGAAGATACAGGTACATTATATCTCCCAGGATGTAAAAAAAGGTTATAATCCACACCATGAATGCTGACGATGCAGTACCACAACACGGTGTGCATTCTTCACTAAGATTGCTTGGTTGGTTAGTGGCGTTTTACATCCTGGCAACATCTAAGGTCATATCAGGATCGGTACCGACTTGTGACAGTTCACATTCATGGTGACCTTATAGTGCCACCCCACTGGGAGACCATGGCCCGATATCCCACTCAGTCACATTATCCTGACACTGAGCTAACTAGTCCTTGCCCTATCCTATTAATGTGGAGCGCCAAGCTAAGAAGCGGCAAGTATACATTTTGTAAGTCATTGGTTTTACTCGAATTGAAGTCCGATCTCTCACACGGGAGGCCTGCGCTCTACCGATTCGGCCATCACGCCCGGTCCTCTTCACTAAGAAGTGAACCATTAACGAACATATAACTGATAAGTAGGTCAGCAGATAAGTAGGTCAGCAGCCACCGCTGGTTCCCCTGCATACTACATGATCAACCATCTCCCGACTCACACAGCGCATCCTCTCTGAATCATGATCACCTATTGACTACTGGCTGTGAGTGGGAGGTCGTGAGTTCGATCCCCAATCCAGTTAATCCAGGCAATCCAGGCAATCTAAGCACTTATAATTATGATACTTGTCGCTATCTTGACAGGCACTCAGCATTAATAAGGGTTGATTGGGTCAATGTCAGGATAATGTGACTGAGTTGGATATTGTGCTAATGAGTCATCCAGGAATGCTTGCAATATTTCCTCTGAGCAGCTTTTGCATAAATTATACATTACATCTTTTTAAATAAATTAAATCTTGCTAAGATTAAAAGTAAAGGAGGGAGGTTGCATGAAATGATTATGGATAAATTGCAACATTTTGAGAAAAGTTAGTGTATGCTTTCCAAATTCATAGAAAAAGTGTCATTAGAGGAGAGACAGACACCCACGCCTGTGTGAGATCTTGGCACTTGTGATGATACCGTATCAGGTTTTAATTTAGTTGTCGGTTTCCATTGGGGCTTACATCCTAGCAACATATGAGGTGACTCCAGGACTGGTGCCGAATTTAAGTAAGTCATTGGTTTGACTCGGTTCGAACCCACGACCTCGGCACGAGAACTCAGACCAGCGCACACTTACAGCTTCGGCCACCCTCTCCCGATTTAGCTCGAATTTTTGCTCGAAAATTTCTTTACTAAGCGGGTTGATTGGTTGTTGGAGGTTTAAGTCCTGGCAACATCTAAGGTCATATCAGGACAGGTCCTGACTTGCAATAGTGTGCACTCAAGGCGACTTTATAGTGCTGTCCCACTGGGATACCAGGCTGCCAGCATTATGACCTGATATCTCACTCAGTCACATTATCCTGACACTGAGCCAACCAGCTTACATAACATCGGTTGCCGTCACCAGCTGTACAAGCTACATGCTGCATGGTCTTTGAACCTACCCTTTGTGTGCATATTTAAGTGCATTGCATGTATGTATGTAATTATAAGCATGAGCGTATGTAATTGTGAAGGCCCTGTCACACATCACCGGATTGGGGGGAACAGAAAGAAACCGAACAAAGTCCGTTGATATCTGGCAAAGTCCGGTTTGTGTCTGTACAAGTTTTGAACATGCACACAACTTGGAATGGATGCCGCTGGATTGACATCTACGGTTCTTGTCTGGTTTGAGTTTGTTTCGTTCGTTGGCTATCCGTTCATGTCCGCTTCATGTCCGTTTCATGTCCGTTTATCTGGCAGCCTTTGACCCGATATCGCAACAATTTGACCCATTTTAATACATTTTGATACTTATCATGCCTGAACACCACCAAACTAGACAATTGTGTCCGTTGCTCAATCCCGCATAGTGTGACAGGCACTTAAGACTTACAATTCCAGAGGGACGAGTGTAATAGTCTACACTGAACTCTCAGGCAAGGAGCCACATAGCTAGATAGGCGAGGGTCGGGTGGTGACATCACGGAGCCCAGGTGGTGTAATGGTTAGCACACTGGCCCGGAATGCAAGAGATGTGGGTTCGATTCCCACTCTAGGCACAATATTTCCCATTTTCATTACCCCCACGATACGAGTAATTCAATTGGATAAACTGAGTTTAAATTGTGTGATTATTATAGAGAATATACTTTTTTAGGCCACTTGAATGACGTGTACTGCTTGGGTAATATACTATTTCAGGCCACTTGAATGACCTGTAATGCTTGGGTAATATACCTTTTTAGGCCACTTGAATTACATGTACTGCTTGGGTAATATACAATCTTAGGCCACTTGAATGACATGTACTTCTTGGGTAATATACTATTTAGGCCACTTGAATGACATGTACTGCTTGGGTAAGATACTATTTTAGCCCACTTGAATGACATATACTGCTTGAGTAATATAATATATGAGGCCACTTGAATGACATGTACTGCTTGGATAATATACTAGGACGTAACGAGCTAACGTAAGCCTGACGTGATCACATTTGGGCATTACGTTGTTGTACATTGGGTTACGTTATTATGACGTCATAATGATGTTAGACTGACGTCGAGCTACGTCATGTTATGTCGTGTGACGTCGGCGAGCGTCAAGGTTTTGGACATGTTCAAAACTTTCGACGTAGCTTGAACGTAAGGGTTTACGTTCGCCGTACGTTCTGTTCACGTTCGGTGAACGTCAATGACGTTAAACGGACGTTATTCCAAAGCTGCTCACTACGTTCAACTACGTTCCACTACGTTGACCCACATTAAACCGAGTGCAAATGCCCACGGGGCGTAATGGGAACGTCAGGAGAACGTCAGGAGAACGTCAGGATAACGTCAGGAGAACGTGCATTCAACATACGTTCAACATCTCATGATGTATCTAACGTCATGTAACGTTCTTCTGGCGATGGAATAACGTTCATAACGTTCCGTGAGCGTAATGACGTTGTCCTCTCTCATTGAATGACGGTATCACTACGCTTTATCGACGTTACACTCTCGTCCACTACGCTGTATCCACGTTCAACTTGTGCCCAAATTTGCATACTACGCCGAAAAGTTCAACGTTCTTCACGTTCTCTCTACGTTGACGTCGTTACGTCGTAGTGTGACAGGGCCTTTAGACCACTTGAATGACATGTACTTCTTGGGTAATATACTATCTTAGGCCACTTTAATGACATGTACTGCTTGGGTAATATACTATCTTAGGCCACTTTAATGACATGTACTGCTTGAGTAATATACTATCTTAGGCCACTTTAATGACATGTACTGCTTGAGTAATATGCTATTTTAGGCCACTTTAATGATATATACTGCTTAAGTAATATACTATTTTAGGCCACTTTAATGACAAATACTGCTAGGGTAATATTCTATTTTAGGCCACTTGAATGACATGTACTGTTTGGGTAATATACTATCTTAGGCCACTTTAATGACATGTACTGCTTGAGTAATATACTATTTTAGGCCACTTTAATGACAAATACTGCTAGGGTAATATGCTATGTTAGGCCACTTTAATGATATATACTCCGTAAGTAATATACTAGTTTAGGCCACTTTAATGACAAATACTGTCAGGGTAATATGCTATGTTAGGCCACTTTAATGATATATACTGCTTATGTAATATACTATTTTAGGCCACTTTAATGACAAATACTGCTAGGATAATATGCTATTTTAGGCCACTTTAATGATATATACTGCTTAATATACTATTTTAGGCCACTTTAATAATATATACTGCTTAATATACTATTTTAGGCCACTTTAATGATATATACTGCTTGAGTAATATACTATTTTAGGCCACTTTAATGACAAATACTGCTAGGGTAATATGCTATTTTAGGCCACTTTAATGATATATACTGCTTAAGTAATATACTATTTTAGGCCACTTTAATTTTTGTTGGATATGCTTTTAGGCCCTTTAATGATATATAGACAAATACTGCTAGGGTAATATGCTATTTTAGGCCACTTTAATGATATATACTGCTTAAGTAATATACTATTTTAGGCCACTTTAATGACAAATACTGCTAGGGTAATATGCTATTTTAGGCCACTTTAATGATATATACTGCTTAAGTAATATACTATTTTAGGCCACTTTAATGACAAATACTGCTAGGGTAATATACTATTTTAGGCCACTTTAATGACAAATACTGCTAGGGTAATATGCTATTTTAGGCCACTTGAATGACATGTACTGCTTGGATAATATTCTATTTTAGGCCACTCGAATGACATGATGTACTGTTTGGCTAATATACTATCTTAGGCCACTTTAATGACATGCACCGCTTGAGTAATATGCTATATTAGGCCACTTGAATGACAAATACTGCTATGGTAATATGCTATCTTAGGCCACTTGAATGATATATACTGCTTAGGTAATATACTATTTTAGGCCACTTTAATGACATATACTACTTGGGTAATATGCTATTTTATGCCACTTGAATGACATATAGTGGTTGGGTACTTTTTTAGGCTAATTCTGTAATCGGTCACTAGTGATTCATTACCACCTTCAACGAAAACGTGGGTGTGGCAGTGACCCTAGTATGTGTTTGCGGAGCGAAGCGTGGAGGGGGGGGGGGGGGGTGAGTATCTTGACCAGGGTGTCGCCTACAAAATAACCTGGTTGCCAGATATCTCTTCTTTTGAGTGATGGGACTTCTCCAGCAGGGTGATGAGACGGGCGCAGTTTTTTAAAGAAAAAAAAGGATGTGATGTACATGAATTTAAAGATCAGGTCACATGGGTTTACCATGTATTCTTCAAATGAATATGACCGGACACGGTGGCCGAATCGGTAGAGTGCAGGCTTCTCATGCGGAAGGTCGGGAGTTTGAATCCCAACCGAGTCAAACCAATGACTTATATAATTGATGCTTGGCGCTCGGCATTAATAGGAGAGGACAAGGACTGGATAGATCCTTACAGCCACCAATTGATCACCGAAACCTTCATCCTCGATTGGGTGCTAAATATCTTGCAGAAAAAAGGTTGTTTCAATAATGCAAACTATGACTCGTCATATTCGATCATGATAACCGTGATTAAAGCTGCATAATTCGATAAAAGGATCAAGTTTTCACAACCAAAACACTTGCCTGTATGTGATGCTATATATATCCAAATTGTGCATGTTATTCGTAACATGGGTAATTCCGGGCGGAGGCGAGAAACCCCACTGCCCTGACTAACCGACCGCTGGCGCCACCTCCCCGAAACTAACCTGAATACCACCAGTGGCGCCAACTACCGGCTTTACCCAACCACCTTAACCGGAAAGCGACATGTGACTGGATTCAAACCCAACCGCCCCCTCCACGGCCAGTTCTCCTCCCACCACCATCCAGTAAGGACCTACACCACCTTCTTAAAAGAGGGGGGGGGGGATTACAATTGCTCTCTATGATCTATGTACCTGAAGAGAACAAATAAAGACCACTGTATACGTGACTCGCCTCCGCCTTCGTGAATTGTGCATGTTATTCGTAACATGAGTAATTCCGGGCGGAGGTGAGAAACCCCACTGCCCTGACTAACCAACCACTGGCGCCACCTCCCCGATCGCCCCAAACTAACCCGAATACCACCAGTGGAGCCACCTACCAGCTTTACCCAACCACCTTAATCGGAAACTGACATGTGACTGGATTCAAACCCAACCGCCCCCTCCACGGCCAGTTCTCCTCCCACCACCATCCAGTAAGGACCTACACCACCTTCTTCACCCACCCACCCACACCGAAGAGAACGGACAATGGGTAAGGTTGAGGGTTCGATCCCGGTGCCAAAAAGACTGAGACCGAAAAAGGGGGGGGGGGATTACCATTGCTCTCTATGATCTGCTTTAAGCAGTTGTTACTGCATAGAAGGTAATGCCAGGTCAATTTAAGAGAACCTGTTACTGCTGAAGCATATATGGTCAGAGTTTTGATGTGCACGCCATAGTCAGTGTTGCATGTTTACACTTGAAATATATCCAAAGTTATTTATTTGAGATATAGGTCAATTCAAACGACGGTAGGGTAAATTATAACCTAATTGTTACAACCTAATATATTTATCTAAGAAATGACAAAAACCCAAAGGTATCGAACTATGCAACTTTAAATTTGAATAATCCGATAGTTTTTAGTTTCTGCCATTTTCTGAAACAAAATTACATTAGGTTAATCATTATAGTCGACTTTTCTTTAGTTTGAACTTGAAGTAACTTCTATTCTAAATGGCTAATTTTGGATATATTTCAAGTAAAAACGTGCTTAACTAATTTTGCAAACACATACCACTTCTGAGGCAATAGGTTTCAGGAAGAACAGGTTCTGTTAAATTGACCTAGCATCCCATTCGGTGCAACCACACATTCTTAAATGCACCAATATCTAAGTCGGATAATATGGTATGTCATCTAGGCAAGTGTTTGATTGTGAAAATTTGAGGCTTTCATCAGACTATGCAGCTTTATGTCAAGTTGTGTTCATCATGTTACTGCTCCATTTAATGTTAACGTATAAGTGGAGGAAAAGGAATGCTGTTTGTTGGGAAGGGATGCGAGTGTATATAGATATATATACATATATATATATGAATCAGCCTCACGAAAACGGGCCAATCGGTGGTCAAGTGAAGATGTCGGCATCGCAATTCTTAAAAGTGTAGTGCATTTCTTTGTTTCATATTAAATTATCCTAGAAACAAATAAGGTTGTTGTATTTTCTCGACCTTTACATTCAGTATAAATTTAAGGACTTTCCAACATTTCTGTCAATGCTAAACTATAATTATACCAATCGACGCCGACATCCAATGATCGACGCCAACAGATGTCGGCATCACAATTCTTAAAGTCTCGTGCATTTCTTTGTTTTATATTAAATTACCCTAGAAACAAATAAGGTTGTTGTAATTTCTCGACCTTTACATTCAGGATAAATTTAAAGACTTTCCAACACCTCTGTCAATGCTAAATTATAATTATACCGCTCGACGCCGACAACTTCCCCCAATTGGCCTCTTTTCATGATCCTGACCCATATACATATACATATATACATATATATATATATATGTATATACACATACAGTGAACTCACGGTATAACACATCGCGATTTAATGCGAATTCTGCACATTCACTGGACCCAGAATTCTTTAATTCAAAGGTAATTAAATAAACTAAGCCCCAGTTTAGCGCGACCCCACTGTTTTATGCGATAACATGTTATGGACCCCAACGATCACATTATAATGGGACTTCACTGTATATGTACATATAATTATTCCTATGAGTGTGCACTGTCACAAGTCAGTACACGTACTGATAATACCTTAGATGTTGCCAGGACCTAAAACTCCAACAACCAATATAATTATTTCTACAGGATGAAAAAAAACAGACAAACATGAGGAGTGGGTAGGAAAACTGTTATCTCTGACAAGAGGTACCTGCCGCTTTCTGAACAAAAATTGTTTGCGAGAGTGGTCCAGGCATGAGGCATGTGTCAGTGAGGAAGATTCAGCAAGGTGGCGCCACTAGGCGAGGCATTAGGCCTGAAGAGTAGATAACTTGTGGACTGTCACATGTTAAGCAGGAGCGAAGCAGTAGAACATTGGTGGAGTGTCAGAGAGGATGAACTGTGGAGAGAGTTCATAGGTAATTGGCTTCCCGATAATTATACTCATATAATTGCTTATTCAGCCCACATGTGCGTATACCGTGTATATACTACAGTCTATTCAGATGTATGGCACAGCGCGGTGGTTCCCCCTGTGTATTACAGGGGTACTATTGTGTGGCGCGGGTTCGAGCCGCCAGGGGGGAATAGGCGCTGCGATCAACCTATAATTAAAAGCAGCGCGTCCGCTGTGGAATGTCCCCAGCTTCTACAACCGCCCCACCAGAAGATTAATCTTCAACCAAAGATTGGACCGGTTTATCGGTGCCTCTCTATATAGCTGCAGTTGTGTTTTGGGTGGGTTTTCTTTAATTGTGTTTTTCGCAAATGTGTTGCTGTTGTTTCTGATGAGGTGATGTGAACGTTTTATACTACTGTGATGGCACAAGGTCTTCCACACTGTCACGCACTCACGGAAGAACGCCAAGATTCAGTTCAGTATGCTTCCAACTGGTTTATTACCAAAATCAATCCGCTCTCCACGGCGTCAACAGTCAACTGACCCGCCCTCTAAATCGCCAGGTCCCACATCGCCTCTATAGGTGGGTGGGGGGTGAGCTAGCCACACGCAGTAGAGGGCAGCCCAGTCGGGGTCTGCCCAGTGGCTAGCCTGCCGCCACCTAGCACAGTTCAGTCTAACTGCGTAGGTGTGCGGCATAGTGTCTACCACCACCACGTGGTAGTGGGGCTCATTTACAGACTACTACACTAACCCCCTAGAGCCTCACCGGTTGCAGAATGCAAACCGATGAGAATCGAAAAATGATAGAAGACAACATGAGAACCAATTCAAAAGGGAGAGAAGCCTTACAATGTTACTACACTACGATGCTTTTTAAATTTGGATTTACCAAAACAATTACCATTTGAATTTACCATAAAATATTATATGAATTTGAATTTACCATGAAATATGGTAGGGTGTTTTTGGTTGGCATCCCCCAAGGGGGTAATGTTGCCAGAATACCTAAATGCGTCTGTTCTAACTAACAATAAGTAACTAGCAACGTATTTAAACAATTTGACAGTTTAACAATAATGTCAAGATATACAACACGCCAGGGAATTACATGGGGTTCATACAGATCTTTCATGGAAATGATTCCTCATAAAGATACATGTGTGGTTACACAAGTTATGGCATCCTAAAGATACATAAGAATACATACAAGTATATAGTATACGATGCATAATACATGAGTAATTGAGACTCAAGAGTTCTGGTCTGTGACACTTTCAAAGGTCCGGTCCATGAGTTCGAATCCCACGATCTACCAAAACGACCAGACAGGACGGCCGAATGAGTTGAGCGTCTCCCGTTGTGGTAGATCGTGGGATTCGAACCCACGGGTTCGAACCCTGGTCGAGTCAAACCAATGATATGAAAATTGACACTTGCGCTTCATAGCCTGGCACTCAGGATTAATTAGATAGGGCAAGGACTGCTTAGCTCGGTGTCAGGATAATGTGACTGAGTGGGATCAGGTTGGAGAGCTTACCTCGTTTGAGTTGTGGTGGTTAAAGTACCTAATTCGACTCCCGGTTCAATTTCGAAGGTTGAATTTCATATAGGATTAATGTGCAGGTTCACAAATATGGTTGTGGAACACTGAGTTTTGGGATGTTTTCATATTGGAATACATCAATAGAAAGCAAACAATTATATCTAATTTCCTGAATATTCCTAGGACATTTAGTTGGGACCGGATTGAGTAAATTAACAGTGAATATTAGGAAATAATTCAGTGGTTACAACACATGGCTACAGGATATATATATATATATATATATATATATATATATATATATATATATATAGTAAAACTTCTCGAACCGACCACCTCCACAGATCGACCACTCCCCTATATCGATCGCATTATTTGGGTCCCAAGCGATCGCCCATACAATACCATTGCAGCAATAAAATAAAATCCCTAAACCGACCACCTTCCTAAATGGACCATTTAAAGTCGGCCACACGGTCGGTCGATTTAGAGAGGTTTTACTGTATATATATATATATATATATATATATATATATATGGCCTGTTATAATTGCCTTAGTAGTTAGAGCAATGCTTTGTATGGCGTCCTCACCACTTCCGGTTGTTTGGGTTCCGTTGAGTTCAAAGCATTATGGGGCCATTTGAGTCCGGGGTGTTAATCCTCACTCCACCTACTCACATCCCCCACCCACACACCCACAACTCCCTCCTACCCCAATCTACCACACCCCGACTCTCACCACAGCACCATGACGCCAGCAACTTTGCCAGATACACAGCAGACAACACTCATTTCCCATGTGGTCCCTATCATACTAAAATAGATGATTGAATTAAGGTGCCCCCTTTCTTCTGATATCGGTTTGTTTAAACCAAAGGTATATTAATCAAGTTTTTCGTATTGATTGATTGATCGGACATTTGAGATTATATGAGGATCCATACCGATTTATGACTAGACACTCTTGGTGGTTTTATAATGCTGCAATGCTAGGATCTCAAGCCACCGGTACCATAGCATATCTCATTCAGTCACATTATCCTGACTTTGCTATATTATTGTCGTTGCAGTCAGAGCATTAAACATCAATTGTGTGTAAGTAAGGGGGGGGGGGGGGTTGACAACTATCGCGAATCACTTATGTGCATGACCGGACGCGGTGGTCGAATCTGTAGAGCGCAGCCATCCCGTGCGGGAGATCGGGGGTTCGATTCCCAGTCGAGTCAAACTAATGAGTTACAAAATTGATACTTGTCACTTCCTAGCTTGGCACTCAGCATTAATAGGATAGGGCAATGACTGGTTAGATCAGTGGCAGGATAATGTGACTGAGTGGGATATCGTGTCATGGTGCTGGTAACATGATTTCCCAATGGGACAGCCCTATAAAGTCGCCATGAGCCCACACTGTCACAAGTCGGTACCTGTCCTGATATTACCTTAGATGTTCCCAGGACGTAAAGCTCCAAGAACCAACCAACCGTATGTATATGCCCATCACATTTCCTTTTTATTGCAATTCTCAGAGACTGTATAGCAGACCTGGGGCCGTATGCATGAAGAATAATTTATCGGCTCCAGTGTTAAGGGCAGGGTTCGGGTTAGCTAATGCCATGTTGGAAAATCGGTCACCACGGGGTATGTACGGGTCCAAAGCACAGAGACGTTAGCTAACCTAGCAGTTATTTATAGATTTGGGAAATCCCTCTGAGCCTGTTGCCGGCGGCGATTTGTTTTGTTTAGATTCGACAGTATGAATATCATGTCGGTTCGATTTTAGGGTTAATTTAATGAAATTTCACGATTTGAGTATGTAATTCTGTTAAATATGATCGCATTCAATAGATTTCGGCCTAATCGGTCCCTAACACTGCCGGGCACCAGTGAGCCGCATTATTGCTGAGCCTGTTGCCGGCGAGGCCCGCTATTTCACAATATCGCCACCAGTGCGGCGCATCGGCGGGTTTAGTGTACATTTATCGATTCGACAATATTAATATCGCCGCCGATGTAGCGGCGGCGTTAATATGGGTTCGATTTTAGGGTTAATTTAATGAAATTTCACGATTTGAGTGTGTAATTCTGTTAAATATGATCGCATTCAATAGATTTGCGCCTTATTGGTCCCTAACCCCAATGGTAAACTTCATATGGGTTGGGGTAAGCATAGACGATGTTAAACTCACAGAGTTTCTCTAACACTCCCCCATGCATACCGACTTTTCCCCGCTAACCCAGAGATCACCGCTAACCACAGGTTTGGAGCGCTAACACGCCCCATGCATACGGGCCCTGACCACTTCGGAATTTTGTGTAAATTTTAAAGCTGCATAGTCCGATGAAAGCATCACATTTTCAAAACCAAAACAATTATCTAGATTTGATTCTACATCAATCAATCAATAGTTCCATCCTCTAGTCGAGGGTTGGATGCAATGGTTCTCCACTTGTCCCGATGTTGTGCTGTTCTGATAGACTGTGAATAATTCAAGCCTGTCCACTGTGAAATATTTGTAAACCATGATGTTCTTGGTCTCCCTCTCCCTCTGCTGCCATTCACCTTCCCTTCCAACAATGTACGGTATATTGAACTCTGACGAATGATGTGGCCAAAATAAATAAGTTTCTTTGTCTGTATAGTGGCAAACAAGCTTTTCTTATTTTTAATTTTTCTGAGAACTTCTTTGTTGGTGATCTTCTTTGTCCATGATATTTTCATCATCCTTCGATAAGTCCACATCTCAAATGCTGCTAAACGTTTGTACATTTTCTTAGAGATTGTCCATGTCTCTGCCCCATACATTAGAGTAGACCACACATAACACTGAAGAATACGCTTCCTTGTTTGTATTAATATCTTACTTGATGTTAACACTCTATACATTTTGGAGAATGTTGTTCGGGCTATTGTTATCCTTCTTTTAATTTCTTCCTCACATCTCCCATCATTTGTAATCTTTTGTCCGAGATATATGAATTCGGATACTTGTTCTATGTTTGTGCCATCTATGGTTATATTGACATTTGGTTTATCTGTCTTTTTACTTATAACCATTGTTTTGGTCTTCCTGGCATTCATCTTCATGTTGAATAGTATTCCAGCTTTATTGATTCTATTCACTATATCTTGTAGGTTTTTCTCACTGTCTGCTAGTATTACACTGTCATCGGCATATCTAAGATTGTTGATGTTCATGCCACCTATTGTCACTCCCTTGCAATCTTCAATGTGTCTGAAAATCATCTCTGTGTACAGGTTAAATAGACATGGTGACAATACACACCCCTGTCGAACTCCTCGTTTAATCATAACTTCATCCGATAGGCCCTGCTCCATTTTTATAAATGCACGTTGTGTCCAGTATAAGTTCACAATTAGTTTAATGTCTTTGCCATTGACACCAATATCTTGTAAACATTTGATTAACAGTTCATGATTGACTCGGTCGAAGGCCTTCTCATAGTCAATAAAGCAGGCATAAACATCCTGGTTCACTTCACAATAACGTTCACAAATCATTCTCATATTGAAAATCCCTTCACGTGTACCTCTTCCAGATATAAACCCACTTTGTACGTTACTGATTTGTTCTTCAATTTTCTGTCTGTTTCTCAGTAAAATTATTTTCAGGATCATCTTCAACATATGACTCATCAGGCTTAGTGTTCTGTACTCAGTACACAATGTTGGTTTTAGCTTCTTTGGGAGTCGTACAAATATGGATTCATTCATATTCAATGGTATAAATCCAGTCTCATAGATGTCAGTTACTAGCTTATGAATGATTTGAATCCCCACTTCATCTAGTCCTTTTATCATTTCTGATGTTATCTGGTCACTTCCAGGAGCCTTACCTGCCTTTAGATCATTGATAGCCTTCTCAACCTCTGATACTAATATAATATTCCCATCTTCTTTCTCAATTGTGGGTGGGTTCCCTCTGTCATCATTGTATAGTTCGTTTACATATTCTTCCCATCTGGACTTTATTTCATCTTCTTCAAAGAGCATTTTGCCGTCTTTGTTCTTGATACATTTACTGCTTCTCTGTCTGTATCCTTGACCTGTTATCTCTTTCACTTTCTTGTGCATCTCTCTTGAACGATGTTGAGACTCAAGTTGTTCCACTACTTCACACTTCTTATTCCACCATTCATCTTTAGCTTTTTTGCATTCATCTTCTATTTCATTCTTCAGGTGTTTGTATTTAGGTGGATCAGTGGTTTTCACTTTCTTCCTTTCTGCCATCTTTTCTAGTATGGTTTGCGTCATCCATGATTGCTTTGTCTCTCGTTTTTTATTTGGTAACACCTCCTCTGCTGACTTGACCATGCTTTCTCTGAGAGCTTCCCATTCCATTTCAATGTTGTTATACTCTCTCTGAGGAGTTTCTTCATTCATCAGTACACTGAATTTGTTATGAACAGAGACATTATACTTAGTTCTGTATTTTGCATCTTTTAACATGTTCATATCCATTTGAATGTTGTTTTTAATTTTGTTCTGCTGTTTCAATTTCACTACCATACTGATTACTACTGGATTATGATCCGAACATATGTCAGCACCTGGATATGTCCTTGCCTGTTTGATACAATTTCGATATCGTTGGTTGACAAGAATGTAATCGATCTGGTTCCGACATACATCACCAGGGCTCTTCCATGTATATAGTCTTCTCTTTGGATGTTCAAATAAGGTGTTAGCAATTACTAGTTTTGATGTCAAACAGAAATTTATCAAGTATTCACCACGATCATTTCTCTCACCTAAGCCAAATCTTCCTGTTACTGGATATTCATGTTGTTCTCCAACTTTCGCATTCCAATCGCCCATAACAATTGTTATTTCTCCAGACTTGGTGTATTCCATTACCTTTTTGATGCTGTCATAGAACTCGTTGACTTCTTCATCATCGTGATCTGAGGTTGGTGCATAAACTTGCAGAATGTTTATATTGAACGGTTTTCCCCTCAGCTTCATCATAATAATTCTGTCAGATACTGGCCAGAATCCAATCATTGTGGCGGCAATGGACTTCTTCATCATAATTCCAACGCCATACTGATGTTTTTCATCTCCAGAATATATCATATCTACCTCACTATCACCTATCCTCCCGTCACCCGTCCATCTCGTCTCAGCTATACCTAGGATGTCAAGGTTTAGCGCTGTCATTTCCACTTTCAGGTTGTCATATCGGCCTGGTTTGTACAATGTTCGTACATTCCATGTACCAATCTTTAGCACCTTTCCTCCAGTTTTCAGTTGCCTGACATCAGATGCATACCTTCCTATTTTAGGCTTTGAGTTTACATTGTCATTACTAGGTTTCTTAATAGTTGAAGGAAAGGTGCCTCCACTGTAGCTATTAGAAGGCTTCCCCGCAGAGGGACCAGAGTTGTCTCCATCTCTAAATTTGTTTCCATTAATTACCATTGCTTACTATGGGTAAATACTTGGTAGGTTCCCCTTCCTTTCCAAGGTGACTGGCCACTTACTCATCTTTGTCAGAGTGTGCCCTGATGAGCCACATCATCTTGCTGTTACACCTTCAAAGCTATTGATCTTCTAACTCATCTGCTGCTCCAGTCTTCATGCACTTGAAGGGGTGACATCCCCTGACCACACCAACAAAGTTGATGTGCACCGCACTTAGTTTAGGCCGACAATTGAGTCGGTATGGCCGCTGGTGTGCACTACCAACTTCTGGTCTTCCCATAAATGGGACTAGCCGCACGGCAGCGGGGGTTTTAAATCAGAGTTTACCTTCTCCTAGATGAGCAGTCAGCCAAGATTGACGAGCCCCACCTGCCCGAAGCATCTGGTTTTGAGGCGCCAGAGATCCGCCTTTGCCCCTTCTCCCGTCAGTAGAAACAGTTTCGCCTCGTGAAGGCCGGGAGTTGGACTTGGTTATCAGAGGCTGTTTGATACGCATGCCATGAGAAAGTACTTTATAGGTAGTGAGAGCTTATCCTCACTATCACTTCCGGCAATAATAACCTTGAAACATATCTAACCTATATACTGATGCACTTATTAAACATTTCTTACCACCTATATGGGGATACCGGGGCAATTTAATAGAACCTGTTGCTGCAGAAGCCTATGGTGTCAGTTTTGTCATGCTTGACAAAATTAATATCCTGTGTTTGCACTTCAAATATCTCAAAAGTTCGCCATTTAAAATAAAATTTACTTCAGACTAAAGTAAGGTAGATTATAACAATCAACCTAATATATTTATCTCAGAAAATGCCAGAAACTCAAAATCATTGGATCATGCAACTTTAATGTACAGATGTGAATGTGATCGGCAAGATACCACTACCTTTTTGCCACGAATATGATGCTTGCTGCTGACATGGCATTAAACCATCATCACTCAATCAATCAATTCATAATTGATGTCCTCACACAACAGCTGGAATCGCGATATTCACAAACCCACAAAAGTGGTCATGCTCTACTAATTTCTGGGTCTGTAATGTTGTCGATAGTTGTTTCCCAAGGTTAGTGACATTGTTAATAAAATGTCCGGCGGGCATTATCCAGAAGATGAGGAAAACTAATTGCGGCTGATTGAAACTATATGGGTGGATTATGCCTGGCATACACCGTACGTGGCTGTATCTGTTTCTTCCTTTTTTTCTTGAAGATTTATACTGCCTATCATGGATAAGTCTGAATAGACTTGTTTTCACCATTAGACAGTTTGTCGATAGAAATCCCAGGCCTACACTTTTACCGACCCAAGGGATTTTTAACCTCCCACACCACATAGACATGGTATGAGAGCAACTGGCCTTTGATGACGTTGTAAGTTATACACAGCTGTGGAAATTCAAATTGGCAGAGGTGGGGGCACGGGGAATCGAACCACTGACCTTCAGATTAGGAGTCTGACCTAGAAAAAAGTCAGACACGCTAACCACTCCGCCACAGTCTAGTGGGCAAGACTTGTTAAAGGAAGGCTTGTTTTATTTAACGACGCTTCAGACTTATCAATGATATGCAGTATACATCTTCAAGAACAAATAAATTTAGTTTGAAGTAAATTTTATTTCAAATGACCAACTTTTGAGAGATTTGAAGTACAGACATGGACAAAAATCAATCTTTTGGCAAACTCATTAAAACTCTGACACCATAGCCTTCAGCAGTAATTGATTCTATTAAATTGACTTTGTATTCCCTTCTATGTCGCAGCAAATGTTTAATAAGCACATCAGTATCCAGGTTAGATATGTACAATAAAATCTACATAAGTGTTTTGTTTTCGGAAAATTGATATGTTCATCGGACCATGCAGCTTTTAAGTCGTGGATTGATGGCCAGACGGGGTGGCCGAATGAGTTGAGGGTCCATCTCCTGTTGATACTTGTCGCTTCCTAGTGATTTTTCATAACCTGTATCTATGAACAGTAATCTATTGGTTTAAATATTCTTCAGTGATGTTTATAGCAGAACCGTGATGGCGTGCTTAAATGTTTCCTAATCTACATCATTCTATTAGATCTTTTCATTGAGGCATTAATACTGACTAACCCACACGGGATGGCCGAATGAGTTCATCTCCCGTGTTGGTAGCTCATGGGATTGTGGGTTCAAATCCTGGTCGAGACAAACCAATGATTTAAAAATTGATACTTGTTGCTTCGTAGCCTGGCGCTCGGCATTATTAGGATAGGGCAAGGACTGGCTGGTTCAGTGTCAGGATAATGTGACTGAGTGGGATATCAGGTCCTGGTCCTGGTGGCCCGGTCTCTCAGTGTGCCAGCACTATTAAGCCGCCATGAGTGTGCACTGTCACAAGTCAGTACCCATCCTGATATGACCTTAGATGTTGCTAGGATGTAAAACAAGTCCAAACAAACAGTAGTGGGTTAAAAATAGCAAAATTCCCCACAGAATTTATCGTCAACATTCGCAAAGCAGGACGATTCGCAAAGCAGGACGATTCGGAACAGTTACTCCTAATACCCCTGTCACACTACGACGTAATGAGCCAACGTGAGCCTAAC
This sequence comes from Branchipolynoe longqiensis, assembly GCA_030323885.1. Classification (NCBI taxonomy): domain Eukaryota; kingdom Metazoa; phylum Annelida; class Polychaeta; order Phyllodocida; family Polynoidae; genus Branchipolynoe; species Branchipolynoe longqiensis. The sequence continues at coordinate 60,598,390 of CM059191.1, read as the reverse complement.
GTGGTGATATTTCATCATTACGTTGATGTACGTTGGATTACGTTATGATGACGTCATAATGACGTTAGAGTGACGTCGAGCTACGTCACATTACGTCGTGTTACGTCGAATTACGTCGAGGTTTTGGACATGTTCAAAAGTTTCGACGTAGGTCGAACGTAAGGGTTTACGTTTGCCGTACGTTCTGTTCACGTTCAGCGAACGTCAATGACGTTAAACGGACGTTATTCCAACGCTCCTCACTACGTTCAACTACGTTCCACTACGTTGACCCCCATTAAACCAAGTGCAAATGCCCACGGGGCGTAATGGGAACGTCAGGACAAGAGGAGAACGTCAGGAGAACGTAGGAGAACGTGCATTCAACGTACGTTCAACGTCTCATGACGTAGCGAACGTCAGACGTTCTTCTGACGATGGAATAACGTTCATAACGTTCCGTCAGCGTCATTACGTTGACCTCTCTCGTCGAACGACGGTATCACTACGCTTTACCGACGTTGCTCTCTCGTCCACTACGCTGCATCCACGTTCAACTTGTGCCCAAATTTGCATACTACGCCGAGAAGTTCAACGTTCTTCACGTTCTCCCTACGTTGACGTCGTTACGTCGTAGTGTGACAGCCCCATTAGTTTACCGACGCTGCAGTGATCGCTGCACACCCGGACATAAAGCGTCACCCAGCCGTGTCGACCTAATGCTGTAATGGCCCTGTCACACTAGAACGTAATGACGTCAGCGTAGGGAGAACGTGAAGAACGTTGAACTTCTCGGCGTAGTATGCAAATTTGGGCAGAAGTTGAACGTGGATGCAACGTAGTGGACGAGAACGTAACGTCGGTAAAGCGTAGTGATACCGTCATTCAACGAGAGAGGACAACGTCACTACGTTCACGGAACGTTATGAACGTTATTCCATCGCCAGAAGAACGTTACGTGACGTTAGCCACGTCATGATACGTTGAACGTACGTTGAATGCACGTTCTCCTGACCTTCTCCTGACGTTCTCCTGACGTTCCCATTAAGCCTCGTAGGCATTTGCAGTCGGTTTAATGTGGGTCAACGTAGTGGAACGTAGTGGAACGTAGTTGAACGTAGTGAGCAGCGTTGGAATAACGTCCGTTTAACGTCATTGACGTTCACTGAACGTGAACAGAACGTACGGCGAACGTAAACCCTTACGTTCGAGCTACGTGGAAAGTTTTGAACATGTCCAAAACCTTGACGTAACTCGACGTAACACGACGTAATGTGACGTAGCTCGACGTCATTCTAACGTCATTATGACGTCATCATGACGTAACCCAACGTAATGACGAAAAATGACCACGTTAGGCTCACGTTGGCTCGTTACGTCGTAGTGTGACAGGGGTATTAGTTAGCCAACTTACTCATAAGTGGAACAGCTTTACCGGGAGGCATGACATCACTGACTTCAGTACCGGATCCCACTCAGTCACATTATCCTGACACCGAACCAACCACGTCCTGATATGACCTTAGATGTTGATAGGACATAAACCCAAACAAACAAACAAACTGAACCAACCAGTCCTTGCCCTGTCCCAATAATGCCGAGCACCTGGTTAGGAAATGAGAAGTATAAATCTTTAGGTCATTGGTTTGACTCGACCAGGGCCGTGTTCAGGGTCCGTCTCGGAGGCGCCTCGGAGGCGCCCGTGACGTCAGGCTAGTCTGAACGGGTTTAGCTGTTGGCTCGAAATGCTGCGCTCTGATTGGATGAAACCACTGCAGGCGGCGGCCATTTTCGAGGCGCTGTTTGTCTCCTGCCTGAAAAGGGAGGCGTCGCCGAGACGTCGCCGAGACGCACCCTGAACGCAAATAGACCAAAAAGCATCGCGGAGACGTCGCCGAGGCGCCTCCGAGACGGACCCTGAACGCGGCCCAGGGTTCGAACCTGTGAGTTCGAATCCCACAATCCATCAAAGCGGGAGACGGATGCTGAACTCATTTGGCCATCCCGTCTGCTTCCTACCTACTCATAACGAAGAGTTTTAGTATTATATCTACCGGTATGTAAAATTGTGTGTTTTTCCTTACTTGTAATTTCATTGTTACACATGTACAGAACTATATACCTATTTACCATGAGGTTATCTTCCAATCACGTCACTTGGCTGAGATGTCCACAGAAGGCACCTCAAGACGGATCAAATGCACATGTGGCTGGCGATTACCAGCAGACTACCACCCATAGTAACCGGTGAGTGGTTGTCATGGGAACAACCCCCGTTTCCGGTTATCTGGTTACCCGACACGCCCCCGGCATTTCGGGTTACACTTAGGCCAAATATGAAAACAAATTGGCGATCGTCCCCTCCGTGCCTGAAAAATCTCCCGCCCCTGATTTCTTTTAATTGATTTCTTTTAAACTGTTTTAAAATGTGTCGGTCTCACAGCAATTCAGCTTTTCTAAGCATACAATTGAAACTTCTAGAACTGTATGATGTAATAAATTTCTAAATGAGAATACAGTGTTCATTGTTTGAATGAAAGCAATGTGATGTGCACACGAATGACATGTAATCCTTTTATCAGTCTAGGGTGGTCCAATATTTATTTTTTTAATTGAAGATTTTTTTTTTTTTAAACCGTCCGCCCAACACTGATTTGTGTGATTAAAAGGACGACCACCAACTTTTTATTTTTATTTGGCCTTACAGTGAGTGGTCGCCATTTCTTCGGGTTAATCCTGCACACTCGACCCGAAACCACCCGGTCCGGGTCCGGGAGCAATACGCACACAGGTACCTACCTACATATCCAACAAAGACCAAGCAAATGTCACCTTGTAAGCTAAGGAGGTCAATAGACTACTTCACCGTTCTAGCTGCGCGGTGCATTGTCGGATGTGTCAGAGCAAAACAGGCAATAAATACTTAACCAGTAACCCTATCACACTATACCCCACACCCACCATTCACCTTAACCAGTAACCCTATTGCACTATACCCCACACCCACCACTCACCTTAACCATTAACCCTATTGCACTATACCCCACACCCACCACTCACCTTAACCAGTAACCCTATCGCACTATACCCCACACCCTCCACTCACCTCAACCATTAACCCTATCGCGCTATACTCCACACCCTCCATACACCTTACCCATTAACCCTATCGCACTATACCTGACACCCGACACCCTCCACTCACCTTAACCAGTAACCCTATCGCACTATACCCCACACCCACCACTCACCTTAACCATTAACCCTATTGCACTATACCCCACACCCACCACTCACCTTAACCAGTAACCCTATCGCACTATACCCCACACCCTCCACTCACCTTAACCAGTAACCCTATTGCACTATACCCCACACCCTCCACTCACCTTAACCAGTAACCCTATTGCACTATACCCCACACCCTCCACTCACCTTAACCAGTAACCCTATTGCACTATACCCCACACCCTCCACTCACCTTAACCATTAACCCTATTGCACTATACCCCACACCCTCCACTCACCTAACCCATTTACCCTATTGCACTATACTACACACCCTCCACTCACCTTAACCATTTACCGTATCGCACTATACTCCACACCCTCCATACACCTTAACCAGTAACCCTATCACACTATACCCCACACCCTCCACTCACCTTAACCATTAACCCTATTGCACTATACCCCACAACCTCCATTCACCTTAACCATTAACCCTATCACACTATACCCCACACCCACCATTCACCTTAACCAGTAACCCTATCGCACTATACCCCACACCCTCCACTCACCTTAACCATTAACCCTATCACACTATACCCCACACCCTCCACTCGTCTTAACCATTTACCCTATCGCACTATACCCCACACCCACCACTCACCTTAACCATTAACCCTATTGCACTATACTCCACACCCACCATTCACCTTAACCATTAACCCTATCACACTATACCCCACACCCTCCACTCGTCTTAACCATTTACCCTATCGCACTATACCCCACACCCACCACTCACCTTAACCATTAACCCTATTGCACTATACCCCACACCCACCACTCACCTTAACCATTAACCCTATTGCACTATACCCCACACCCACCAGTCACCTTAACCATTAACCCTATTGCACTATACTCCACACCCTCCATACACCTTAACCATTAACCCTATCGCACTATACCCGACACCCGACACCCTCCACTCACCTTAACCAGTAACCCTATCGCACTATACCCCACACCCACCACTCACCTTAACCATTTACCCTATTGCACTATACCCGGCACCCTCCACTCACCTTAACCAGTAACCCTATCGCACTATACCCCACACCCTCCACTCACCGTAACCAGTAACCCTATCGCACTATGCCCCACACCATCCACTCACCTTAACCATTAACCCTATTGCACTATGCCCCACACCCTCCACTCACCTTAACCATAACCCTATTTCCACTCGCTTTAACCATTAACCCTATTGCACTATACCTCACGCCCTCCACCCTCCACCCACCTGAACCATTAATGCTATTGCACTATACCACACACCCACCACTCACCTTCACCATTTACCCTATTGCACTATATCCCACACCCACCACTCACCTTAACCATTAACCCTATCGCACTATACCCAGCACCCACCACTCACCTTAACCATTTACCCTATTGCACTATACTCCACACCCTCCATTCACCTTCACCATTTACCCTATCGCACTATACCCCACACCCACCACTCACCTTAACCAGTAACCCTATCGCACTATACCCGGCACCCTCCACTCACCTTAACCATTAACCCTATATCAGTGTGCCGCACACCCACCACCCTCCACCCACCCCTCAGCTTATCCACTAACCCTACCCCACTAGACACACCACCTACTAAACCACATTTACGATTAACCCTACCCCACTATGCTCTACTCCCACCACCCAGCACTCACTCACCACCCATCACTCACCACCCATTACTCACCACCCACCACCCACTACTCACCACCTATCACCCACCACTTATCATTCACCACCCACCACTACTCACCACTCAGCACCCATCACTCACCACCCTCCACTCACAACTCACACCCCACTACTCACCACCCATCACTCACCACTACCCATCACTCATCACTCACCACCCACCACTACTCACCACTCACCACCCACCACTACTCACCACTCACCAGCCTCCACTCACAACTCACAACCCACTATTCACCATCCATCACTCACCACTACTCACTACCCATCACTCACCACCCATCACTCACCACCCATCACTCACCACCCATCACTCACCACCCATCACTCACCACTCACCAGCCACCACTCATCACCCACCACTACTCACCACCCACCACCCATCACTCACTACCCACCACTCACCACCCACCACCCACCACTCACCACCCATCACTCACCACTAGTCATCACTCATCACCGACCCCCAGGAAGGTATATGGAGCTATTTGTTATGTGGGCGTCCCCATAATTCTTCAGAGCGCCAATTGGTGTTATAAATAGAAAGATTTGATCTTATTTCCGGTTCTTTCTTAGAGCAGATTTCTTTTACAAGTCATGATATTGGTTGTTGAAGTTTCACGTCCTGGCAACCGCTAATGTCATATCAGGATGGGTACTGACTTGTGACAGTGCGCACTCATGGTGACTTTATAGTGCTGCCCCACTGGGAGACCATGCCACCAGCACCATGACCTGATATCCCCATTCAGTCACATTATCCTGACACTGATCCAACCAGTCCTTGCACTATCCTAATAATGCAGAGTGCCTGGCTAGGAAGCGACAAGTATCAATTTTTAAGTCACTGGATTGACTCGAGCAGGGTTCGAACCTGTGGGTTCGAATCCCACGATCTAGGGAGGATGGTGAGGGGTGAGATGTAGAGAGGCCTGCTGTCCAATTCAATCTGCCCCATGTCATGGAAACCTACAAAAACACCCCCCCCCCCTCCACCCTTAGACCCTTTGTATTCAAAAGTAACCCATACAGAGCCATGTATCCTCCCAGTAGATCTCGGCATACAAAGAGCTGGCAAAGCGCCAACAAAGCTCTTTGTTGATGAGAGATACATTCTTTTAACTTCATCTACTAGTTAGATTTGAACAGATATTGATAACAAATTCGTGGGGAAAATAGCTTCATATTCTCTTGGTATCATCGAGTATATCCATATCGAATTCTTGGAAGAATGCAACGCGGACAGTTTATCTTAAGGTCGTTTTTTGTGCAAAAGGCTGTCAAGAAGTTGGCTTGTGAGTGAAAATAAAATAAACCAAATTTGATGGAGGAGTGGGGGGGGGGGGGTTACAAATTAAGTATGTATTTATATATGGATTCTCACGTTTTTGTGTATATAGACACAAATCTGCTAGTGCTCACCCATACGGATGTAGTAGTCTGCACTGATCTTTGAGGTAAGGAGCTACATAGACAGGTATGTGTGGATAGGGTGATGACATCAGGGAACCTAGGTAGCGTAATGGTTAACATGCTAGCCCCGGAATGGCAATACGTATAGATTCGAATCTCGCCTTAGGCGCAACCTTCCCCATTATAAAATTATAATATTATAATATAGATATATATATATATATCATCATCATCATGCTGTTGGTCGCGATGTGACAAAGACTGCTTTCATTACTTGACTGCCGCTCTCCATTTAGCTCTCTGCTGTGAGAATTGCGGCCATGAGTCGGTCTTAATGTCTCTCAACTTCAGGTTTCTCTTGATGGTATCCTTGAACCGGAGATGAGGGCGCCCTCTCTTTCTGTAGCCAGAAGACAGTTGAGAATAGAGGATCTGCTTTGGTAGCCTGTCTGATGATGTCCTCATGAGGTGTGCAGTCCACCGGAGGTTCTTTTTGATCAGAAGATCTTCCATAGAGGGCAGCCCCGTCCGTTCGAGTATTTCCTTATTTGTCACTTTGTCCTTGTAGGTTAGCCTCATGATTGAACACAGATATCAGTAGATACAATATCTCCATCTGTAGATTCAAATCAACATTACTGAGTTGGATTTAAACCTATAAATAAGGGTGCATGGCGCGTGTGCGCTCTCTCTCACCACCACCACCAGCCAGCCCAGACTATGTACATGTGCCTGTAGCAACTTTAGTTTTGGATTAAACCATGTGATTACAATATTGTGTCTTCTTGTGTGATATTTCAGTTACTGAGCCCAACAAGTGATTTTGGAAGTAAATAGTTGATATATCTAAAGAATATGTGTAGAAGTTCTCTGACAACTATTTCAATTTAATCTAACAACATAGACTTTAATGCCATCAATTGTTCTGAGATACACAAACTTTTCAGTTAATATGACCTCGTTTTCGACTTTGTCGACTTTGTCACCTTTGTTAATATGTATCCCCCAGGCCATCAACCCCTATGTAGGACAATTACCTGCTTAGCACACACACATACATATATGTAGTGAAGGCAGCAACCCAACAACAAAAGGGCGAGTACAGTATTTATTTTACAAACACTCATTGCATGACTGTCTTCGGGCTGGGCAAGGCACCCTACCAAGTTACAATGTTTAGTCAATGAGTCAAACACATATAGCTAATAAAAAAAAAAAACACAGGCAGAGCAGGGGAGGGAGGTGACTAGTTCCGGTGACATCCGAGGCAGAAGTGGGTCCACCGATTCCAGAACCCCAGGGAAGGGGAGGAGGAGGTGGGCGGAGGTGCAACCTAGTGGATTCGAACCCACCGGAACCAGTGATTCAATAATTCCCAGAACACCAGGGGGAGGCACTGCACTTCACCTACACCGGCATATCGAGGATATACGCGTGAGTAGTGAAGGCAGCAACCCAACAACAAAAGGGCGAGTACAGTATTTATTTTACAAACACTCGTTGCATGACTGTCTTCGGGATGGGCAAGGCGCCAAGGACCACCCGTCCACCCAGCCACTAAGTCGTCGCGAGGGCCATCGCGACACGCATATCAGCCGAAATACGCTCGGACAAGGGCGAGCAGATGTATTGAAAACTGTGTCTGAAGCCCAATCCCCCGTGGTTTAATCTCCTCCAAAGAAGCCCCCTGCATGGCCAAAAGGTACAGCCACCTCTACGTAAAGAGTGGCATGAATAATGCTCAGGATTGAGACCAGCAAGTGCTGCAAAATACTTAATGGAGGACTGCAAAGCCTCGTACGATAATGCGGACCAAATTCCGTCTGAAGACGGTACCAAGAATGCCGGTGCGTCATCAGATGCCAGCGATTCTTCAAAGTGCTTAGATAACCAGTGAACAGCACAACTCACTGTTCGAACTTTTGCGATAGGCAATAACAGTTCCCGCTGATGGAACCGGATAATTTTTGACTTTCTGACCGTTACAATGACTCCCCAATCATACAATTTAAAATCTCCCCGCAAAAGCATAGAATCGGAAGCTGTACTTTGACATTTTCTTAATAACGCACGGAATCCCGTCAAAAGCGCCGCCCTGGTGGCAGTATGACTGGGGAAGGACGAAAATAGGAAAAAATAGTTATTAATTCTTTCAGCAATATAGGAGCCGCTGTTTTAACCGCGCACCCTAGTTTGTGCTTGGCTACCCCAAGGACAGTTTGAATAATGTGCGATTGATAATCAATTGCGTCTACTCCCTCAGCCTTAAAACAACAAATTTAACGGACTTAGATAAATGGTTACTGAAGAATATTTTTAAAATTTGGATAACCACGTTATATACAACGCGACTTGCGTCGGCGGACATGGAGTTGGACGAAGCAGACCGGCGAACTCGTCAATGAACCGCATGTACGTGCGTACCTGCGTGCTATGCGTCACGATGGAACTAGGCGCGTAGTACTGTTGTTGCAAAGGCTCCATGTCACGGTGCAAGACTGTATCCCTAGCTCGACTTAGGGACACAAAACACATTATGGATGCAGTCCGGGCGACGCGTAACCGGACTGATATAACCTGACGACAACTCATCCAACAGCTTATCCCGAATAAATGCCTTTTCGTCTGAACTTAACTTAAATGCGGCCGGAGCCGAACACTGACTGGGACAATTAATATTGATAACGTGGAAACCAAAAATAATACCTTGTAAAATATAAGACCAGTTCCAGTCCAAAACACCTCTGAAACATAACTAAAAAAAACCAGACAGGATGGTTTTAACTGTGTTGAACATTCTGCATACTTTAAATGTCTTAATATTGCTATTATGTGAACTGTCCGTAGCAGAAAGTTCTAAGTAAGTCCCACAGTCGGTGATTGTTAGCCAGTCGGCCGATGGGAAAATGCATCCAGGCAGAAGGTCATGAGTAATTGGACCATCATGCGCAGTAATGAGTGCAGTGGTGGGCAAGTTCAAAATAGCCTGGCTAGCAATGGCTGCAACTCCCACCGGAAAGTCTTGAATATTTGACGTAACTAGGGAAACTTCAGTGACCTGGTCGCTAACTATAGGGCAGTCCCCAAACAATTCTACTAGTCCCTCAGCAAAACAATTGGTTGGCGCGTAGCAAGACCGGCGGTCACCTGAAGCTGCGAATCCTTTTTTACATGATACTGATTTATGAGACGTAGAGCCACACTTCGAACACCAATGGCCATACGTGCAGTCTGAAGATGTAGCGGGGCAGCCAGCATCCTTATTGTAGGCGTAGCATGGGCGTTTACCGTCTTTTGTATAGGCATTGGCCCCCATAGACTGACCCCCCTGCATTGTCTTTACGCGTTCGAATATTCTCGAACACGTAATGATACAACGCGTGCCCTGCTGCTCCAGCGCCGAAAGCGTCGAAGCCGTCCTTCAATGCATCCTTTCTCACAGAATCATTATAACTGACATGAGCCACATACAAAACCTATCTGCGCGTGCTTTACTCGATATATAGGAAATGTGCTGAATTACGCGTCTGCAGTCGTCCAGCGACGCGTCCTCAAAGTCCAAATCCACCGACAATTCGCTTCAACCAATGCATGCCACACCGGCCACCAGCAGTACAAAATGTCCGCCACTACCTCCGCAAGTACTAAGACGATGTATTACGTAGCTGTGGTTCTTGGCGAAATGTACACAAAATGTCCGCCTTCGACCTTGCAATTAGGCATAGCAAGCCGGCATAGCAATTGAAGTGACAGTAGCAAGTGTTGGTAACAGCAAATAGTTTATCAGTTTATAACTCACTGTATGCTGTCACTGGTAGCATGTGTCGGTGACAGCAAAAAATGGTTTATCAGTTTATAAATCACTGTGTGCCGGCGTGTGTGCAAACTCTTCCGGTCAACACCATTCTTTAGACGAAAATTGAAGTGACAGTAGCACTCAGTTTATAACTCACCATGTGCTGTCAAAGGTAGCACATGTTGCTGACAGCAAAAATAGCTTATCAGCTTATAACTCACTGTGTGCTGGCATGTGTGCAAACTCTTCCAGCCAGAACTATTAGGCATAGCAAGCCGGCATAGCAATTGAAGTGACAGTAGCAAGTGTTGGCACGTGTAGGTGACAGTCAAATAGGCCACCGGCAGTACAAAATGCCAGCCACTCCATCCACAAGTACCAACACAACGTATACTTAGCTGTGGTTCTTGGCGAAATGTACACAAAATGTCCGCACATGTTGGTGACAGCAAAAATAGCCCATCAGCTTATAACTCCGCCACACCGGCCACCGGCAGTACAAAATGTCCGCCATTACTTTCACAAGTACTAACACGACGTATTACTTAGCTGTGGTTCGTGGCGAAATGTACACAGGCAGAGCAGACGAAAATTGAAGTGACAGTAGCACTCAGTTTATAACTGACTCCATCCACAAGTACTAACACGACGTATTACTTAGCTGTGGTTCCTGTCGAAATGTACACAAAATGTCCGCCTCCGACCTTGCACACCACACCGGCCACCGGCAGTACAAAATGTCCGGCATTACTTCCACAAGTACTAACACGACGTATTACTTAGCTGGTTCATGGCGAAATGTACACAAAATGTACAACACCTTGTACAAAATGTACAACACAGAAGTACTAACACGACGTATTACTTAGCTGGTTCTTGGTGACAAAAAAAAACACAGGCAGAGCAGGGGAGGGAGGTGACTGGTTCCGGTGACATCCGAGGCAGAAGTGGGTCCACCAATTCCAGAACCCCAGGGAAGGGGAGGAGGAGGTGGGCGGAGGTGCAACCTAGTGGATTCGAACCCACCGGAACCAGTGATTCAATAATTCCCAGAACACCAGGGGGAGGCACTGCACTTCACCTACATCGGCATATCGAGGATATACGCGTGAATAAAATTACAAAACCCAGCAAATAGACAGGTTGACCTGTGAAGTCACTATCCCGGGACTGGCACCCAGATTAGCCGTGTGTTGGCAAACAAAAAAAAGTGGAAAGGTGCCAATCGAGTAAAACTTAAATCAAACTGTCAAATGCACTGAATTTCAACTCATTGTGTTTTACTTTTAGTCGACCTGTGTGCTTGTTCAATGCTTCCAATGTAGATCCAGAAAAAACACCCACCAGATCAGTAAAAACAAGCTATTAATCACCGCTCTCTTGTGTTTTTATCACTGGGTGTAACTGGTAAATTTCGGGCGGGAATGGCAGTGTTGAGGGTCTGTAGTTAGGATCCGTGACGGCGGTGGCGCCACTGGTCACGTAGGAGGGGTAGGGCCTACTCCACACCAAATGGATTTATCTTTCTTTTTTTCCTTTTCTTTTTTTTTGTGACAAGTTTTTATTCTGCCCATAACGTATAAGCTCCCGTGAGGGTGCTTGTTTTCAATGCTGGACAGCTGTGATACTGGATTGGTCTGGTCCCGCACTCAGGAGTCTTTACCTGATCTTTCTCGGGCCAAGCTTTGCGGTTTTGGGTGTTAGTAGTTTCTATATTAGTTTTTTTTTAATTTTCAAGTTTTTTCCTAACCTGTATATGATAACTTAGCCTACTATGTACATCTACGCAGATGACATACAGGTGACATACAGATGACATATGATGTAGAAAGCATTATGCGAGCATAAAGGTGCGGAAGGGAGATTATTATTATTACTGTTATTATATATTGCATATATATGTACTAATACTAATATACTATATAGTATTACTATATAGTACACTGCCTATGGTTACCAGTGACTTCTTCTTCAAACTAGCCGATGCGCATGTGCGGAACACCTCTGATGTAAACAACAACAACCAACCAACATGTTTATAGTGGTGGGAATGGGCTACTCTCACTAGCTATCCGGGCCGCACTTCGTCAACACCTCTTTCCTCTCCACTGCGCCTCGTTCCTCCTTGATTATGTCTGAAAATAGTTCCAGGATGGGGAGCTGGCCAGAATTCACTTTCTACCTCTTACTGCATCTGTGTCTGGGACTCGCTGGCTGGTCACCATAGAGCAAGGAGACACAACCCTTTGACTCAATGCTCCTCATTTCTCTTTCCTCTATACTACACATTCTTCTTCTATTTACCCCCGGGCTTACTCCTCCCCCTGATCAAGGGAGTTGTTTGCTTGGGGCTCTTTTCCTTTTTCGCTGTCTTGCTTTGTCCTTACTGCTGAACCTGCCTTTATCTGTCCATTCCTCTGAACCACCTGCTGCTGGATACGAGTGCACTGCCACCGCCGGGCCAGAGTGATCCGGAGTCACCCCAACGACTCTTCGTTAATTGTTGTAATGAGATTCCCACTTCTACAACTATCCCACCTGAAGTTTAATCTTCAAACCAAAGATTGGGCTGATTTATCTATGATAAATATTGCTATATTGCTGCAGTTCTGCAGCCGGTAACCGTCATAAGGTTACAAACCACCCAAGAGTCAGAGTCAATGGGCCACTCTCACAACTGCCACCCTGTGGAGAAATAAGGAACTAGCTCTATATATAATTGAGACATTAATACTAGTAGTGGCTAGGATGGGAAATAATTGAGAGGTGAGATGTCCGTTGTTTACACTCCCATAATTCATTATTTATTATATAGAGAGAGGTTGAGAGACTGAGACAGATATTCCGAAATGTCTAGAATTAGATTCTCATGATTATATATGTGATGTATAAGCATTGTATGAGTATAATTAATCGGAAGCTTTCCACCTCTGACTATATTGTTCTCCACCCTCAGACATCTACTGTAGGGTTTTTCATATCATCTGTTTGTGGCGCCACCTGTCGGTACATACATGTATATATATATATATATATATATATATATATATATATATATATATATATACCACACGGGATGGCCGAATAAGTTAGAGCATCCGTCTCCCTTGTTGGTAGGTCGTGGGTTCGAACCCTGGTCGAGTCAAAGCAATGACTTAACAATTTATACTTGTCGCTTCCTAGCCTGGCGCTCGGCATTATTAGGATAGGACAAGGACTGGTTGGCTCAGTGTCAGGATAATGTGAATGAGTGGGATATCAGGTCATGGAGCTGGCAGCCTGGTCTTCCAGGGGGGCAGCACTATAAAGTTACTATCAGTGCGCACTGTCACAAGACGGTACTCGTCCTGATATGACCTTAGATGTTGCTAGGGGGGTGGTGGTTGGGTGTGTGTTGTGTGTGGGATTCGAACCCACGGGTTCGAACACTGGTCCATTATTAGGATAGGGCAAAGACTGGTTGGCTCAGTTTCAGGATAATGTGACTTGGTGGAATATCAGGTCATGATGCTGGCGGTATGGTCTCCCCATGGGGCAGCACTATAAAATCGCCATGAGGTGCACACTGTCACAAGTCGGTACATGTCCTGATATGACCTTAGATGTTGCCAGGACGTAAAACTCTAACAACCAACCTATATATCTAACATCTTGACAAATCAAAAACAGTACTCTTCTCGCATAAACAAATGCCAGAAAGAAAACTACACTGTAAGTTAGGAAACCAAACACTAGAAAATGTAGACCATTACAAATACCTAGGCCTTGAGTTGGACAGCCAACTAAACTACAACCTATGTATAAATAAAATTATACAAAAAGTAAACCACAAACTGTGGCTATTTGCAAAGCTAAGAGACTACATGACACAAGAAATGTCAATAAAAATCTTCAAGGGCATGGTGCTCCCCTATTTTGACTATGGAGATGTAAACTACATGGGTGCGAGAAAAGAACTACTAAAAAAACTGCAAACACTGCAGAACAGAGCCCTAAATATCTGTCTAAGAGTAGACAAGCTGCACCCCACTTATGACATACACAAAAGAACCGAAGTGAAATTACTAGAAAATATGAGAATAATTCATTTGAAAACATTAGCATATAGCTATAGCCAAAACATTAAACTTCTAACAAAACCACAAAGGGCTACTAGAGCAAACAATCTGCCACTACTCAAGCAGACCAGAAGCCAAATAAAAGCTCATGAGAGAAGCATGCTGGAAATGGCTGTCTAGGTGTGGAATGCCCAAACGGAAAAGGAACGACAAATTCCTGACCTAAAAACTTACAAAAAATATCTGTGCAAAATAAGGCTAGGAAACCCCCACTAAGCTGCACTGCAAAGGGGCATGTGAAAACAAGCCTGGGTACCCAGGCTTATATGCTATGGAAAGTATAAATACAGCCTCAATAAAAAATAAATATAAAAAATATTGTGTGTATATACAAACTGTCACCAAATAGCCTGAACTTAATTAACACATGATGACAAAGTTATCACCACCATCTCTTTTCATACATAGGCATATAGAATTGATTATGTGACAATGAGCAGGCTACTATTCCATACTATTGTAAAATATTCCGATTTACAGCATCGGGGGGAATGCAAATGTTCTATTACTAAACCGGCATATGTGACCAAGCGCATGTATGTATATATATATATGTAAGTGCTGGTGGTGCATGAGTGGGATGTAAATAGACATAGTGGTGCTGGCAGGGCTGGGTGTAAGGGGCACTCAGAGCCTACCCCCTCCCTCCTCTGCTAGGTAGGATGACCACACTCAGGCTGAAGCCAGGGGGTGGCCAGGGGAGCCACACAGCTTGGTCCTGGTGGGCAGATCACTGGTAACCATGGGGACCAGGAATGCTGGGTCCCTATTGGTAGGGCCAAGAATGCTTGTTTCCCATTGGGGGAAAAGGGTGGGATGTACCATATAAATAATAATCCAGAGGGATTGACTCGCTCTCTTCTTTCACACTTTATACTCTTCCTTTCTCTTTGTCTGTATTGATTTCACCTTAGCCTGCCTACACAACCACAGATTCGAGCCGTAAAATTTACAACATGATGACAAAGTTATCACCACCATCTCTTTTTATACATAGGCATATAAAATTGATTACAGCTTTGAGTGACAATGAACAGGCCACTATTCCATACTATGATGCCACGTCACTATGGACACGCTGACAAGCTACGTCACTCTCACGTCACTGTCACGTCACTCACACTTCGGGTGCACAACTAACTATCACTATACTAGTTCCTGTTCTAGCCGCTGGCGCTACCGGCAAGTCGTCAGGACTGCCTCCAGCGCCCACTAGCGGCCTCTGGCGATCACTACCGGCCTGGATTTTTAACCGTTTGTTTGTGTATACATTAATGTATTTATTATATGATTACATAAACACGACAGTTGGAATCGTTTTTTAGTAAATGTCATTTATTCTTTCAATGTTGCATTGTTCGTGCTGAAGCATTTGTCTACTGGTACATCACAGTTGTTTGAAGCTTTGTCATAATGATAAGCTGTATATTACCGCAATGCCTACATACATATATATATGTTATATATGTGCTGTATAAGCCATTATACGAGTATAATAAGGCCGGAATATTCCATCTACTCATTAGCCTCTCCTCCTTCCTTAGTCCTCGGCTGGAGGAACCTATATTAAGTCATCTACTACTACAACCTAAGGTATAAGTTTTCCCCCACCTACCCGCCCACGCTTCTCACTCAGAGTCCTGCTGAAAATGCACTGTCACAAGTCAGTATCCATCCTGATATGATTTTAGATGTTGCTAGGATGTAAGGCTCCAACAAACAAACTATAAAGCACGGTATTATACCTCAAAGTATATGTATGCAATGTATATATATATAGAACAATCACTGCATCTATCTTAGACGTTGCCATGACGTAAATCTCCAACAAACAAACATTTCGTGAGTCAGCCTCACAAAAACGGGCCAATCGGTGGTCTAGTGAAGATGTCGGCGTTGCAATTCTTAAAAGTGTAGTGCATTTCTTTGTTTCATATTAAATTATCCTAGAAACAAATAAGGTTGTTGTATTTTCTCAACCTATACATGCAGTATAAATTTAAGGACTTTCCAACATCTCTGTCAATGCTAAACTATAATTATACCGATCGACGCCGACAAGTTCCACTAATTCGCCTCTTTTCGTGATCCTGGTCCAGATATATATATATATATGCAGTATGTGCGTATATATATACGCACATACTGCAATAATAACTCGCATAATCACATGCACACGCTGTAGTATACAGCCAGACCACCCGAAGGTTACAGAGAGGTCATATAGAGGTCATGGCCATGTCAGATGTGTTGACCGATGAATATATCATGACGGGGCCATGAAAACAAAGCCTGTTTGTCAACACATGGTGAGGCCGGAGCGCCAAGCAGAAACCAGACCAAAGTTTAATTTAATTGAATTTTGTTCAATAAAAACACCAAGTCACTCACATTTCCGCATTTATTTATATTTACATGGTACATTTCTGATTTAGGCTATGACGCTCCTGAAAGCTGCCTAATCTGATGAAAGCATCACATTTTCCAAACCAAGGCACTTACCTCAAATAGCCAATTATTGAGCATTTGTTGCAGTTTGGTATTTCTTTACCTATGCTGTTTCATTCCAACATTTAAATGTGAACGCTAGATTAATTTAGTCTGTTTCCAGTACAAAATACCTCCAAAGTTAATCACTTAAATTTAAAAAAAGAAATCCCTCAACGTAAATAAAATTACAGTATTCCTATAAAGCTAATGTATATTATCTATAACAAAATAAATATCGCCGAAACCCAAAGCTTTCAAATTATGCTTTCCATACGGAAGGTCTGGAGTTCTAATCCCGGCCGAGTTAAACCAATGATGTACAAAATTGATACTGGCCTGGCGTTTGATATAGTCTAAGCTTATTGAATGATATCAGTGTATCATAGGTACAAACATATATATTATTAATTGTGTCATGACATGATTATATGTCTAGTCCATATATATATATGTGGTGTTCTCTGTGGCGGAGTGGTTAGAGTGTCTGACATTTTCTAGGTCGGACTCCTAATCTGAAGGTCAGTGGTTCAATTCCCTATGCCCCCACCTCTGCTAATTTGGATTTCCACTGCTGTGTATAACTTACAGCATCATCAAAGGCCAGTTGCTCTCATACCATGTCTATGTGGTGTGGTGGGTTAAAAATCCGTTGGGTCGGTAAAAGTGTAGACTCTGGCTTTCTATCGACAAACTGTCTAATGGTGAAAACAAGTCTATTCAGACGTATCCATGATAGGCAGTATAAATCTTCAAGAGAAAAAATATATATATGTGATGTGTAGCCCATTATGCAATTATAAATGCTCGGAGGGGAATACATGTTTCTGACTTCGTCCTGACAGACGCATTGGTGGACTGCACCCCTCCCACACACACGCGGGGTGGTGTTTTGTATACGGGTGCCCCGCCCCCCCCCCCCTGGGTCCCACACTCAGGAGGATCTTTTTCTGTACTAAACAAGTCTGCTTAATCCCTAGCCAAACATTAAAGTTGCATAGTCCGCTGATTTAGAATTTCTGTCATTTTCTGAGATAAATACATTAGGTTGATCACTATAATCTATCTTACTTTAGATTGAATTACCTTTCATTTTAAATGGCTAACTTTTGAGATATTTGAAGTGGAACAATGGAAAATTAATGTTGGCAAGCATGCTAACATTCTGACACCATAGGCTTCTGCAGTAACAGGTTCTATTACATTGACTTAGTATTCCCTTCTGTGTGGCAACAAATGCTTAATAATCAGTATCTAAGTTAGATATGTAGAATCAAATCTAGGTAAGTGCTTTGGTTTTTTTAATTTGACACTTTCATCGCACTATGCAGCTTTAAACTTACCTAACCTCTACCTCTCTTCCTTCTTCCTTTCGTGTACCGACAACATTATTCAATATATTAATTTCCTACGTGATATCCATTGAAAATGAATGGATAGAAGTAAAGTGTGCAAATAAAAATCGATATTAAACACTCATGCATATCACACAGAACATCAACAAAACATGCAGAGAAATTAACTATTCCAGCGGTTAATACATTTGTTTATCCCATAATACGTATTTTTAGGCACTCAAAGCGGAGGGGGTGGGGGGTTAAGCTGTTGGCGATATCAAAACTCACAAGCTCGTTTTGATACCGACATGGCCATTCCCTACTTCCGTGCCTAAAACTCATATCGTGCTCTGTGTGGTATTATAGCATTGTCACCTTGTGCTTACCCTCTGGCCTGACAAGCACACGGCGCTCGATTCGGGTTATGCCCTCGGGAATGGTTCCCTGGCAACCAAACTCTCGGGTAGGCATCTTATGGCTGCAGGGTATATGATATACAGCTCTTATGATATACAGTAAAACCTCTCTAAATCGACCGACCATGGGACCGACTTTAAGTGGTCCATTTAGGGAGGTGATCGGTTTAGGGAGTTAGAATATCCTTACAATGGTGTTGTTGGGCCCCAAATAAAGCGATCGATATAGGGGAGTTGTCGATCTGTGGAGGGGTCGGTATAGAGAGGTTTTACTGTATACTTAAAGGGATGACTTACCCCGATTGAGTCAAACCAACGACTTACAAAATGTATACTTGTCACTACCTAGCCTGGCACTCAACATTAATAGGACAGGACAAGGACTGGTTTAGCACAGTATTGGGATAATGTGACTGTGTGGGATATCGGGTCATGGTGTCCGCGGCCTGGTCTCCCAGTGGATCAGCACTAGGTATATAAAGTCGCCATGAGGGCACAATGTCACAAGTCTGTAGCCATCATAGATATCGACCCTAGACATTAATATGACCTTTGATGCTGCTAGGATGTAAAGCCCAAGCAAACACACATACCGACATGAAATCGGTATGCGCCAGTTGTGCCAGTTAGTTGTATTTTGGGTAATATTGACGTGAGGCAAACACTGGGTCTTCGTAATGAGGGTCGCGGACAGAACCTCGTTGAATAATAACTGCTGGCCGTCGCAGTTACTCCTCTTATACTCACTACAATCAGGAGGATCCTGGCAACTGTCTGCCAGTCTCCCCCCCCCCCCCACTAAATACCAAAACACAACTCATAAGAAAGAAAGGGAGACAAGTCACACAAGATTGATAGTGATAAGGTTGAACTTTATTGCTATAACTCTTGTTCACCTACTAGTGACCTGCCACCCTGACTCACTTACAACCTGCTAAAGAGACCCACATGGCTTCTTCTGCTTGTTCAGTCAAAATCAGTGCATACAGCCCATTGAACCTAAGTCCTATGGGTGTTACACACAGCTCAGTGGTGAACTGCTTCCATTGGTATCTCTAGAGTGAGTGCGTGTCTGCCCAGCAAGTTCAAGGAGTACAAGGGTGAGTGGGCTCACACAGCCAGCCAATCAGACACCTCTGCAGCCTGTGAACCAGAGGCAAGCACACCGCTCAGGTTGTGCATGCGCAAACATCACCAATATATATATATATATATATATATATATACATACATACATACACTAAAACCTCTCTAACCGACCACCTCCACAGATCGACCACTCCCCTATATCGATCACTTTATTTGGGTCCCAAACGATCGCCCATACAATACCATTGTACCGATTTTAAAAACTCCCCAAACCAACCACATCCCTAAATGGACCATTTAAAGTTGGTCCCATGGTCGGGCGATATAGAGAGGTTTTACTGTATAAGGAGGAAAACACATGAGTGCAACCAAACATTGGGATTATTCCTTTTGCATTCAAAACGCCCAGGAACCCCTTGCTATCGGTATTTGGGAACCCTGTAGACTCAAGACTATTTTTGTTTATTATTTTGCTTGATAAAAAAATATCTGTTATTACTGAAGCCTGCAGTATCAGAGTTTGGACGTGCTTGCCAAAATTAATTTGGAATGATTGCACTTCGAATATCTCCATAGTTAGCGATTTGAAAAAAAGGGTTACTTCAAACTGAGGCAAGGTAGATTATAACGATGAACCTAATTTATTTATCTAATAGAAAAAAGACAGAAACTCAAAACGATCGGACTGTGCAACTTCAATGATAGTGACCGTCAGGATATGACCTTAGATGTTGCCAAGACATAAAACTCCAACAACCAACCAAATCAATGCTAATGCTGGGCCACTGCCTATAAATCTGAGTGTTTTGTTGAGTTTAAGTCTCAATTTACATCACCATTTGATTACCTTTGTCGGAAGTAACATTATAGATTGAACGACCTCGTTTATATTAAATGAAAGCAACAAACAGTAACTATTAAAGGTAATTTAGTTATCCAATGTAATCTACGTCTTCATCTATTACCTATTTGTACCTGAATGTAAACATACACTTGGTACATTGTAGTCACAGCGATATCTAGATAAAAGGTTCACCTCCACCCAGAGTAGGGGCGAATTTGAGCAAAAACTGCCTCAGTAGGAACAAACTATAAACCGGCTGTGGAGGTGGTGGTTTCAGCAAGCAGTGTTTATCTATATTGGCATAGAGTTGAGGAATTCTGAGAGACTGCACAAAAACAAAATGGCGGCCACAGGAAGGTCTCGAATCGATTTTTATTGTCTTTTAATCTATATGATTTCACCATTTCACCACAGCAATAGTGGTCATGATAAGTATTTGAGCAATATATTTCGCACATTAGATTGCAAATTGATGTGGTTATTTCCATAAGGCCAAATACAAAAAATTGGTGATCGTCCCCACCCTTGCCTGAAAAATCAGGGATGAAAGTGATCTCTTGAGGGAAAAAAGCGGAAATGTGGATATTCTCCCATTTCCGGAAGTCTGGCTGCATTTACATCAATATAATCAGCACATCTCATGCCATAGATTTAGATATATCTGGGTACTCAGACTAGTGTTAGAGCCATAGCCAGAGTCAGTTTTACTTATTTTATTCATGTTTTTATTTATATCCTATGGTTAATGACATATGTAGAACTAGAAAATTAGTAGGCTTAATCATATATTGGTTATATATTTCTCTGAAACAAGTGTCTGTTGACACATTTGGCATTTTAATATTTAGAACAAGAATTAATAATTGTGATGTGGTTATGAGCCTTAAAGTGACTGATTGTTTTGTGTGGAATTGTATGTTTCTTTACTCAACATGTTTAACTATGGCTAGTTCTGTCTTAGTTATAATCATCAGATCATTATATTGCATGTGTGCATACATGTTTATGCCAAATTGCTATGTATTTCTATTAATTTTGAATAAACTCAAAGTTTTGCCCTACGCGTATCGGCAAACTCAATGGCTGTACGCCTTTGCTTAGCTGCCAGCGCCGTTTCAGCGCATGCGCACTCGGAACGGTGATCTTCTCTATTGTTTTTTAAATAGTTGGCCTAACCCAGCCATCTGGTGCTTTTTCTATATGTTGTCTAGCAGCCCTGTCACACAAGCTGTGCTGCGGGAGTAACTACGCAATATCTAGCAGTTACGCACACTTGAACACATCTTTTTTTATAAAAACCGGTTCAGAGCCTCTACGTCGAAGCCAATTAACCATCACTTAACAACAGGAGAATCAAACTGGCCATGCAATATGTAGTCAAGATAAAAACTAATGCATTGAATCCTGCACACAATTGTCTATTCGAGCAACATGACAAATCCAGGTATGAAGCCAGGCCGAATTACATCCAGCCACTGAGGCTCCGAATGAAACCTCATTTGGAGGTCTTGGGCGTGGATTTGGACGTGTTGGAGGATGCCAAAGTCCCAGAACATCCCCCGTGGTCATTGTGGAAGCCATCGGTTATCCTCCGACTCAGGGAACTGAGGAAGTCTGGGACACATCCACTCAAGTACCAAGGACTGCATGCAGAGATTCAAGGCCAGTTTGCAGACCACCTCTCCATATACACTGATGGTTCGAAAGACCAAAGCCGGGTAGCTGTTGTGGCAGTCTGCTGATGGGAAAAATTTGGCTACGCTTGCCCGATCAGAGCTTGATTTTCACTGCGGAAGCCTGAGCACTCCTTCTCGCATTGGAGTGTATCGAGGTATCCAACCACACTAACTATGTTATATACAGTGATTCGTTCTCTTGCCTCCTGGCTGTTGCTGGACTGAAAATGAATCACCCTATTCTAGCAATGGTCAGTTATAAAATGAACCAACTGGCAACGGATGGGTATGACATCCACCTGTGCTGGGTGTCTGGCCATGCCGAGAGACAAGGAAATGAAACAGCTGATCAGGTTGCGAAGAAGGCCCTGAACTGTGTCTGATCCCTCACTCTGATATGAAACCACTAATAGCCACCCACATAAAATCCAAATGGCAACATGAGTGGGATGAAAACATTAATAAACTTAAAGAAATTGAACCATCTGTGGGAAAACCACCTCAGACTCATGCGGGAGGTCGGCAGGACCAAGTGGTCCTTAGCCACTGCCATATTGGCCACTCGTGGCTTACACATGCTTTTCTGCTCAAGGGGGAACCTCCCCATGAATGTACTGGGTGTCAGTCCCCACTGCACTCAAACACATTTGACTAAGTTGCATTGATTTGTTGGCCCTGCACCAACAATTCTACACTGCAGACAGTATGCATGACCTTTTTACAACAAGAAAACATTTTAGCCTTTTTGAGGGCAGCTGGACTGTACCACCTCATATAGTTTACTAAACAAATTTACATGTAAAAGCGATGGTTTGAACAAAAAACAAACATTTCTCACCGTGTATAAGTGTATATACCCATACATCTATTATTATCATATATATATATAATCCATATTATATCTAATAATATAGGTACGTATAGCCATATATCTTTTATTATCAAATATGTATATAATCCATATTAAATGTAATAATATAGGTATACATATGTTACTATCAGATATAATATGTTATGTATAATAGTAATTACAGTGCTGGAATTGTTCCTGGAATGGCAAGATACAACTATGTATGACTCACATCTGTAGATGCATTTTTATACAACTTACAAGTCACTGAAAGCTGCAAAGTCCAGTGAAAGCTAAAAGAAATTCAAAACCAAATCACTTAGCTAGATTTGATCCTACATATCGACCCTACATATCGGAACACTTTTAAACATTTGTTGCTGCACAGAAGTGGATACTGAACCAATTCAATAGAATCTGCTACTGTTAAAGCTGGCTCTATGGTGTCAGAGCTTGTATGTGCTTGGTAACATTAACGTTGCATGGTCCGATGAAATATAATTTTGTCAAAATTAAAACGACTACTTACATTTGATCCTATATATCCAACTTAGATACTGGTATATTAGCTAATGATTTGGGACAGCAAATACAGAATAACCAGTGAATTTATAAGCTCACCCCTTTAGACACTCACTTTGAAACACCCATTATGCAGGGAGGCCATTAACCAACTAGGCCAATCTCGTGACCTCATTAGCCTCCCCCCAAACCAAGTAGGCCTACTGTGCAGGGTCATCTCACATCACGTGGTCACCGCGAGATGACCATCTGGGTCATAGCCACAGGACTTTTTGACAAGCTTGTTCTGGTTCTTTCAGCTCAAATTACTTCAAAACTAATCATCTTTAATAAAAATCACTCCAGACTAATGATTACTAGCTCATAACGATCAATCTGATATATTTATCTAAAAAATAAGACAAAAATTCAAATGCCATCGAACCATGCAACTATAATGTGGCAGGTTTTCACTTCAAATATGTCCAAAGTTAGGAATTTAAGATGAAAGTCACCTCACACCAAAGTAAGGTAGATTATAATGAGCAATATAATTATTTATCTCAGAAAATGTCTGAACCTCAAAATCATCGAACAGTGCTGCTTTAAAGCGGCATAGTCCGATGAAAACATCAATATTTCAAAACCCAAACAATTATCTAGATTTGATTCTACATATCTAACTTAGACAGTGCTCCACTTGTTACCATTTGCTCCTGCGTAAAAGTAAATACTGAGTCAATTTAATAGAACGTGTTACTGCAGAAGCTTACGGTGTCAGAGTTTTGGCGTGCTTGTCAATATTAATGTTGCATGGTTGTACTTCAAGTATCTGACAAGTTAGTCATTTAAGATAAAAGTGACAAAGTAAAGTAGATAATAACGACCAACCTAATAGATTCGTCCCAGAAAAATGACTGAAACTCAAAACAATCAGACAATACAACATTAATATACAAGGCATGCCAATCACCTTATAAAGCCATTGACCACAAAAGAAACAATGATTCACCTTCAGACATGGTATCATGCTGCGGATGCCCATGTTGCAAGCGATGTGAGAGGCAGGCCAGCAGTTGTGGAGTCAAGGTAGATGTGTCTATATGTGTGTATCAATGCGTCAATGCCAGAAGTGAATGATATCCAGACGCTGACTGCAGTTGTATTGACTGGTTTGACGCTACCAAACGAACGCCGACAGTCTCCTCACTCCACCACGCGCTCCTTTTACGCACTGGGGGTCCTGAGGTTGCCGCTGGTGACGCTGCCTGTGTGTGCAGCGTTCCTCTGTGGCGCGCCAC
Organism: Branchipolynoe longqiensis; assembly: GCA_030323885.1. Lineage (NCBI taxonomy): Eukaryota > Metazoa > Annelida > Polychaeta > Phyllodocida > Polynoidae > Branchipolynoe > Branchipolynoe longqiensis. Next base: position 60,573,576 of record CM059191.1, on the reverse strand, counting down.
CTGGAGGGACGCGTGTATGTGTGTGTGTGTGTGAATACGCCAGGTGCAGGACGAAGGTGTGCGGTCTTGTGATGACAGGGTGTTGGCGTCTCGGCCGGCCCCACCTGGAGTTATGGCTAGGGCGGACGGACGAGGCGAGTCGGAGATGCAAAGGTCCCATCGGGGCGACCCCTGGTGGGGACCGGGGGGCACGGGCCATGTGTGCGCCGTACACACAAACGCCACCACCACACACACACACACAGACACACACATCACACATCACACACACACACTCACACAAGCTCACACTCACACACACTCTCACACCAACGCACACCACAACACACAAACTCACACCCACACACGCTTTCACACCAACACACACACACTCACTCAAACTCACACTCACACACACATTCACACCAACACACACACACACACTCACTCAAACTCACACTCACACACACTTTCACACCGACACACACACTCGCATCAATGCACACGGGACATACCTGGTTCAGGTGACCTCACCACCCCTCGCCACTCACCATCTCCCCTTTCCCCCTCTATCCTCCACATCACTACTCCCCTTCCGTCCCGCCCCCCTCTTCTCTTCTCGCCTATTTTCCCTCCTCCCCCCGCTCTACCCCACACTCCATACTTCCCTCCTCTTCCTCCATTCCGTCCCATCACTCCCTCCCTCCCCTGTCTCCCTTCCCCCTCATTCCCCTGCTTCACCTCTTTTCTCTACCTCTTTTCCATGCCCCCCTCTCCCCTCTCCTCCTACCATTCTCCCTCCCATCCCCACCTCCTTCCCCTCCATTCCTCCCCTCATTCCCCTCCTTCCTCTCCCTTCCCGCCCTCTCCTTCTTCCCCTCCACCCCATTTTTCCTCCCCTCCTCCTCCCCTCCTCCCCCTCCATTACTCCCTCCCTCCCCTCCTCTCCCTCCCATCCTCCTCCCCCTCCATTCCCCCCCCCTCCATTACTCCCTCCCTCCTCCCCCTCGTCTCCCTCCTCTCCTTCCCCTGCTCTCCTCCTCTTCCCCATCATCCTTCCCTCCTTCCGCCTCCCCTCCATCTCTCCTTCCATCCCCCTCCCTCCCATCCTCCTCCAATCCCTTCTCCCCTCCCGCCCCTCCCCTCCATTCCCTCCCCTCCCTCTCCCCTCCTCCCCTCCCTCCCATATCCCTCTCCTCCTTCCCCTCCCCCTCCCTCCTCTCCCGTCCTAATGCGACCTTAGATGTTGCTAGAACGTACAAAAGCCACTAACAAACAAACAAATGGTAACTAACAAATCATAGCAATCAACTTAATATAGTAAAACCTCTCTAAATCGACTGACTATGAGACCGACTTTAGACGGTCCATTTAGGGAGGTGGTCGGTTTAGGGAGTTTTTCATTTCGTTACAAATTTAATTGTATTGTATGGGTGATCGCTTGGGACCCAAATAACGCGATCGATATAGGGGAGTGGTCGATCTCTGGAGGTGGTCGGTTAGAGAGGTTTTACTGTATATTTATCCCAACATATGGCAGGAACTCCTAACCATCAGACTATGCCCCTTTAAACACATACCACTGCGACAGTGGCCTGTGGGTAATTCAGGAACCTTCACACAGTGTAGAGCGCTGGACGCAATCTTAAATAGGCACTTTTCTGGGGCATAACAACTTCTGCGAATTCAAGTTACCTGGAAAAGAGCGTATGTTTATTTGGTAGCCAGCTGACTAATGTTGCACCTTTCGTGAAGGATTGTTTGCTCAAGTAAATGTTTTGTGAGATGGGGGGGTGGGGGGGGGCTAATCTCGAATTTTACATAAGTATATTTTTTTTTAGTGAGCTTACTTTAATTTAACTGCGTTACTTTTTTCAGGGATGAAAGTGATCTCTGGGGGGAAAAAAGCGGAAATGCGGATATTCTCCCATAGATTTAGCACTCTCAGGGAATCGCGGAAAAATTTCCGGAAGTCTGGTTTCATATATATCGGTATACACTGATAGTGCTGCGGTAATTGGAGAATTTATTAGTGGTATAAGCTGATAGTGCTGTGGCATCTGCGCCATTTATTAGTATAGATCTATGCTGATGGTGCTGCGGGATTGAAAAATTATGTTAAGACACTAGTACCATATGATCTCACTAGTACAATATGAGGGCACTAGTACCATATGGGGTCCCTAGAATAGTCCCATATCAAATACCAAAATAAATCTCTTAATGTGCAGTAAAAAGCGAAGGCAGGATTGTACAGTAGTACTTCTCGTCGGCCACCACTGTGATTTGAGAAGACCTGCCCTGCATGCACAAGTTATTTAATGTACAAGCTGTCTTTGTTTGCCTTCATTGCCCCCCCCCCCCCCCCCTCCACCCCTCCCGATGACAGATCACCTACCTGTTCATCCTGCCTGCTGGCATCCCCCTCCCAATAGTCCTTTCCCACCAACATCGGAATTCCTCATTCCTCCCACCAAGTCATAAATATATTTATATACCACAGAACAAACCAATAGTCAACACATTTGGACTTACTAACACAAACATACTGCAACTAACTTCCAAATCCGACTGCATACAAAACAACACAATGAATAAAAGAGTATCTGATCACACTGAACTAACACTAAGTAAAGGTACTGGTATCTACCTGAATTGGAAATCCTAAACCAACAACTAAAACCTTTTATGTAAATGTAAAATGATTTAATGTACCTCATTCTCATTACTTACTGCATTGTGTCAAAGACCCTATAATACTAAGATGGCTCACTCAGACTGTACTGTGTAATCAAAATGATCAAACCCCCCACTTGGTGTGCTGGCTGTTCTTTTGGTTAAACAGGTGCTATATTATATGTATAAATGTATATTTGAATGTGAAAGATGTGTGATGATGGCAATGATGATATTGATGATGTTTTGTTTGTTGTTGTTTTACGTCCTAGCAACATCTAAGGTCATATCAGCATGGGTACCGACTTGTGACAGTGCGCACTCATGACGACTTTATAGTGCTGTCCCACTGGGAAACCAGGCCGCTGGCACCATGCCCTGGTATCCCACTCAGTCATATTATCCTGACACTGAGCACACCAGTCCTTGCCCTGTCCTAATAATGCCGAGCGCCTGGCTAGGAAGCAACAAGTATCAATTTTTAAGTCATTGGTGTGACTCGACCAGGGATCGAACCCACGACCCCACGATCTACCAGTACGGGAGAGGGACGCTCTAACTCATTTGGCCATCCCGTCTGGTTGTGTTGATGATGATGATGATGATGATGTGTATTTATTCATAGCAATTTCATATTGATGTGTATTCATACTTACCTATCTCATGTATAATATAATTATGTATGTGTTTACATGTGAAACACCAACCAGCAGCCGGGCTGATCAAACCCACCACAAGGTGGCACTGCGAAATTTACATTACTATGGGAGAGATAGGGAGTGAGCCGTCTTAGTATTATAGGGTCTTTGATTGTGTACACTTTAATTTCAGAATCCACTTCACATTTCAAGACACTATATAAACCACGTTTTAAAAAAGTGGTGTAAATACCAAGATGCCTGTAACACTTACGGCCGGAAGACCAGTGCTATGCCCTGACAAAAGATTTATATAAATAAAATTCATTTACAAACAAAAAAATATCAGGACAACAATGGTGTGAATGCAGAGTTGTCAGTTGAAGACAGGTACCAATACAGTTCACCTTGGTCTGGGCGGCGTGATTTCATACAGACCTCAGCCTTCGGCTTCGAGTCATCCAAGATCAGTCTCCCCCCCGCACTAAATACCAGTCTTGTGCATTCTCTGTGGCGGAGTGGTTAGAGTGTCTGACTTTTTTCTAGGTCAGACTCCTAATCTGAGGGTCGGCGGTTTGATTCCCCATGCCCCCAGCTCTGCCAATTTGGATTTCCACCGCTGTGTATAACTTACAGCGTCATCAAAGGCCGGTTGCTCTCATACCATGTCTATGTGGTGTGGGAGGTTAAAAATCCCTTGGGTCGGTAAAAGTGTAGGCTCGGGCTTTCTATCGACCAGCAGTGGAATGAGGAAGACCAGTCGTCTATGACTGAAATTTCCCCTGCTTAAACAACTAATGGACCCCCCCCCCAAAAAAAACACTATCCATTATCATGCATGTCTTTGCATTGCCTATGTACAATCATGTTTGAATGTATTATGCTAAGCATTCAACCAGACCCTCATACCGACGTTGTGTGTGGGAGTGAATTTTCTTTCTGGTACAATGGGGGTTCAGAGAGCAGCGCAAACAAAAATTGAATTTAATACAGACTTTTGGATGGTTGGTTGTTTGTTGGAGTTTTACGTCCAGGCAACATCTAATCTCTTATCAGGACGGGTATTGACCTGTGGCAGTGCGCACTCATGGTGACTTTATAGTGCTGCCCCACTGGAAGACCAGGCTGCCAGCACCTAATACCTCACTCAGACACATTATCCCGACTCTGAGCCAACCAGTTACTATCCTAATAATGCTGAGAGCCTGGCTAGTAGGAAGCAACAAGTATCAAATGTTAAGTCATTGGTTTGACTCGACAAGGTTTGGAACTATGGGTTCGAATCCCACGATCTATCAAAGTGGGAGGTGGACGCTCAACTCATTCGGCCACTTTGTCTGGTCTTGTATTGTCTTTTGAATGAATTATGCTAAACATCGAACCATACCCTCAATACCAAGTCGTCTGCATGAGAGGTGGGAAGGGAAGGGGGTAAGTTTTCTTTCTTAATGTGGAGGGGGGAGGGGGGTCAGAGAGCAGTCCCAAAAAACTTAAATTTAATGCAACATTTTGGATACATTCCTTATATATATATAATATATATACATGTACATACATATACATGCAGGGAAAAGTTCCCGGGCGCAAGTGACAATGTTAGCGCCGGAAGTATGGATGGGCGGTGGTGGAGCCACCAGTACCCGTGTGAGTAAGGAGCAAATACATGCAGAGATCCCCATCGGCTAATAATAAAATGTCGGAATAATATAATATAATATAATAAACATATATAAAATCCCTTATGCGGCATAAGGCTTATGCATCACATATATATATATATATATATTTGTAGGTTAGTTGATGAAGCAGGGAAAATTTCGATCACGGACAATTGGTCCTCCTCATTCCACAGCTCCTTGCCCTGTCCTAGTAATGCCGGACGCCAGTAATGCCTTGACTCGGCCAGGGTTCGAACCGAACTCGTGGGTACAAATCCCACGACCTACCCAGACGGGAGGCAGGTGCTCAACTCATTCGGCCATCGAGTCCGGCATATATGTCGGATACAATTATTTGTTATAACTGTTTGTTTGTTGTTTTATGGCTTAGCAACAACTAAGGTCATACCAGGATGGGTACCAACTTGTGACAGTGCGCACTCATGGCGACTTTATAGTGCTGCCCCACTGGGATACCAAGCCGCCAGCACCATGACCTAATATCTGACTCAGTCACATTATCCTGCCACTGATCCAACCAGTCCTTCCCTATCCTAATAATGCCGAGCGCCTGACTAGGAAGTGACAAGTATCAATTTTTAAGTCATTGGTTTGACTCAACCAGGGGTTCAGATCCCCCGATCTCCCAAAACAGGAGACAGACGCTCAACTCATTTGACCATCCCGTCTGGTATTTGTTATAACTTATATTTCCTCCAACTACTCAGACCGTACACGTGTCGACTATTTTGCACTCATCGAAGAGGCGACGGTAATTCAATCTGTGCTAGGTGCCTGTTTGTTTATGCTGTGGCTAGCCAGCACTCATCTAAAATTGTAATGTGATTGCGGAGTCCGTCATGCAGCTCCCGTGTCAGGGGGACGGACACATTCTGTGCACGCAGCATATCGGAGTGGTAATAGGCTGACTGCGACTGGAGAGCGAGAATCATCATTCTTGTCTAGGTAGAGTATAACCTCGTTAAACCAAACTTGAAGGGACCCTAGAAATTTGTTTGGATTAACCGATCATTGGTTTAACCAAGCTTTGGTTTTGACTTTGACTTGGGTTGGCAAAAACACGGGTGCATTATGAATGTAATATACAATGTATGTGGACACTTTGATTATTGTTTTTTTATGTATATACAGTATAACCCAGTTGAACCGAGCTCAGTTAAATCAAACGATCGGTTAATCCAAACTTTTTTCGGCGGCCCGGCAAAATACTACCATTTATCATATAAAAAGTCTCAGATCACCTTATAACCATTTGAAAGTTTGGTTTAACCATACCGGAAGTGGCCTGGGGCACGACAATTTTGTTTGGATTAACCAATAGTTTAGATTAACCAACTTTGGTTTAACCAACTTTTTTTATATGATAAATGGTAGTATTTTGCCGGGCCACCAAAAAAAGTTTGGATTAACCGATCGTTTGGTTTAACCGAGCTTGGTTTAACGAGGTTGCACTGTATAAGGCTCCATGAAATTGTGGTTGTGACCGGGCGCGGTGGCCGAACCGGTAGAGCGTGGAGCCTCGCGTGCGGGAGATGGGGAGTTCGGTTCCCGGACGAGTCAAATCAATGACTTATTAAATTGATACTTGTCGCTTCCTCGCCTGGGACTCGGCATTAATAGGATGCAGAAAGGACTGGTTAGCTCAGTGTCAGGATAATGTGACTGAGTGGGATATCGGGACATGGTGCTGGATGCCTGATTTCCCAGTGGGCAGCACTATAAAGTCGCCATGAGTATGCACTGTCAGTGGGAGTGTTGCCCCACTGGGAGAACATGCTGCCAGCACCATGATACGATATCGCACACAGTGATATTATCCTGATACTGTGCTAACCAGTCCGTATCCTATCCTATTAATGCCGAGTGCCAGGCTATGTCGTGACAAGTATCAATTTTATTATAAGTCATTGGTTTGACTCGGCTGGTGTTCGAACTCTGGACCTTCTGCACTGGAAGCCTCTGCTCTACCGATTCGGCCGGTGTGGGCGCCACTGGCGCTACAGGTCCGCTGTTTGTTTGTTGTTTTACGTCCTAGCAACATCTATGGTCATATCAGGACGGGTACCGACTTGTGACAGTGCGCACTCATGGCGACTTTATAGTGCTGCCCCACTGGGAGACCAGGTGGACAGCGCCATGACCTGATATCCCACTCAGTCACATTATCCTGATACTGAGCCAACCAATCCTTGTCCTATCCTAATAATACCGAGCACCTGGCTAGGAAGTGACAAGTATACATTTTTAAGTCATCGGTTTGACTCGACCAGGGTTCGAGCCCACGTAACCATGTGAAGAATTACTGGGTTTCTTGGCCGTCTTCCAGTTACTCTACTTATACTCACTACTATCAGGAGGATCATGGCAACTGTCTGCCAGTCTCCTCCCCCCCCCCCCCCACACTAAATACCAAAACACAACTCATAAGAAACAAAGGGAGACAAGTCATGCAAGATTGACAGTGATAAGGTTGAGCTTTATTTCTACAACTCTTGTTCACCTACTACTAGTACTAGTGACCTGCCACCCTGACTCACTTACAACCTGCTGCACAGACCCACATAACTTCTGCTTGTTCACTCAAAATCAGTGCCTACAGCCCATTGATACTAAGTCCTGTGGGTACTGTTACACACAGCTCAAAGGTGAACTGCTTCCTTTGGTATCTCTAGAGTGAGTGTTTGGTCTGTCCAGCAAGTGCAAGGAGTTCAAGGGGGACTGGGCTCACACAGCCATCCAATCAGACACCTCTGCAGCCTTGGAGGGGTGGCGCCCAATAGGGGCACCTGTCACTCAACCCCAGGGCTGGTGGTGTCCATAGTGTATGCAGAATGGCTGGGTGTGCTTACCCAGCAGTCCCGTGGTAACAAGTAGTCGTCATACAGTTACATTAAACAATAATACATGTCCCGCTCCATTTGCACTCTTCCTGGTGCATGGAGGGAACATTCGTGTAATTAGTAACCGTATCTTAATATCCGGACATCATACCGCAATCCCGATCACTGTGCGTCATATTTACACATAGTTATTTCCATGTCACACAGCGAGTTGGCACACATTGCATCACTATTACATATCAATGGTCCCAACTCCGTCACCCAAGATATTGATATGATTCCAAGCTCGGCTATCACGACCAAAAGACCGTATATTTTTACACATGGGTTCGGATCCCCTGAACTCCCAAAACAGGAGATGGACGCTCAACTCTTTCGGCCATCCCGTCTGGTTCTACAGGTCCACACCGAATACTGAAGGTGAAATCCGCTAGTCATACCTGATACTTAATTAATAAACAATCCACTGCCTGTCTTTCCTTCTCCGTGTCCTTATGTGTATATAATACTCGTATAATTCTTATGCAGTATATATATATGTATGTATATGTATATGAAGTTCAGCTACAACAACGAGTCAATCACAAAACGACAACAAGCTGTCCTGCCATGAGTTATAAAGTGCAAAGATTTCAATTCCACCTCTGCTGGGTGCAGGCTGCTCTCCCTGTATCAATGTAGCGGTTCTCCGGCCACAGAGCCGGCCAGATATGCTACAATGTTATACGTTACTACCACGGCGACCGCTGGTGGCGATTCCAGGTGTCAAACCGGCCCCACCTCCGCCCAGCCCCAGATATGCATTATATATAGAGTATGCCCATCATCCCTCAAACTAGATAAAGGATTCACCCTGTACTCGCAGTACACGGGTGAATACCAGCCCTATAGAAAAACGGTTGAAAATACGGGGAAATGAAATAAGAGCCTAATTTCACAATCTAAGAAGCAACACTTAATCTTTATATATATATATTCATATTTCCCTGCTACCTTTGAGTTGAAAAATATAATAAAACATATAGTTTAATAGAATTTAAAGGTGAAATCGATGGTGTTCCAATGCCGCCATCTTGTCTTTTAGCATTCTCTCCCATTTCACCAACTCTGTGCCGATATAAGTACCCATTTGATACTGGAGGCAGGCATTCTACTTCCTGTTCTATACTAAAGCTATTTTCGCTCATATTTTACACTACGTTGTCGTTGACCCTTGTACCAAAAGTACCGGGTGAATCTTGTATCTACCCTCAAACCTGCAAACGTCGCCAACCCGAGCAGTCGGTCATTAGGGACCCCACAGACCCAGAAATCGGTATTGCAAAGCCTCCCCCCAAACTCATGAATCGGATTGCAAAGACTCCCTCCACACTCAGAAATCGGTTATGCAAAGCCTCCCCCACACTCAAAAATCGGTATTGCAAAGCCCCCCCCCCCCACTCAGAAATCGGTATTGCAAAGTCTCCCCCCCCACTCAGAAATCTGTATTGCAAAGCCTCCCCCACACTCAGAAATCGGTAATGCAAAGCCTCCCCCACACTCAGAAATCGGAATTGCAAACGCTCCCCCCCCCCCCACACTCAGAAATCGGTAATGCAAAGCGTGCCCCCACTCTCAGAAATCGGTAATGCAAAGCCTCCACCCACACTCAGAAATCGGGAATGCAAAGCCTCCCCTCACACCCAGAAATCGGTAATGCAAAGCCTCCCCAGGGTCCCAGAAATCGGTAACGCAGAGCCTCCTCCCATACTCAGAAATCGGGATTGTAAAGCCTCCCCCCACACTCAGAAATTGGTAATGTAAAGCCTCCCCCCACACTCAGAAATCGGTGTTGCAAAGCCTCCCCGCACACCCAGAAATCGGCATTGCAAAGCCTCCCCCACACTCATAAATCGATAATGCAAAGCCTCCCCGCGCACACAGAAATCGGATGGCAAAGCCTCCCCCCACACTCAGAAATCGGTATTGCAAGTCTTCCCCGACACTCAGAAATCAGTAATGCAAAGCCTCCCCCCACACCCAGAAATCGGTATTGCAGGCTAGGTGGCGACAAGTATCAATTTTATAACTTTTATATAAATCATTGTTTTGACTCGTCTGGGATTTGAAATCCCGACCTTCCTCACTGGAAGCCTGCACTCTACCAATTAGGCCACCGCGTCCGGTATATGGATAGTGATAAAGCCTTTATCGCGTGTAATAATGCATGTAGTGTCCTGCACCCCCCCCCCCCTGTCCGGTTGGGGGGGGGGCGGGGAGGGGGGGCCATCGTACACCGCTCCACCTTCTGCGCCGGGCCTAGCGTCCACTCGCTCGGATATATTTTTATATATCACTTCTGATGCTTATATATATATAATATTTTAACTTTTCCAACGACTTTTCCTTATTTCTTATTTACGACAGATATTAAAATTTGAGAGGACAGCACACACATGAATATGCATATGTATATATATGTATATATATATGCATATGTATATATATGCATATACATAAGCCGGGGCAGCGATGTCTTTTATATATATATATATATATATATATATATATATATAGATAATTGCTTTGGTTTTGAAAAGTTTTTGCTCCATCGGACTATGCAACTTTAAAAAAAAATTATGAAGATAATTTTATTCAGCGAATAAAGGTATTTTTTCAGCGCCGATGCCCTGGTCTTCTGGCAGCTTTAATGTGCATTGTTGACATTCCTGGGCTTGTAATATTTGTAAAGTGTAGATACTGATAATGATATCAGGTGTAAGGGATACATATATGGCTGTGGTGTTTGTGTAGTGAAAGGTAAACACGACACCTCACAGTGCCACACTGATAACGCACTATTGAGATTACCGGGTGACAACACTAGGGATAAGACATGAGTGCGCGCTGTCATAAATGGGCAGCCTTCTTGATCGTCCCCATGTGTTGCTAGCACCTAAAACTCCAATCAATAAATATTGCAATCTGGGATTTGTTTTCACTTGTATCTTAGAGACTTGGTAACATTTGGTACTAACGAGTTGAGCCATAGGTGTGGTGGCCATTTTGCCATTAATCACAAAAACAAAATAGTTATCTCCTGGCATACACCTCCTCACCCATGATAAAAGCACAGTTTATACAGCAACCCACCACCTTAGCACGTAATACCGAACTTACCTCACTGCTCCATGTCCTACCTTAGTCATGCCGAACGCCAGGCTAGGTAGTGATAAGCCCGAGAGCTCAGTGCAGACTACTACAATAGCAACACAATGTGACATCACAGTATAATAAGTACAAGTGAACTCAATGACATTCAGGGACATCAGCTATGTTCAGGCGAGCTGAATGAAACATGGTAACATGGTGATGCAATGAATTATGTAATGTATAAGGGCAAAAAATCGAAACGCCTTGGAGGCAATGGACTACAGTCCTTACACACGGTATGCGAATGCGAATGCGAATGCGAATTCGGCAACTCGATCGGTCCCTGTAGCGATTGGTGCGGCATGCAGGATGCGGCACGCGGTATGTGAATAGAAACCTCAGTCGCACTTGTCCATTAGTTTTAGACGAGGAGAGGCGACTGAGCATTACGGAACAGTCACACACAGGGGTGCGGAGGGGAAACATATGGTAGTGGTGTTGGTGGGGGTTCGGGTTGGTAAAAATGCTACCATAGCCACAAAAATATGAATACTTATCTATAATTCGGTAATTATAAAGGTAGGAACCCCCATGTGACGTACCAAGAGGTACATAGATATAAATGCCATATTAGGTCATATACAGTGCAGTATTGAGTATACTTGTTTATTTTTATTTTTTAAATATAACCAGTCGTGTGCCGCATGCCGCATGCCGCATACCGCATAGAAGGAATAATGCCATTCGCATACCGCATACCGCATGCCGCATACCGCATACCGCGTGTAAGGAATGCCTGCTTTAGATGCATATTATTAATTACGGAATTACCCTGCTTGTTCTACTGCCTTCCTGTGCTAGTTCGACCGGGCGCGGTGGCTGAATCGGTAGAACGCAAGTCTCCCATGCGGAAATCGGGAGTTCAATTCTCGGTCGAGTCAAACCAATGACTTACAAAATTGATACTTGTTGCTTCCTAGCTTGGCGCTCAGTATTAATAGGATAGGGCAATGATTGGTTAGCTCAGTTTCAGGATGATGTGACTGAGTAGGATATCGGGGCATCATGTTTGTGGTGTGATTTCCCAGTGGGCCAGCACTATAAAGTCGCCAGGAGTATGCACTGTCACAAGTCGCTAGCCATCCTGATATGACCTTAGATGTTGCCAGGACATAAAACTCTAACAACCAACCAACCAGCCCTGTGCTTGTTGACAATTATAGTAAAACCTCATTACCGACCACCTCCATAGATCGACCACTTCCCTATTTCGATCGCTTTATTTGGATCCCAACAATACCATTGTAAGTTAATTATAACTCCCTAAGCCGACCACCTCCCTAAATGAACCACATAAAGTAGGTCGGTTTAGAGAGGTTTCAGGGATGAAAGATCTCCGCGGTTTCGAGGATTTTCGGGATTGTTTATATTTACCAATTAACTTTATACAAAATTCAAAAATATTATATGCATATGGCAACACTTGGGGGTGTTCGAATCCCATTCTTATATGACCTTAGATGTTGCTAGAACATGAAACCCAAACAAGAGCGAGTCTGGTATGGGCAATAATAGTCAAAACAAGGTTAGTTGAAACCTGACTTCCGGAATTTTTCTGCGATTCTCTGACAGTGCTAAGTCTATGGGAGAAGATCCGCATTATTGCAGAAATTTGCAGTCGGTGTAATAATCGTGGCCTGATTTCCGCGATTTTAGCCAGAAACCACTTTCATCCCTGGGTTTTACTGTATATCACCATGGTCTGATGGTAGGCATTGTGGCTGAGAGGCCTTGTGTAAAAGTAGGTCTGCTTGCAAGCAGGCAAAGTCTAGACTTGCACGCTGCGTTCTGAACGGCTGCCTGCTCCAGCGTCCCACTTCGCCACAATTATTTCTTTATACCGTATAACCCCGTTAAACCAACCTTGGTTAAACCAAACAATCGGTTAATCCAAACTTTTTTCGGCGGCCCAGCAAAATACTACCATTTATCATATAAAAAAGTTGGTAAACCAAAGTCGGCTAATCCAAATTATTTGTTAATCCAAACAAAATTGTTGCAGCCCAGGCCACTCCGGTATGGTTAAACCAAACTTTCATGTAGTTATAAGGTCATCTGAGACCCCACAGACTTTTTTATATGATAAATGGTAGTATTTTGCCGGGCCGCCGAAGAAACTTTGGATTAACCGATCATTGGTTTAACTGAGCTTGGTTTAACAGAGTTATACTGTATATACATAAAAAAACAATAATCAAAGTGTCCACATACATTGTATATTACATGTGCAATACATGCTTCCTCAAAGTCAAAGTCAAAGCCAAAGCTCGGTTAAGCCAATGATCGGTTAATCCAAACAAATTTATAGGTTCCCTTTAAGTTTGGTTTAACGGGGTTATACTGTAATAAAGATGAATGGTAGCTGTTTGGGGACCAGCCCGAGTTGTAGAACTCGCAGCAATCATTGCTTGTATTGTCTTCTAGTGTAATGTATTAAGAAGAAGAAAATAATGTCAGATGACCTAGTTGGGTCTTTCTTTTTCTCTCTCTAGAAATCTTTACTGTGTTGAACTTGTCAATGGCTGAATATGGTTATTTCGCTGTCAGATACCTGTCTGTATATTACTACGGGCACTAGTCAAAAGTATCGGCACTAGTCAAAAGTCTCTTTTTACTGATCGCCATCTTGAAAGGCCTTCTATGGCGGTGTGGTGAGTGATATTGTACACCCGGATATAAAGCTGTTTGAACATTAGCACTGTTTAAAGCTGTGTAGTCTGATGAAACATCAAATTTTCAAAACCAAAACAATTATCTTGCTTTGAGTCTACAAGTCTAACTTAGATAATGTTGCACTTATTTGTCATTTTATTTTAATATTCCGATAATCAGCAGAGGGGGGAAATGGAAATCCTCTATTATTATTCTATGTGACCGGCCAAGAGTGTGTGTATAGGTATGTTGTGTATATATATATGGCTTGGCCCATGCTTGAGGGCAGGTAATTATAGACATAGGGATGATTGGCAGGTCTGGGTGTGAGTGCACTCAGGGCCTGGCTCTCTTCTGAGGTATGGGTCAATGCACACAGGGGTCAAGGTTGGTGGTGGCCACAGGTCAACCAGCTCTGGTAGTGGGCAGACCACTGGTGGTCATGGTATCCAAAAATGCTGAGTCCCTATTGGAGGAACTGGGAATGCTTCATCCCTATTGGTTGGAATGAATGGCATGATCCTATACCAAGAATCCATGTACTATATACAATAAACCAGAGGGGCTTGGACTCTGCGCCAGACTTGCTATCCAGACCGCACTTCATCCACACCTCTCTCTATCTCCTCTCTGCTGGCCATGCTCCTCCTTGATAATGTCTGAAAAGAGTTCCAGGAGGGGGAGCCCACCAGCATTTCACTTTCTACTCTTACTCTGTCCGTGTCTTTGCCTCGCCGGCTGGTCACCATAGAGCAAATAGACATGGTCCTTTGACTCAACTCTCCTCATTTCTCTTTTCTATACTCTACCTTTTTTTTTTCTCCCAGGCTTACTTCTCCCCCTGATCAAGGGAGTTGTTCGCTTGGGTGGGGCCCTTTACCTTATCGTTTCTCTCACTTTGTTCTTGTTGCTAGACCCACCTTTACCCGTCCCTTCCTCCTAAACCCTTGCTGCTGTCGACTGGATATGAGTTCTGTGCTTCCGCCCGACCAGAGTGATTCGGGGCCGCCCCAACGATTTGTCATTTTAATTGTTATAAAGACATCCCCAGCTTCAACAACCGTCCCACCAGAAGATTAATCTTCAACCAAAGATTGGACCGATTTATCAGTGCCTCTCTATATTGCTGCAGTTCTGCAGGCGGTAACCATCGTAAGGTTACAAACCCCCCAGGAGTCAAGTCAAGAAGCTTGGACTCTCTCTTACACTCTTACTTTTGCTTAACTTTCTCTCTTTCTCTCCATCTGCATTGTTTTTCACTTTAGCCTACCTAAATAGCCACAGACTCGAACACCCACTCTACAATTTGTTGCCACATAGAAGGGAATACTGAGTCAATTTAATAAAAATATGTTACTGCATAATGAGCCCATGGTGTCAGAGTTTCGGCAACTAGTCATTGCCCTGTTCGAGCGTCTGACTAGGTTGTGACAAGTATCAATTTTGTAAGGCCTTTTCTTGACTCCGCCGGCAATCGAACCCATGACGTCCCGCGCGGTAAGAGGACGTCTGACTCGTCCAGTTACAGCCTCTCTCACGTAGATACCTAAGGGACTAAGCGAGGTTTGGCACCAGACAGTCCCCTGTCTCTCGGCGGGTGGCGTACATGTACTAGACTACATCGCCATTCCAGCCGTGCGGTGCATTGTGGGATGCGTGGAAGATAAACAAACCCCCATGAAGCACATGGCCAATGCTAAGACACTGGGTGCAGCTATGAAATGTGCTGGTTTCAGCTCATCTCAGCCCTTGTTTGAAACATAGAATACCAACTAAAACAATATATATATAATCAATTAAGATGTTAATCTTTTATCTAGCATTGCCTTTACATCAATATAATCAGCACATCAATTTGCATTTGCATTTAGATTTAGACAAATCTGGGCACTCAGACTAGTGTTAGAGTCATAGCCAGAGTCAGTTTTACTTATTTTATTCATGTTTTTATTTATATTGTATGGTTAATGACATATGTAGAACTAGAAAATGAGTAGAGTTAATCAGATATTGGTTATATATTTCTCTGAAACAAGTGTCTGTTGACACATTTGGCATTTTAATATTTAGAACAAGAATTAATAATAGTGATGTGGATAAAGTGACTAATAGTTTTGTGTGGAATTGTATGTTTCTAAGCTCAAAATGTTTAACTATGGCTAGTTTTATGTTAGTTATATTCATCAGATCATTATATTGCATGTGTGCATACATGTTTATGCCAAATTGTTATGTATTTCTATTAATTTGGAATAAAATCGAAGTTTTACCCTACATGTTTCGGCAAACTCAATGGCCATACGCATTGGCTTTGCTGCCAACGCCGTTTTCAGCTCATGCGCAGTCGGAACGGTGATCTCGTCTATTAGTGACACCCTGCCTGGTTACCCTGGTTACCACCACTGGCCGTACATCTGTAGCGCCGCCTGGTGGGAGTTTTGTGTATAACCATGCTTGACGGCCTGGTCACTTGATTCTGACTTGTGTTGTGCTGTTTACACGAATATGTGCCATTTATTCTTAGTGAAATACTCACATTCCAGAAATATCAAAGATATTGAGTGGAGTATTGTTAGAAATATCCATGGGATACTTCATCTAACGTCAATGCGAAGATCAATCTCTGTCCGTGTGGTTGAAGCTGGTTGGTTGTTGGAGTTTTACGCCCTGCCTAAGGAGATATCAGGACGGGTACCGACTTGTGACAGTGCGCACTCATGGCGACTTTGTAATTATAGTACTGCCCCACTGGGAGGCCAGGCCATCATCACCATGACCTGATATCCCACTCACATTATCCTGACACTGATCTGACCAGTCCTTGCCCTATCCTAATAATGCAGAGTGTTTAACTAGGAAGCGACAAGCATCAGTGTTTAAGTCATTTGGTTGGACTCAATATATATATATAGGATAGGGCAAGAACTGGTTTGCTCAATATTGGGACAATCTGGCTGGGTGGGATATTCGCTCCTGGCGCCGGCGGCCTAGTCTCCCAGTGGGGCAGCACTACAAAGTCGTCCCGTCTCTGATATGACCTCATATGTTGCTAGTACCTAAAACACCAACAAAGAAACAACCTCATAAACCAACCAATAAGCCAAAAAGCTAGCAAGATGGCCGTGACCCGTATCGGGCGCATCGGTGGTGGTTGCCTGGCATCCCCCACCTAGCGGAATCCAACTGAAGCAGACTGGGTCGGCCTAGTTGCAAGACGCCGTGTGACGACTACATCACAGTTCCAGCGGCGCGGTGCATTGTGGGATGCGTCAGAGCAAAACAACCCCCGCCCCCCCCCCCTCCAGAAGCGCATGGCACATGCTATTACACTGGGTGCAGCTATGAAATGTGCTAGTTTCAGCTCATCTCAGCTCTTGTTTTTTTTTGCTTTTTGTGACAAGTTTTTTATTCTGCCCATAACGTATAAGCTCCCGCGAGGGTGCTTGTTTTCAACGCTGGACAGCTGTGATACTGGATTGGTCTAGTCCCGCACTCAGGAGTCTTTACCTGATCTTTCTCGGGCCAACCTTTGCGGTTTTGGGTGTTAGTAGTGTCTATATTAGTTTTTTTGAATTTTCAAAGTTTTTTCCTAACCTGTATATGATAACTTAGCCTACTATGTACATCTACGCAGATTACATACAGGCCTGTGGGAGAGGATCCCATCCCATTGTGGTTTGTTACAGCATCCTTTCATCCATGCCCTGTCCTTAGATAGTACACCAGCGCGCCAGAACACTCCTGGACCCTTCAGGACTGCGACTAGGTGGGATGGCTGTGTTGTGTGGTTAGCCATTTTGTATTCCAGGGTGATTCGGATGCATGACCGTGGCTTGCCCAGTTCTGCTATGGTTTGTGCCAGTACACATACCCAGACGGACTGCGCCATATGATGATAGTCCTTTCGAATTCCTTAGTACTTAGTAGGGCTAGTTTCCGTATTTGTAATATCTACCATCTTTTCTGGCCTGTCTTTTGCTTTTTGTGTTAGAACACAGCAAGCAGTGACTGCGCCCAAGATCAGGTGAGATATTGTTTCTTCAATAGGTGGTTGTGTATTATGTTTTCTTTAAGGACCTTTTATAGTGGTCCATGCTTTTGATTGCCCATTGTTGTGTGGGTTGATTATTCCAGGCATATGCCGCCATGGCCAGTACACTTCTCTCATAAATGTTGGCGTTACTTATTGCTGTCAGTAGCACTGGGGCTGCCATTTGCCTGGTGTCCCTACGGGGGGTTGCTGTGTAGCCTGGTTTTGTGGTGTAATGGTGTGCCAGTATTTTGAGGTGTGTTTCCCTTCTACTCATTAGTAGCGTTGCATTGCATTTTTTGTGTAATTTGATTGTGGGATATCTTTTGTGCACCTGAAGGCATACTTTAAGGGCTCTATTTTGTAGCGCCTGCAGTTTGTTTAATAGTTTTGTATTTCCTCCCATGTATACTACATCGCCATAGTCAAAGTAGGGGAGGATCATGCCTTTATATATTTTAAATGCCATGTTTTCAGTCATGTAGTATCTCAGTTTAGCCAGTAGCCATATTTTATTGTTTACTTTTTTGATAGTATTTGTTATGCAGAGGTCATAATTTATGTGTCTGTCTAGATCCACTCCCAGATATCGGTAGTTGTCTACTTGTTCCAGTTCGGTGTTTCCCAGAAGACACTTTATTTCCCAGAAGACACTTTATTTTATTGTTGCTTGTACGTTGTAGATTCTTTGAAACATAGAATACCAACTAAAAAAATATATATAATAAATTAAGATATTAATCTTTTATCCAGCATTGCATTTACATCAATATAATCAGGACATCTTATGGCATGTGCATTTAGATTTAGACAAATCTAGGCACTCAGACTAGTGTTAGAGCCATAGCCAGAGTCAGTTTTACTTATTTTATTCATGTTTTTATTTATATCCTATGGTTAATGACATATGTAGAAATAGAAAATGAATAGGGTTAATCAGATATTGGTTATATATTTCTTTGAAACAGGTTTTTGTTGACACATTTGACATTTTAATATTTAGAACAAGAATTACTTCTGGCTAATCAATCGTGATGTAAACATCAGCCTGTAAAGTGACTGAAATTGTATGTTTCTTAGCTGAAAATGCTTAATTATGGAGAGTTGTGTCTAAATCATATTCATTATATTATTATATTGCATCCTTCCATCCATTTTTGTGCCAAATTGTTATGTATTTCTATTTATTTTGAATAATATGCCAGTTTTGCCCTACGCATATTGGCAAACTCAATGGCCGTACGCCATACTCAATGCATTGTCAATGGCAGTGAGCAATCTCCATACAGAAAAAGTAAAATATTTATAAAACCACACCACCTAGACACAAACCGCTTGGAACACATTTAGAAAACATGTTTAACAAAAAGATTATATTAAATTGATAAGGTTAGGTTTCTGGATTTCTATTAATTTTGAATAAAACTAACGTTTTTCGCTGCGCGTATCAGCAAACTCAATGGCTATTCGCCTTTGCTTTGCTCCCAACGCCGTTTTCGTATGGAAATTAGGAAGAAGCAACATGAAGGTGCACAACTAACATGATTAGGATAATGGGACAGAACTTAGATTCCTACTCGTGAGATCTCATTTTCCATTAGGCAATCTTTATGTAGGTCATCGTCGCGTAACTGGATGCATGACGCAAGTTCAAAATTAATTACGCCTTTGCAGATAAATGTGTGTTCCTGTGCAGAGAAGCAAGAGCACTGGACTGCTACCGTGGAAATATATTACACCCTATTCACGATAGCACAGTTCTCAGTAATATAAATTGTGCATGTTGCTGGTAACATGAGTAATTCATGACGTTGGAGACCGTGCTAGTGTACCAGAATAATTACCCTGATGCGTTGCTAGTGCATTCTCACACATCATCAATATCGTCGTAGCATCCGTATCACTATGGGTACATAAGGTTTCATGGTAAAGCTAAACAATGCCAGCGGGCATTCACTGTTCACTACTGGAGCATCACCAGTGATCACAGTGTAAAGGCTAGGGCTCGAATCTGTGGCTGTGTAGGCAGTCTATGGTGGAATGCAGACAAAGAGAAAGGAAGAGTATAAAGTGTAAAGAAGGAGAGATAGTCAAGCCCTCTGGCAGAGGGGGAGGGGGTAGGCCCTGAGTGCCCTCACACCCAGACCTGCTAGCACCACTATGTCTATTTACATCCTACTCAGGCACCATCAGCCCTTACATATATATACATACATACGCTTGGTCACTTACACCGATCAGTAATAGAACATTTGCATTCCCCCCTATGCCGTAAATCAGAATATTTTACAACAGGGTACAAATCGATTTCAAAATTTGAATCCGAACAGTTAAGGGCCATCTTCTGTTATAAAAACTACTCGACTGCATTAAGAATGCCGTGCTTGAAAGGGATTCGCAGGAAGCTGAAGTCAAGTAGGAAATTTTCAAATGAATCTCGGAGCAGTATCAAAGAGCATTCACCTGAACAGTCACCACGTCAGTGTTTAGCAACTCCGCCTTCTGAAAGATTTGTGTCTGATGCTCCAGTAGTGACTCCACTGGTCGTGGTGACTGTCTCCCACCGCTCCTGCCTTAAAAAAGCAATGGGAAGCAAACACAAAGTCACTCTCTGATCATCTGGAGCGACTCAAGTCATCTTTATCCAGGGCGACAACTAGCACAGTGCACAAAGTACTGGAAAGGGTTGCTGGTGGTAAACAAGCGAAGGTGGCATCATCTGGAGGGAAAGCCGCAAAACAGAGACATTGTCGCTCGCCATTGGATAGCACTGAGGAGGATGAGCTGCTGGTGTTGACATCTATCATGAAAAGGAGGAGCAAGATGAACAAGATGGAGTTAAAAAGGTCGCGCTGCAACCGTCGCCAAGGTCGAAATATTTGCAGGGATGAGAGCACCAGTAGTTCGAATGATTCAGCCTTCGACTGCGACACCGAAGATTCAGGGGAGGACATCAAGCATCTGCTGAAAAGAAGGGGTCAACATGATAGAAGGAAGCGTGGGAAGAAAGCACTGTTACCACACTTATTTGTAATCAGGGATGACGTAATGGGCAAAGTGCTGTTAAGTAGTGCAATATGGTATGAATATATGTCGGCCATAAATCGTCTGTTAGAAGAACCAAGGCTTCCAACAAGCTGGATTAAACATATTAGGAAACATATGATTGAGATGTCGGATATGGCAGCAGTGTGGGTTTGGCCTACGGTTCTAATATGGTCAGAGAATTTTTTTTCCATGATTAATGATGGTAGAATAGAGGATGGGTAGGAAGATCGGGCCACCATAAAGGATATTCAGAGGGATGTGTTCTCCATTCGGACAAGGCTAGAAGTAAAAGAGGAAAAGAAATATGAAGGTAGCTCAGGTACAGGTTGGGTGGGAAAAGAAATAAATGAGTCGGTAGATGGTAGTCCTTTTGTGGAATGGAATAAGGGACGGAATTGTGGGTTTTTCACATCACATGGTAAATTGCCCAATAGGTACTGTCATTGCTGTAACTGGTGCGCAAAACACTTTAGGAAGATAAACTATCACAGGGAGGTAGATTGTCATAATAAAAGGAGAACACAGGATAGGTTTAATGACCCGGATAACGGTAGCTCTACTAGTAAACACGTTTTTGCAGGGTAGGCCTCAAGGAGGCCATTGACTGTTTAGATTCAGGGTCAAAATTCAAAGCGGGAAATTCTGTTTTCAAGGGTTGTCATGGCAATGAGTCAACAATGCAGGCGATCACCATAGTAACCAACAATTCAAGCGATAACAAAAACAAAAGAAAGCTAAATGGAGTTAAAGTCAATAACTTGGTAGCGGTTATCATTATCATTTGAGCCAGTTGCGGTAGGCCAGCCTGCATGCTCTTCACGTTTAAATGAGTTGTCTAATAATGAGGCTGTAGTGATTTCTAAGGTGTTAAAAAATGGTTTAGCTCTCAGTACAGAGAAAAATAAATCCACTATTTCAGATAAAGCGCTAGATGTGATAGAGGACACTGTAGGGTTTAAAGAGGGAGAGAGAAAAAACTCATGGTTAAAAATATCACCGTTAGCTTACAAAGCTAGATTGTTAGAATTTTGGCTAGTAGTAGATCCAAGAGTAATTAAAGAAGAGATGCCTTATTTGAAGATTTATAATAAAGTTAGAGCTGCAGGCCTACCAAATTACATGGAGGCTAGAATTCCAGTCCCTTCAGGCCTTAAGATAGACATTTGGAGAAATAAATTAGTTCAGTACGAGGATAAAATAATTTGAGAATTCTTGGAGTTTGGTTGGCCAGCAGACTATATAGGGCAGGAAGCCCCCGTTTCAGCATTAAGAAATCATAAAGAAAAATAGGATAATGAGGTGTGGATTTCCAGGTATATAGAAAAAGAGTTAGAAGAAGAGGCAATGCTAGGTCCTTTTGTTAAGTCACCTTTCACCCCTTGGGATCAGGTCAGCCCTCTAATGACTAGATCTAAGAAGAATACTGTAGAGAGGAGAATAATTGTGGATTTAAAATATCCAAGCGGAAAAAGTGTTAATGCAGGGATTTCTAAAGGAGTGTATCAATGGGAAGAACTTAGCTTTAAATTGCCAGGGATATCAGACATAGCTAAAGAAGCAACAACATTAGGGAAAGGGTGTTTTTATGGAGCATAGACCTGGTCAGGGCATACTCTCGTTCCCCTTGTTTGGCATAAGAGCCAAAAACTATTTATATGTTGATATTGCCCCACCTTTTGGCTGTAGAACATCAGCCCTAGAGTGTGCAACAACTACTGCAGCAATTGTATTTTTGTTGGGAAACGCTGGTTATTTTAGCCTTTGCTACATAGACGACTTCATAGGGGTGGAAGAGACAGAAGAAAAGGCGTGGGAAGCATATAATTATATAGTTAACTTGCTAGGAGAATTAGGATTACAGTTAGCAAAGAAAAAATGTTGCCATCCTACTAATATCTTAACATGGTTGGGTTTTGAAATTAATACGTTAAATATGGTGATAAAAATACCTAGAGAAAAGTTAGACGAGATCTTAGGCATGTGTAGCAAGTGGGAAGTGGGTAAAATGGTAACTAGGAAAGAAATTCAGCAGCGAGTGGGTAAACTACAATTCATTTCAAGATGTGTATGCCCGGCAAGAAGGTTTATGAATAGGATACTAGATTTCTTAAGGGCCTCCCCATACACCGGGAAGATTGATACAAATAAAGATGTAATAGAGAATATTAAATGGTTTCCAGATTATGCAGTAAAAACCAGTGGGTTGGTCCTTATGCGCCCGCAGCCTACAGAAGAGTGGTTGATAGAATGTGACTCCTGTTTGCTAGGTGGGGGGGGGGGCATTCTCAAAATTTAATTACTTTGCAGAAAAATACTCTCCTGAGGTATTATTAAAAAAGTTACATATAGCACAACTAGAAGCAGTTAATTTAGTGGCAGCCTTACACGCATTAACCCCCAACAATCTGGAAAATTTCTAAATTATTATAAATACAGACAATGAGGCATCGCAACTTGTACTAGAGTCTGGTAAAGGTAAAGATAGAGTCCTATGTGCATGCGCAAGAGAGATTTGGCGTTTCTCAGTGGAACACACCTGTGAGATAGAAATTAGACATAAACCTGGTGTTGACTTGGTACTAGCTGATGCACTCAGCAGATTCTACGTGTCGCAAGAACAAAATACTAAAGCAACTAAAATATGTCATAAACAAGGTTTAGCTTGATTGATTGATTGATTGGTGGTTGCTTTACGCCGTGTCGGCAGCATAGGCCATATTCATGGCGAGAAATGTTTGTTTTTTGTTCAAACCATCGCTTTTACATGTAAAAGCAGACAATCAATTATGTGCCAATAGACACTCATTAAATTAGAAAGCTCACAATCATATATTTGTGGTCAAGGGAAACAAATTCCCATAGAAAAAGAAAAGTTTTATTAATAATTGATAGAATCTATTTAGTAAACTATATGAGGTGGTACAGTCCAGCTGCCCTCAAAAAGGCTAAAATGTTTTCCTGTTTTACCTTAGTAAAAAGGTCATGCATACTGTCTGCAGTGTAGAACTGTTGGCGCAGGGCCAAAAAATCAACGCAACTTAGTAAAATGTGTTTGAGTGTCAGCGGGGACTGACACCCAATACATTCAGGGGGAGGTTCCCCCTTGAGCAGAAAAGCATGTGTAAGCCACGAGTGGCCAATACGGCAGCGGCTAAGGACCACTTGGTCCCGCCGACCTCCCGCATGAGTCTGTGGTGGCTTTCCCACAGATGGTTCAATTTCTTTAAGTTTATTAATGTTTTCATCCCACTCATGTTGCCATTTGGATTTTATGTGGGTGGCTATTAGTGGTTTCAGATCAGAGTGAGGGATCAGACACGGTTCAAGATCACAGTTCAGGGCCTTCTTCGCAGCCCGATCAGCTCGTTCGTTTCCTTGTATGCCGGCATGGCCAGGCACCCAGCACAGGTGGATGTCATACCCATCCGTTGTCAGTTGGTTCATTTTATAAATGACCGTTGCTAGAATAGGGTGATTCGTTTTCAGTCCAGCAACAGCCAGGAGGCAAGAGAACGAATCACTGTATATAACATAGTTAGTGTGGTTGGATACCTCGATACACTCCAAAGCGAGAAGGAGTGCTCGGGCTTCTGCAGTGAAAATCGAGCTCTGATCGGGCAAAGGTACATCAAATTTTTCCCGTCAGCAGACTGCCGCAGCAGCTACCCGGCTTTGGTCTTTCGAACCATCAGTGTATATGGAGAGGTGGTCTGCAAACTGGCCTTGAATCTCTGCATGCAGTCCTTGGTACTCGAGTGGATGTGTCCCAGACTTCCTCAGTTCCGTGAGTCGGAGGATAACCGATGGCTTTCTCAACGACCACGGGGGATGTTCTGGGACTTTGGCATCCTCCAACACGTCCAAATCCACGCCCAAGGCCTCCAAATGAGGTTTCATTCGGAGCCTCAGTGGCCGGATGTAATTTGGCCTGGCTTCATACCTGGATTTGTCATGTTGCTCGAATAGACAATTGTGTGCAGGATTCAATGCATTAGTTTTTATCTTGACTACATATTGCTTGGCCAGTTTGATTCTCCTGTTGTTAAGTGATGGTTCATTGGCTTCGACATAAAGGCTCTGAACTGGTGAGGTGCGGAAGGCCCCAAGGGCCAGGCGCAGTCCCTGGTGGTGGATCGTGTCTAGCAGCCCAATATATGATTTCCTTGCGGAACCGTATACTATGCTGCCATAATCCACTCGTGAACGAACCAAGGTTCTGTACACGGAGAGCAGAACATCTCTGTCCGCTCCCCACTCTGAGCTGGAAAGCACCCTCAGAATATCCAGCGCTTTCAGGCATCTTGTTTTCAGGTACTTTATATGTGGCACAAAAGACAGTTTTGCAGGTTGGACAGGTGGTGTCCTGACTCCAGTAGCCAGACGAGGCGGTTGTTTACCATGCGCTCCATGGTTTTACAGATGCAGCTTGTAAGGGCTATGGGACGATAGTTGTGGGCTTCACTCTGGTCTTTACCAGGTTTGGGAATCGGTATTACTGTCGCCTCCTGCCAAGAGGCGGGGACGACACCCGACTCCCAGATGTTGTTGAAGAGTTGAAGCAACAGTCTCAGTGCATGTTCAGGGAGATGTTTAAAAAATTGATAATGAATTCCATCAGGTCCAACTGCTGTGTCATGCGAGCTTTCCAAAGAACACCTCAACTCACCCATACTGAATGGGGAGTTGTAGTGCTCCTCGCCATCGGAAGAAAAGTCCAAGAGCTTTTGCTCTTGGCGTTCCTTGACCACCCGAAAGCCCGAGAGGCAGTTTGCCAAAGGTTTAGCAAAGATTTATGCAAATCATTTGTTCATTGTGGAAATTCTTAATGTATAACTATAAGATACTTGACCTAGGAAGTTTGTCTTTATTTGCCTCTCTCTTCGTAGGTCATCATTATCAGCTGTCAAACAAAGTACTTGAGTTTGCAAAGGCAGGGCTCTCCTCAGGGACTTGGAAAAATAAGAAATTTCAGGTGGATTGCTATGATAGATTCGCTACGGTGAATAATTTTGATATATATAACCCAAAAAGAGATGACATCCTGAACTATATTGCATACCTTGCTAAAAAGCTGAAGTCCCCAGGGGCAGTCAATAACTATGTGAGTGGAGCAAGAACTTGGGTACTACTGCATAAGGGGAAGGTCAAAGCTTTTGATACATATCTGGTATATCTAATGAAAAGGGGGGCAGCGAAACTCAGTGTACATGTGCCAGTACAGCTCCCCCCCCCCCCCCGTTAACAGTATGTGATATTAAAAACATAATTAAAGTGTTTCAAAAAGCGGGTAAGAGTGCATATGTGTTAATAGCTGCTACTTTGTTGGCCTATTTCACTTTCTTATGTCAATGCAACTTGTTCTTTACTTTGAGGTCGGGTGACATCAACCATGCTCTGCGGGGAGCAGATGTAGGGGTGCAGACGTAAAGTCTCCTCTTATGAGTCAAGTCTACCAAAATGGCGAGGTTGGGGCAAGATATATATATGGTCAAGCTGCCGTGTGTAGTAAGGTCCTCATGCTGCCCGGTTCACACCTGGAAGAGGTATAGGAGAGCCACAGCCATCGGTCCCAGGGATCCCGCCTTCCAGCATGCGAATGGCGAACCTATGCTAGCCTCAAAGCTTATTAAAGCGAGTTGGCTAGCCCTAGCATCGACAGGACACCAGAGTCCTTACCTGATAACTCTCCACAGTCTGAGAAGAGGGGGAGCGCAAGTGAGTGCAAAAGGAGGTGCACCGGTGAACGGTGTGAGGGAGGTAGGTCGCTGGAGGTCCAGCGTGCTCTTCCAGTACGTGGACAGGGAAGCATTCTCAAAAGCACCTCAGACACTCTCAAATTTATTTGGCTGAGTTTCTGAGATGCTTCAAAAACCTTTGTTAAACCGTACTATGCAGACCTCTGTTTCAGTAGATTTTTCGTCCGATTCCCCAAAATATTAGATTCATTGTAGTCATTATTCTTAGGTAGTAACTGCTAATTTTGAGTTGTATGACTAACAAGGGGCAGGGTTCCCCCAACCTCTGTAACGTATTGGTAAATATTTGCCAACCCTGTAGAAAAAATTGCTGTCAAAAAAGGGTGCTTTAGAAATATTATTAATATCTGTAATGCATATTTGAGTTTGCCAGTATCAGGAGTTTACCTGACCGAAGTTAAATTAGATAAAATATTATAAAATACTAATGTTAATATATCATATACCATATGGGTAACTTGATGTTAACTGCAGTTGATAGAAATACTTGAAGCTATGTAAAAATGTCAGTGTTATTGGGAAAAATGTTTATTGACTTTGACAATTTTACTGTTTTGCATGGTGGGGAATGAGCGTGTGCTCATTCGGGGTCATTGCGGGGCACGCGAGGCGGCGAGGTGCAGCGCCAACCCCCTCGCCCCCCACCGCCAGGTGGTGGGGTGTGTGTGGGGGGTGTGTGGGGGGGGGGCCCACAGAGCATGCACACCGATGCTCATGCCCTCAGCTGGTCACACCGCCTCACACATCCGGACTGACCACTACACAATTTTACTTTGGCACCTGGGGCATCTCACAAACACCAACGAGATATGCCCAGACACGGATCGGCTAGGGAAAAAGCGGCGGGCTGCATGACCTGCATGCAATGTTACAGGGTCTGGGCCCGGGGGATCCTGCTCCATACTTCCCCTCGGGGAGGAGAGCCCCCAGGACAATGGAGGCTCACCGCGGGGAGCGGGGTGCTCCGCCATTGACAGTGACGACTCCTACATACTGCCGGGGCAATCCTCCCCGCAGCCGGCCGGGGCGGCCGCGTCCCCACGCGACGTGCGGCCCGTACATGAACTTTGGCGGTAATGGAGGCTAGATTCGACAACGGGTTCGGGGCCGTCCACGACGTCATACTTCTGATAACAGAGGCGGCCGGGGGGCGGGACCCGCCCCAGATCAACCCGCCGGCGTGCGCTGATGACCGCCCCGGCGCCACACCAGCTGCCCCCCGCCTAGCGCCTGACGTGGCCCTGCAACACGCCCAGGTCAGGGGAGTTCATACGCGGGCCCCCGCACGGGGAGGGGCGACACGGCCAGCTCTCCCACCTCGCATCGCACAAGGCTTGGCACCGGATCCCCTCCTTGCGGTCGCATCCCCGGTCGGAGCGGTCGTCCCGGCAGCCGACGCCCACTGGGACGGGATCGCTCGCAGGCAGGCTAGGGCCCAGCAAATAGAAGTGCTCGACGATGAGATGGATCATGACCGCGCGCGGTACCGCAGGCTGGAAGGTAGGCGAACCATCATGCATGACATGTTTGTAGCGAACCCGACATCCAAGCCTTACATGTACCTGGAGCGGGCTGAATGCCAGTCCGCTGCCCAGAAACTGGCCGCGCGTGGTACCATGACCTAGAGGGAGTACCTCTGTGCGTTTATGGCCCTACTCGACAACGAGCCGGTATGCGACCCGAGTGACTACAGGGACATGATTGACCACTACCGGTGCATCACTGAGGAGGGCCATCAGCCATTACCGCCGTCTCGCCTCACCGCCATATCGCCATCTCGCCATCTCGCCTCGCCGCCACATCTGGAGGTCACGCCACGGCTGGACAACACACCAGACGCGCCGCCCATCACCACGGCATATCGCCATCTCGCCTCACCGCCACATCTGGCGGACAACCCCCAGCTCGGCTCGACGACCCGACAGATGCGCCGCCCGTTGCCACCGCCCCCCCGGGAGGCACAAACCCAACACATGCACTTCCCCCCCATCACACCTGCCCCCGCCAGTCAGCACCCATGCTGACAGATGTGGGCGACCCGACGGGTGCGAGCAGCATGGGGAACGTGGGTGCCCGATGGATTGCGTGCAATGGCCCAGCACTAAATGTGGGCAGCACCACACAGGTCGGCGCCGCGCAAGTATTCACCACGTGGCTCCCACCAGCACTGCCTCCGGAGGCCGGGACCACCCGCCCGACGTCGGTGGGGCCGACGCCGGGGCACCCACAAACGGACCCGGCGCCGCCTCCGGTGGCGGGGAGGCCCATCCCGACTTTGACCGGAACCGGACCCACTGCGCTCAGGACGCTACAACCCTCCCCGGCAGCTGCATCGACCCCACCCCCCGGGCATTCGCGGCACACTGCCGTGACCACTGGCCGTGCCCCACCTCCACGGTAGATGGCGGCATAGCGGATATATACGCGGCCATCCGCGCCACGGGGATGCCCAATGTGGTGGAGGCCCGCATACCGGTACCAAGTGGCATTAAGGTCGACCAATGGAGCGCCCTGCTTTCCGGGTCCCCCGACCACCGCCAGCTGGTCGACTTCCCCCGGTTCGGCTTCCCCCTCGGCTACCTCGGCCCCACCTCCGGGAAAGGACAGGTCGGGAACCACCCCAGCGCCGCCAAACACCCGGAGGCCGTGGGGGAATACATCCGCAAGGAGATCGGGTGTGTCGACGGGTTCACACGCGAGCTCCGGGCCAGTGGCCCTAACAGCTTCATGTTCACCATGGACATTAGCAGGGCCTACAAGAACTTTAGGTCCTGCCCTCTCGACTGGCCCCTCCTCGGGGCCCCCTGGCGAGGTGGCTACTACCTCGACATCTCCGTTCCATTCGGCGCCCGCGGGTCCAGCTGCCTCATAGAGAGGGTGGCGGGATAGCCGTCACAATGTATCTGGATGACCTCATAGTCGTCGCACCTGACCGCCCGACCGCCCGACCGCCGACGCCCACTTCCGCACCGCCCGAGGCATGTTTGACGAGCTCGGCCTCCCCGAGGCGGCTGAGAAGACCCAGCCACCCGCGGTGGCCGTCCGATGGCTCGGAATCCTCATAGATGCCCCCATGATGACCCTAGCCATGCCGGCCGTCAAGGTCGCGGGCACCATGAGGATGGTACACGCCACTGCCGTGAGGGCCCGCATAACCAGGAAGCAGCTCCAGTCCCTGCTCTGAAAGCTCCTTCACCTTTCTAAGTGTGTCCGTCCCGCCAGGCTCTTCGTCGGACAACTGCTAGGTGCCCTCAGGGCCATGTCCGGGACCAGCACCCGCATTGACGACGAGATGCGGGCGTCCCTCGCCTGGTTCCCCGCATTTGCTGAAGGTTGGAACGGAACCGCAATCATCCCCCCCAACCACCCAGGAAGGGACATAGCGGTGGACGCCTGCCTTGGGGGCATAGGCGGGGCCGATGACACCCACGCCTACTCCATGCCCATCAGGGACGGCTACTGCAACGCCGATGACAGCATCACGCAAATTGAGGCCCTCAACGTGCTGGTCGCGCTCCACACGATGGCCCGCCCCCACGATACCAGTGGCCACATAGCTATATGGTGCGACAACGCCTCCGCTGTCCAAGTGCTTTCGACTGGCAGGGGACAGGACCCCCGGCTGCTCGCAATTGCGAGAGCCACCTGGATGTTCTAGGCAGTCCGGTACGTCCGAATAACCTACCACCACATTCCCGGCCACCTCAATGTCATGGTGCATGCACTGAGTAGGGCCCACATAAGCCATAAGCACCAGGCTACTGCCGTAAACATTTGCATTGAAAACTGCTTAACACCTGTTACACCAGTTCTGCTACATTATGCTCCCCTCCAACCTCTTTCTGCTCGCAGGCACGAAGTACGCGGGGCTCGACCGGGCTGCGATGGCCAGGCAGATGGATGCCAGGGCCCCGGGGTCATGGGCCAACTACAACGCCGCCATCACCAACTACACGGCCCACTGCAACCACTACGCGGTGCAGCCCCTGTCCCCCACCCCGCACATAGCGGTGCGACTGGCGATGGACGCACTCCGCAGGTCCAAGATCCACAGGCCCAAGGCCCCCCTGCACGCACCCATGAGCGTCATATGGCAGGCGGTCATTGACATCCGGACCGACCTGCCCGGGGTGGTGGTTGCCTTCGCACTAATGGTCATGTTCTTTGCGGGGGCCCGGCAATCTGAGATCGCGCCGAGGTCGGCGGCCACCTTCGATAGAACGCGGCACACCACCAGGGCCGACGTCTGGGAGCAGGACGGGGCCCTGTGCATCGACCAGAAGTGGGCCAAAAACATGCAGGCCAACAACCAGTCACGCGTTCTGGTGCTGGCCTTGGCTCCGGACCCGCTTCTGCGTGGTCCAGGCGTACCGCGCGATGCTCCGCATTGCCCCTGTGATGTATCTAGGCCAATCCGGCAGGTACGGGGAACCAGCGATATATGGATTGTAACCAATGACGACAGTACTCAAATAAAGTCAGTTACTAACTGGAACTCAAGGTGTCGACTCGTACTTTACATGGTGTCAGATGTGGCTTGCCGTCAAGGATTATGGCATTATCTGGATTAAAACCCCCGATGCCACTCAACCTAAATGGCAATCTCACACTGAACTGGTATCAATGGATTGATTCATACAGAATTTATGCTACAGCTGCGGGAGTTAGTTCTAAATCGGAAAAAGTTCAGTGCTGCGTATTTTTACACGTCGCAGGAGCTGAGGCCCAGAAAGTACATAGAACCCTGGATATTGCTGTGCAAGATCGGGACAAGATTGAGGTACTAATAGAATCCTTTAGGACTTATTGTGATGGAAAAACAAACATTACGGTGGTAAGATATAAATTCAATTCTCTTAACCAGTCCACCGAAAGCATGGACACGTACATAAGGAATCTTCGTTGCCGGGTATCGTATTGTCAATACGGTGGACTCGAAGATTCCCTGCTTTGTGATAGAATTGTGTGTGGTATCAAGAGCAGAAGCCTACGAGACCGACTGTTACAAACGAGTGATTTATCATTGGACAAATGCATTGATATATGTCGATTAAGTGAACATAAGTCAGATTTATTAGAAGATGGTTCTCACAGTGTGCCGATTGAGAACGTCGATGTCATTTCAAAAGTGAATAATAACAGCGTGACGTCACAGCGCCACGCGGCGCCATGGAAACGGCCATATCGTCAACAAGACCATTTATATAGGTCAAATGTAGCAAATATGGCTGGTGTAAAGTGTCCCAATTGCGGTTACAAGCATGAACAAGGTCGGTGCCCTGCTAGGGACAGGCAGTGCCTGGCCTGCAAGAAAACAGGTCATTTCATAAAAATGTGTCATGGTGTTTTGAAGCGGAGAACGGTTGTGGATGAGTTGACCATCGAACGTCCCGATGAACAGGAGGAGTGGATACGTGATAGCAGACAACAAGATGTGGAATGTGATTTGTTCGTGGGTGCGGTGAACGACGAAGATGCTGATCAAAATAGTTTGTGGTTTGCTGATATACTGGTGCACAACACAATGATCAAGTTCAAGCTAGACACTGGTTCCCAGGCGAATATAATCCCGAGAGAGGTCTATGACAAAATAGGTGGTTTAACCATGTCTCCATCACGATGTCACCTTGTCACGTATTCTGGTCACCGCATCCAACCGGTTGGAGTGTCATGGATAGAGATCCGAGGACATCATCTCAAGTTCCAGATAACGAGGGAAGGGACACCTCTTCTCGGAAAGACTGCATGTGTCGACCTGAACTTAGTAACCAGAGTGGATTCCGTGTCGACGAGCATCAGCCCAGATACAAGTGTGAGTGACCTGGTAAATATTTTTGCTGATGTGTTTAAAGGTCTTGGTAAAATAAAGGTGGGGGCTCACATTCATGTTGATACAAAAGTACCCCCTGTTGTTGATGCACCTAGGAGAATTCCCCATGCAATAATTCACGATGTACGTAAGGAGTTAGATAGAATGTTAGAATTAGGAGTAATTGTGAAACAAACAAAACCAACTCCATGGGTCAGTTCCATCACTATTGTGAGGAAGCCTAACAAAATACGTATTTGTTTAGATCCTACAAAATTAAATAAAGCAATTTTAAGGGGCCCTTACCCCACCCGCACAATTGAGGAGGTAGTTGCAAACACAAGTGGAGCCAAAATATTCTCAGTAATCGATGCTAATAGCGGATATTAGCAAATCGAATTGGATGAAGAAAGTTCCCTATTATGCACGTTCAACACACCATGGGGTAGATATAGATATACACGTTTACCTTTTGGAATAAAAACAGCTGGTGACATATTTATCGAAGAAATGAATAGTATCCTGGGAGGGTTAGAAGGTGTTAATGTGATCACAGATGACATTTTGATTTATGGCAAAGATATTGTTGAACACAACAGTAGACTGAGAAAAGTTTTTGAGAGAGCCAGAAAATTCAATTTGAAACTTAACCCCAAGAAGTCTGTAATTTGTAAATCACTGGTTAACTATGTTGGTCATTTGATAACCTCAAATGGATTGTTGCCGAACAAGGAACGTATTCAGGCCATTATTGATTTGCCAACACCCCAAGACAAAAAAGCAGTACAAAGGTTCCTGGGGATGGTGGGATACGTAAGTAAATTTATACCGAACATGGCGGAATTAACCAAGCCTTTACGAGTCATCCTAGGAAAGGATATCGCATGGCACTGGCAGACAGAGCAAATAGAATCATTTGAAACTCTTAAACAGCTACTAACAAAAGCCCCTATACTTACATATTTCGATGTCAAGAAAGACATAGTTTTGCAAGTAGATGCTTCCAAGTCTGGACTTGGCGCTACATTATTTCAGGACCAAAGGCCAGTTGCCATGGCGTCGAAAGCATTAGAGAAAACCCAATCTAATTACGCTGTAATAGAAAAGGAATTGCTAGCGATTTGTTTTGGTTGTAAAAAGTTTCACGAGTATATATTTGGGAAAAGTATAACTGTTGAAACGGATCACAAACCGTTGGTAGCCATTATGAACAAGCCAATACACACATTGTCTGCAAGAATGCAGCACATGAGAATGCGTTTACAAAATTATGACATCTCTGTTGTCCATATTAAAGGCACCCTAATGTTTTTTGCAGACGCATTATCCAGGGCACATACAACAGTAACAAGCCCTGATGAGTTATTCGACGACGACATGACGGTGGCAGCTCTGGACATGGACAATAACATTTTAGACAAAATCAAAATAGAGGTAGCAAAAGACAGCAGCCTACAGAGGGTTATGTTGTTCACTAAACAGGGATGGCCCAAACATGATAGGGGTTTACACCCCACGGTGAAACCATTTTTCACGTACCGATACGACATGACAGTACAAGATAATATCTTACTCAAAGACAACCGCATAGTTATCCCTGGGCCGTTACAAAAAGACATGTTAGAAGGACTACATGAATCCCATTTAGGAATAGTTAAATGCAAGCAGTTGGCGCGGGATACAATTTTCTGGCCGGGTCTGAGTAAGCAAGTTGAGGACAAGGTATCACGCTGCCAGATATGCAGGGTTTTAGAAACAAACAGGCCGCTGAACCTTTGATTAACCATGAAATAATCGATTGATTAACCATGAAATAATCGATATACCCTATTCTAAAGTCGGAGTGGATCTGTTCTATGTAGAAAACATTACATATTTACTGTTAATCGATTATTATACAAAATTCCCGGAAGTTGTGGAATTAACAATGACAACAAGTCTGTCTATAATAGATGCTATGAAGCAAGTTTTTAGTAGATACGGGATACCCAAATACGTGGTTTCCGACAATGGGCCACAATTCAACAGTGCGGAGTATTTGCGTTTTGCAACTGAATATGAATTTATCCCCATATTCTCAAATCTGATGTATGCACAAAGTAACGGTCAGGTAGAGAGATACGTACAGACTATCAAACGAATGATAAAAAAGTCACTAGTCGACAATAGGGACATCAACATAGCATTACTAAATTATAGAAATACAACTTTGCAGGGCATAGGTGTTTCGCCAGCTCAGTTACTAATGTCTCGTACTCTGAGATAAAAAATTCCGGTCTTAGATAAAAATTTAAGAAGGAAGAAACAACCCTCAAAACAGGGCAAAATCCGTCACAGACAACAGGTACAAAAGAATTACTATGATAAAAGTGCAGGGCCGGAACACAAAAAGTTAAACATTGGAAATAGGGTGAGATATCTCGACCACAGAGGAGAGTGGCAGGTTGGGAAAATTATACGGGCTGGTACACCAGGTCCACGTGATTACCTTATCCTAAATGCACAGAATCATTTAATAAAAAGAAACCGACGGCATGTTTTTAATTCAGAGATGGTTGATGCAACACTAGACACACAACAAACTAAGTCGGTCGTAAAAACTCCATATACGACTCGGTATGGCCGAGAGGTTCGCCCAGTAAACAGGATGGGTGTCTGAAAAACATGTGAATAAAGACAATAATTGTTACATCCATGTGAACTTAAACACATTAAGCTTATTCAGTGATATTGATTAAATGTTATGTCAACTTCCTGTTCACTAATGCATGTAAATAATGTACTTTCCGGAAAATACTTTCACATTGCACGTATAGTCAGAGTACATAATTAACCAAGAACAATAGTTATTAGTTATTCTTGATAAAGTAGAAATTGTACGGTACCTATTTAAATGTAACAGTATACAAGTATGCCATTAAACCAATATGTACAGTTGTTGAATAGGTACATTTAAGCATGCGTTTTTACATGTATGTATAGCATTACCGTGTATTTGTCATAGACAAGTCTGTTACACGTTCAGGAAAAAACTAAATAAATGTTAACCGTTTCGGTAAAATAGCTAAGGCATTATGTATGATATACATTGTTTTTATTAGACATTGTTTATATTGATATTAACAATTATATTAAATAAAGAATCTGTGATTAACGTGTAGGTTATATAGTACAGGTCTGTTGCACGTTCAGGTTTACAAAATAAATTTTAACCGTTTAGGTAAAAGAGTTAAGGTATTATGATAAAATACATTGTTATATTAATATTATGAATTGAATGAAATAAAGGATCTGTGATTAACGATGCTATTAAGTTACTGTAAGTTAAAAGAGGGACATTTCACAATTGGGAGGGTGATGAAATTATTGTTGTATTTATCACAACGGGTAGTGTCGAAGGCGAGCTGTTGTGTGTTTTGTTACACAGATTATACACACATATCTCAAGTACTTTGTCACAAGCATGTAATAGTCGTAAGTTAAATTAAGTACATGTCACTTTCCTTTACTGATGGTGACCGGTTCCTTATTTATTCATTAAAAATATATATACATATAAAAGGGGAGATGTGATGTATCTAGGCCAATCCGGCAGGTACGGGGAACCAGCGATATATGGATTGTAACCAATGATGACGGTACTCAAATAAAGTCCGTTACTAACTGGAACTCAAGGTGTCGACTCGTACTTTAC
>CM059191.1:60462764-60537084 GCA_030323885.1 Branchipolynoe longqiensis | reverse complement strand
TTTATTGACTACAGTTAAGCAAATAATGTTAGGTCTTACAAGAAAAAAGGTTAGGCTAAATGCACCGTGTCCATGTGTTCATTTTCACATTTTCACTCTAGCACAAAATCATACAAGTATAATTTTCTTTTCTTTTGTGGGATAGATTCAATACATGTAGAACTGCTAACCTACCTAATAGGTGCAGGCTAAAATACTTATCAAAAAAAGAAAGACTTAAATATCAGTATTGTAACCTGGAGACCAAATATGTGGTGCCCAGTTTGAGAGAATAACCATACTACCAAGGCACGGCCTTTATATATAAATTACCCAATGTTATGGATGTTGCCAAGGAAATGATACGAGTGGGTGTTAACTGTTTTCCCATGTTATGGATGTTGCCAAGGAAATGCTGCGACTACGAGTGGGTGTTAACTGTTTTCTTTGGTCAGCTGATCTGTCTAGAGCATATCGGCAATTACGGAAATGTCCTCTGTCTGTTCCACTATTTGGAATACAAGTAAACAATCAGATATACTTTGACATTTCACTACCATTCGGGTGTTGGGCATCCTCCCTGGCTTGTGCCCGAACTCTCATTCATTATGAGATCTCAAGGCCATTTCATCTTAATAGTTCTTATGTTACCTTGATGATTTTATAGGAGTAAGCCAAATTGAAGAGATGGCAAAAATGGCATACAGCGACTTACTTAAAGTTGTATAGTCCGATGGTTTTGAGTTTCTGTCATTTTTCTGATATAAATATAAATTGGGCTACGACATAGGAGACAAGAAAAGAGGCAAGACGAGGAGTGGTGAAAGCCTACCTTTATTTACCGAGGCCCTCTGGCTGAGCAATAAACTGCCCGGCCTACAGAACAAAAGTTGAAAATTCGGAGCTCCTGTGATCCTGACGCGCTCTGGCTGGCATCTGGCGCCAGGATGGCGCAGCGGGTTCCGGCCTACAGCAAATAGCACAAATAAATAACGTTATTAATAAATAGCATGCAATTAAATGCAAGTTTCATGAAACCCATATAGAATAGAAGCTCCGCCCCTTTATATTCATATAATAAATTATATATCACATATTAAATTGATTGCTATGATATACCTAACTTTATTTTGAAGTAATTTTTATTTTAAATGGCTAAAGTTTCAGATATTTGAAGTGCAAACATGTCAAATTACTTTCGGTAAGCACGCCTTAACTCTGACACCATATTCTTTAGCAGTACAAGATTTGATTAAATTGCCCCAATATTCCCTTCTATGTATCACCGAATGCTTAATAAGTGCCTCAGTATCTAAGTTAGATATGTAGAATCAATTTTAAATAATTGTTTTGGTTTTGAAAATTTGATGCTCCATCGAACTATGCAGCTTTAATCTGACTAAATCTTTATGCCTCGAATTGTCCCTTAGTAAATACATACCACGCACTAAATCTTTACATTGGCTAGGCTATCCCCTGTCACATGATGTATTAATTAAAATACCAGATATAAAGCTATCAGAGTTAATTGAAGAATGTAAAAACTGGTTAGTAGGAATGTTAGTAACAAGGAAGGACCTGCAGAGGCTAGTTGGTCATCTCCAGTCTATAGGAAAATGTGTCTTATGGTTCCGACGTTTTATGGAGAGAATGTTCGATAGCTTGAGAGCCGCGCCCTTTAAAAGGAAAATCCCTGCTAGTGTACACTTAATCAGAGATGTTAGATGGTTTGTCAAGTATGCCCATTTGTCCAACGGTCTAATTTTGATAAAACACCCATCAAAAGAAAATTCGCATTTGACACTCACTTATCGATTTGGCTGAGTGTCAAAGTCGTGGCTGGGAGCTTCCCTTTCCCCCCCAAAATGTTGTTAAATCTTATAACTCCTGGTTGTCATCTATGCTCTAGTTATAGAATAATTATATACTCGACCTGATCAATCAAAGTGTACGCCTATTTTTAAAATGTTCTCCACACCTGATGTTACTTGAGAGTTGAGAAGTGTCCTAGTGCATAACCAAAAGTTTAATTGTACTCTTTACTTGTTCTTCTCACGAGTTTAGTCTTAATGGACTGCATGATCTAATTATCTCTATCTATATGGTGTCTGCTATGAGACCTTTCTTGATAATTTATCTCTCGGCAATCTGCTTCAAGCAGAGAAGTTGTATTGCGCTGATCAGAAACAATGTCCCATCTGTGTTTCCACCCATCAGAAACTGATACTTTTACCTTCATGTGGGGGTTGGGGGGTGGGGGTGGGGAGGGTACCAGACGGGATGGCCAAATAAGTTGAGTGTCTGTCTCCAGTTTTGGTAGATCCTGGGATCCGAATCCACGGGTTCAATCCCTGGTCGAGTCAAACCAATGACTTAAAAAGTTATGCTTGTCGCTTCCTAGCCAGGTGCTTGGCATTATTAGGATAGGGCAAGGACTGGTTGGCTCAGTGTCAGGATAATGCGACTGTGTGGGATATTGGGTCATGGTGCTGTTGGCCTGGTCTCCCACTGGGGCAGCACTATCACACTATGCACACTATCACAAGTCGGTACCCTTCCTGATATGACCTTAGATGTTGCCAGAGGGCGTAAAACTTCAACAACCATCCACTCTATTAAACAACCCAGTCAGGTAGTACAATAACTGATGGCACAGGCACACACGTACCCGCCCAAGATGGCGTCGGCACATGCGCGCACATGCGCACATCCAATGTAAACAACGGGGCTGGGATTAACACACTCAGCGTCCAGCGCCTCTAGTGGGGTCTCGTGTGACCCGACCTTGACCTCCAATGCTCTTCACCTGGTTGTCTTGTATCACTCACCAAACACATTCGCTGCCCACATATATAAATATGCCAACGCCATCCATACCTGCGTGGAGAGTGAAGGCGGAGTAGATTAATGTAAACATGGAAGACTTACTTGATATGTATGCAGCGCGTGGTTTTATCTCGGTTTATGAACTGTTGGGCGCCAATTAAAGGTACATGAATCACTTTGTCTTAATTTACCGGTTGACCCGATGATGGCGCGCTGTCCTTGTTTCACCTCGGTACTTACGTTGGATGTTATCTTGTTTGGTAGGTGAGTGGGTTTATGCCCTAATTTAAGTTATATCTTGAGTATTAAGGTGTTATGTATGCTATAAGCCGTGTTCACACGGGCAAAATGTGAGGCGATTCAGGCAAATCGAATCAGGTGAGGCGAATTAGCGGCCCGTTCACACGGGCAGTACTGAGGCCGGAAATCGAATGCTGCGCATGAGCAAGTCCAGGCTAACCAGCGCCATTTTGGGTTCGACGATGCTGGCACCAGAGAGTGTGGGTTCGACCTAGATATGTAATTACTGAATCGTATTGGTTTGGAACGGTCAAAACTTCTGCTGGGCAGTGAAACCATACAAATAAATGATGAAAAAAATATCTGTGCTTAGATAGCGGTTTCATTAATTAAATTATATAATATGCGCTTTTGATCGACCGGAAAGTCAACAACCTGAGGTGTCGACTGCGCATGCGTGTGAGGTGCTTAACCCCTCAGAGCGTCCACACGGGCAAAATTATCCGCATCACAGGAACGATTCACGTAGACTACCTCGCTTAGGTGGTTTACAGGATCCGCATCACGTGAGTCGAATCAGCCCTAATCCGCATCAGACGTGCGTTCACACGAGAAATGTGAGGCGAACTAGGCAAGTCGCTTTCTACGAATCGATTTACATTGCCCGTGTGAACACGGCTTTAGATATGCACATGAATGTGTACACTTATATATATATATATTTAACAATTACATATAATTTGTATGTAGAGCAATTATATATAGTTGGTATGTATGTAACAACTACATATATAGTTGGTATATATAGTTGATATATACAAATTATATATAGAGTTGGTATATATATATAAATACCTACTATATATAATTGGTATATGTATCTACTATATACTATTATACAGTTGGTATATATATACCAACTATATACATGATGTATAACGTATTATGTGAGTATAAAGATACGAAGGGAATACATCTATATTATTATTATTATTATTATATTGTTATACTCTGTAAGACCCAACACTGTGCCGGTGGCGCCACCTGCAGCCCACCTCACCTCCACTGGATGTTTATCCGTGTCAGTCGCACCGGAGGATTGGTAGATGTATTTGTATATTACATACACAACTATTTATATATATATGCAAATATGTATGAGTCATGATCACAAAAAGAGGCCAATTGGGGAAAGTTGTCGGCGTCGAGCATGGATGTTGGCATCGATCGGTATAATTATAATTTAGCATTGACAGAGGTGTTGGAAAGTCCTTAAATTTATCCTGAATGTAAAGGTCGAGAAAATACAACAACATTTGTTTCTAGGATAATTTAATATAAAACAAAGAAATGCACTACACTTTAAGAATTGTGACGCCGACATCTGTTAAAGTTGTCGGTGTCGATCATTGGATGTCGGCGTCGATCGGTATAATTATAGCTTAGCATTGACAGAGGTGTTGGAAAGTCCTTAAATTTATCCTGAATGTAAAGGTTGAGAAAATACAACAACCTTATTTGTTTCTAGGATAATTTAATATGAAACAAAGACATGCACTACACTTTTAAGAATTGCGATGCCGACATCTTCAATTGATCACTGATTGGCCCATTTTCGTGAGACTGACTCGTATATAGTTGGTCACACGAAAGAGATGAAGAAACATACAATTGAATTAGGATGAGTTTATATTATCTAAGAGGAGAATGAGATCCTGCCAATAAAAGTTTCAAATTGGCCGAGTATGGCGATTAGAGGCGAGAGAGACCGAGACTGCCCAGATTTGTTGGTGAGTTTGTTATTTATATCCACATAATAAATCATATATATATGTCAGTTTAATGTTTTGCATATCGTTTATTGACGACCATGTTTGTTTGTTTGTTTGTTGTTGTTTTATGTCCTAGCAACATCTTAGGTCATATCAGGACGGGTACCGACTTGTGACAGTGCGCCCTCATGGCGACTTTATAGTGCGGCCCCACTGGGAGACCAGGCCACCAGCACCATGACCTGATATCTCACTCAGTCACATTATCCTGACACTGAGCCAACTAGTCCTTGCCCTATCCTAATGCCGAGCGCCTGGCTAGGAAGCGACAAGTATCAATTTTAAAGTCATCGGTTTGATGCGACCAGGGTTCGAACCCATGATCCCATGATCTACCAACGTCTGGTTTGACGACCATGTTTGGTGCATAATTTGGTGATTTACATACAAGTTATAGGTGACACAGTTTTATGGTTGGTCGGCTGAAGCTGCACCATGACCTGCTAGGACACAGCTTCAGCTTCAATCCTCCCTGAGGAACACGGTGGCCGAATCGGTAGGATCGCTTCCTGTGCGGATTCGAATCCTGACTGAGTTAAACCAATGACTTATCAAATTGATACTTGTTGCTACCTAGTCTGGTACTCGACAATAATTAGGTACCGGCAGCGCCATGAAAAAGTCGAGGAATCATGCTTTTTTTCACCAATATTCAGATGCTCATAACTATTTCTGTATATATTTCATTTTGATGAAACTCCATAGCCTAGAAGATCAATATCTACTCTAACTGATGCTGTTGTTGGATTGAATATATAGTAAGTTTGAGATTAGGTAAATTCCATCTGCATTATGACAGTATATAATCAATTTTTAATCATAACTAGTGTAACTCAAAACGACTCTGAAAACAGGCTATTTTCAATTGGCTCGCGGTTCCTTTCACTCCATCGTAGAAAGTCATGGATGTTACCAAAAGAAGCGCAATGACCTCAGCTTTCTATCCATATTGGTTTGCCATAGGTCACAAAGGTCAATGACTGCCAATTCTGCGATAAAATTATTTAAAGTGAACTTAAAAGATATTTGAAACCTAATAAGATTTGGTATGGATAGATATACAATTTGATTACCTTTCCAATGATACCAATCTTACTATAGTGCTAGTTAGTGCAAGGAGCCGCAGACAGGATATTGACACCAACCTCTTTGGGCCTTTGCTGTCCACAATAGTTTCACAATGGGATACACATTTAGAAACATCTATAAGACATTGATATCTATTGACATATATCACAGAATATATAATCTAATATTATGCAACATTTGGGGAAGATCCATCCATTGCTTTATGTATAGTGAATATTTAAAGATTGATTTAAATCAATATTTCTGGTTTCAGACACTTTTAATTTGTATTTGCAATCAAAATGCAGCTTTTCATATCTTTAGTTCCATATGTTATGTGTGCAACATTTGAAGGAGATCCAATTTTGGATGAGCCACAGTGACTGTTCAAAGCTTGATGAACAAATTTATATTTTTGATTTTGTACTCTTTTCTTTTGTATGCGCAATCAAAATGCACTTTTTGTATTTCTAGATCGAATACTAAAATGATGATGTGTATTACCTCCAGATCATGTCTACTGTCAACTCATAGGAAGATCCACCCATTGGTTAAGCTACAATGAACATTTAAAGATTGATCAAATTGATATATTTGATTTCTGACAATTTGTCTTAATATGTTCAATCAAAATTCAATATTTTCAATAATTTTGGATATAATATTGAGATAAATGATATGTATTAGTCGTAGTTAATGGTTATCGTAATACCGTGCCAAATATGAGGAAGATTCAGGATTGTTTTGCTGCAATGAGCTCTCAAACATTAAAATGTTGAAAATAATTCCCTATCAGATGCTGTCTACATGCAAGCAATTACACTTTTTGACATTTTAGGATGCAAATATCTTTTGATTCTCTGCAGATAGAGTTCTGAAAAGAATAGGGTGTTACACTGTTGCAGTTTCCCAAGAAGATATCATGCTTTGAAAATGGCTATTTGGCCAAATCAGAATGTTTTTTTTTGTTATGAATTGCACTTTTTGACACTGTCTTATTAAAAACATGCTTGACTAATTGATTTAGCAATTGACAATTTAAATTCCTTTATATCTGTCGAATGGAAAATGGTTGGCAGAACTCCCCTCACATCCTTCCACTTTTTATTATATTTGGTCAAAGTTCCACTTTTAATTCAAAATAATACATTTATATATATTTAATCTTAAGGAATTACTATCTGAAGAACAATAATATATATAGCCTAGCTGTTTTTGGATCTTTGCTTGTGATTTCAACGTCTAGAGGAAAGAATA
Organism: Branchipolynoe longqiensis; assembly: GCA_030323885.1. Lineage (NCBI taxonomy): Eukaryota > Metazoa > Annelida > Polychaeta > Phyllodocida > Polynoidae > Branchipolynoe > Branchipolynoe longqiensis. Next base: position 60,529,882 of record CM059191.1, on the reverse strand, counting down.
ACAATATTGCACTATATGCATATCTTTTTATTTCGCTTCGGGTACCTACAATAATATTAATAGGGTATGGCAAGGACTGGTTTGCTCATTATTAATATTAGGATATTGTGACCGAGTGGGATATCAGGGCATGGTCCCGATGACCAGTCTCCAAGTAGACAGCACTATAAAGTCACCTGGAGTGCGCAAGGTCACAAGTCTGTACCCTTGCTGATATGACTTTAAATGCTGCAGCCACATAAATCTCCAACAAAGAAATAAACAAACCGTGAGGCACCATTGGAGCTAGGAATAACCTAGATAAAAGATTCAGGGCTACAACGTAGTCTAAATACGGGCGAAAATTGGTTTAATATGGAACAGGAAGTAGAATTCCTGGTTCAAACGGCTACTTATATCGGCACAGAGTTGGTGAAATGGGAGAGAATGCAAAAAGATGACGACCATAGGATGGTGTCGATTTAACTTTTAAAGTCCATTAAACTACATGTTTTATTATATTTATCAACTCAAAAGTAGCAGGTAAATATAAAGATATATTTGAAGAATATATTTTGCTTCTTAAATTAAGAATTTATGTGCTGATTTCTTAAACCCAGCCTTTTGTCACTTTTGCTAATGTTTTCCCCCACCCTTACTGCAAGTACGGGGTAAAGCTTTTATCTAGTAATGCCCGTATTCTGCTGAATTTTCAACTTGTTTTCTAACAGAACTGAATAATAATATTAATAATAATAAAAACAAATGACGGCTACTTCATGGGAGAACCTGAACAACTGAGGACACTCAAGGCCACCAAGAAAGAAATAGGGATAGTGTTAAGATACGAGTTAGAGTTAGTACCTAGGTTGGCAGATTCTCAACCACCAAACCAATCCTTTGTTGCCTCTGTGGTGAAAACTGTGTCACTGTGGCGCCACCTCTCGGGACTCTCGCACACTACAACTGATCGAAACCCGCGAATGTGGGTGGGTGTTATGGCCCTGCCCCACTGTGGTCGGATGATATTATGGTGGTTTCATAATTAATTCATTCACCAGTACAGGTTACGTATCACCCAGAAACACAATTAAACCGATTTGGTGTGTATATATATATACATTTGTATGTTTTATGTTTGTGTGACGATATATTTTTTTTTGGTCCATTAGTTGTTTAAGCAGGGGAAATTTCAGTCATAGATGACTGGTCTTCCTCATTCCACTGCTGGTCGATAGAAAGCCCGAGCCTACACTTTTACCGACCCAAGGGAGTTTTAACCTCCCACACAACATAGACATGTTCTGAGAGCAACGGGCCTTTGATGACGCTGTAAGTTATGCCTAGTACACACCTCCCGTATAGGATTCGCGCACTAAAACTCGCGACTCGACCCGACCCGCTTAAAACTGAAAACGGGCCGATTCGTTTTTCGAATCGCGAATCGCAATCGTAAACGGCCGCTTTTAGCGTTAAAAACTGAGTTTTATGCGCGAACGCAATCTAGTGTCGCAGGGAGCGCACACCAAGCAATTTTTGTGGGCGAAACAGGCAGTTTTCGATCGTATACGGGAAGTGTGCGCACACAAACGGTAGGTGTGTACCAGGCATTATACACAGCGGTGGAAATCCAAATTGGCAGAGCTGGGGGCACGGGGAATCGAACCGCCGACCCTCAGATTAGGAGTCTGATCTAGAAAAAAAAGTCAGACACTCTAACCACTCCGCCACAGAGAACGCCATTTGTTAGAACAGTTTAGTAGTGTGTATTGCATATCAACACACTTAAACAGTTACTAATACAGTCCCATAACGACAGTGTGCTTGGCGAGAATATTGATCTAGATACACTATGTGTATGTGTGTATTCTTGATCATTTCAATTCGCGTTACAGTATTCAATGTTGCAAACTTGTTTTAGGCTATATTCACCTAGCTTCGTATGGTGAACTATAAACTAGATTTTCGATTTTACTCGTATCTACATGATCTTAAATGTTACTAAAACTCCAAACCAAAATAAAACAAACTACCCTCATGTAGGCCTATAAGTATTTATATGTATATAACTGGGGGCACCGCCACTGCGCGCCTACCACACTAACCTCTTGGGGTTGCTTCTGTTAAATACACCAGACCTGTATAACCAAATAAGTAGCATTTGGGACGGTTAGTTGACATGAAGCCATCCAGGTGGCGGTAGTGGTACAGTCAGTCAGAACCGAACAAATGTGGTGGAATATAAAACACTAAAGATGCAGGCGTAGTTCTATATCAATCTTATTTTAACTTGCAGATTAACTTACAGCTCCTCTTCTGGCTGATATAGGCCCTATTCGGCCTCTAATGCCAGCTCATTCTGGTAAAAAGGAACTCCCCCCCCCCCCCCCACATACATATGGATGTGGACAGAGCCCTGAAGTCATAATTGTGAGTGTTCTCTCCAATGTCTATCCACATTTCTCTCAAATGCTTCTAAGTTCTACCGTTGGTGCTTCAACCACTTGGTCTGGAAGACTGTTCCACTGATCTCTCAACTCCAAAGAAAAAGGAATAGTAATGTATTAAAATGTGTGAGTACCCTTCTTATTTATATTCAGATAATGAATTATATAGCTCATATATATAGTGATGCTATATATATGTGGGTAGATATAATTATTTACATACAGACACACCCATAATCCTATGCAGGACCCATTCTGATATGACTTTGGCTGTTACTAGGACGTAAAACTCCATCAAATAAACATCTATACAGCGCTATGAGTTTTTTTAATAAGTCCTTTGATTAAGGTAAAAGACCTGTGCAGACATAAGCCGTGTTCACACGGACAAAATGTGAGGCGTATCACACAAATCGAATCACGTGAGGCGAATTAGGCGCCCGTTCACACGGACACTGCGTGAGGCGGAAGTGAGGCGGAAGTGGATATCTGCGCATGAGCAAGTCCAGGCTAACCAGCGCCATTTTGGGTTCGACGACGCCGGCACCAGAGAGTGTGGGTTCGACCTAGATATGTATTTAATGATTCGTATTGGTTTGGAACGGTCAAAACTTCTGCTGGGCAGTGAAACCCTACAAATAAATGATGAAAAAAATATCTGTGCATAGATAGCGGTTTCATTAATTAAATTATATAATATGCGCTTTTGATCGACCGGAAAGTCAACAAACTGAGGTGTCGACTGCGCATGCGTGTGAGGTGCTTAATCCGCCTCAGAGTGTCCACACGGGCAAAATTATCCGCATCACAGGAATCGATTCACGTAGACTACCTAGCTTAGGTGGTTTACATTAACCGGATCACGTGAATCGAATCAGCCCTAATCCGCCTCAGACGTGCGTTCACACGTGAAATGTGAGGCGAACTATACAAGTCGCTTTCTACGAATCGATTTACACTGCATAGACATTGTATTTCTCGCTTTGAAACACAGCGCTGACGCACTTCCATTGGCGATCTGCACCTCACGTGACCTCACGTGACCATCGGGGTACCGCCGGTGTGGCGGTTTCAGCGCCCGGTCAGTTTCAGCGCCCGGTCAGTTTCATGCGCAAATCTAGCATCATCGTCACTAACCTTATAAATTTAATATAATGTTTTTGGTAAAGATCTTTTCTACATGTGTACAAAGCGATTTGTTTCTAGGTGGTGTGGTTTTAGAGATATATCACTTTTCCTGTATTTTCTGTATGAAGATTGCTAGCGACCATTGACAATGCCTTGAGTTTGACGGTACGCGCAGTGCAAAACCTTAGTTTTATTCAAAATTAATACAAATCAAGAACCCTAACCTTATAAATTTAATACAGTCTTTTTGGTAAAGATGTTTTCTATATGTGTACAAAGCGATTTGTTTCTAGGTGGTGTGCTTTTAGAGATATATCACTTTTGCTGTATTTTCTGTATGAAGATTGCTCACGACCATTGACAATGCCTTGAGTTTTAGTCTATACGGGCGTTGAAACTGCCCGGGCGCTGAAACCGCCACACCGGTTTACAGCTTAGTTGACTGAATGATGGCGTTACTGTTGTCACGGCGTTTGTTCAACCCCTCCACGTCTTCGTAAGTGGGCAGCTGTTCCATGGCGCCACCTGACGACGTATCGGGGAACCCACTCTTCCCCATGATGACGTCAGCATCGCCGTAGCTTAGTTCTTGGGCCAGCTCTTCATCCGTGAGGCCTCGCGGAGGAATCTGCGGGGTGATCGTGAATTGGATAGCCTGCCGGTCAAGAAAAGAAACAAAAAACACAGAGGGTAATATCAGAGGTGCCAAGTAGATAAGAGTGTGAGTAGGGAGATCTCCCTGGTACATACATTGTAAATAGGGAGAAATAGCATGGCTGAAAGCAGAGCGTATGGGAGGATGTGGGACTGTGGGGAGCACCCTTCTCACAGGGGGTGTCGGGGAGCCTCCCCTGGAGAATTAGGACAAAAGTGATACAAAATGGTGCATTCTAGCACATTTTGATGAAAAATATGTGTAAAAAATAAAACAAAACAAGCTAAATGATTCTTTGATAGGAGATTACAAATTAAAAGCAACAACCAAATATATCTATATCTGGAAAATTTCTTTAAATGTTTTCAAGACGAACATATTAAAATTGGGCGATGTGACCTCATTTAATATAACAATGGCGTGTTGCACTTGCCGTCAACTGATGATGCGCATATTCAAACTATTTTGCATCAAAACAATCGAAAATCCCCAAAATTAATCCTTTTTTTTTTAAAGGAAGAAAACATCTAAATATATCTCTAAAGTAAAAAATATATAAATAAAACTCAAGACGAATGGATTTAAAAAAGAAAAGTGTTTGTGATGACTAAGTAACAATGCCAACCCGCCAAAGGCTGCCCTCCTTCTTGTAGGCGATGACGAGGTTCCACACTGCGAAGATGGGAATCATTGAGATGGAGATGAGCGCAATGAACCACGCAATGCCGATCGCCTCAGACGGGTACTCGTAGGTGTCGTATGTCAGCTCCTTGTACCTGCTCAGCACAAAGCCAAACATCACCTGAAGACAGGAGGAGGACCAAGGTCAAGGTCATACATAGTTCCACTTTGTGTTGGTTGTTGGAGTTTACGTCCTGGTAACATCTAAGGTGTAGGGTACCGACTTGTGCACTCATGGTGACTTTATAATGCTGTCCCACTGGGAGACCAGGCCGCCAACACCATAATCTGATATCCCACTCAGTCACATTATCCTGGCACTGAGCCAAACAGTTTTCGCTATCCTAGTAATGTCAATCACCATATGAAGTACATAAAGAACTCACCAGGCAGAAGGTTGGGGCAGTAATCAGCCAGGAGAAGCCCATGTAGGGGTTGATGGAGAAGCCCAGCATGCTCTTCAAGTCGGCGTAGAACTTCTGGACTCCTGCATGTTACAAGGATAGATAGAGGAAACACAAAGGTTAGTTTGTTTATTGTTGTTTTACATCCTAGCAACATCTAAAGTGATATCAGGATGGGTACCGACTTCTGACAGTTATCTGTTAGAATCAATAAGTACGCATACATTTGAATACGAATATATCCCATCCTGATATGACCTTAGATGGTGCCAGGACGCAAAACAAATATAAATATATTGTATGAATTTGTACAATATGGGTAGTAATACTAGTAGTATACAGGCTGCTGATCTAACGAGTGTGATGGGGGTGTGACCCCTAAATGGAAAAGCGGTCCGCCCACACCCTACTCATATACAGGGGTGGTTGGTGTGTGGGAACAGCCACTGGCTACTATCTAATTGTACATCTTCTAGATTAGTCTCAGGCGTAGACTGGATAACCAGGGCCGCATTCAAGGTGCACCTCGGAGGCACCTCGGAGATATTCTAGATATTGCGCTAGTCTGAATGACTTTAACTGTTGGGTGCCTCGAAAATGGCGGCCTCCACAGGCTGCAGCCATTTGCAATTGAAAAGAAGAGCTCTGATTGGCTGAAACCACTGAATCCAGCGGCCATTTTAATGGCGCTTTTTGCCTCCTACTTGAAAAGTATCCTGAATGCAAATAGGCCAAAAAGACGTCGCGCAGCTGCTTCGGAGTCGACTCTAAGGCGTACCCTGAACATGGCCCTGATGACTTGTACTACACAAACTGTGGCGCCACCTTCCGAGTTGACATTGAACCCAGCTATGTCTCCACCGCAGAGGCCGCTACTGTACGGTGGCGCCCCCTGTAGGAACCTCTCCATCATTCTAAGTGAACTCGCCAGGTGGCAACAACGACCCCGGATTTTCCCGCCAAACCCTTTCACGTGACCTAACGGCCGCTTGAAACCCACACACAACCGTCGCAGCCGCCGCCATCTTCACAATGACCCAAATTTCTTCGTCCACCAACCCACACTGCTAGATAAACAGATAAATGGTAGGACTAAGGGTTCGAGTCCCGTCCCTCCACACCCCTGATGAATGGGCAGATAAGGGGGCAGATCAAGCAGTGGTTCCGGTTAAACACAATGTAATTCCACCTGATAGTGATAACCTTCCATTGAATTATGCACATATCCCTTACACAAACATAGAGTAGATCCGCCACCTATACAGTGGGTAAGTTGTACAATCATGATCCTGGTCATGGAACCAGTGTTGTAAGGTTGATGCAAACAAAGGGAACATTGCGCCTAGAGAAGAAATCGATCCTACACTTCTGGGCTGCCATTCTGGGCTACTGTGCTAACCATTACACTACCTAGGCTCCCTGATGTCATCATCATTATCCACGCCTACCTGTCTATGTGGCTCCGTGCCTAAGAGGTCAGTGAAGACCTCTACGCTTACCGTTGGTTGGTTGTTGATAGTATTACGTCCTGGCAACATCTAAGGACATCGGGTACCAACTTGTGACAGTGCGCACTCATAGTGACTTAATAGTGCTGGGAAAGCAGGGTGCCAGCACCATGACCCGATATCCCACTCAGTCTGGCTAGGAAACACCTGTCAGTGCCTGGCTAGGAAACGATAAGTATCAATTTGATAAGTTTGACTCGACTGGGAACCGAACTCCCGATCTCCCGTATACGAGGCCCGCGCTCTACCGATTCGGCCACAACACCCTGTTTACACTTACCGTAAAGCCAGGAGATTCCTGTGAGTTGGAAGAAGGCGAGGAGGAGAATAACGCGGCTGCCGGAGTAGTGATCAAACATCTGGAACACGTACATCCCTCCCTGGAGGAGACCACGTGACAAGCATAACATTAGTACTACAGGCAGGTATATCACGCACATGGGTACTTTAACAAGACTTCGCAGTAAATAACTTATTCTTCCTTATGGGCAGTGATCTTTTTACTGTCTGCCCATTCTTGTCTGTTTATGTATTACATATGAGGATTTGTCTATTTAAAAAATATATTATTTATTTATTAATGCATTAAGTGGAAATGCGACCTGTGTACAATTGGTCTTCCTTCGTCCACAGCGTATTGGTTTGTTTGTTTGTATTTCTGGGGCTTTACATCCTAGCAACATCTAAGGTGATATCAGATTGATATTCATTTGTTAAGTAGGGGAACTGTTAACTGTGTACAATTGGTCTTTCCCCTTCCACAGCTTATTGGTTTGCTTGTTTTATTTTGGGTGTGGGGGGGGGGGGGTTGCATTCTAGGAACCTCTACGGTCATATCAGGATGGTATTTTATTTTATTAAGTAGGGGAAATCAGAGATTAAAGACCTCCGCAGTTTCACGGATTTCCGGGATTTCTTATATTCACCGAATAACGTTAAACAAAATTCCAAAAGATGGGAGGCATATGACATCAGTTTGGTGGTTCGAATCCCGTTCTTATATGACCTTAGATGTAGTTATAACATAACACCTAAGCAAGAAACCTTTAGATATGGGCGATAATACAATCACAACAAGGCTAGTTGAGACCTGACTTCCGGTATTTTTCCGTGATTCCCTGACAATGCTAAACCTATGGGAGAATTTCCGCATTTCCGCTTATTTTCCTGGAGATCACTTTCATCCCTGGGAAATGTTAACTGTGTACAATTGGTCTTTTCCCTTCCAGAGATTATTGGTTTGCTTGGTTGTTTTGTCGGGGCTTTGCATTCTAGCAACATCTGGTGCACTCATTGAACACAGAAGGCATATTAAGTCAATTTAATAGAACCTGTCATTGAAAGCAATTCATATTTGTAAGTATGTTGTCCAGAATGTCGATGTGCACACTAAAGTCACGTTGCATGTCTTCATGTCAAGTATCTCCAAAGGTAGCCATCTCTATTAAAAGCTACTTCAAACAAAAGGCACAGTTGATCAGCGATCAGAGTAATATATATACTTTTTTTAAATGACAGAAATGGTAGAAACTCAAAACCAATCGAATTATGCAACTTTAAACCAGGCGCGCACATTTAATTATGGAACCTGGATAGCCCTTATTCAACCCTATTACAAAGCTCCGGGGGTTTGGCAGCTCGGGGTCGACTCCAGGGGCCGTATGCACGAATCGGGGTTAGGCTTAGCCGGAGTTAAGACACTAGCCGCGGATAGCTACCTCAGGGTAGCGGGGAGTTTGAGAAAAGTGTGAATCGGTATGCACCAATGTTTTAGCCGCTGCGGATAGCTAACCGTGAGTTTATTTATAGATTTGGGAATTCCCTCTGCGTTTTTACCCATATATTAGGTTCAAATCGATTGAATGCGATCATATTTAACAGAATTACATACACAATAAGTGAAATTTGATCAATTTAACCCTAAATTCGAAGCATTATTAAGCCTACCGCCGCATTGGTGGCAATATTAATAGTTATATTTTCGAATCGGCGAAGGTACAGTAAACAAACCGCCGCTGCCGGCAGTATGGAAAGTGACGTCGATGCGGCGGCGGCGGCGATTTGTTTACATTACGTTCGTCGATTCGAAAATATAACTATTAATATCGCCGCCAATGCGGCAGTAGCCTTAATAACGCTTCGTATTTAGGGTTAAATTGATCAAATTTCACTTATTGCATATGTAATTCTGTTAAATATGATCGCATTCAATAGATTGAGAGGCACACATGCACACTAACCGCCCCGGCTAGAAGGTAAAACCTGATTTGAAACTGGGGTAGCTTAGCCGAGGCTACGGTCGGCGGTTAGCCCTAACTCCGATTGGTGCATACCGAATTTTCACTGTTAGCCCTGCGGGGATACCTTAGCCGCGGTTAAGGCACTAACCCCGATTCGTGCATACGGGCCCAGATGTTGTTGGTTGGGGTTTTACATCCTAGCAACATCTATGTTCATATCAGGACGGGTACGCACTTGTGCCAGTGCGCACTCATGAAGATTTTATAGTGCTGCCCCACTGGGAGACCAGGTCGTCACCACCATGACCCAATATCCCACTCAGTCACATTATCCTAACAGTGAGCTAACCAGTCCTCTCCCTATGCTATTAATGACGAGCGCCAGGCTAGGAAGCGACAAGTATCAATTTGATAAGTCTTTGCTTTGACTCGGCCAGGGTTCAAACTCCCGACCTTCCGCATGGGAAGCCTACGCTCTTACAGATTCAGCCACCGCACCTGGAAGAGATGTTGGCTGGGTTCGAACTCTCGACCTTTCACACAGGAAGCCTATGCTCTTACAGATTCAGCTACCGCGCCCGGAAGTGACGTCATCACTTACATGGGTGACCATGCTGAGGCCAATGAGGAAGGCGACGGAGCAGATGCCCAGGACGAACAGCTGCTTCCGGTATCCCTTCTTGAGGTCCTGCGTGTAGATGTCGGATATGGCAGTCACCAGCCCCTCCACGCCCACGAACTGGTGAAAGTATTGATTATTGATTACTGATTGATGATAGATTGATTGATTGTTGATGGTTTAATGCCATGCGGGCAGCCATGGCCATTTTCATTATGGATGTCGGTGGGACCAAGTAGTCCACACTTGATGCTGCATTAGCCACTCGTGCATTTTTACTCAAGGGAGAATGGTTCACTTATTAAGTATTTGTTGCTACATAGAAGGGCATGATATGTCAATTTTATAGAACCTGTTACTGCTGAAACCTATGGGGTCAGAGCTTTGACAAGCTTGCCAAAATTAATTTGGCATGTTTACACTTCACATATATATCTCCTAAGTTATTCATTTTAAATCGTAGTTACTTCAAACTAGATTATAACAATCAACCTACTATATTTATCTCACAAAATGACCGATACTCAAGTATTGAACCATTGGACTATGAAACAAACATTTAGCATGAATGCGTGGATTGTTTTCAAAAACCTACCTGACTGTCGAGTCCAAGAAGAATGATCATGAAGAAGAACAAAAAGGACCAGAAGGGAGCCAGGGGCATCACAGCCACGGCCTGCGGGTAGGCGATGAAGGCGAGGCCAGGACCTGCCAAGGTCAAGGTTGGTTGTTGGAGTTTTATGTTGTGGCAACATCTAAGGTCATATCAGGATGGGTAGTGACTTTTGACAGTGCACACTCATGGTGACTTTATAATCCTGCCCCACTGGGAGACGAGGACATCATCACCATGACCTGATATCCCACTCAGTCACATTATCTTGATACTGAACTAACCAGTCCTTCTCCTATCCTACTAATGCCGAGTGCCTGTATAGGAAGCGACAAGTATCATTTCATCCAATGGTTTTGAATTTCCGCCATTTTGAAAAAAAAGAAGATTAATACATTAGGCATACTCTACTTTAGTTGAAGGGTGCCATTGATATGTAATGGGGAACGCTATTTACACTATTCATGCCACGGCCATGTTGAAACCAGACCGAGGCCACTTACATGTCTGCGAGGCGTCGCTGTATGAAAAGTAATGTGAATACTTTTTCGTCGACCAATACCTCTCGAAATCACTCAAATTTGAGGGTATTCATTTTTGAAACTACCATATTCATCTTTGCATACCTGTTTTCTATCTATTGCCCAAAATTTTCATGAAGATTGGGTGACCCTTGCATGGTGATTTTCCCATTCTTTAACTACAATGTGACTGTCAACTTCAAGTCTGCATACAAGTCTGCATAGTTATGGTGGTATCATGTAATGCAGCACTGTCAGCATAGTTATCTGTGCAACACAGTAATACAACTAGTCTTAGTAATTACAAATTAATAAAAGCTTTAAAAGGGTTAAAATATTAAAAGAAAATATATCTATATTAAGAAAGTTATGCAATTTTGAATTTAAGAAAAGATTGGCAGCCAAGGTGAGAGACTTTGTTGACATTGTCTACTGAAATGCATCTGATCATCACTCAATCTTCATGAAAATTGACCAATAAATAGAAAAAAAGGTATGCAAAAATGAATATGATAGTTTCAAAAGTGAATAGCTTCAAATTTATGATAGTTTCAAAAGTGAATAGCTTCAAATTTTACTCCTTAAATTTCTGTAGTGGTTCATACACATCGGCACAGAGCAATGTCTTATGGCAATTTACAATACCCGACGCATAATCAGCCTCGTTCTGATGACGAATTAGGTCGCGCATGAATAGTGTGAATTGAGATTCATATTCTAGGCAGCAACTTAAAGGAACTTTGATTTTAAATAACTAACTTTGGAGATATTCGAAGTGAAGATATGCTAAATAAATTTGGGCAAGCACATCAAAACTTTGACACCATAGGCTTCAGCAGTAACAGTTTCTATTAATTTGGCTCCATATGTCATTCTGTGCAGCAACAAATGCTTAATAAGTGCACTAAAACCTAAGTTGGATATGTAGAAACAAATCTACATAAGTGTTTTGGTTTTGAAAAGTTTACGCTTTCATCGAACTATACAGCAATGTTACATGGTTCATTAATACATAGAATGGACATAAGGAAGTAAACATATTGTGACCTTACTATAAAAAGGTTCTATCTGACAAAGTGACCGAATTGGTGTTATGGATGTGGAAATGCTCTGTCTACAAAAGACTATCATACACAACTGTTTCTCAACTGGTATTTTTCACTGAGATATATTAAAAATAATATTGTTCTATCTGCTTTTCTATCATGCAGTTACACAGCTTCACTCCTCTTTATCTCGAAAGCACCATTTTGTCAGATAGAACCTTTTTACAGTAAAGGTTGCGATATAAGGAAGATACAAAAGCAAGATACAAAGGCAAGATGCACATTCATTTAAAGATGCATTGCTAAACTACAGAATAGGTTGTTGACCTCAAGGGTTGTACAGCATCAGTGACAGCTTCTATTAAATTGGCTTATCATTCCTTTCATGCAATAGTAAATGCTAAATAATTACACAAACATGTACATTTTGGATATATATAATCCAATCTAGGTAAGCTTTCATTAGATTATTCAGCTTTAATCAGAAGGGGAGGAACGCATATGAATGGTTCAGGTGCAAAAACCAACAAATGTCATCCAGGTCGAAATGAAACCACGACTGAGCTAAAGCTGTCATCATTCCGATAGTCAAATTCGCCCCCCCCCCCCAGAAGCTGCCACATCCCCTATGTAATTCCCTGAACTTGATAGACTTTAGCTGGAATTTAGAAAGCACAACAATAAATTGTATTTGACAGAAAACAACTCAAATGGATTTATTGGGTTTTGCGCCTGAACCCTTCATATACAGAGTTGGTGTTTTGTTTGCTGCTGACACTGACCTCCCTTGACGACATCCTTGACATCCACGTTCAGCTTTTGCGCCATGTAGCCCAGAATGGAAAAGATGACGAACCCGGATAGAACCGATGTACCTGAGTTGACCAAGGCAAACCAGTAGGCATCCCTGAGCAAAAAATACACAGGTCGCATTTATTAAGGGCCAGACCCTACAGGTAAATACCCGTCCTGATATGACCTTAGATGTTGCTAGGACGTAAAACAACAACAAACAAACAAACTACAGGCAAATACAGGTATTCCAGGTAACTGTCTGCTAGTCTCCTAAAGATGACTAAAGCTGTGACACAGGTGCTAAATATATGGTTCAAATGTTTATTCAGAAAAACATCTCTAAATCGGCCGACCATGGGACCGACATTAAATGGTCCATTTATGGAGGTGGTCGGGTTAGGGAGTTTTTTTAATGATTACAATGCAGGCATGTGATTTCTCCGGTTTTAACCGGAATTCCGTTCTTTTTCTGGCTGCCGAAACCGGAATTAAGTTTTTTTGTTAAATTCCGGGTTTTTTTCTGGCTGCTGAAACACCTCTGAAATACACTATTTGCATTCCTCTCACGACTCAGTGGGATGCTGTGTGTCCCCATGATAACCTACAAACAATTTCAGGTTTTTTTTCCCTGCACCCAATCACATGCCTGACAATGGTATTGTTGTATGGGTGATCGCTTGGAACCCAAATAAAGTGATCGATATAGGGGAGTGGTTGATCTGTGGAGGTGGTTGGTTAGAGAGGTTTCACTGTATATCATAGCTCACTACTTTTGGCGTGAAGAATCGATGAAATTATGTGGATTAATAGATTATAAAAGTTTAATCGAAGGCATTCTGAGACAGCAATATTGCTTTTTGTTGTTGTTTCTTTGCATTCTCACCCATTTCATCAACTCTACTTCAATACAGATATACAATAGATACTGGAACCAGGAGCTCTGCCACTTTTTTTTTACAGTTGATTCATAACAGAACCGTCCTTTGCATGCATTTAGACATACAGTAAAACCTCCCTGACCGACCACCTTCACAGATCTACCACTCCCCTATATCGATCGCTTTATTTGGGTCCCAACAATACCATTGTAACCGTATTCTAGCTCCCTAAAGCGACCACCTCTGTAAATGGACCACTTAAAGTTGGTTCCAAATTCGGTCGATTTAGAGAGGTTTCACTGTAGTTATCATTCACTCCGACTGTGGGTATGGGTGAATATTTTATCTAAGACTACGGGTTCCGCTGGTCCCTCAGGAATGACTGTAGCTGTGACCCAGCACGCGGGTTGTAGATACATCTTACCCAGAACAAGTTGGGGTTGGTGCCCCTCCCAGCCCAATTTGTCAAACTAAGCCCCATGCGTTAAACTCACATTGAACCAAAGACCTTATAATACTAAGACGGCTCACTCAGCCTGTATTGTGTAATCAAAATGATCAAACCAACCACTTGGTGTGCTGTCTGTTCTCTTCATTAAACAGGTGCTATATTATATGTATAAATGTATATATGAATATGAAAGATGTGTGATGATGGTGATGATGATGCTGATGCTGATGATGATGTGTATTTGTCCATAGCAATTTCATATTGATGTGTATTCATACTTACCTATCTCATGTGTAATATAATTGTATGTGTTTACATGTGAAACACCAACCATCAGCCGGGCTGATCAAACCCACCACAAGGTGGCACTGCGAAATTTACATTACCATGGGAGAGATAGGGAGTGAGCCGTCTTAGTATTATAGGGTCTTTGATTGAACCTATGAATGCATGCTTCCTGTTGATCAAACTAGGTGCGGTTCTTGCCACCAATTTGTTTCTAGCAGATTTGTAGTGAAATCATCCTAGCAAATATTTTACATTAGATAAAATACTATCCTTGATCTTCTTTCTGGCGTTGTTGATCTGCTATCTTTTATATTCTATCTTTGATATGCTATCTTTGATGCTTCACACAATGCGGGTATTACCTGTAGGAGTTGTGTTTGTACTTGTTGTAGCTTCCCAGAGCAGTCAGCGTCCCCAGACTTATTGAATAGGAGAAGAATATCTGCGTGCCTGCAGCAACCCACACCTGTAAGACACCGACGGAAGACAGCGTTAAAGGTCATCAAACACGACCAACACCAGGGGCATAGCTAGACCTTTAACGATGTGTACTCCTAATTTCGGCAGGGGGTTTAGGGGGCCGCTGAAGCTTAAGCTGGCGGATTTTACACATTTTAGACTTGAGTTTTCGACACTCCGGACTACTACATGCCTCCTCTCTCTCTCTCTCTCTTTTTATTATTTTTTAATTTAATATTTTGTTGACAAAACGATGTGGACGTTTTGGCATACGCGTGTATGCCTAGCTATGCCCATGAATACCATTCATACGCACACATTATCATGATCGACACGTGACCAGTCATAGCCCATCCATTGGGAATCTAAGAAATCATTACAAGTTGCTTATTTTTTGTCTGCTTGTATACGTACGCACAACTCAACTGTCTATTTCAGGGGGATTGGTGTAGTTGTCTACACTGACCTTTCAGGCAAAGACCCACTTAAATATATGTAAGTGTGGATAATCTGATATGCATTAGGGAACATAGGTAATGTAATGGTTAGCATGCTAGTCCCCAGAATGGCAATAACTGTCGGTTAGAATCCTGCTCTAGGCACAATAGTTCCCATTTTCAATACCCTCATTACATTTACAGTTAGCATGTTTAGCTACTTTTACTTTACTGGATGCTACTAAGCTCTCATGTTAATGCCTAGCAACAAATACCGCATATGACCTTAAAGCTGCATAGTCCCATGAAGGCATCAAATTTCCACAACCTAAGCACTTACATGAAATTGATTCTACATATCCATCTTAGATACTGGTGCGCTTATTAAACATGTGTCATGGGGGTGATGAAAATGGGAAATATTGCGCCTAGAGTGGGACTCGAACCCACATCTCTTTGCATTCCGGGCCAGTGTGCTAACCATTACACCACCTAGGCTCCCTGATATCAACACACTCCCCACGCCTACCTGTCTATGTGGTTAGTTGCCTGAGAGGTCAGTGCAGACCACTACACTCGTCCCCCTGGAATTGTAAGTCTTGTAATGCTTACAATTACATACATACAGGCAATGCACTAACACATACATACACAGGGTAGGTTCAACAACCATACAGCGCAAAGCTTGTACAGGATCCTGATCACGGCAACCAGTGTCATGGGGGTGATGAAAATGGGAAATATTGCGCCTAGAGCGGGACTCAACCCACATCTCTTTGCATTCCGGGCCAGTGTGCTAACCATTACACCACCTAGGCTCCCTGATATCAACACACTCCCCACGCCTACCTGTCTATGTGGTTAGTTGCCTGAGAGGTCAGTGCAGACCACTACACATGTGTTGTTGCATAGAGGGGGAGAAGATGTCAAATAAATAGAACCTATTACCACAGAAGCCTCTGCTAGCCATCATTTTGATGTGCACACTAACATTAGTTTGTCAAGGCTTTACTTCAAATATATCAAAAGTTAGCGATTTATTAGAAAGGTTACTTCGAACTAAAGTAAGGTAAATTATAACCATCGATCTAGTATATTTATCTAAAAATATGTCAATCGGACCTTGCAACATAAATGTGTCAAATATCAGTATGACACTTCCACCCCTTCCACCCCTTCAGTTACTCCACACTGGTACACAACGGCAACAGAAGCCTGTCTGTTCCCCAAACTCGTTGTGGACCAGCACAGCTAGCGACAAATGATATACTGTGTAATATAGCACGGTAATAGATCATGCATAGTCATGCTATAATGTGCAACTCTAACAGTCTAAGTGACCTACCTCAGTGTTCAGCATAAGCTTCCAGTCAGGCACAACGTAGAATTTGATGCCGTCGATGGCACCATCCAAGGTGCACCCCCGCACCAGGAGGATGAACATGAAGATGTAGGGCGATGTAGCAGTGAAGTACATCACCTGCAGGAGGTTAAATACACGTGGTATATAAGGCCAAATAATAGGAAAGTTGACGATCGTCCTTTTGAAATAAAAATCAGGGTCGGGCATGCGGTTTTTATTTTTATTTGTTATTTCTCTGGCATATGACGTAGACGTAATACATAACCAGATGCGATGACCGATTGAGTGTCTGCCTCCTGTTCTGTTAGGTCATGGGATTCGAGCTCCTGGCTTCAAACCCTGGTCAAGTCACACCAATGATTTAAAAATTGATACGAAAGTTGAATTGCTGCCAGCTTGATGCATTTTTAAAAGTTGGTTCTTGGTGTTTTACGTCCTGGCAACATCTAAGGTCATATCAGGACGGGTGCAGACTAGTAATGTGGGTGCCGGTGTTGCGGTTTCCCAGGGCCACCAGTTTGCCAGGGACACATTGCTTCTGTGCATGCGTCAAAATCGAACAGCATTGTAACTAACCTTATAAATTTAATATAATGTTTTTGGTAAAGATGTTTTCTATATGTGTACCAAACGATTTGTTTCTAGGTGGTGTGGTTTTAGAGATATTTAACTTTTCCTGTATTTTCTGTATGAAGATTGCTCACGGCCATTGACAATGCCTTGAGTTGGACTGTACGCGCAGTGAAAAACATTAGTTTTATTCAAAATTAATAGAAATCAATAACCCTAACCATATCAATTTAATATAATCTTAATGGTAAAGATGTTTTCTATATGTGTACAAAGCGATTTGTTTCTAGGTGGTCTAATTTGAGAGATATTTGATTTTTTCTGTATGAAGATTTGCTCACGGCCGTTGACAATGCATTTGAATGGAAGTGTCCCTGGCAAACTGGTGTCCCTCGGAAACCGCAACACCGGTTCTATGCATGGCGGTGTCCTACCTTCCCGGATGTCTTGATGCCCTTCCAGATGCACATGTAGACTACGATCCAGGCCAGCAGCAGACACAAGCACAGGTCCCACTTGATGGGCCCAACGTCATCTATACCTGTCGACAGGTGGATGCCCAGCACCTTCCGCCTGCGAAGAAAATGTTGCTCTGCATTAAGTTTAAAAGGATTAACACAAAGTATAGTGAGAGCTGGATTTTGGACTGTTTGCACTCTACAAACAGTTACAAGCTATAAACAAGAAGCAACAAAACCTAAATTATTACTAAGACAAAATTCAAAAGATTTGAATCAAATTGGAGTAGTGACAGTGACAGTGACAGTTGCTACGATCGACCACATCTGAAGAACTGTCTCCATTTCTATTAATTAAGAGCGGCTAACAGGTCCAAGGCCTATTATAGCTGTATCCTATTGATTGATTGATTGATTGATTGAGTGCTGCCCAGCAATGAAAACAACTGTTATGAGCAGGCTAAATAAATTCATCACAAAAAAAAAGAAGAGAAAAAAAGTTGAAATCATGATGATGATCAAATTTTCGAAAGCAAGACACTTATCTAGAATCGAACCTACATAATAAACTTAGATACTACTGCATTTATTAAATATTTGTTGCTAAATGGAAGGGTATGCTATGTCAATTTAATAGAACCTGTTGCTGCTGAAACGCATGGGATCCGATTTCTGACAAGCATGCTAAATTAATTTGGCATGTTTACACTTCAAATATCTCCGAAGTTGATCAGTATATTCTAACTCAAACTTACTTCAAATTAAAGTAAGGTAAATTATACTGATCAACCTACTGAAGTCATGGAATTAGACGCATAAGCACATATTAGGTAGGATGTAAGTCTTCTGTCAGAACACAGCTAACAGGTCAGGTCCAAAGACAATAAACTGTAGAAATAACTGAACGCATGGCTCAGAACTATATTCTTTGGGATCCATCCCCCTACTCCTGTGCTAGATGCCTGCCTGCCCACCCCGTCAACCTCCTATAGTCCATTCCCATTAATATCGGAATAAAATTCATTCCTTCTGCCACCATCAAATTGATTCTTTGTTTATCTCTAGCATAAAATCAATAGCCAATACATTAGTATTCTATTTCGATTTATTGACTCGCAAATTAAAAAAACTAACACTGAATCCTTGGTTACTACATACATTACTATGTATTCAGTAAAAGTGTATTCGGGCATATTGAACTATGGCAAAGAGTTTAAAAGAAGGGAAAAGGGAAAAAGGGATAAAAAAAAACGAAGAAAGATTTAAAAAAAGGTAAAACGGGAAAAAAGCAAAAATGTAATTGAAAAATGATTTTATGAACGTTACATTCCTTAATTACTGCATAATATATATTACTTATATATACTTTAATTACACTCTGTAAATCATGTAAAATCTTTGTGTAAGTAAATACTTGTAACACTTACAGATGGAATACATGTGCTACAGCAATGAGAAATAATATATGAATAAAATGCATTTATCAATATGCAGTCTCATAATATTTATGTAAATGCTTTTTATATCGCACATTTACCGCAGAACATGTTCATTCTCTATGTTCCCGATCAGTATGTCACATGTGCCATGCACAAGGCCATACGGTCCCTGGGTCCAACCTATTGGAACAGCCACTAAGCAAAACACAGGTTTATTGACTGTGTGCCGCTTCACAAGGTCACAAGCGAACACAGAACAAGGGAACAGTCTATGGATACACAACCTAAGGCGCCACCACTCACTCCCAGTACTCCGTGGCGGGGTCGACCAGGCCAGTGTCGTTAGCGGTGACGTTGGCGAGCAGCGAGCACTGGGCCGTGTTCCACTCATGGCCGCACGTCGCCCAGGGCAGCTCGGACGTGAGCGAGGCGAACAGGTAGTAGAAGGTCCATGCCAGGATCACGTTGTAGTAGCAGTCGAGCAGGAAGACGATGATGGTCGTCGCGTAGCCAATCCCTGAGGGTTGTCGTCGTGTGTCAGATAGAAGCGTGAAAACATGGATATATATATATATTATAAAGTCCTCCAGTGTGTGCAGCGCGAGGGGGGCCACCCGAATACATCACCCCAGCAGCTGGGAGTGGGATGGGGCACTCCACCACAGCGCTTATGGAGGAATACTAATACAGTATATATGTTCCACTGCCATTTATACTCGTATAATGTGTTATGCATCATATATATATACTTTTTATATTATATATAGCTATATAATAGTTATATTATATATCGATCTATAGATAGTTTTATATCTATCTATAGATGGTTGTTGGTGTTTTACATCCTGGCAACATGTAAGGTCATATCAGGATGGGTACCGACTTGTGACTGTGCAGTCATGGCGCCTTTATAGTGCTGCCCCACTGGAAAACCAGGCTGCCAGCACCATGACCTGATATTCCACTCAGTCACATTATCCTGATGCTGTGCTAGCCAGTCCTTGTCCTATCTTATTAATACCAAGTGCCAGGCTAGGTAGCAATACGTATAAACTTTATAAGTCATCAGGTTGACTCGGCTGGGCTGGGATTCTAGCTCCAGACCTTCCACACGGGAATGCTGTGCTCTTACCGATTCGGCCACCACGTCCAATCAAGGAAGCACAAAAGGTAAACATCGGCTATTGAGGGGGTCATGCACCTCATTAGCAATGAGCAGTCATGATGAACCCTTATGTGTTATATAGCTGTTCATGGTTCAAGGTTCAAGGACTGCCTTAAATACAACCTGAAGAAATGTAATGTCAACACTACAGCCTGGGAAATAGTGGCCAAGGAGAGGAGTTCATGGCGTGCTTCTATTCATAAAGGCACAACACAGTTTGAAACTGATTGCATATCTCAAGCTAAACAAAAGCATCAGCAGAGAAAAGATTGCTTCCTTCACCCACCAGACTCTCCGACTGCAGCTATACACACACATGTCCAACATGCCACCTCATATTCCGAGTACAAATAGGATTCATGATGAGTTGCTGTCATCGTCGCCAACGATGGACAATCAATATGAAGATGTAGCTGTAGAAGTCAAACATTCAGACTTACCTTCCAGGATGGGCATGATGCTCCAAACACGGATGCCGCCCTTCTGCATGAACTGGCCGATGGCGATTTCCAGGAAAAGGAGGGGGATGCCCCCGATGCCCACACAGATGAGGTAGGGGATGAGGAAGGCACCTAGCGGAGAGAGGAGGCGTGACACATGAGGCGTGGGTTCAGTTTGTTTGCTCAATAAATTAGAGCTGCGCAGTCCGATGAAGCATCAAATTGTCAAAACCAAAACAATTATCTTCATTTGATTTTATATATGTAACTACTTAGACACCGGTATTGATGCACTTATTAAACATTTGTTGTCACACAGAAGGGAATGCGGAGTTAATTTAATAGAACCTGGGATAAGCCTATGGTGTCAGAGTTTTGGAGTGCTTGCCAAAGTTAATTTGACATGTTTGTACTTTGAATATCTCAAAAGTTAGCCACTTCAAAGTAAAGTAAGGTCAATTATAAGTTTATAACAATTAATTCAATATATTTACCTCAGAAAAATGAGACAATCTCAAAAACATCGGACTATGCAATATTAACCTGCAAGAATTCGTTTTTACCCCTCATGCATCTTTTTATTTAATTTATTTGTTTAAATACACAATAAAACGGTGTTATGCCACATTAGATGAGTTATTGACATCAACTTTTGTGTTCGTTTGATTTTGGTTGGTTTGTTGTTGACTTACGTCCTAACAACACGTAATATCATATATTGACGGGTACCGACTTGTGAAATATGCACTCGTGGCGACTTTATAGTGCTTCCCCACTGGAAGATCAGGACAATTTAAATCGCACACATATTGGCCTTCCTCGGTTGGGCAGTCGAGGGATAGAGAGGAGAGGAGAGAGAGAGAGGAGAGAGGGTCCTGATGTTGTTGAGAGTGTGTGTGGAGGGGGGGGGGCTATCAAATAAGGCTATGGGAAAATTCAATAGTTCAACCTAGATACAGTACAACCTATCTATACAGACCCATCCACAGATCGACCACTCCCCTATATCGATTGCTTTATTTGGGTCCCAACAATACCATTGTAAGTATATTCTAACTCTCTAAACCGACCACCTCCCTAAATGGACCACTTAAAGTCGAGTCCCAAGGTCGGTCGATTTACAGAGATTTGACTGTATCTAGTGGCGCT
This sequence comes from Branchipolynoe longqiensis, assembly GCA_030323885.1. Taxonomy (NCBI): domain Eukaryota; kingdom Metazoa; phylum Annelida; class Polychaeta; order Phyllodocida; family Polynoidae; genus Branchipolynoe; species Branchipolynoe longqiensis. The sequence continues at coordinate 60,508,149 of CM059191.1, read as the reverse complement.
AAAGGCCGCTGATGAATAAGTTATATACTCGTCGGTGGCGCTAGCGGTTAGAACAGGAACTAATACGGGTATCAGTAGTTGCACACCGGTAATAGAGAGAACCTGTGTGGGAAAAGTGTCCTTGTTTATATTCTCATAACCTTATTACAGTGCGCACAAATATATACATAGACAGGAAATCGGGATTTGTGTCAGCGATGTTACCATGTAGACCAAGCTAACGGTTAGCTCTACGTGTGGTTGATTAGTTGGTTGTTGGAGCTTTACGTCCTTTCAACATCTAAGGTCATATCAGGACGGGTACCGACTATGACAGTGTGCACTCATGGACACCTTATAGTGCTGCCCCACAGAGAGACCAGGCTGCCAGCACCATGACCTGCGCAGTTAACTATACCCCGAGTTTGGCTGGTTTTATTGGGGTTTAGCTTCCTAGCAACATCTAATGTCATATCAGGATGGGCTACCAACTTGTGACAGCTGTGTAAGCTGTAGCTGTGACATCGAAGCATTGACAGATAGCAGCGATTATTGTGGACTGCAGACACAATACATATTTAATATATCCGTATAATGCTTATGTCTTACATATATATATATATATATATATAACAAAAGATTAATTGTTAATATAATTTTTTTAAATATTTATTTTAATTCGCTCACAACTGCGCACTTGTGCTTAAGTGATCTGCATGAACTAGGCGCCTGTCAAAGATATGGCTGAATATGTATACATCCTGAAACCAGTGGGAGGGGGAGGGGGACATACAAAGTCAGGTCAGGTCGCAACACACACGCAGCCAATTCAGTTACATTTGACCTGTTTTCGTCTTGAAACCTTCTGCATTTTTCTTTGTAATTTTTGTTGGGGGGGGGGGGGGAAGAAGCATTCGTCAAACTCGAAGGCAATTCTGCTAGCTACTTATCGCCCTGATTACTTCGCGATGAAAACACCTCAATAAAAAAACTCACACATACACACATAAAATGTAGCAGAGAAGAGAAATGGCAAATAACTCACAGTTACCACACAGGTTTTAATGTAGAAAGCTAATTAGTGATATAGTGATATAGTGATTGGTAGACAGGAAGTGTGAACACTTATTTGTCTCTCATTTTTGCTTGAGTGCAAGTAATTAGCAACACAAGGGATAAATTAGTAGCATGTGGTGAATAAGTGGTCAAATTTCCCTATATCATCAGCCCATGCTTTTTCTAATCGGTTCTTGAATGAATTTATTGAGCCGGCATCTATAACATTTTGTGGGAGACTATTCCAAATATTTATGATCCTGTTTGAGAAACTGTGTTGCCTTAATTTTGAAACGGCTCTGGGTTTTACTAGTTTGAGAGTATGGCCCCGGCTGCCTTCTCTTTTATTCAAGGTGAAAAATTGGTTCATATCTATTTTATCAAAACCTTTCATAATTCACTGACTTCCATTAGGATATTTCGCCTAGAGTTCCAGGTCGTTGTGGTATCCTGAACACACATTTCTATACATCTCTGTTCTGTTACTCCCCCCCCCCTTCAGTCTTTCACTTTGAACACTTTTTAATCCTATGCTGCAAGGTATTCACATAAATCATGTTTCCACCACAAACACAACACATACAAATCAGGTAAGTGTAATTTATGTGTTTACTTGTTCATATATAGAGCAAGAAGGGAAGACACATGCATATATAACGATAGGCATCCTTATCAGGGTTTGGACAGCACTATATTTTCTCAGGGCGCCCCCCCACCTACACTCTAAGTACTGACGAGGCCCAAGGCTACTTAAAGCTGCATTGTCCAATAAAAGCATCAACTTGTCTAAATCAAAACACTAGATCTGAATATACATATCCAAATTACACGCAAGCACACAAATTAAGTATTTGTTGTTACATAAACAGCATCGACATTTCAAAATCAAAACACTTACCTAGATCTGAACCTACAGAACCAAATTACGTAATGGCGAAAGCTTTTGTTGTTACATAAAAATCATCAAATTGTCAAAATCAAACCACCTATCTAGGTTTGAAACAACATATGCAACTTAGATACTGGTGCGCTTATTAAATATGTATTGTTACATAGAAGGATATATTAGGTCATTTAAAATAGAACCTGTTATTACTGAAGCCAATGGGGAAATAATTTGGCATGTTTACACTTCAAATATATCCTAAGTTTGTTTGTTTCTTTAATGATCTTCCCAGCACAAAATTAAACATCGGCTATTGGGTGCAATATCAACTAAGTTAGTCATTTAAAATGAAAGTTACTTCAAACTAAAGTAAGGTAGATTATAATGCTCAATCTAATAATATATTTATCTCAGAAAATGACAGAAACTCAAACCCATTGGAATATACAAATTTAATGTTGTTGATCGTGTGAGAACCGGTGTGTCCAACATAAACACTATTATGTTGTGTACAGTAGATCACTTCCGAGTAGCCACCGACTGGGTGTCAAGGAAAGGCTGAAGCTGTGTCCCGGTGTGTTTACAGGCCCAGCATTAAAGTTGCAGAGTCCGATGGTTTTGAGTGTTTGTGATGTTTCTGAGATAAATATATTAGATTGATCATAATAATCTACTTTACTTTAGCTTAAAGTAACTTCTATTACAAAATGGCTTGCTTTTGAGATATTTGAAGTGCAAACATGTCAAATTAGTTTTGGCAAGCATGTGAAGCATGCAACAACTCTGACAACATAGGCTTCTGCAGTAACAGGTCATATTAAATTGACTCTCAGTATTCCCTTCTATACAGAAACAAATGCTCAATAAGTGTATATGTGTCTAAGTTAGATATCTAGAATAAAATCTAGATAATTGCTTTGGTTTTGAAAATTTGATATTTTCATCGGACTAGGCAACTTAAAGGTGAATGTTTCTCTCAGTCCCATCCTTCACTATAGGGCTTATACATTAAATTCACTGTTAAACGGGCCGTGCTGAGGTCTATTCATGGCCGAAAGTGAAACACCGACTGGAAAGCTTCAGTCTTATCAAAATGCGTTATTCAATGACTTGATTATTGGAATGTTGCATCCTGGCAACATCGAAGGTCATATCAGGATGAGTACTGACTTGTGACAGTGAACACTCAGGGCAACTTTATAGTGCTGCCCCACTGGGAAATCAGGCTGCTGGCACATGACCCAATATTCCACTCAGTCACATTATCCTGACACTGAGCAAACCAGTCCTTGCTCTATCCTATTAATGCCGAGCGCAAGGTTAGGAAGTGACAAGTATCAATTGTATAAGTCATTGATTTGACTCGACCGGGAACTGAACTCCCGATATCTCATACGCGAGGGCCCGCGCTCTACCGATTCGGCCACCGCACTCGGTCCTCATTCAATGAATGAAATTACCTTTCTTAAAACAAGAACTAAACAACCCTCCCCCAAAAGCCCCACCCAAACCCTCCCCACAATGCACCATTGAGTAGCTTACCTCCGCCATGCTTGTAGCAGAGGTAAGGGAAGCGCCAGACGTTGCCCAGCCCGACGGAGAAGCCGATGAGGGCGAGCAAGAAATCGAAGCGGGTGTTCCATGTGTCCCTCTCCCGCTTCTGGAACTTGGGCGCGGCGTCCTCGACAACAGCGACATCAGTCCGGTCCTGAAGAAGGTGATCACGTGACGTCATGCAGTTAGCAACAACAATCAGGGAGGCGATAAAGGAGATGCGAGATGCTCAAAGCTGTACATGTATGGCAAGCTAACTGACTCACTACATCAGTGACTCACTGACTCACTATCCAGAAGGGGTGGCCGATCAGAAACGGATGGCCAAATGAGTTGAGCGACCGCTTGCTTGTTTCCTTCCCGTGTGGCAGGTCAGGGGTTTGAATTCTGGCCAAGTAAAGGAAATTTGAAACTTGTCGCTAACTAGCCTGGCTTTTGGCATTACTCAAAGGTGCATAGTCCGATGATTTTGAGTTTCTGTTACGTTTCTGAGATAAATATATTAGATTGATCATTATAATGTACGGGCCCGTCCTGATATGACCTTAGATGTTGCTAGGACGTAAAACAACAACAAACAAACCAACAATTATAATCTACTTTACTTTAGTTTAAAGTTTGTTTTATTTTTACGACGCCTCTAGAGCACATTGATCTTTATCATCGGCTATTGGACGTCAAAATACTTTAGTTTGAAGTAACTTTTATTTTAAATGGCTAACTTTTGAGATATTTAAAGTGCAAAAATGTAAAATGCCGAAACTCTGACACCATAGGCTTCTGGAGTAACAGGTTCTATTAAATTGATACAGTATTCTGTTTGTTTGTTGTTGTTTTACGTCCTAGCAACATCTAAGGTCATATCAGGACGGGTACCGACTTGTGACAATGCACACTCATGGCGACTTTATAATGCTGTCCCACTGGGAAAAAAGGCCACCAGCACCATGACCTGTTATCCCACTCAGTCACATTATCCTGACACTGAACTAACCAGTCCTTGCCCTATCCTAATAATGCTGAGTGCCAGGCTAGGAAGCGACAAGTATACATCTTTATGTCATTGGTTTGACTCGACCAGGATTCGACCCCACAAACTCATGGGTTCAGATCTCCAGATCTCCCCAAAACAGGAGACAGACGCTCTACTCATTCGGCTATCCCGTCTGGTGATGCAGTATTCCTTTCTATACAGAAACAAATGTGTAATAAGTGCATCAGTGTCTAAAGCCGTGTTCACACGGGCAATGTAAATCGATTCGTAGAAAGCGACTTGCCTAGTTCGCCTCACATTTCCCGTGTGAACGGACGTCTGAGGTGGATTAGGGCTGATTCGATTCACGTGATGCGGATCCTGTAAACCACCTAAGCGAGGTAGTTTACGTGAGGTGATTTCTCTGATTCTATTTATTTTGCCCGTCTGGACGCACTGAGGCAGATTAAGCACCTCACACGCATGCGCAGTCGACCTTAGTTTGTTGACTTTCCGGTCGATCAAAAGCGCATATTATATAATTTAATTAATGAAACCGCTATCTACGCACAGATATTTTTTTCATCATTTATTTTTAGGGTTTCACTACCCAGCAGAAGTCTTGATCGTTCCAAACCAATAAGATTCATTAAATACATATCTAGGTCGAACCCACACTCTCTCGGCCGAGGTCGACGAACCCAAACTGGCGCTGGTTAGTCTGGACTTGCTCATGCACAGATATCCACTTCCGCCTCACGCAGTGCCCGTGTGAACGGGCGCCTAATTCGCCGCACCTGATTTGATTTGCCTGATTCGCCTCACATTTTGCCCGTGTGAACACGGCTTAAGATAGATGTGTAGAATCAAATGGAGATAATTATTTTGGTTTGAAATTCTGATGAGCACTTCATCGGACTATGCAGCTTTTAAGGTACACGGGTTCGAACCCTGGCCCAGTCAAATACATGTGGTTGTGGGTGTGGATGTGTCTGTAGATGTGGTTGTGGGGGTAGATGTGGGTGTAGCTGTGGTTGTGGATGTGGGTGCAGATACGGATGTGGTTTTGGAAGTGGGTGTAGATGTGGTTGTGGAAGTGGATGTGGATGTAGATGTGGTTGTGGATGTCGGGGTAAATGTGGGTGTAAATGTGGGTGTAGCTACGATTGTGCATGTGGGTGTTGGTGTAGAAGTGGGAGACGGTGGGGGAGGAGTGAGTTAAGAATAGAGGCTCATCAAGGAGATTCGTGCGCAAGCTATGGGTAGGAAAGCGCAAACTTTCCATCACCACGATGTTACCTTTCATAATTCCACAACGAGTCTCCGTTCTAATTGTTGCAAATTGAGCTTGGAGATATTCCAAGTCGACTGAAATGTCTCCTCGTTGTCTAGAGTAAGCTCCAATTACAGGATAAAAAGTGGATTAGGTTCACTGATCATTGCATGTGAGTGTAGGAGGGGATGCGAAGCAAAATGCCATCCCTTCACAAGGGTCTCCCTTCTCAGGTGCATACTCGCCAATAAACAACAACTACTCCCCAACTCCCTCATGGACTTACCTGAATAATATATCAGAAAAATGGCATTTCGTTTTCTTGGTTACCATTATAAACACAAGAGACCAGTGTGGTGTTCTCTGTGGCAGAGTGATTAGAGTGTCTGACTTTTTTCTAGGTCGGACTCCTAATCTGAAGGTCAGTGATTCGATTCCCTGTGCCCCCACCTCTGCCAATTTGGATTTCCACCGCTGTGTATAACTTACAGCGTCATCAAAGGCCAGTTGCTCTTACACCATGTCTATGTGGTGTGGGAGGTTAAAAATCCCTTGGGTCGTAAAAGTGTAGGCTCGGGCTTCCTATCGACAAACTGTCTAATGGTGAAAACAAGCCTATTCAGGCTTATCCATGATAGGCAGTATAAATCTTCAAGAGAAAAAAACTGAAGTAGCAGTGCTGCACACAGTGAGATAAAGAAATAGAACATCTGGGAGCGATCTAGAAAATTTCAAAATCCGTCAAAGGCCGGTAAAGATCGCTAAAGGCAGTTAAAGGCAGTTAAAGGCTACTAAGGACTTCGTAAGCTATCAAAGGCTGTCAACGGCTGTTAAAGACTTATAGGGCGTTAGAGAATGTCAAAGGCTATTAACCACTTCAAAAACTTCAAAGGATGTTAAGGGGTGGTACAGGCTGTTAGAGGCTTTCCAAGGCTGCTAAATGCTATTAAAGGCTGCTAAAGGCTGTCAAATGTTGCTAAAAGGTGCCAACTGTTCAATCATATTAAACGCAGTGAAAGACTCTGAAAGGTTGTTAAAGTCTGTTAATGGCTGTTAAATGCTGTCAAACGATTCAAAGGATTCCAAAGGTTGTCAAAGGTTGTCAAATGTTGCCAAAGGCCGTCAAAGGCCGCCAAAGGGCGTCAAATGTTGCCAAAGGCCGTCAAAGGCTGTCAAAGGAGTGCCGTTGCGTTCATTACAGTCAATAGGACACAACACGTGGAAGCAAAAGTTGGAGGACATGGCTTTATTCCATGGCTTTATTCCATGGCTTTATTCCATGGCTTTATTCCATGGCTTTATTCCATGGCTTTATTCCATGGCTTTATTCCATGGCTTTATTCCGGGCAGCCCCCGGGGGCATTACAGATGGGATGGTAGTGAGGTGAGGGGAGATGAGACTCTGGGCCCTCACGTCCGCCTGTCTTTCCTTGGCTGCCCTGATGAGGCCCGCATCATCCGGATCTGTCATTGTATAGAGGTTGGAGGGCTCATACTCGAGTAGGGCGGGTTGAACCGGGGTGAGTTGATATTTAAGACAGATGTTGACTGCTGTTCGCTGGTGGACGGGGCCTATGTGGGCCCTGCTTAGGGCATCAGCAACGACGTTCATTTCACCAGGAATGTAATGGTGGGTGATTGTAATATTTCGGACGGCCTGGAACATCCAGGCCGCCCTAGTGATGCTGAGGAGGCGGGGGTTGTGGCCCCGACCGATGGCGAGGACATGGAGGCGGCCTGGTTGTCGCAGTGTATTGCGATATGTCCGCCATCGTCGTCAGGGCAGACAAGGGTGTGTAGTGCGACGAGGATGTTGAGGGCCTCGATCTGTGTAATGCTGTCGGCGTCATCATGGGCCTCGTCGGCCAGGTGCATGGAGTATGCATGTGCTTCGTCGGCTCCCCCAATGCCACCAAGCAGGCATCAACCACTATGTGTCTACCAGGGTCGTTGGGAGGTATGATGACGGTTCCATTCCAGGCCTTGGTAAATGCTGGGAACCAAGCGAGCTCGGACCTCATCTCGTCGGGAAGGCGTGCAGGAGGTGGCCCATGAAGAGGCGGGCTGGCCTGACACACTTGGATAGGTGCAGTAGCTTGCCCAGGAGGGACTGGAGCTGCTTCTTGGTGATGTCGGAGCATGCAGCAGTGGTGTTCACCAGCCTTATGGTGGCGTCGACCTTGTCCCTGGACATGGTGAGGGTCATGTTGGCTGCGTCTATGGTGATGCGTAGCCATCTGACGGCAGTTGCGGGTGGCTGGGTCTCCTCTCTCGCTTCGGGGAGGCCAGGCTGCTGGAAGACCTTGTGTGTGCCCGCGAAGTATCGGTTGGCAGTGGGCCTGTTAGGGGCGACCTCAATGAGGTCGCCCAAGTACATGGTTGCCGCAATGCCTTGTCCCCTGAGTATGTATGACGGCCTCAGCGACCCTCTGGATGTGGCAGCTGGGGTCGCGGGCCCCGAAGGGGACAGAGATGTCGAGGTAGAAATTCCTTTTCCAATGGGCCCCGAGGGGTGGCCAGTCAAGGGGGCAGGAGCGGAAGTTCTTATATGCCCTACTTCATAGTGAACATGTAGCTGCCCCTTCCACTGGCCCGGAGCTCACTGGTGAAACTGTCGACAGTGGGGAGGCAGTGGTCTCGGGCGTCGCCAAGGGCAGTGTTCTTTATTATGTAGGCATTTACTGACGTGGCATCAGGAAAAGACAAGTCACTAATGATGCACCGTTTTGCTGGGTCTGCCTTCTCCCTGGTCATGATGGAGAGGCATGGAACCAGGGGTGGAAAGGTGGTTCGGCGAATGGGCTGTAGAGGGCGCCCCACTGCTTGTCCTTTGTGACATACTCGTCGATGGCGGCGGGGTGATGGTTGGCGCTGGAGTGGTTGGAGTTGTTTCTGGTACCAGAAGTGGGGCCCATGTAACCAAGAGGAAAACCAAATTGTAGGAAGTCTATTAGCTGGCGGTGGTCCTCAGAGATGGCGTTGGGGAGGCCGGTGTCATGTACCGCCCTGTATATGTCTGTCTGTCTGTACATGTCATTCTTAGCCAGGAGGCTTTGCTTTTCATCTATACGTAATTACTTGAGTGGTCTCAATAACCATCTGAAAGACCTCGGGTGTTCGCCCATCGATTATGGGGAGCACAGTATAAAAAAGTGCATGGCGGGAATCCGTAGGCTAAAAGGACAAGAGATGAAACAGGCTGCTCCCTTGTTACCACTAGAATTATTGAGGATATTTAGAGTAATGCAACCGACGAGGGGTCATACCGCAGTTAGGGCGGCTATGTTGTTGTCGTTTAGGGCGCTGCTCAGGAAGGCGCATGTAACAGACTCTGATTGTGCATCGATCTGGAGGCATCTGGAGTTCTTTCCGTGGCGTATAATGGTGTGCATACAAAAATCTAAAACAAACCAGTTTCGGGAGAGCATCCACAGGATCCCTGTGGCATGGGTGGTGAATAGGGAATTGCGTGCAGTTTTCTGGGTACAACCACATCTAGAGCAGTGCCCTACCCCGCTGGATGCACAAGTGTTCAGGGTTCCAAGGGCAGGTCACTCAGTACCTTTAAGATACAGCTACTATGCTGAGGTGATTAAGGTGATGTGTGCAGCATGTGGACTCCCGCCCCCCCCCCCCCCCCCCCCCCCCAATGAGTTCTCCACCCACAGCTTATGTCGGGGTGGGGCGACTTTCTTGAGGTTGTGTGGCGCAAGTATAGAGGAAATAAAAGAGAGGGGCGACTGGCGCTCTGACTGTGTGCGCCAATATTTGAAGGCGTCGTTGGTGGAAAGATTAACGATGGATATGCGGGTGGCGGTGTTACTGGACACTTTCTAGTCCGCGTCTGTTTGCTATGTGCTATTGTCAATTATAATAATTGGCTGATTATCTTTCGTTTTCCTTGTACTGTTTTTCCTAGCTTCTGGTTGGGTTGTGGTTTGGGTCTTTTGGGCCAGCCAGAGTCTCTACTCAATCCAGCTACATATGTCTCCTGTTGTATTAACCTGTAATAACTAAATAATCTGCAGTATAAGCATTATACAAATATTATTTATTATGGAACCCATCATGTAGTAATTGTGTCTGCTAGATTCGAACCGGCGACCCTCTCGCCGGCATGCTGGTTATGTGGGTACAGCAGCTACAGCAGCCTGGCATCTGGCCAGTTGCTTAAGCCAGGGGGGGTATTTGGCACGCTTTCCACAGCTTCCAACGGTTTTCCCCTCCAGTGGGCGCATTTGGTTCTGAACTCTAGCTTTAAAAATTGTGTGTTTAATAAACGGTAGGTCTTTTGGGCCAGCCAGAGTCTCTACTCAATCCAGCTACACATGTTTCCTGTTGTATTAACCTGTAATAACTACTTAATATCCACATACTTCACTATCATAGCCCACTACTTTTGAAGTGCAAAATTGATGAATTCATGTAGAATAATAGACTTAAATTATTGGATGGAGAGATTCTAGTGGCCACCATCTTGGTTTTATTTTTTTAAAGTTAGGTTTATTTTATTTAACGACATCTCTAAAGCACATTGATTTTTATCATCGGCTATTGGACGTCAAACATATGGTCATACTCACATATTTTTTTTTAGGAAACCTGCGCCCGCCAGATAGGCTACTCTTTCTGATAAGCAGCAAGCGGTCTTTTATATGCACTTTCCCACAGATAGGACAGCACATACCACAGCCTTTGATGAACCAGTTCTGGACCTGTTTTTTTTTATTGCACTCTCTTCCAGTTCGTCAACTGTAAGCCAGTAGGATAAATACTGGATGCTGGCGGGCGCTAGTTTGGCGAATAAGCGAGTTCAGCATTGTCCGCGCGCATGTGCGGGGCCGACTTCTGGTCGTTGCTGTCGGGATAAACAAAGCCACGTTTTGCACTGCATGTGTGGCGGTGAGCAATCTTCTTACAGAAAAAGTGAAATATCTCTAAAACCACACCACCTAGAAACAAATTGCTTGGTATACATATAGAAAACATGTTTACCAAGAAGATTATATTAAATTGATACGGTTAGGGTTCTGGATTTCTATAAATTTGGAATAAAACTAACGTTTCGCAATGCGCGTAGTCATGCACGTGTTTGTTTAACCCGATGACTTCCCATCAACCACCGCGCGCCCGAGATGCTGAACTCGCTTATTGTAATGATCTGGTTGTGTATCAAAGTGGGCTCAGTCATATAGCGCTTTCGCTTTCTCGTCCACTGGTACCCTATCCCATTGGGCATATTTGATTAATCAACTGGGGTCACCTGTGCGACTATTTGGTGCATGCGCACATCCTACAGACTCGGGTTGAATAATGGTGGCTAAATCCAAAACGTGTTCTTAAAAAAACAACCCCGATATAATTACAGCAAAATGGGATTTAAAGTATTTTTTTATTGCATAGTTTATATATTTCCATTTCATTAATCTAATTTTTGTTTTAAACAAAAAACGACAACATATAGGACTTGTACTGGTACATGGACGGTACCAGCACAAATGTGACGTCATCACTCCTAGCCAACCCCAGCCAAGAGGTGGGTTCCTGGCGGTCAGGACTTTTTGCACATAGCACATGTTTTTGTCAACTCCACCTACGGTGTTCGATTTGAAATTTTAGCAACTCGCGTGACCCGAGTCGCCCGGTGTGGCGGTTTCAGCGCCCGGTCAGTTTCAGCGCCCTGCCGTGGCTTCTGCGCATGCGCGGATTTATTTCTATGGTCAAAACACCCATGGCCTTGCCGGCTACAAGCTCAGCTGTAACTATCGCTGGTGCCCGGCAGTGTTAGGGACCGATTAGGCCGAAATCTATTGAATGCGATCATATTTAACAGAATTACACACTCAAATAATGAAATTTTATTAAATTAACCTTAAATTCCAAGCGATATTAATGTAGCAGCTAGATCGGCGTCGAATCGCCGAGTGTAAACAAAACAAATAGCAGTGCTCGCCGCAAAATACGAAAATCCGCGCATGCGCAGAAGCCACAGCAGGGCGCTTAAACTGACCGGGCGCTGAAACCGCCACACCGGGTCGCGTTAATCGAATACGGCCCTAAGGGAGGAACTACAGTAAAACCCCTCTAACTGACCACCTCCACATATCGACTCTGGCACGTAACATTATTAGGATAGGGCAAGGACTGGTTCACACAGTGTCAGGATAATGTGACTGAGAGGGATATCAGATCATGGTGCTGGCGACCTGGTCTCCCAATGCCGCCCTATACAGTCGCAATGAGTGCACACTGTCACAAGTCAGTGTTCATCCAAATATGACCTTGGATGTTGCCAGGATGTAAAACTGCAATAAACAAATATCTTCTCTTCATACACACACATATGTCATTGGAAATGTCTGGGTGTGCCCGAGGTGGAAGAAATGAAGGTATGCGTGTGTGAGGGATTGGGGTTAGCTGGAGGCAACCAAGCATGACCATTCAGACCTATATGGGTCACTCTCCTGAAAACTGGTCAGCATGGGATGGGATTTTAAAACATCAATAAAAAAACGTCCTACTTATTTTTTTCCTTATACTTTTCATATTCATGTTCAGATTTGATGAAAGAAATAAAGGAAATAAAATAAATTGTGTGCAACTTTGGTCCTTTTAGTCATAAAGGGTTTTTGTACCAACAAAACCCATTTTACAGTCAGCCATTTGTAACATGACACATGGGATATGGTTGAATCCTTATTAACATCTTGTATTGCATTGATATATCAAACAAAACAGTTCCCAAATCAAAAAGGAAGTATTTATTAACATGTATGCATGCTTAAATTTAAAAAAAAAAATTTGTTGTCTTCAGAAATAACATTACAAATTTCCGTCACACGTGTAACCAGTGGTGTCTGGATGCCACACAAATATTGTACACTAATTATTCAGTGAATAAAGCATGGCTGGGAATTACTTTTTTTTATATCAATATAAGCACTACATATTACTGTATATTATGCCATGATTAATATGCTTCTAAGTGTGATATTATATAATTCTGATTAGATTTTTATCTGACACACATCTTATACTGCCATCAGACATAGCTTAATCATGGACTACACCTTTATTTTTTATCTCATCAATTTATATTTGACATAGATGTAAAGGGGAGATTTCCAGCTTTCATTTGCAACCAAAAAAATTAAAACAATTAAAATATTAGATTTTAAGTGTCCATGTGACACTTCTGGCCAGTTTTCAGGAGGGTAACCCATATGGGTAGGTAGGACTCTAATAACATAGTAACTAACAAGAATTCCAGCCATTGCGAGTAATATTAACACCCCCCCCCCCCCCACACACACACCCTGCCCTCACTGTTAGGAATGGAGTGAGCGGGTGGATAGTTAGGGTGAACCTGACAGAGTGTGTGTGCCTGTTGCTGGATAGGAGGAGTGGTTGGGTGTATGTGTGGGTGGAGTGGAACTAGTCGGTCAGTAACAGACACATCTATGGATGAATAACTTTACAATCGCAGTCAGTTTGATGGCAATGTTTAGATTTGAATGTCTGACATGCAAGACCAATTGGGGACATGTGGCATAGTTCATTTTCCGACACTTGGTGGCGCGTCGGTACTAGTGGGCCTACACGGTCATTGACAATGCTTTGAGTTTGCCGGTACGCGCAGTGCAACACGTTTATTTTATTCAAAATTAATAGAAATGCAGAACCCTAACCTTATAAATTTAATATAATCTATTCAGTGAATATGTTTTCTATATGTGTACCAAGCGGTTTGTCTCTAGGTGGTGTGGTTTTAGAGATATTTGACTTCTTCTGTATGAAGATTGCTCACGGCCATTGACAATGCATTGAGTTTGCCGGTACGCGCAGGGCAAAACGTTTATTTTATTCAAAATTAATAGAAATGCAGAACCCGAACCTTATAAATTTAATATAATCTATTCGTTGAATATGTTTTCTATATGTGTACCAAGCAGTTTGTCTCTAGGTGGTGTGGTTTTAGAGATATTTGACTTCTTCTGTATGAAGATTGCTCACGGCCATTGACAATGCATTGAGTTTGCCGGGACGCGCAGTGCAAAACGTCTATTTTATTCAAAATTAATAAAAATACAGAACCGTAACCTTATAAATTTAATATAATCTATTCGTTGAATATGTTTTCTATATGTGTTCCAAACAGTTTTAGGGATATTGCCATCGGCAATGCATTGAGTTTGCCGGTATGTGCAGTGCAAAACGTTTATTTTATTCAAAATTAATAGAAATGCAGAACCCTAACCTTATAAATTTAATATAATCTATTCTTTGAATATGTTTTCTATATGTCTACCAAGCGGTTTGTCTCTAGATGGCGTGGTTTTAGAGATATTTCACTTCTTCTGTATGAATATAATTCAAGATTGATCATGGCCATTGACAATTCATTGAAATGCAGAACCCTAACCTTATAAATTTAATATAATCTATTCGTTGAATATGTTTTTTATATGTGTACCAAGCCGGTTGCTTCTAGGTGGTGTGGTTTTAGAGATATTTCACTTTTTCTGTATGAAGATTGCTCATAGCCATTGAGTTTGCAGTGTGACAGTGTGCAGTTTAGGCCCACTAGTTCAGTGGCGACGCGAACGGCAGGAATTTGAACTAAAAATGTCTATCAAGCCTCAAATGTCTCAAATGTCTATCAAGCCTTCCCTGCCCAATGGGGAAGGCTTGATAGACATTTGAGAGGACACCCACAATTACAGTAAATCACTCTAAATCGACCGATCGTGGGACCAACTTTAACTGGTCCATTTAGGGAGGTGGTCGGATTAGCGACAATGGTATTGTATGGGCGACCGTTTGTGACTCAAATAAAGCGATCAATATAGGGGAGTGGTCGATCTGTGGAGGTGGTCAGTTAGAGAGGTTTAACTGTAGATGAGTTCAGGGCTCCATCAACCTCAATATGTGTGCAAAAGAAATAGTTATTGTTTCTTACCATAATAAGCTGGCATTAGAGGCCCAATAGGGCCGAGTTCAGCCAGAAAAGTATCCGTAAGTTAATCTGTCAGTTAATCTTACGTATAATTGTGCTGCATGACTATTCACATTCAGTGAATTTCACGTGAGATGTCTTCTTTGTTGATGCGCTATGGGTATTCATGCATAGCGAATTATGCAAGTGTAAATGTATGGAAGATCCTCTGTATCTTAGGTAGGCCTTCTCATTCTCCTGATTTTTGACTAAATGCTGCCAGTGGCGCCACCACCCAGCGTTCAACCTCACTAACCATTGCGCTAGACCTGTGCCTAGCAAGTGTATTGGACATATATGCTATACGTGTAGCAAGTATACCATATATATGTGTATATACATATATGAAAAAGAAATTCAGTGGGCGAGTGACTGGTGACAATATTTGCACCCCTTGTGATAGCTTGGTTCGGTGGTGGCGCCACCGGTCCCAGTGGGTGGGTCATTCATACAGTAATTCACGGCATAGCAGTGGCTAATAATAATAATAGATAGGAACATCCCTTATGCGCCTTTACATTGGCATAATTCTTATGCATCACATATATATGAGTGGTCAGTGCAGACTACTGCAGTATATATAATGTATATGCTAATTTATATATATATGTGGCTTGTTTCACACCACATTTATATACATATATATATATATATATATATATATATATAATGTTTGTGTTTGCAGTAATGTTGCTCATATACATATATATATAAATATATACTGCATAAGCCATTATACAAGCATAATAAGACCAGAAGTTTCATTCTGCTCCTCAGCCCTTACTCCTCCCTCAGGTCAGTCATCGACTGAAGGAGCCTTGATCTAGTCATCTACTGTTCCAGCCTAGCTAACCTCAGATCCGGTTGGGGGTGCCACCTGTCTGCTCACGCCTCGAAAATGGCCACCGAATTCAGTGGTTTCAGCCAATCAGAGCTGTTCTTTTCAATTGCAAATGGCCGCCTCCATAGGAGGCGGCCATTTTCAAGGCAACCGACTACTTTTGCCATTCAGACTAGCATGACGTCAAGAATTTCTCCGAGCGCCTCCGAGGCACACCCTGAACGCGGCCCAGCTGTATCTGGTAATTAGCGCCTACTGACCCGCTTGGACGGTAATTTTCTAATGTGGTGTGACGCAAGATGTGGCCGAATCGGTAGAGTGCGGGCCTCACGTTCGGAAGATCAGGAGTTCGGTTCCCGGTCGAGTCAAACCAATGACTTATAAAATTAATACTTGTCACTTCCCAGCCTGGCGCTCGGCATTAATAGGACAAGCAAGGACTGGTTAGCTCAGTGTCAGGATAATGTGACTGAGTGAGATATTGGGTCATGGTGTTGCTGACCTGATTTCCCAGTGGGGCAGCACTATAAAGTCACCATGAGCATACACTGTCACAAGTTGGTACCTGTCCTGATATGACCTTAGAAGTTGCCAGGATGTAAAACTCCAACAACCAACTAACGCAAGATGTGCAATCTGCCTTATGAACATGTCTCACTTACCCCGATGATAATGGCCCCGTTTTTGGAGTATTCATACGGGAGTCGCACTTTCTCCAGGGTTCCTCCACTGCTTGCCGCCTCCATGTTTCACGCACCTGACCGACGCAAGGTCCTTTTTGTGAACCTCTGATATGGAACGATTAATCCCACGGGTTAGTCAGCCTGGAGGATGGATGTTCTTTCTTTGGGGTGTGTCTGTATCACACGTGTGTGTGTGTGTGATGGATATAGAGATGAACAGCGATATGGATGCTGTGCCACAAGAGAAAGACACACACTTGCGGCTATATCGTACAGGCGCGGATCCTTTCCCCTGGCGGATGTTTAAGAAACACCCATGCGGGTGTTTAAGAAACACCCATGAGTAACATGAGTGCATTTGTGAAGGTTTAGATGTGACCCCCCCCCCCCCCCCACACACACACACACTCTGCCCGTGGAGATCTGATGTCTTAACGGAGCATCCATTATCCATGGCGTAAGAGGGGGCTTTGTTTGTTTGTTTCTTTCTTGGAGTGTTATGTCCGGGCATCATCTAATGTCATATCAGGACGGGCACCGACTTGTGACACTGCCACTTTGCTGTTTATTGGGGTTTTAGGTCCTAGCAATACGTATGTTCCGCGTGCCACACTCTAGCAGGTGGTGTAGGTGCCCCTCTAGCAGTGTCTAGTCCCTAAGCTTCTCTTTGCGCCTACAGCCACTTGCTCCCTGCCGACCAAACTTGACAGGGTTCTTGTCATAGACTTGTTTCTATTGTCGATTGCAGCGAAATTGTCCCGGATCACCCACCCCTTCCCTTTAGGCCTCAGTCACACTACAGATAGTGACCACTTGTGACCGCTTGTGACCACCTTCGACCACTCGTGACCGCTTGCGACCGCTTGCTACTACTTTGCGACCAAAAGCCAACGACCTCCTTGCGACCGAAGCAAAAAAAGGCTAGAAAAACAATGCTTGGCGATCGGTCGGCCACACTACCGAAAGGGCACATACTGCAGCTTTAAAGGCCAGACTATCTAAAAGACCACATATTGCTACTTTAAAGGCCAGACTACCGAAAGGGCACATACTGCAGCTTTAAAGGCCAGACTATCCAAAACACCACATATTGCTGCTTTAAAGGCCAGACTACCGAAAGGGCACATACTGCAGCTTTAAAGGCCAGACTATCCAAAAGACCCCATATTGCTGCTTTAAAGGCCAGACTACCGAAAGGGCACATACTGCAGCTTTAAAGGCCAGACTAACCAAAACACCACATATTGCTGCTTTAAAGGCCAGACTACCGAAAGGGCACATACTGCAGCTTTAAAGGCCAGACTATCCAAAAGACCACATATTGCTGCTTTAAAGGCCAGACTACCGAAAGGGCACATACTGCAGCTTTAAAGGCCAGACTATCCAAAAGACCACATATTGCTGCTTTAAAGGCCAGACTACCGAAAGGGCACATACTGCAGCTTTAAAGGCCAGACTATCCAAAAGACCCCATATTGCTGCTTTAAAGGCCAGACTACCGCAAGGGCACATACTGCAGCTTTAAAGGCCAGACTATCCAAAAGACCCCATATTGCTGCTTTAAAGGCCAGACTACCGCAAGGGCACATACTGCAGCTTTAAAGGCCAGACTATCCAAAAGACCCCATATTGCTGCTTTAAAGCCCATACTACCCAAAAGACCCCATATTGCAGCTT
Source organism: Branchipolynoe longqiensis (assembly GCA_030323885.1). Lineage (NCBI taxonomy): Eukaryota > Metazoa > Annelida > Polychaeta > Phyllodocida > Polynoidae > Branchipolynoe > Branchipolynoe longqiensis. The sequence goes on along the minus strand of CM059191.1, from coordinate 60,490,232 downwards.
TAAAGCCCATACTACCCAAAAGACCCCATATTGCAGCTTTAAAGCCCATACTACCAAAAATACCCCATATTGCACATTTAAAGCCCATACTACCCAAAAGACCACATATTGCAACTTTAAAGACCAGAGTACCGAAAGGCCACCGACTGCAGCTTAAAGGCCAGACTACCGAAAGGCCACCGACTGCTGCTTTAAAGGCCAGAATACCGAAAGGCCACAGACTGAGAGGTGACCTGCTGGTCCCCGTCCCAGACTTCACACGGGGCGTTGAAGCGACACTGCCACTATGAGTGGACCGCACCCGGTGGCCGAATCGGTAGAGCGCAGGCTTACCGCATGGAAGGTCGGGAGTTCAATTCCTGGTCGAGTCAAACCAATGACTTACAAAATCAATACCTGTCACTACGTAGCCTGGTGCTCGGTATTACTAGATAGGGCAAGGACTGGTTAACTCAGTGTCAGATTAATGTGACTGAGTGGGACATCGGGTCATGGTACCAGCAGCCTGGTATCCCAGTGAGACAACACTATTAAGTCGCCATGAGTGCGCATTGTCGCAAGTAGGTACCCATACATGTTGCAAGGACATACAACCAAGAAAGCAAACATGTAATTTTGTAAAATATTCCTGGATAGCACTCATAATTTGTATCATCATCATCATCCTCATGCTGTCATTCGCAATGCGACAAAGACTGTTTTCATTACTTAGCCGCTGCTTTGTGCGGTTGTACATTTCATAAAAGCTGCTTGCAAAGTGTTGAAGTGCTGCTGGCTTTTGCAAGTTACCAGTGGCACTCTCTCGGGGAGCAAATATAGGTATCACACCGGCAAGAACATGTCAAGACAGGCGCAAACTATTTGTCCCTGCAGTGGCTGGTCTGGAGATGTTGGGAGTTCCATTCATCACCGCCCTTAATGCTGCCATGATAACATGGGTTTCTGTTAGGGTTTGCTCCCTTAGCCTTTGATTCTATCAAGAACCAGAACTTGTACCACAAGGCAGTGGTTTACAACTTTGCAAGGCAGGGGCGTCAAACTCCCTGAGGTATTTTAGCACCTAAGGTATCCGAGGTATACGCACTACATAAAACAACATGGCTTACAATAATAACCCAAACATTTTCAGTCCCTAACGGAAATGAGAGAGGGAGCAAACACCAAACACTACCTTTCTTGGACAGACACATGCATATCAACACTCCCACTCCGTCCAGATATGATCGTAGATGTTGCCAAGACGTGAAACTCCAACAAGCAAACAAACTTATTTTCTATCAGAGTAGGTGGGTGTACTGGATAGAGTCTCCTAAATTGTCTCATACATGGTTGTATCACTTAACAGTCTCCACCATTTTAACCCGCTTTTCTCTTCCACGGATGGCTGACTTTTACCAACTTCCATCTAAGTGTGTTGTACAGCTGACCCAGCATTTGTAGCATTTGGGATGAGGTATGAGAACACACCTCCCTTCACCACCTTGCCCAACCACCCATATATATATATATATCCTAATTGGGGCATTAGCACAACAGATGGAATGGCCGAATGAGTTAGAGCGTCCGTCTCCCGTGTTGGTAGACTGTGGGATCATGGGTTCGAACCCTGGTCGAGTCAAACCAATGACTTAAAAATTGATACTTGTCGCTTCCTAGCCAGGCACTCGTGATTATTAGGATAGGGCAAGGAGCAGTGGAATGAGGAAGACCAATCGTCCGCGATTGAAATTTCCCCTGCTTATGTACCAAAAAAAAACATGCATATATACATATAAGTATATTCATGGTGTATAACGTATTTGTGAGTATAAAGGTATGGAAGGGAATTATTGTCATATTGCTTTGGTCAGTAAGACCCAACATTGTATCGGTGGCGTTACCTTCGGCACACCTCACCTCCAGCGCATGTTGACCAGAGTGTCAGTCGCACCAGAGGACCGTTTCCTTGTATGAATATATATAGATCTATAAATATAGAATAATCTCAATATAGGAAATTATATAATCTCAATATAGGAAAAATGTCCAGGTTCAAGTGACAATGTTAGCGCCGGCAGTATGGTCGGGCGGTGGTGGAGCCAACAGTACCCGTATGAGTAAGGAGCAAATACATGCAGAGAGCCCATTGGCTAATAATATAATATCAGAATAGTATAATATAATATAATAAACATATAGAAAATCCCTTCCGCGGCGTTATACTTACATAATGCTTATACATCAACACACACACATATATATGTATATATATACATCTTTATATATATGTATACGGCATTGTTCATATTGTTTCGCAATATGGGTAATTCGGGACCGAGGAGGAGCTGCCCCCCCCCCCCCCAGGCTCGGCTCCACACACGCCCCCCCCCCCCTTTTCCTTCCTGCTGCCTGCCCTCCAGATGCCGGCCCCCCCCCCCCCCCCCCCCCGGGCTCAATAGCCGGACATACCTCCAGGTGGCGGCACCCGCGCTGCGCTGCGCTGCGCTGTGCTGCGCTGCGCTGTGCTGCGCTGCGCTGGTGCCGCCGCCGGCACCCAGCAAACCTTCACCACTTCCGCCCCCACAAGCCCACAGCCACTTCTCACCCAGACGACCGACCGACAACACCTCCAACTTCTCTGCCCACCCATCCAACTACCCCCCCCCCCCCCAACCCAACCCCAACACCCCCCACCCCCAACCCCTAAGGTTGAGGCCCCGGGTCACGCAGACCCCTCACCACAACGACCCATGACTTACTTCCCCCACTGACCTCTTCCCCCTCCCCCCCCCCCTTCTTGATTTGACGTGTAACACATGTTTAGGACACCACACAGTCTGCTTAATAAAAATCTAATCTTATCTCTTTCCTCAATTGACTGGCTACATCGATGAACTCTTGATGACTAACGGACCACTACGGACCGATGAACATTACCTACTTGATACTACACTATAGCCGTGTTCACACCCACAACTTTAGGCCGAACTAGATAAGGTGAACTAGATGAGGCGAACTAGTGTCGTGTCCACACACGGAGCGGATTAAGGCGGAAATTGATATCTGCGCATGAGCAAGTCCATGCTAACCAGCGCCAGTTTCGGTTAGCATGGCGACAGAGAGAGTGTGGGTTCGACCTAGATCTGTTTCAGTTGAATTGTATTGTTTTGGAACGGTCAAAACTTCGGCTGGGCAGTGAAACCCTAAAAATATATGCTGAAAAGAATATCTGTGCACCTCTAGCCGGTTCATAGACCAAATTATATTGTACAGTGTGATGTGCTTAATCCGCTTCAAGTAAACCGCTACCGTTCACACAAGCAAGATGGGACAACCCAAGCTAGTTCGCTTCATTTAAACCACCACGCGAGGCGAACTAGATGAGGCGAACTACATGAGGCGACTCAGCCCTAATCCGCCTCAACATCGGGTTCACACGGCCAATGTGAGCCGACTTAGATTAGGCGCACTAGATGAGGCGAGTTAACGCCCAGGAGTGAACACGGCTTAAGACTCTATCCTCATTACTATGATGACCATGAACTTAACCTACATGCTGATATATTGTTAACCCTGTACATTCTCGATTACCTCACATCACTTTACTACCATGTCTTCTTCCTGAATAAATTTCCATACTATAGCTCCATCTCGTGTCCTGAATTATGCGAGTATAAAGGTGTAGAAGGGAATTATTGTTTATATATATATCTTATTATTCTGTGTTATGCCTTCTTGACTCCACCCATGTGACTGGTGGCGCAGCCAACGGCCTTCCTCGTCACTAACGGTTGCGTCCCATTGTCGGGTTATTTTTTTATTTTTTTATATACATACGCTATCTATATCTATTCAGCTCCACAGTCAGACAGTTATTTGCTTGTCATGTTCAGGATACATGTAAATGATAGAGTTATGGTTCCGTTCATTGAGGGTTTACTGTCCTAGTAAAACCCAAGGTCGCAACAGGACAGTGCTCACTGATGTCGATTTTATAGTGCTGCTCCTCTGAGACCCCGCACCATAATTCAATACCCCATGCAGTCACATTATCATGAGTCATTGTCCAAACGAATGACTTAAAATTTGATACTTGTCACGTCCTAGCCAGGCACTCTGTATTATTAGAATAGGGCAAGAACAGGTTGGGTTAGTGTCAAGATAATGTGACTGAATGGGATATCAGGTCATGGTGCTGGTGGCCTCTTCTCCCAGTGGGGCACCACTATAAAGTCACCATGAGTGCACACTGTCACAAGTCGGTATCCATCCTGATATGACCTTAGATGTTGAGAGGATGTAATAGACGAGATCACGGTTCCGAGTGTGCATGCGCTGAACGTCCTGCTTTCAACAAGAGGTGCGGTTTGCAAATGGTTCCTCATGCCCCACATTGACTATCACGTTGCAAAAGTATGGAAACCAAATCCATGTTAAACGCAGGAGGAATTAATTAAATGCGCGCACTAAGTAAATACAGACCTAAAATAGGACCTGTAATTACTGCTTATTGTATAAGGGGGCCGGCTCCTGGCTGCCTGTAGGGGTTGCATAAAGGTGGTGAGTGAAGTTTTGCATTTGGGTGGCCGGTGTTTGCATATGGGTGGTGGGGCTTAGTCCCAACCACCCACCCCTTGCAGGATGTGTCACCACCAGCCCAAGCCAAATTAGTTGAGGCAGAATCCACATAAATAAGAGTGACATTTTGTTGGATGAAATAGTAATAAAATATAGAAAGAGGAGGGTGAGAGAATGAGATGTGATTATGAGAGTGTACCAACATGATACAAAACTCACTAAACAGTATGTAAGGGTAGTATCCCTATATGTTGGGTAGAATGCTACGATGAATTGTTAGTAAGCTGTCAACGATACATTCACTGAGCCTGCTTTCCAGAAGGGAATGCGACTGTTTATTATTGTGAGTATGGTTCCATAGAGAGGAAGTTACTTTGCATTCTGGATAAAGCTTGTTGCCAGAGTGGAGAGTGGTCAGGGTATATAAGGGGACCACACACTCACCTGGGCATGCATTCATGCACTCAGGCAAGCAGGCACGCAAGAAGGAGGAGGAGAGGAGAGTAGCTTTGCATTGTACCAGTTATTGTCAGAGAATACACACCAGCACACTGTCAGTTGTGGTGTTGTGTTTCACAAGTGACAGGCTAGGAAGTAACAAGTATAAATTTTAAAGTCATTGGTTTGACTCGATCGGGAACCGAACTTCCGACCTTCCACATGCGAGGCGCGGGCTCTACCGATTAGGCCACCACACCCGGTTGCTTGGGGGGTGGTTTGTAACCTTATGATGGTTACTGGTTGCAGAACTGCAACATTTATAGAGAGGCTCCGATAAATCGGCCCAATCTTTTGTTGAAGATTAATCTTCAGTAGGGAGTGTTGTAGAAGCTGGGGACATCTTTACAATGTTGTTACGGCAAAGCGTTGAGGCGGCCCCGAATCTCTTCGGTCCGGCAGAAGTTGAGTGGTAGTTGGGCACTTGTATCCAGTCGACAGCAGCAAGGGTTTCGAAGGGCCGGTAAAGATGGGTGCAGCGGTGGTTCCAGCAATGAGAACAAAGCGAGAGAAAAAGTAAAGGTACAGGGCCCCATCCAACCACACAACTCCCCTGGTCAGGTTGAGGAGTATGCCTGGGAGAAAAAAAAAAGGGTAGAGTCTAGGAAAGAGAAATGAGGAGAGTTGAGTCAAAGGACCGTGTCTATTTGCTCTATGGTGACCAGCCAGCAAGCCAAAGACATGGACAGAATAAGAGTAGAAGGTGAAATGGCGGCGGGCTCCCCCTCCTGGAACTCTTTTCAGACATATCGAGGAGGAGCAAGCCAGCGGAGAGGAGATAGAGAGAGGTGTGGACGAAGTGCGGTTTGGATAGCAAGTGCGTCTCCACCGCACCCGGTAGGAATCCGTCAGGATATGCACCCCCAAATGTTCCTAGGACGTAAAACCCCAACTAACAAATCACACACCTACCTGATCTGTGACAAGTCAACACTAACTCAGGGGTGGTTCGTAACCGTACGACGGTTACCGGCTGCAGAACTGCAGCAATATAGAAAGGCACCGATAAATTGGCCCAATCTTTGTCACATGTTTGAGATTAATGCATTAAGTTGACTACAATTATCAACTCTACATTAGTATGACGGAACGTTTATTTTTAACAAGTTAACCAGTTAACATTGGAGATATTTGAAGCGAAAACATACTAAATTAATTTGGACGAAATGCTGGACATGATATGGCTCAGCAGCAAAATGTTCCATTACATTGGCTAAATATTCCTTCTCTACAGCAATAAAAGCGTTGATAAGTTTATCAATATCTTATTTCGATATCGCATCTAGATAAGTGTGTGTGTGTTTTTAAAGTGATTCTTTCATCGGACAATGCAGCTTTAAATAAACTTGTATATAGCATTTAAGCACTACACTCGCCATCATTTATCGGGCATCTAACAAAACAAATTGCCGGCTCTATTCAGAAGCATTCCCTGCAACCGCTGTGACTCGCTGAATTAAAAAGTAAAAATCGAAAAAGTCCCACCCCTTCAACAGCGCATAACCAGACGGGATGGCCGAATGAGTTAGAGCGTCCATCTCCCGTGTCGGTAAACCGTGGGATCGTGGGTTCGAACCCTGGTCGAGTCAAACCAATGACTTAAAAATTTATACTTGTCACTTCCTAGCCTGGCGCTCGACATTAATAGGATAGGGCAAGGACTGGTTATCTGAGTGTCAGGATAATGTGACTGAGTGGGATATCAGGTCATGGTGCCGGTAGCCTGATTTCCCAGTGTGGCAGCACTATAAAAGGTGTCATGAGTGCGCACTGTCACAAGTCGGTATCCGTCCTGATATGACCTTAGATGTTGCTAGGATGTAAAACAACAAACAAACAAATCAACAGCCACACCACAGTAAACCTGCTACTTTATCAATCCTGAGGACACTCCGCGGCAATTTATCTGTTAATTAGCAGGCATTCCTGGGAATCATCGCCAATGGACACCCAACGACATACTGTTATAGGTATTCTAAAGGCCATCCTTGCCCTGACCCTTGTTCATACATATATATATATAAATGTTCTCGAATGCACTACACAGCCCTGCACGCTGATCCCCTTCCCACCCATACCCCACCCCTACTACACCTTCGTTCAAAACCTATTACCTAACATTTTCATTTAAATTGACATAAAACCTGTTTGATGTAAGTCCCCACTGCAATCTCAGACCTCCGATCCGACCATTAGGCCACATAATACGGAACACTTGTGATGGGATTAAAAAATGGGCAGGTTTCTTGCATTTGGTATTGGTGATTGGATCCACTGATTTGCATATTTACAATATAATATATATGTGTATTGGAGATATGCTATATCTTTTTAAAAACAGAAGAGAGAAAGCAAAGGAAGAAAGAAGTGTTTAAAGACAATTCTAGAATCATCTTGTACATTTATTGATGCATGTTCACCAAGTGCATAAAGCTGCAAACACACTGGATGCGTAACTGGCGCGTGCATCAAGTGTCGCGCATGCGTCAAAAATCAAAATGTATGTAATAAAGAGAACCCAAACACACTGGCGCGTGCGGTTCTCGTGCGGGTGTCGCGTGTGCATCACGAATCGCTTTTGGAGAGATTTTTTATGCTTGACGAGTGGTGACGCGTGGCTTTTGACTGAATTTGCTATGTGTGTTATTTGTGTGTAACACACAGTGTGTTATGTGTGTGTAACACACAGCGTGTTATGTGTGTAACTAGCTTGAGTCGGCCTAAGTGGCATGTGTGAACGTAACTGGTTTAGTTGAGGCTGCTTAAGCACATGGATGGAGACTGCTTCCTTATTATTATTAGGGGGGTTTGTGACCTAACAGTCACTGGCTGCAGAACTGCAGTATTAGTAAACGGTGCCGTTAAAAAGTCCCGTTTTTGGCATGTTTTTTTTGGGGGGGGGCTTTACTTCTCACTTCGTTCAACTTAAGGGGTGGTAGGGGGGGCATGGTGCTCTTCGCGGTGTCTTGTGCTGTTGTGGTGTGGTGCGGCGGTGGCCTGGTAGGTTGCAATACGTTCTTGGGCCCATGGTCCTGTACCTCGACCGTCCTCCAGGCCCCCGTCGCAGGGTGGGTGGTCCAGTGCCAACAGGCTCTTGGACCGGGGTGAGGTGGGTGGGTGTGGCTGTATCTGCGGTCCCAGCACCCACTCCGTTGGTGATCGAAGCGGGAACCGACGTTGTAGGCACAGGGGTCGAGGCTGTCACACCCGGTGTGTCTGGGACTGCACAGGGCTCCCAGTGTAGGCGCTAGAGCCTCACGAGGATGAGCCTCGCGAGGATGGCGAGCGCAGCTCGGGGGTCAGACAGGTTGTGTGGTGGGCCGAGGAAGTCTCGGATGGCGGTCCTGTCAAAGGCCACACATGACACCAAGACATAGGTGACGTTGAAGATTTTGTCACCGCATGGACATCGTTGCAATGCAGGGGTATCGATGAACCGCCTGTATCCAGTCCTGAAGCGCGTGACCGCCTCTTGCACGGATACACAGAGGTTTCTTGGGACTGGTAAGAGCGCCCTGCCATTTTTGTGCCAGGCCCAGCTGATGGAGTATGGGTTCCTGACGGTGGTGTGTTGGAGGGAAGCCTCCCACAGGGCTTTGGTGGCTCTAACGTGGGTGGCTTTGAGCTTGGACAGGGAGTGGTCTATGACGAGGTCAATCTCAGGATGGCGAGAGCCATCCAGAGCAGCTGAGTCAGCCTGGTCATTACCGGTAAGTCCTATGTGGGAGGGGACCCAGGCCAGCACTGTGTCGAGGAGAGCTTCATGCCTGGTGGTGATGGTGTTCTGAATCAAGGTGGCCAGAGAGTGGTTAGCTCTGTGGTCCTTGATCTTGCGGTCTGCGTTGAGTGAGTTGGTGACCACTATGCAGCTGCAGTGTCGCAGGTGGGTCAGTGCATGGTGGATGGCGGCGCGCTCTGTATCGAGGGTGGAGGAGTAGTCCATGACCCTGAGAAGGCGTCTAGCCTGCCCGTCTGGTAGGAAGTAGCCAGCCCTGGCTCGGCCTCTGTCAGGGTTGAGCGAGCCATCGGTGTAAACCGTGGTGGCTTGAAAGAAGTCCTCTTTGGCCCGGGCGATGGTTTCCTGTGCCAGGGTTCTGAGGACTATGGTCGGGTAGTTGGTTCAGGCTGAGCAGAGGCTGGTGAGCCTGACCTCTACGGGCACGCAGTACCAGGGAGGTCTCGCCCGGAGGTCAGGGGCATCAGCGAGTGCCAGTCCGTGGGTTAGTTTCAGGGTGCGGATGGCCATCTTCATTCCCCAGGAGAGCCGAGGCGCCGTCTTGGACCATTTTGTAGGTAAGAGGCTGTGCTGCGTAGAAGGTGGAATGGCCTGTGGACAGGGCTTGGCAGAGGTGGTTTGCCAGCAGCTGTTGTCCGCATAGGTGGAGTGGTGGGAGGTTGGCCTCAAGGAGGAGGATCTCAACTCTGGTTGTCCTGCAAGCTCAGGTGATGAGTCGCGCTGCCTGGTATTGGACTCTTTCCAGGGTGAGGAGGTCTTGGGTCAGGGTGCTACTGCGAGGGAGGCGTGCCTTACAGTTGTTTCTGCAGTAACCAATCCAGGAAACGGTGTTGGCTGAATAGTCGTAGAGGGCCCGCATGGCCTGTTTGTAGAAGAGGCTGAGCACTTCAGCTGGTGCTCCCCAGTTAAACCCAGAAATTCTAGTCATTAGAAGAAGTCTCTTGTTCATTCTGGAGGCCAGTCGCTTCACAAGTGGGCTCATGGTGAGTTCGTGATCGAGCCTGACTCTGAGGTAGTCGAAGGTGTCCACCCACTCGATGTCCAGGTCTGCAGCATGGAGTGGGTGGGGAGGCTGATCGGTAAACATCATCATAGCTTTGGTTTTGTTTGTGGATATGTTGAGCCCCAGCTCACTGCAGGAGTTGCTGAGTAGGAGCAGGACATCCGCCGTGAGGAGGGGCACGTCTCTGGTGCGTGAGCAGACGACAGTGATGTCGTCTGCATAGCACAGGATCTTGACGTGTTTGAGGCGGTGTTCAGTAATGCCTGCTTTCAGTCGGCTTATGAGGGTGGCGACTACAGAATTAAAGAGGAAGGGGCTGAGGACAGCTCCCTGTGGGACGCCGTTTTTTAGTTGGTTGAGGGGAGAGGTGCTGCCCTGGAAGCGGACACTGGCTCGCCTGTCACTTAGGTAGTTCTTCACAAACGCCAGAGGCTTCCCGGTGACTCCCAGCTCAACCATGGGGGCAAGGACCACGTTCTGGTCGACCAGCTCGAAGGCCTTCTCCAGGTCAAGGAAGATGACAGCCGCGCCAAAGCCTCCTCCTTTGGCGTGTACTATCTCCTCGAGGAGGGTGAGGACGGCGTGCTGCATGCCACATCCGCCTCAGAACCCGACCAGCTCTTCGGGGAAGCCGTTGGCCGGGTCGCTGGAGAATGTCTCGAGCCGGCCCAGTACAATTCTCTCCACTACTTTCCCAACGGATTGCAGCAGCGAGATCGGCTTGAACTCGCCTGGGTCTTTTTTGGGGATGGGTACGATGACTGCGTCCTTCCACGATTGTGGATCGCTCTTGTGTAGACCAAGTTTAGGAGGGGGAGCAGTGTTTCCCTGTTGTGTGTGGAGAGGCGGGTCCACACTGTGGTAGGTACACCATCTGCTCCGGGGCTCGTTTTCCTCCATGGGGGGTGGAGTGGCCTTTCGAGCTCGGTCCTGGTGAGGGGGCGGTCAAAGCCGTGGGCGGAAGGGAGGTCTATGTCATTGTTTATGACATCCTCTCGCAGGGGGGCGTCTCTGGCGAGGGTTTGTAGGTGTGTGTTTGGTAAGCATAGTCGTGGGTCTGTTCTGTTGATGAAGGAGGTCAGTTGGTTTGTGGCTGTTTGGAGTGGGTTTGGCTCAAGGGGAGCACAGGGGATGGTCCCCTGTAGGTTTTTTAGTTTTTGCCAAAGGCGTGTGAGGGAGGTGTGCCATAAGATTTTGGTGCACCAGAGTTTCCACTTTCTGTCATTTTCAGATGTGATGAGCTCGTTCGACCATTCGGCGGCAATGTTAACTAATTTCTGTTCCTGGGTTGGGGTTGGAACGGAGCTTGCGGAGGAGTTTGTTTTTGTGGCGTTTGGCTCTCCTGATGGCGGGAGAGTTTGTGGTGCCCAGGAGGCGGCGGTTTGTTGTCTGTTGGATGGTGGTCTCCATGGCATGGCGGACAAGTATGGTGAACTCATCGCATGTGTTGGGGAGGTTGGTGTGTGTGAGGTGTTGCAAGTGTTGGTTGAAGGCTTCCCAATCAGCTCCGTCCAGGTGGTGGTCTGAGTACAGGTCAGTCAGCTCCCACAAGGCTGAGGCCGCGAGTTGTGTGTTTAGGATGCAGAGGTCAATGGACGAACCGCTGTGATGAGTGGGTGAGCCATCATTCATGAGGGTGTGGTTTTCCGAGTCAAGGACCTCTGCCAGTAGTGTGCATCCTCTGGCGGTGTCTGCATTGTTGCATCCCCAGATGGAGTGGTGGGTAATGAAATCTCCCATGATTGTTTGGTGTGTTGTTGCGTTGCCGTGTGCTTGGAGGATGGGATCGAGGGTGTATTGGGTGTTGCAGGGGTTGTATATGTTGAAGGTGTTTATTGTGGTTGTGGCTAGTTTGAGGCGTACGCGCAGCATGTCAGCCGTGGAGTTGGCTCTGGATTTTGCTATTTTAGTGGCGTGGATGTGGTTGTTGACTAAGGTGGTGGTGCCTCCCTTTGGTCTGCCCCCGACTAGTGATTCCACTGTGGGGATGTGGTAGGTGGTGTAGCCTTTGATGCATGGTGGATCTATCTTCCATGTTTCCTGAAGCATAGCCATGTCTATGCGGTCGGTTTTTAGCATGTTGATGAGGGTTGTCAATTTTGTCCGTAGGCCTGCACAGTTCCAGGAGAGGACTGTGAGGTTGGAGGAGTTAGTTGGAGGCGTTGTGGGGTGTGTGTGGCGGTTGGTGTTGTGGGTGTTACATTGAGCATCCATGTTGGTGACTCAGGGTGTTGTGGGTGGTTGGTGGTGTGGTGGTTGTGGGTTGCGGTATGAGAGCTGATGTGCGGAGGAACCCGATGAACATGTGTATTAATGACTCCAGTGGGTCGCTGGCTGTTCCTTGGGGGAGACTGTCTTCAATTGCCTGAAGTATGTCATGTGTGTGTGTGGGTGCGGGTATTGGGGGTGTGTGGGTGCGGGAGTGGGTGTGGGTGTGGGTGTGGGAGTGGGTGTGGGAGTGGGTGTGGGTGTGGGTGTGGTTGCGGCAACGGTTTTGGGAGTGGGTGTGCGTGGGGTTTGGGTGCAGGCATCGCACTTGGGTGTGGTGGTGTTGACCTGGCTGGGGGTTTGTGTGGCGATGGATCGTGTGAGTGGGCGGTGTGTGGTGGTGGTTTTGCTGGGGTGCGGTGGGTGTGGGTGGAGGGAGAGGAGGGGTGGGATGCATGGGTGTGGGGTTGGGAGGAGGGCACAGGTTGGCAGTAGTGGGGGGAAGTTGGTGAGGGGAGATGTGGGTTGGGGGTTGTCGGGTGTCTGGTAGGGGGAGGTGTGGGGCGGGGTTGCGTTGGCCGGAAGAACAGTGCTCTGGCACTGACAAAAGACATTATTTGCTGAATAAAATATATTTAGTAAATAAAACCATGACAATTTGATTATTAATGAGCACAGACTCCCCAAGAGAGTCATGACCACTGGACCCCTTGCCGACAATTTGTCTATTAATTAGCGGAGACACTAAGATATTGAACTAACCAGTCCTGGAAGACCAGTGCCTCAGCGCTGACCAAATATGTGTTCAGATGAATACAATATCTACAAAAACAAACAAACTAAAATATTAGGCCTGGTAGCGACAAATATCAATCTAGTAAATTATTGGTTTAGCTAGACTGGGATTCGAATGGCTGACCTTCTGCATGTGAATTCACTGCTCCTACCAATTTGGCCCCCGTGTCCTGTATATATTTTTGTTGAGCACATGCATCTAATATATCACTTACTTTCTACGTAATTAGTTCAGGCACAAAACTCGTAAACGCCAATTCGAATATTGAGATAAACATTGTAGTCAAACCTTCAAAAGTTTTTTTTACATTCCTATTATTTTGTTTATTGTTCCATAACCATTTCTTCACAACCAACGTGGAATTAGTGAAACATTTAAAAAAATATATTTTCAGTCAATTTTTGGATTGGCTTCTGAGGAGCAGGTATAAGCTTCCGGCCTTATTATATTCGCACAATGGCGTATACAATATATATATATAATTATATATGTGCTCTATTATCCATTATAGGAATATAAACAAGGACATTACCACCATCAGTTCTTCGGCTCCTTCTAATCGCCTTGTAATATACTTACTATACATCACACCGTGATAGAGTTCTCCCCTCGGCACACCACCAACACCTCCTACATTTCCACATTTCCTTTATTCTTCCTTTCTTGCTTACTTTCTTTCTTTCTTTCTTTCTTTCTTTCTTTCATTCCTTCCTTACTTCTTTCTTTTTTTCTTTCTTTCTTTTCTTTTCTTCGTTTCTTGCTTTCTTTCCTTATTTCTGTCCTATTTCCTTCTTTCCTTCCTTCTTTCTTTCTGTCTGTCTTTCTTTCTTTCTTTCTTTCTTTCTGTCTTTCTGCTTTTCTTTCTTTCTTTCTATCTTTCTTTAGACCAGACGGGGTGGCCGAGTGGGTTGGAGCGTCCGTCTCCCGTGCTGGTAGATCGTGGGGTCGTGGGTTCGAGTCCCGGTCGAGTCAAACCAATGACTTTAAAATTGATACTTGTCGCTTCCTAGCAAGGCGCTCGGCATTATTAGGATAGGGCAAGGACTGGTGTGCTCAGTGTCAGGATAATGTGACTGAGTGGGATATCAGGTCATGGTGCCGGCGGCCTGGTTTCCCAGTGGGACAGCACTATAAAGTCGCCATGAGTGTGCACTGTCACAAGTCGGTACCCATCCTGATATGACCTTAGATGTTGCTAGGATGTAAAACAACAACAAACAAACAAATCTATCTTTCTTTCTTTCTGTCTTTTCTTTTCTTTCCTTCTTTCTTTCTTTCCTTCTTTCTTTCTTTCCTTCTTTCGTTCATTCTCTCTTTCCTTCTTTCCTTTCATCTTTCTTTCTCTCTTTCCTTCTTTTTACTGAACTGCCTGATGAGAGTATTCAGGCTAGGCCGCCTGGTGTCCTCAGCCGGTCCTAACTATCTGGTGTAACTGGACGCCTGCCCAACACGACGCTGTTTGATGACACATGAGCAGCCAGTGTTTTGGGGGAGATTTCAGTCGTATTGGTGCTGAAAGCTGCAAATCTGCAGCACTGTATGGGCACCACTGAAAGCGGTCCCATGTGGTCGGCAGTTGGCTTCTGATGGGCAGTGGTCAGAAAAATTTGTGGGGGTTGGGGGGGGGGGGGGGATGAGGGAAAAGGCAGCCTAAGAGCCCAACCACAGTCCTCTGAGAAGGCCGGGGGAGGATGGGTGGTTGGTGTAGTTTTATGCCCCAGTAAGACCCTCGGCCATACCACGACATGCACCGACTTGTGATAGTGCACACTCATGGCGACTTTATAGTGCTGCCCCACTGGGAAATCAGACCGCCGGCACCATGACCTGGTATCCCACTCAGTCACATTATCCTGACCCTGTGTGCCCAGTCCCTGTCCTGACCTCATAACGCCAAGCGCCAAGCAACAACAGGTACCTATTTTATAAGTCATTGGTTTGACTCGACCAGGATCCAAACTTCAGCCCTTCCAGATTACCGGTATTCACAGTAAGTCCGGCAAAGGCCAGAGGAAGAAGTGAAGAAGAGGATGGAATTAGTTAGGCATTGGGTGGGGGTTACCTGTTAGTTGTTAGTGAAAATTAGTGGTTAGTTGGTAGTGTTGTCAAGTCAGGTATGGGGACGAGGTGGAGCCTGCTGGTCCTCGGTGTCAGGGTCTGGGCGACTGACCGTGTTGATATCTGCGTTCTGGCGGTAGAAGCGAGCAGCCAGTGGCCCAGATGCTTGCACTCTTCAGCTCAACAACACCCCCCCCCAGACATACACTCCGCCGCCCCCACACTCCGCACCCCCACACACCAACATACACCCCACACCGTCACACATACCCACACACCCGCACTCCCACTCCCAGACCCCACACACCCCTCACACACCCACACACTCACACACCCCACACACTCCATGCCCCCACACACACGCCCCCACACACCAACATACACCCCGCACCCCCCACACCCATCCCCACACCCCCACATCCCCACTCCCACACCCCACCCACACACCACACCCACCCACACACCCATACACACCCAGACACTCACCCCAACCCCCACCCCCACCCCCCACCCCCCACACAGCCGCCCCCAACCCACACACACCCAAGCACACACCCACCCACGTGCACACCCACCCACACTCTGGTGCATCTTATCTACACCAATAGACGAGATCACCGTTCCGACTGCGCATGCGCTGAAAACGGCGTTGGCAGTAAAGCAAATGCGTACGGCCATTGAGTATAACAAAAAATACATAGCAATTTGGCACAAACATGGATGGATGGATGCAATATAATAATATAATGAATATGCTTAAGACACAACTCTCCATAATTAAGCATTTTCAGCTAAGAAACATACAATTTCAGTCAGTTTACATGCTGATGTTTACATCACCATTGATTAGACATAAGTAATTCTTGTTCTAAATATTAAAATGTCAAATGTGTCAACAAAAACTATAAAACCAATATAAAAGAAATATAAAACCAATATCTGATTAACCCTACTCATTTTCTAGTTTTACATATGTCATTAACCATAGGATATAAAAAAAACACATGAATAAACTAAGTAAAACTGAGTCTGGCTATGGCTCTAATACTAGTCTGAGTGCCCAGATTTGTCTAAATCTAAATGCACATAGCATAAGATGTGCTGATTATATTGATGTAAATGCAATGCTGGATAAAAGATTAATATCTTAATTTATTATATAATTTTTTTTAGTTGGTATTCTAGGTTTCAAACAAGAGCTGAGCTGAGACGGCACATTTCATAGCCGCACCAAAGACCCTATAATACTAAGACGGCTCACTCAGCCTGTACTGTGTAATCAAAATGATCAAACCCACCACTTTGTGTGCTGGCTGTTCTCTTGGTTAAACAGGTGCTATATTATATGTATAAATGTATATATGAATGTGAAAGATGGGTAATGATGGTGATGATGATGATGATGATGCTGATGTGTATTTGTTCATAGCAATTTCATATTGATGTGTATTCATTCTTACCTATCTCATGTATTTGTAATTGTATGTGTTTACATGTGAAACACCAACCAGCAGCTGGGCTGATCAAACCCACCACAAGGTGGCATTGCGAAATTTACATTACCATGGGAGAGATAGGGAGTGAGCCGTCTTCGTATTATAGGGTCTTTGGCTGCACCCAATGTATTATAGCATGTGCCATTCTCGCAGGTTTGTTTTTCTTCCACGCATCCCACAATGCACAGCGCGGCTGGAATGGCGATGTAGTCTATTGCCGATATGCTAAACTGGTGTGGCCTGCAATAAATATGCAGACAGGTGAGGGAACCAATCTCCGCCACCTGGCGATTCCACTAACTAAGGAAAATTATACAGCAGGAGCCACTCCCTTAATTCTACACGATGGGTACTGTGACTAATACAGCACTGATCAAACTTAGATTATTTAAAATGTCAATTCCAATAGTAAGATGGCCGGAAGACCAGTGCTCCGGCGCTGACAAATGTCATATTCAGATGAATAAATACTTTACCAAAAAAAAAACCACCACAGTACAAACAAGCAAGCTGGAAAGGGATGGTGCTGTGTGTGGGTGTGGAGAACCACTAGGTGGCAGCACTGCATGCAGTGTCCTCAAACTAGTGCGACATGGACATGGACCCACGAGCAAGCGAGCTGGAAAGAGGTGGGGGGGGGGGGGGTGCACTGAGCCATAAGAGATCCTCCCTCCCTCGTCCAGCCTACCGTCCCCCATCTCACCCCCCCCCCTCCCACAGGCCTCTCAGCTCACTGGTCTCACCCATGTGCCGACTGACCCGTAGAAAGGCCTGTGCCATGGTACTGGTCATGGATCAGTAACCAAAACTCAAAGTCACCTAGATAAAAGATTCACCCGGTACTTGGGGTACACAGGTGAATGACAACATAGTCTAAATACGGGCGAAAATAGCTTTAGTATGAAGTAGAAACTGTGGTTCCATGATTAAATGGCTACATATATTGGCACAGATTTGGTGAAATGGGAGAGAATGCAAAAAGACAAGATGGCGGCCAGAGAACGCTGTCGATTTCACTTTTAAATTGCATTAAAGTATATGTTTTATTATATCTTCCAACTCAAAAGTAGCGGGTAAATATGAAGACACCCACAAAGAATAAATGTTGCTTCTTACATTGCGAAATTAGGCTCTCATTTCATTAACCCGCTTTTTCGACCGTTTTTATATAAGGCTGGTGGTATTCACCTGTGTACTGCGAGTACCGGGTGAATCCTTTATCTAAAAGTCACCCTGCAATTGCATGTATACTGACATACAGCAACCTTTCCTGTGTCGGTTCACATAGGGGGTCCAACTGACAACATGTCTGTCTACAAGGTAGCCATTGCCTGCCGATTAATTGATTGCTTGTTGGATTTGTAGGTCCTGACAACATCTAAGGTCATATCAGGACAGGTACTGACTTGTGACATGGCGACTGACTTGTGACATGACGACTTTATATTGCTGCCACACTGGGAGACCAGGCCACTGGTACCATGACCCAATTTCCCACCCAGTAACATTATGCTGATAGTAATACTGAGCTAACCAGTCCATGCCTTATCCTATTTAATGCCAAGTGTCAGGTTAGGTAGTGAAAAGTATACAGTTTGTAAGTCATTGGTTTGACTCAACTGGGAATCGAACTCCTGACCTTCTCCGTGGGAAGCCTTCGCTCTATATGGGTTTTGGTAGCTACAGAAACTTGCAGCATCAAAGCACGGATGGTCTGTCAACTTGTCGAGATTGGGCGAAGTTCGGGAGGAGGCACAAACTAGATAGACTGGACCCGGACCGTGTGAGGAGAACTGGACGATGTGCTGTCACTTCCAAAAGGCATTCCAACCTCAATCTTTTCTGTCACACACATAAACTCACACACATAGGGCGTAATCGATTAACACAACCCGGGCGATTCAGGTCACCCGAGTTGCTAGAATTTCAAATCGAACACCGCGAGTGGAGTTGACAAAAAAAAGTGCTGGGTGCAAAACGACCCGACCCCAGTAACCCACCTCTTGGCTAGGGTTTGCTAGGAACGATGACTTCACATTTGTGCTGGTACCATCCTGCAGGACAATAGCTACCAGTACCAGTCCTACATGTTTTTTGTTGGTAATAACACAGATTAATGAAATGGAAATCTAACTAAACTATGCAATCATAAAATACTTTAAATCCTATTTTGCTGTAGTTATATTGGTTATTAAAAAAAAAATTTGGATTAAGCCACCATTTTCTCCACCCAGAGTGTGGAGAAGCGTATTCGATTATTCGACCCGAGTCTGTAGGATGTGCACATGCGCCAAAAAGTGGCTCGGGTGATCCGAGTTGATTAATCGATTACGCCCAAATGAGTTGATTGGTTGTTGGAGTTTTAGGTCGCTCGGTGTAATTAGTATATATATATATATATATATATATATATATATATATATATATAGTTTGTTGTTGTTTTATGTCATAGCAAATTCTAAGGTCATATCAGGATGGGTACCGACTTGTGACAGTGCACACTCATGGCGACTTTATAGTGCTGCCCCATTGGGAGCGGGCACCAGCACCATGACCTGATATCCCACTCAGTCACATTATCCAGGACACTGAGCCAATCACTCCTTTGCCTATCCTAATAATGCCAAGCACCTGGCTAGGAAGCAAGAACTATACATTTTTAAGTCATTGGTTTGACTAGACCAGGGCTCGAAACACATGGGTTCTAATCCCACGATCTACCAACACGGGAGACGGATGCTCAACTCATTCATCTCTGTATGCATATGAGTTCATATATATATATATAGTACATATATACTTGCGAGTGAGTGAAGCGTATATTGGGGCTGGAGGGAGTGCACCCGTAACTGGTAATCGTTATATAGAACGCCCCACTCACATGTAGGTGGGGGGAGGGGGAGGGTAGCGGGAAGAGGCACTAGGCATTCCCTAATTATTACGCACTATAAGGAGGTTATTGACTCCATATATACATATATACATATATACACATATATGCATATATAGCGCGTATACAGGCCTGTATGCAGATGTAAAGCAGAAGGACTCCGGCTATACTACTTCTTTGATAATTGCCACCCTTGTGGTTCCTGGGTTTGGAACCAGGGGAACTCATGGCGCTGCGTCCGCATACGCACTGCCTTGACCAAGGTGCACTGGACTCGTCACTTGCTTGCTCACCCAGAGCAACAACCCATGTTTTTGTCGTTGTTGGAATTGTGGCACCGGCTTGTGACACGGCGTGTCACAGAGTGGGCGTTCCCAGACCTATGCAGCATATGTCTGACTATTGTGGTCCATGCTGTAAAAGACGCGTTAACACCGTGAGTTCTTGTAATGTAACTGACTTTATTAAGAACAACTCGTCGTGACGTCATCCGGTATTATCATGGGGGCGTTCGTACAACTACATATATTACATCTTCCACTTTCAATGATATATATACTAATAATTCCTTAACAACTAATACCGTCTCTTATCTCACGACTGTTAACTGTATGCATATTATACAATGATATAACTTTATTTTATGTGTAAATTCCTTAACACCTTATATTACTATTACATTAACTAACATCAAATCCAAAGGTTATACTTGTGTCCTGTGCTACTAATGATCTTAATGCTACATATCTCCTCTGTCAACAATTACTATAAATCGGAATTGTCAACAAATGTTGAGTGTGGAGTTTCCTCATTCCCTTACAGTAATTATATTTGTGACAAACGTAATAATTAATGATAATATTACGTACATCATAATAGGACGTACATATAAGTATCGAGTCAATAGGTACATGCTAATACATACATATCATATCGTGTTATGAATGACAATCTTAAAGCAACTACGACACTATCCACTTTTTATACTCATTTGTACCTAAGTGCTGCTTCTTATTGTTGTGTCTGTTGTGTCCGTTCTTTGTTTGACCTTCATTATGTGACGTTTGTTTCTTTTCGTTTTGTTTTTGTTGGCTTTTGTGCCATTAGCTTAAACAATCTAATTATACTCCTGAACTTTACCAGAAGGACGATTATCTAATTTGATATATCTGGGAATAAACATTATATGTATTCCCACTCAGAGAAATCGTCAACTCAATTGAACATGAAACTCTATTAACGGACGTCCTATTTTACGGTCACTCCAAAATGTTGTGGAGGCTTAACTATCCGACCATATCTTGTAGTGTGTGTCAATGGTTTGTGTGTGTCGTTAGAAGTGTTTATGTGAGATGTCTTTGATACTTCTATCTTATTACTGATATCCTCAATTGGACATTTGTAAATAAATTTCCTGTTATGCCTCATAAGATTGTTACGTTCATTCACTATTTTGTAATCCCTTCGATCATCATTACTCGTGCCCACAATTTTCCCTTGTTTCCATTCATTTTGATAGTTCCTATAACGGATTCTGTCCTCTGTTTTCAATAAAGGGTGATCTTTACCTGCATGTGTGTCGAAATTTGATTTTTGTACAGTCTGTTTATCCTCTAGTTGATGCAACTTAGAAGATTGTACAGCTGCCCTGAGTCCGCGTTCCAATATTGGAATTTTCGTTCTCAATTTTCTTGACATCAATAATTGTGCTGGTGATGCACCAACGCCATCTAGTGTTGTGTTTCTATAATTTAGTAATGCTATGTATACATCTTTATTACCTTTAATACATTTTTTATCATCTGCTTTATGGTCTGAACATAACTTTCTACTTGTCCATTGCTTTGGGCATGCATAGGACTTGTAAATAATGCCTTAAAACCATATTTTGACGAAAATGCATGAAATTCTGTACTTGAAAATTGTGGACCATTGTCCAATACGACAAATCGGGGTATTCCATACCTAGCAAAGGTCTGTTTTAATGCAGTAATAACTGCCTGACTAGTGGTTGATAAAAGTTCCACAATCTCAGGGAAATTAGAATAATAATCCACAATTAAAATATAATTTATACCATTTACATGGAATAAATCGACACCTACCTTATTAAACGGTATATCAATTATAGAATGACTCAACAAGGGTTCCTTTGCCTGTAAATTCCTAAACTCTTGACAAATTTGGCACCTGGAGATCTTCTCTTCCAACTGGCTCCTTAAGTATGGCCAAAATACAGTATCCCTAGCTAATTGCTTACATTTTACAATTCCCAAATGTGACTCATGCAGTTTCTCCAAAATATCTTGGTGTAGCGACTTGGGTATTATTATTTGATTTCCTTTTAACAAAACTCCCTTATACCATGTGATCTCATGTCTAAATGTAAAATACGGTCTTACAGTAGGGTCAAGCATGTTGTTATTTTTGGGCCAACCATTTAATGTTAAGCATTTTACTCCCTGTAGTGTTTTATCCAACTCTGCATCTGTTTTTATCCTTTGGACAATGTCTGTATCTATACTTATTGAAGCCACTGAGATGTCTTGATCGTAGAGGTCGTTTGGATTTATGTCTGATGTGTGAGCTCATGATAGTGTATCTGAAAAAAATAAGTTCGACCCTTTTAAGTATTTTACGTGTATGTTATAATTTTGTAACCTCATCCTCATTCTTTGCATTCTAGCCGATAACTGATGAATGGGTTTAAGCATAATAGATACTAGTGGTTTGTGATCTGTATGTATAATTACCTCATTACCATAAATATAATCATGGAATTTACGGCAGCCAAAACATATAGCCTTTTCTATAACAGCATAACTGATCTGGGTCTTATCCAGTGCCTTGCATGGCATTGCCACAGGCTTATCACATTGAAAAACTGGACCCCGTAAAATCGCTTGATTCAACTTGGTTGGGTCAAGGCAAATCCTGAGCTTACCTGGTTTACATACAATTGTAATAGAACTGACCCAAGGAGTCAGTTCCTCCTGCTTTACTATTATACCCAATTCTACCATACGTTTTAATTCTGTCTGTACATCATCAGCAATTGCTAAGGGTACCCTGCGCGGCGGGTCTACAACCGGTGTTACATTATCATCAATATATATTTTTGCATTTGCCTTAATCAAACCTAAACCTTTAAAAACATCAGAATATCGTATTACCATTTTGTCTGCGTCATCATTGATAGGCATAGTATGCAGCGTGTCTATGCGCGCCAAGTCCCAATTTGACACACGCCTGTTTGCCTAGGATAGCATTCCCGGCATCAGTCACTTGAAACTTGAGCACAATATTGTTGACAGTAAGTGATGTTTCACCAGCAGGCTTTATCCTGTGACCGCCATATGTGATCAACTGACATTTTGAAGGGTTCAAATCCGCACTATGGATCTTCTTGTAGATGCTCAGAGGCAAAATATTAGCCTCAGATCCAGTGTCTAACTTAAATGACACATCTTGTTCGTCGATGATGAATGTTGCATACCATAAATCACTGCTAGCCATCTCATTGTGGTATATCGTACCCACAAACAAATCATACTCGTCGCTATGCACTTGATGTTGTATATGTTGTTTGTCACGTTCAGACTCTTGATCTGGATTAACTTCAATCTCATACACTGGTACACTGTGCTGCTGTTTCTTTTCTTGACGCAAACCTTGATGAAGTGACCTATCCTGTGGCACCCAGAGCACTCTTTCCCCTTTGCTGGGCAGTTACCTCTCGGATGATGATCATAACCGCAACGATCACAACGGGCATTGGATCCCTGGGAATGTTGTAGATACTGACTTGTTGACGGCCATATCCATGGAGATGTTCGTCCTCCTGGTCCCCCTCTCCTGACGTAGCGAGAATCCACCACATCAACTCGATTATCACCATTCCCAGTCACTTGTGCTGCCTTATTCTCACTCAATCGACAAAACTGAATGCATGCTTCCAATGTTAATTTAGGAGACTGTAATAATTTGTTTCTTAGTTCGTTGTCCTTTACTCCACAAACAATGCGATCACATAATAAAGATGCTTCTAATGTTTCATAGCAACAAAACTGCATGCGGTGTTTTAACTCCCTGATGTAGGTGTCCATATTTTCACTTGTTTGATTAAACGTGTTAAATTCATACCTGACAACAGTGATGTTTGTCTTATCCTCACAGTAATGTGTAAACGCGGCGATCAATGGTGTTATTTTGTCTTTGTCGGCAGTTTCAAATTCAAATATTCGGTGTATCTTTTGAGCCTCTACTCCAGCAACATGTAAAAACACACAACACTGCATCTTCTCAGTTTTCGTTGCCACTCCTGCAGCCGTGGCATATATTTCATATGAGTGAAGCCATGATCTCCAACTTATAGCCATGTTCTCATCTAGACATAATGGTCCTGGGGGTTTCAATCCATGTAGAGCCATATTGCTAGATTAACCCGTAATATCTGACACCATGTAAAAGACGTGTTAACACCATGAGTTCTTGTAACGTAACTGACTTTATTAAGAACAACTCGTTGTGACGTCATCCGGTATTATCATGGGGGCATTCGTACAACTACATATATTACACGTGTGGCCAAAAACATGCATTACCAGTAAACAAATTGTGCCCAGTGCGTTTATCGGCAACTACAAAACGGGCAACACAAGCGCACTAGGCATTCCCTAATTATTACGCACTAGAAGGAGGTTATTGACTCCATATATACATATATACATATATACACATATATGCATATATATGTATATATGTATATATATAAATATATTATTATGTATATATATCTTAGATGTATATATATACATATATATATTATGTATATATACATATAATATATGTGTATATATGTATATATACATATATATATACATATATATGTCTGAGCTTAGTCCACATTAAGATGTATAGTTGGTTGTTTGTTGGAATTTTACGCCCTGGAAACATTTACGGTCCTATCAGGACGGGGCTGAGATTGATCAGATCTGAACACGTGCTTCATCATCACCATCATCAATTCCTTGACCGCGAGCGTCGTTGGGGCACCACAGATGACTTTGCAACCATTTTTTTCTCTCTCCAGTTTCCCCTGTTCACCACTGCCCTCTAGGACTTGCCGAACTCCAGGCCTGTCCATTCCCTGATGTTGTCTTCAAACCTCTTCCTTTGTCCCCCTTGATAAGCAGCACACAAGGGAAGGAATGTGCATTGAAGTGACATGACTGGATCTTAAGATCATGTAATTAACACGTCTTGGTTGAAGCGCAAGGGTTTTTTGGTATCATATTGTGTGTTATTATTTATTTGGTGTTTTATTTGTGTGTGTGTGTGTAGCCAACTATATAGTACAGTGACACCGACTAACTATATTTACAGTGCTCACCAGAGCACGGGAACGCAGACTTAGTGACACTGAGAAGCAACAACAACTCGACCCATATACACGCAATGCAGTTCGGTATGTATACAGTTAAACCCCGCTAGTCCGGTCAGCTGTGGGTATCAGGAGATTATGATGGCAGTAATATATATGGGTCGCTCTCAGAAACTGTGTGTGCACACTTGCTATCCGGACCGCACTTTGTCCAAACCTCTCTCTATCTCCTCTCTGCTGGCCTTGCTCCTCCCTGATAATGTCTGAAAAGAGTTCCAGGAGGGGGAGCCCACCAGCATTTCACTTTCTACTCTTACTCTGTCCATGTCTTTGGCTCACCGGCTGGTCACCATAGAGCAAAGCGACACGGCCCTTTGACTCAACTCTCCTCATTTCTCTTTTCTATTCTCTACTCCTTTTTTTTTTCTCCCAGGCTTACTTCTCCGCCTATTCAAGGGAGTTGTTTGCTTGGGTGGGGCCTTGTACCTTATCGTTTCTTTCACTTTGTTCTTGTTGCTGGAACCTGCTGAACCCACCTTTACCCGTCCCTTCCTCCTGAACCCTTGCTCTGCTACCACTGGACCGAGTGATTCAGCGCTGCCCCAATGATTTGTCGTTTGATTGTTGCAAAGACATCCCCAGCTTCTACAACCGTCCCACCTGAAGATTAATCTTCAACCAAAGATTGGACTGATTTATCGAGGTCTTTCTATATTGCTGCAGTTCTGCAGCCGCTAAACGTTGTAAGGTTAAAAACAACCCCAAAAGCAAGAAACTGTGTGCCACCTTTGTGACATGGAAACCAAAAGTGAAAATATTCCAAATAATAGCAGAAGACATTCCAAATGATAGTAGAATCCATATTCATATGGAGGCTTATACGAAGAGTTCGGGCGCAAAACCCAGTAAGCGCCAATCCAAAAAATAAGCTAAACATTGGAATTAAACAAACCTTCAACAATTTTATTTTGTTAAATTCCTACGTTTTTGTTCATTGCTCCATAATCATGTGATCATAAGAAAAGTGGAATTAGTGAGGATTAAGATTATTTTCAGATAAAATATTTTTATTTAAACTACATTTTTGGATTGGTGTTTACAGGGATTTGCACCTGAACTCTTCATATGTTGTGCATATGTCAGAGTTGAAATGTATTTTTTTTCACTTTTTGATTTTGATCTTATACAAATTGAGAAAACCATTGAAATTGACCATGTAACAACCATCCATAGCCTCATTTTATCCCAAGTCGATAACATCATTTTATCACACACACCAAATTCAACCAATATTAAACCGGGAAAAAAACACCTTTGGGTTGATGCATGGTGCTGATATCCAAATTTGTACATTTTCATTCAGCACAAAATCATATAACCATATTTTGGATAAATTTTGTGTGAAATATTAAATACCTGTAGTATTGCTACCATACTGGTTTGATATAGAATGATTTGGAGGCAATTGTGGGCTGACCACAATATCGCAAGTGTTTGAATGTAGGTATGCACTGTATGTGTTCTCTGTGGCAGAGTGGTTAGAGTGTCTGACTTTTTTCTAGGTCGGACTCCTAATCTGAAGGTCAGTGGTTCAATTCCCCATGCCCCCACCTCTGCCAATTTGAATTTCCACTGGTGTATAAAATTTACAGCATCATCAAAGGACAGTTACTCTCATACCATGTCTATGTGGTGTGGGAGGTTAAAAATCCCTTGGGTCGGTAAAAGTGTAGGCTCGGGCTTTCTATCGACAAACTGTCTAATGGTGAAAACAAGTCTATTCGGACTTATCCATGATATGCAGTATAAATCTTTAAGAATGTACATGCTCTAGAAAGCTCCCTCTCTCTCTTGTATACAGTAAAACCTATCTAACCGACCACCTCCACAGATCGACCACTCCCCTATATCAGATGCTTTATTTGCGTCCCAACAATACCATTGTAAGGATATTCTAACTCCCTAAACCGACGACTTCCGTAAATGGACCACTGAAAGTCTGTCCCATTGTCGGTCGATTTAGGGAGGTTTTACTGTATATATATTACAGATGTAATTCATGGCGCAGTAGGCAGAAATAGTGCGCTTAAGCTTTTTATTTTTACCATTAAAATCATATCATCAACTTTCAAGAGAAATGTGTTTACATTGTGGCCACGGCACACAGGACAAGGAGGCACGGATGGAATAACATGTCTTTATTCCGGGCAGCCCCCGGGGGCTTTACATGAATGGCTTTCTGGTTTGCGGGCGTCCGCAAGCTGCAAAGAATCAGTGTCATGTGGTGATCAGAGTGGGCGATGAGAATGGCATGAATGAGGTGCGACAGGTGAGCAAGGTGAGGTGAGGAGATGTCAACCAGCGGGTAGCAGTGGTTGAGTAATGCAGAATATTATATAATAATGATTAATGGTTAATTAATTAATAAGTGTCAATTAGAGGAATCGTCATGACCATTGTTTAATTACGAGCCCCCGCAATATAATTAATTGATGATTTATTGGTATTGTTTATATTTTTACCGGCCAAGCCAATGTAGTATCAGGGTTTGTCATGGGTTTGGTTGTACCGGACGCTACTGCGTCATGGCTCGTACGAGCGCAGCGTTGACCTTCTTGGAGGCCTGGGTGCTGATCTAGCGTTTATAGGCAACGGAGGTCCATCCCCTGAATCGCTGCACCTCAAGCTCAGAGCTGCCCGAGGCGAATGCGACCGTCGGTGCCGCCCTCCTTATGGCGTGGAGTGTGTATGGGGGGTGGTCGGACCGCGCGATGTAGGGGATGGTCATGGGCTGCTTGTCCCCCGGGAACAGCAGATGGGGCTGGGCGGGGGCAGAGGTGGGG
>CM059191.1:60383549-60462264 GCA_030323885.1 Branchipolynoe longqiensis | reverse complement strand
TTAATGAACTCAGCGACTTCCAGTGGGGTTTCCTAAATATATTTAAAGGTAAATATATTTTGATTCATCTGAATATATATATATACAGTCTCTCCAGTACCAAGTGACTACTAGCCTTCCGGCTGTGGCTGCTTCAGCTATGTACACTACTTTTTTGGGTGGGTGGTATAATAAATAGTAAAGTAGCAAAATAGGACACCAAGAATAGCATTCCTTTTATCACATGTATATGCAATAGAATTCACCGGAAGAAATTGCAAAAAGAATTCTTTTCAGACTACTAAATGACCGTAAATGCCAATCCGCTAAATGCATGATATCCGCTAAATGCATGACCGAAACATTACCCGAGTAATTAAATCCAAATCAGAAACCGGGATCAAATAATTTATCAGTTACATCAAATCTCAATCAGCACTTCCGAATCCTCCTTAGCCCTCCGACAACGTGACTACAATGTAGCACATCCATTGGTCGACGAGTACTGACATATTTCCATTTCCATGTTATGAATGGCAGCTCACTGTGCATGCTCTGTAGAAAAGGTCTTAACACCCTCTAACACTATGGGAAGAACTAATGTTGTACATGGGTCGTTCTTTGAAACTGGGTACCACATATCTGGTATCCATCTTACGTAGGACATTGTGGTATGCAGGTATTGCTGTGGTATGCAGGTATTGCAATACCTCAGGGAGTTTGGCGCCCCTGCCCTGCAGAGTTGTAAACCACTGCCTTGTGGTACAGGTTCTTCACAGAACCGAAGGCTAAGGGAGCAAACCCTAAACAGAAAACCATGTCACTGTGGCAGCATCAAGGGTGGTTGATGTATGGAACTCCCAACATCTCCCGACCAGCCACTGCAGGGACAAATAGTTTTGCGCCTCTCTGGACATGTTCTTGTCGGTGTGAGACCTCTATTTGCTCCCCGAGAGTGCCGCTGGTAACTTGCAAAAGCCAGCAGCACCTCAACACTTTTGCAGGCAGCTTTCATGAAATGTACAACCGCACAAAATGCCATACCGGCTCGGTCATCACCCGTGTTACCAAGGACCGCACTGCTCGATCTCATCTTCCGTTAACAGTGGAAAATCAGCTACGAAGAACACAACACAACGCATAATGAATTCTCGTTTTTTAATAGCAAGTCAAATGATTATTGTTGCCTTTTGTTTTTAAGTATCTTAGCAATACTATATGTATTTAATCTATACCACAAAATGTATCAAAAGTATGTTTATATGATTTTGTGCTAAAGTAAAAATATGAAATTTTACACGTTTACAGTTTTACTCTAAAATTTACACTAACTTAAAAAAAAAATTTGTTTCAACTTTTTTCACATCATTTTGTTTGCTTAACTGTAATCAAATAAATCTAGTTTGAATGTTGTGTATGTTTAAAATGATGTTATGGATGTGTCACTTTTGTGTGTTTAATTTCCATGTTACATAGGACATATTTTCCTATTGTTATTCATTATAAGATCAAAATCAAAAAGTGAAATGGCTTTTTTTTAAACTGACACATACACAGCATGTAAAGCTTCATACGAAAATAGATTCTGATATTGTTTTGAATGTTTTCTGCTATTATTTGGGATGCTTTCAGTTTTCGCTTCCATGACACAAAAGTGGTACCCAGCTTCAGAGAACGACCCATATAGCAGCTCACTGTGCCCTACTGTGGGCGGAAAAGGTCTACTGCTCAGATTAAGTATTCACGTGCAGGATCGCATTTAATATCAGACCAGGCGGGATGACTAAATGAGTTGCGCATCCGCCTCCTGCTTGGCAGATCGTAGGACTTTTAAAATAAACTGTATATATTCAAATATATGCAGTAGCAGAACCTCGGACTATTTCTTTAGTAACTTCACTGAGGAATGCGTACAGTTGGATATTGGACACCTGTGGTGTGGCCTTACACATAGATATATACTCATGTGAGCTGCTCACACAGTGGGTGACCCCGGTAGGTGGCAGCAGGGACAGGAGACGGGCTCAGTCAGCCGGGTTGTCATCCCACAGGCACAGACCCTCTTGGAGACCTATGACCCAGTTTACCCTCGCCCTTTCACCCTTAAAGGCCACCTAACACCAAGTTTACAACAACAACTTAAAAAATGCTCGGTTCTCATTCAACAAGAGACTGCTGACAGTTATTCGGCTATTGTCAGTGCGCATGTTGCTGATAAATGTGTTCCCAAGCTATGGAGGATTGCTGGCCATTCTGAAACAGTTGAGTACATTGTGACGTCACATTTATGAAAGACCTTATCCGTGAACTAATGAAGAGAGAAAGAAAGAGAAGAAAAAAGAAAGAAAAGTGGTGCCACTAAGTGTGTCAGGTCAGTTAGTGGTTTGATACATAGTTGAGATAGTGGTGCCACTAAGTGTGTCAGGTCAGTTAGTGGTTTGATACATAGTTGAGATAGTGGTGCCACTAAGTGTGTCAGGTCAGTTAGTGGTTTGATACATAGTTGAGATAGTGGTGCCACTAAGTGTGTCAGGTCAGTTAGTGGTTTGATACATAGTTGAGATAGTGGTGCCACTAAGTGTGTCAGGTCAGTTAGTGGTTTGATACATAGTTGAGATAGTGGTGTGCCTAAGCATGTCAGGTCAACTCGTGGTTTGATACATAGATGAGATAGTGGTGCCACTAAGTGTGTCAGGTCAGCTCGTGGTTTGATACATAGATGAGATAGTGGTGCCACTAAGTGTGTCAGGTCAGCTCTTGGTTTGATACATAATTGAGACACTGGTGCCCCTAAGTTACTCACGGTGACTAAGTGTGTCAGGTCAGCTCTTGGTTTGATACATAGTTGAGATACTGGTGCCACTAAGTGTGTCAGGTCAGCTCATGGTTTGATACATAGTTGAGATAGTGGTGCCACTAAGTGTGTCAGGTCAACTCGTGGTTTGATACATGGTTGAGATAGTGGTGCCACTAAGTGTGCCAGGTCAGCTCTTGGTTTCATACATAGTTGAGATACTGGTGCCACTAAGTGTGTCAGGTCAACTCGTGGTTTGATACATGGTTGAGATAGTGGTGCCACTAAGTGTGTCAGTTCAGCTCTTGGTTTGATACATAGTTGAGATACTGGTGTCACTAAGTGTGTCAGGTCAACTCGTGGTTTGATACATAGTTGAGATAGTGGTGCCACTAAGTGTGTCGGGTCAGCTCTTGGTTTGATACATAGTTGAGATACTGGTGCCACTAAGTGTGTCAGGTCAACTCATGGTTTGAAACATAGTTGAGATTGTGGTGCCACTAAGTGTGTCAGGACAGTTTCTGCCTGAAGTAAGTCACACCGAGAGTCTGCCTGACTTTGTTTGTTTGTTGTTTTACGTCCTAGCAACATCTAAGGTCATATCAGGATGGGTACCGACTTGTGACAGTGCGCACTAATGGTGACTTCATAGTGCTTCCCCACTGGAAGACCAGGCCGCCAGCACCATGACCTGATATCCCACTCAGTCACATTGTCCTGACACTGAGCAAACCAGCCCTTGCTCTATCCTAATAATGCCGAGCACCAGGCTAGGAAGCAACGAGTATACATTTTTAAGTCATTGGTTTGACTCGACCAGGGTTCGAACCCACGACCCCACGATCTACCAACACGGGAGACGGACGCTGTAACTCATTCGCCCATCCCGTCTGCCTGAAGTAGGTCACGCCGAGAGTGGCTGCCTGAAGTAGGTCACGCCGAGAGTGTCTGCCTGAAGTAGGTCACGCCGAGAGTGTCTGCCTGAAGTAGGTCACGCTATGTGGGTTGGCCCATGGGTGACATGGTGATCTCGGTGTGAAGGTGCGGAAGAGCTCTCCTCGATCAGCTCACCCTGTTCTGGCTCCATCTCCCCGTTAATGAGCTGCTAAGTATAAGAAGCTCTCCTGGAGCTGCTCGACCCATCGGACACTGGTCGGACCCTCACCCCATCACACACCCGTGTAACCCCCCCACCCCCACCCACCCACCCCCACCGCCCACACACCGATGATTCACATTCACACGGGCTGCCAATTGCTTTGTTTATGGGTGGATGGCGTCATTTTTTGTTTGTTCTTAAGGAGTGTTTTCGTCGTTCTTTGGGGTGTTATTGTTGTGTGGATTGCTATTGTTTTGTTGTTGTTATGCCTGTTTTGTTTTGGTTGGTTGGTTTGTGGTGGTTTTTTGTTTTTTGTTGGGTGTGTTTGGGGGTTTTTGGTGTTGGTGTTGTTGGTGGTTGTTTGTGTTGTTTGGTTATTGTGATTATTTCTTGCTGCCTTTTCTGTCATAGCAGCTCGCACCGACCTGTTTGTGGAAGGTAGAAGTGCTCCCGACAGCATCTCCTGAGAAGGCTCATTCCGAATCCCACCACACACGTGATCTGGTAAGTGATCACTCGGACATAACACACTTAGCAGAGATTTGTACATTCTCCGATCACTCTTTCGTTATGGAACCATCGCAGACTGTCTCCTGTCTTCATATAGCAGGAGTGCGTGGGGGTCGGCGGGGATCCATTCATGACATAACCAGCCCAGCACTGCAACCAGTCATTAGCAGGGTCCATACACATGTGAACATATGGAATTCAAGGCTTTTCAAGGCTGTTTTTGATAGGAATTTAAGACTATTTTCCTTTGGATTTCAGGGGGGGGAAACAATGATGAATGACGAATTCGGACTAATTCATATCCGTGGGGACAGTTTAATGGAATTCAAGGCCTTTCAAGACTAATTACCCCAGATAGGTTAAATTCAATGCTTTTCAAGGCCTTGAAATGGAGGAAATGAAGTTCAAGACTTTTCAAGAGTTTCCAGGCCCCGTAATGGACTGTGCATTAGGTAAAACCGAGCTGGGTGCAATCTCTGTACTCACTAGGATTTTATCATTCTGGTACCCGTTCCCATCAGTTGCAATAACAGTTTTGTGTACCGTAAAGTACCTAGGGTCTCATGTCCTAGCAACATATGTGGTCTTATCGTGACGGATTCACATTCAGTACTCAGTTGTGCACACTAGGCATGTATTAGTTGAAATTAACACAAATACCCGTCTGTGTTTAAACTGGTGTGTACACCAGCTTTCAGCTCAACTTGATTGAAGAAGCATAAATAATTATTTTTTTAATTATTGTTGTTAAAGCCTACCAAACTAATATTAATATAAAACTCCACCCCCACATGAAAAACAAGGAATGTCTATCAATTTATTTCAGAGCAACTAGTTACAATTCCCAGTGCACACCAGGACATGACACATCTCTGAGTGCACAAAACATAGCCACATACCTGGCTCCTCCAGTTGGGAGTTGTGTGACCAGGTGGTTAGAGCAGCTCTGTGTACCGGTCAGGTACCAGTCACTAGTTGTCACAAGACTCCCACACTGGAATGCCGCCACCCCACGCTCTTCCCTGGAGGGATGGGGAGGTGCCCGGCAAGATATCAGACTGTTGTGATGTGTCATTAGCCTAAGTAGGATCCTACTAGAGGCATGGAGATCTTCCCCACTCTAATATGTCAATCACTACTATCTGTTGGGGTGAGATGTGGGTGCAGGGGGGAGGGGGGGGGGCAGGAGTGGTGGAGGGGGAGAGGATGGATAGCGGAGGAGCAGAGCTTGCATTTAAATAAGTAGTGATCTGGGTTTCTATGTTAAATGTTATAATGCCAATTGCAGACTAAGAGTGCCACAGTAAGTAAGTAAGTAAGTAAGTAAGTAAGTAAGTAAGTAAGTAAGTAAGTAAGTAAGTGAGTACTGACCAGGGGCATATCAGAGTTAGTATGTCAGTCTTCGCTATTTAACAGCCATGCTAGGTCGGGTCAGCTCAGTCAGTAGCGAATAGAGGGGGTGTAATGATGTCACAAGACAATTTTCGGTGGCCATATTGGATTACATACAGAAGGCTTGCAACTGCCTGCACTGTGCTTATTTACTGATTTGTTGGTTTATTTGTCACTGTTTTGAGCAGTTTGGCCTCAGAAGCTGTTGCTAAATTGCTGTAAATAAACACATTGGATGTAAACTGCCCAGAACCTCCCAGAACACAAGAAAACTCTGTTTTACTGCATCTGCATGCATTCACAACATGGCTGGGGGGGGGGTGCTCATAATCCAAGATGGCTGGCCGCTGACCGCTGAGTGATGACGTCACGTGCACTCCCTCTATAGCAGACTAATAAAATAATACCCACACGCATCGTGCTGGAGGATACATGTATACACCAGATGTGGGTCAGATGCCTCCCCTCCCCTCCCCTCCCCTCCCCTCCCCTCCCCTCCGTCCCAGCGCCCAGGGCATCCCGTCCCCATTCAACTTACATATCGCCGGCAGCACAGTATGCACATTTTGAAAACTGTGCACTCTTACTGTAGTAAACATGGTGGCACTCCCCTCCACATGCCTGAGTCATCATGTTGAACACCCTTCACTTGAACCTCCACACCTACTCGCCCTTTGGCGGGGCTCGTTCTCTTTACGACCTCCCTCTACATACTCCACACTCCCTCACTTCCCTCTAACTCCACACCCCAAGTTCCCTCCCCTTCCATCTCATTGTTCTTCTCTTCCCTTCACCGGACACGGTGGCCGAATGGATAGAGCGCAGGCCCTCTGTGCGGGGAAGGTTGGGAGTTCTATTCACAGTGGGATCAAACCAATGGCATACACAATTGATACTTGTCGCTTCCTAGCCAGACGCTCAGAATTATTAAGACAGGACAAGGACTGGTTAGCTCGATGTCAGGATAATGTGAACGAGTAGGATATTAGGTCATGACGGCCGCCTGGTCTTCCAGTGGGGCAGCACTATAAAGTCGCCTTGAGTGCGTACTGTCACAAGTCAGTACCCGTCATGATATGACCTTAGATGTTGGCAGGACATAAAACTCCAACAAGCAACCAATCTCTTCCCTTCAAAGCCATCCACCCCTCCTCCTCCTAGCGCATCCATCCCTACCAAGGGGTTCGAACACCCCGCCCCTTTGCATTATATGTTTGTTGTTTTTGGGGAGTTTTCAGTCGCATTGGTGCACTGAAGGCTGCAAATCTGCAGCACTAAACGGGCACTGCTGAAAGCAGTCCCATGTGGTCGGGAGTTGCCTTCCGATGGGTAGTGATCAGAGGAATTGAGGGGGGAGGGGGAAGGGGGGAAGGAAGGAAAAAGGCAGCCTAAGAGCCAAACCACAGTCCTCTGAGAGGGCCGGGGGAGGCTGGGTGGTTGGTGTAGTTTTACACCCCAGTAAGACCCTAGGCCATACCAGGACGTGCACCGACTTGTGACAGCGTGCACTCATGGCGACTTTATAGTGCTGCCCCACTGGGAAATCAGGCCCCCGACACCATGACCCGATGTCCCACACAGTCACTTTATCCTGACGCTGTGCACCCAGTCCTTGTCTTGATCTTGTAACGCCAAGCACCGAGCAGCAACAGGTACCTATTTTATAGTCATTGGTTTGACTCGACCAGGATCCAAACTTCAGTCCCTCCAGATTCACCGGTATGCACAGTAAGTCCGGCCAAGGCCACAGGAAGAAGTGAAGTGAGGATGGGATTAGTTAGGCAGTGGGTGGGGTTACCTGTTAGTTGTTAGTGAAAATGAGTGGTTAGTTGGTAGTGTCAGTTATGGCGATGAGGTTGGGGCCTGCTAGTCCTCGGTTTCATGGTCTGGGTGACCGACAGTGTTGATGATGTCTGCGTTCTGGCGGTAGAAGCGAGCAAGTGCCTTTGCATTATAGTATTTATACACCCCCCCCCCCCATCGTCTCCCCCTCGCCCATGTTGCTACCCGGTGGTGGGTCACATGTGGACGTGGCCCTCTATGTTTGCCTGAGGTCATGCTATCATCTGGGTCATAGCTTTAACACAAGACATGCCACGACCCGCCAGGTCCTGTCGGCAGCTTGTGCTGCCCCAAGTTGTATTCTGACACGAGATAACCTGGACAGTTTCGGTGTTCTGACTGTACAGCAACTACAAACGAGCGCACACCGGACGAGGCGGCCGGATCGGTAGAGCGCAGGCTTCACGTGCGGGAGATCGGGAGTTCGATTGCCGGTTGAATCAAACCAAATTTATTCTTGCCACTTCCTAGCCTCGTGCTCGGCATTAATAGGATATCACAAGGGCTGGTTAGCACAGAATCAGAATAATGTGACTGTGTGGGATATTAGGTCATGGTGCCAGCGGCCTGGTCTCCCAGTCGGGCAGCACTATAAAAGTTGTCATGAGTGCATACTGTCACAAGTCGGTACCCGTCCTGATATGACCTTAGATGTTACCAACAAACAAACACGCTTGCATGAATAGAAACTGGGACCTGAGGTTGGGGAGTGCCGAGCACGTCATGAAGAGTTATAAGCTGTGTTCACACGGCGCAGTTAATTCGATTCATATAAATCGCCTTGCCTAGTTCGGCTCACATTTGGCGTGTGAACGCGCGGCTGAGGCGGTTTAGGGCTGAATCGACTCATATAATTCGGATTTTATAAACCACCTCTGTAGGTGGTTTATATGAACCGAATTTTATGATTTGACTTATATCGCCCGTGTGAACGCAACCGACTTACTTGAGGCGGATTAAGGACGTCACACTATATAATATAATTTTATCTATGAACCAGCTAGAGGTGTACAGATATTTTGTTCATGATTTATTTTTAGGTTTTCACTGGCCAACAGAAGTTTTGATCATTCCAAAACAATACAATATAGTCCATATATATCTAGGTCGAACGCACACTCTCTCGTGGCGACGTCGACTAACCGAAACTGGCGCTGATTAGTATGGACTTGCTCATGCGCAGATATCGATTTCCGCCTTAAACCGCCCCAAGTACTCGGTGCGTGTGAACGCGCCACTAGTTCGATTCATATAATTCGCCTTGTTATAAATCGGTTTAAACTTTTCCCGTGTGAACACGGCTATAGTTAAACTCCACCTACTCATGCTGAATGAACACTTGCCCAACTACCGACATACGTTGACAACCCGGAAGCATTGAGCATGGTGCCAGGAATTCCCTTTAAACAAGAATGAAATTGAGCAAGTGTGAGTAAAAGTGGATTTTACTGCACACATACAAAAACACACCCACACATCCTAATAAATAAAGTAATATGTGCCGTCCTGATGTGATCTTAGATGTTTCTATGACGTAAAACAACAACAAACAAACAAACATCCTAATATGTGCACGGAGCCTATAAATATATGTAGTTGAACCATCCTTCAGAATAGGTGGGGGGAGTGGGGGGGGGGGAGAGAAACAACTCCAAACCAACAAATATACCCACAAGCTATATGTGTGGCCCGAAATAAAAGTTATGAATCAGGCTACTGGCTTTTGGTTTCACCTCCGGGCATGAATTAATCTGACTATCAAAGTGAGCTTGAATATTCATGAGTCACTCTAGGTACAATAACAATTATTGCTAGTACGTTCAATCAAAATACAGTTTTACAGAAATATGTATGTATGTATGTATGTATGTATGTATGTATGTATGTATGTATGTATGTATGTATGTATGTATGTATGTATGTATGTATGTATATATGTATACACACGCATCGTATGTATGTACAGTATGTATGGTATGTATGGTATGTATGGTATGTATGTATGTATGGTATGTCTGTAAGTATGTAAGTATGTATGTATGTATGTAAGTATGCATGTATGTATGCATGTATGTATGTACGTATGTATGTATGTATGTATGTATGTATGTATGTATGTATGTATGTATGTATGTATGTATGTATGTATGTATGTATGTATGTATGTATGTATGTACATGTATGCTAGTAGCAAATAGGCTTTCAAGATAGCAAACATAAATGTGTCCAATGATCATTTCCAGAGTTTTTATTTCCATGAATTAAAACGTGAGGGGCACTGTGCGATTGGTGGAGTGGGACGTAGCTCAGGCGGTAGAGTGTCCACCTCTGAAGGTGTCGGTCATCCTATCGATCCGGCTCAGTGGACCCATTTGCAGTTTGGGCTATTTTCCATTCCAATCAGTGGTCCACAACTGGTTCATCAAAGGCTGTGGTATGTGCTGTCCTGTCTGTGGAAAGGTGCATATAAAAGACCCCTTGCTGCTTATCGGAAAGAGTAGCCCATGTGGCGGCAGCAGGTTTCCTCCAAAGAAATCAGTCAGAATGACCATATGTTTGACCGTCCAATCGCCGATGATAAAAATCAATGTGCTCTAGAGGCGTCGTTAAATATAACAAACTTTCTGTCTGATTGGATACCAGCAACTAGGGCGTTAGCTGTTGTGAACCAATAAAATTATGCATACAGCTTGGAGATCGTCGACCCAGTCACGTGTGGTAGCAAAACCCAGACCGACTAACATTTGCTTGTTGTTTTACATCCTAGCAACATCTACGATCATATCAGGACCGGTACTGACTTGTGACAGTGCACACTCATGGCAACCTTTATAGTGCTTCCTCACTTGGATACCAGACCACCAGCACCATGAACTGATATCCCACTCAGTCACATTATCCTGACACTGAGCTACCCATGGCCTATCCTAATAATGTAGAGCGCCTGGCTAGGAAGCGACGAGTATCAATTTTTAAGTAATTGGTTTGACTCGACCAGGGTTCGAACCCATGGGTTCGATACTTGCTTGCAATGCTACCGCTAATTTAATTTGCATATGCATACATATGTCAGTGATATAGAGGCGATTGCTGACCTCACCCGACCAATATAACTGTGTCATGTGGTCACATGCTTCAGAGTGATTCCCGATTGTCAACCATTAGCGATGTACACAGCGAGAGCCATCTACATTGCCAGTGCCCTGCTACTCTCGGTTACAAACTACTGCTGCGGACAGTCTATTTTTTAATTAAGTTTCCCTTCAGTTTCACAGGCTATTGCGACTTTTACCCCCCCCCCCCCCCTCCAACCCTTCCGGATAATTTGGCATTAAGTTGTACTGAGAGTGATCGGCCATAGACTAGTCGGTCGGACCCAAACAGCCAAACCATCCTCACATCCTCCCCCCCCCCCCACACCACCACCACCACCGAGTCAAACCAATCACTTACATAATTGATACTTGTCGCGACTAAACTAGCTAGCGCTCGACATTACTAGGTCAAGGCAAGGTGCTGACAGCCCAATCTTTCCTTCCTGTAGAGCAGCACTATAAAGTCGCCATGAGTGTGCACTGACACAAGTCAGTATCGGCCCAATGATATAACCCGAGGACCGGACGCAGTAGCCGAATCGGTATAGCACAAGCCTCCGGTGCGGGAGATAAGGAGTTCGATTCCCGGTTGAGTCAAATCAATGACGCACAAAATTAAATACTTGTTATTTCCAAGCTTGGCAACTCTGCATTAATAGGTTATGGTAAGGACTAGTTAGCTCAGTGCCAGGACAATGTGACTGAGTGGGACATCAGGTCCTGGTCCTGGCGGCCTGATTTCCCACTGGCCAAGAGTGTGCGCTGTCACAAGTCGGTACCCCTCCTGATATGACCTTAGATCTTGCCAGGGCGTAACATTCCAAGAATCAACCAACCATAACCCGAGATGCTGCTCTGATGTAAAACCCAAACAAACAAACAGCCAACGGGTAGTCGGTAGCACAGCGTTCGGCCGACCTGGTTAGAGCCCAGCATTATCAGACGTGGCTAAAAATAAAGGGGCCAAGAGAACTGGGCGGCGCTGGTCGGGGACAGTCTGCTAAAAGCGCGGAGGGCCCGCCACCCATCAACACGCCACCTTCCTGACACGGGCGCCATCAATATTACTGGGCGAAACTATCACACAAATAATGAGATGGAGCTGAAACCATCAGCACTAGAACCCCACCCACCCCGCAACCACCCCCCCACAACCCACCCCGCAACCACCCCCTCACAACCCACCCCACAGCCGTGCAGGGGGCCTCCCGGGTGTGAGAGCGCACAAAGAGGGGCGGGGCGACCATAATCTTGTCAGGTTTGTAAGGGCGCTGCCTGCGGCTCACCAAAAACACAGAAGCCACACAGCAAAGTATGTACGCCATTCACCGGTTATTGCCTGATATGACGCTTAATGCTAGGTACACACCTACCGTTTTTCCGCACCCACCTACCGTATTCGATCAAAAATTGCCCAAAAGTCTTGAGGTGTGCACTCCCCTAGCACACCTACCGATTGCGATTTGCGACTTAAAACTCAATTTTAGGGCTAAAAGGCCTTCCTTACGATTGCGATTCGCGATTCGAAAAATGAATCGGCCCGTTTTCAGTTTTAAGCGGATCGGGTCGAGTCTCGAGTTTTAGTGCGCGAATCGTAAACGGTAGGTGTGTACTTGGCATAAGGCGCGGGATCTATCACTCGAATGACGACTGATCCGAGGCAAGGCGAAGATGGGTTAATATTTGTTGATTAGTGGAGTTGAATCCCCAATGTTTCCTACGTAATAATCAATTAGTATACATACATTCGGCCACCGGCATAGAGATAGTGAGAGGAGAGAAAGGGAGAGTGTGTGTGTGTGTGTGTGAGAGAGTGAGTGAGAGTAGTAAGAGAGTGAGTGAGTGAGAGTGTGAGAGAAAGAGTGAGTGTAAGTAAGTGAGTGAGTGAGTGAGTGAGTGAGTGAGTGAGTGAGTGAGAGAGAGAGTGCACATGACCTAAATGTCAATTTTGATAAATGTTCATGAAGTATCGCTAAAAGTGCCAATCACTCATTTTAACATACGTGTGATTTCATAATATGATATAACAATTGCTATGATCTGTCAAGTGGACATTCAGACGCAATCAGACTTAAGTTACTGCGACCGGCATGTGACTGGGTATTTCGACAAGGGCCCGCATGGTGCATGCATGTGTCAGCAGCACCATTTGAATTAAGCATTTAATAAATAAATAATGATGGCAACCCAAGGCCAGGGTCGCCTGGCGTTGTGAGCCTGTGACCGGGCAGCACGGTCACCAGCTGCCTGAGAGCAGTGTCACCATGCCCGCTCCTCAGGCTGACGCCCCCGAGCTGTTGTTATCGGACTCCTTCCACATTGTCCGACTGCGGCCGATTTCAGTTGAGTTAGAGCAAATTTACTTCTTTAACAAGTTCACATTAACCGATTTGTCAAATATAGATCGCACTATATAGTACATGCTCGCACTCATACGCTTATTCCAGGCTCCGCACACATGTGAAGAAATGGAATTCAAGGCTATTTCAAGGCTGCTTTTGATAGGAATTCAAAACTATTTTCATTTGAATTTCAGAAGAAAGAATTGTGATTTTAGACTAATTTAGATCAGTTTGGACAGTTTCATGGAATTCAATGCTTTTCAAGACTAATTACCCAAAATAGGTTAAATTCAAAGTTTTTCAAGGCCTTGAAATGGGGCAAATAAAGACTTTTCAGGACTTTCGAGGCCCCATACGGACCTTGTCATATGCTTATTCTCAACCCAACAGGGTGAGTTTTTTTTGTTTTTTTTAAAATTTGTTTAAAGGATAACAAGACGTTCAGTCTTCAGAGTTGAGTTAAAACAATTTCGGTTGAGGGAGTGGAGACAATAAATCTTGGAATGTGGAATTGACTTGAAACCTACCTCCAAGTAGTATTATGGTATAATCTCTGCTCGTATCGCACGGTGCAGGTCTCCCGACACGCCGGAACAATCCCTTATAGGACTCTTATAACTGAACAGAAATATATGTTGTATTTGTTATTGTTGCAACAAGAGTATATAATAACACACTCCTGTCCCGTGGCGATCATGTACTTTGCTCCTTACAATACAACACTCCAGGAACCAGCCGGCCAGCCGCAGGCACAGCACACACACTGCCCGTCTACAACCACTCTCCCGCTTGTACCCGGCCTCACTGTATATAGTCCGGTATGTCACGGTTCATGTGCAGGTGCTCTTATTAATTACTATCCTCCTCCAGGTACCCCAGACTCCAGCTTCTGTCTGTCCGCGTGTGTATCTATCCCCGTGTATGTCCGGGCGCGGCAGTGTCGGCCCCACACGGCACAGTAAACACGGGAGCTCTGTGTAGCACGGCTGTGATGGCGCGCCGGGTACCGGCCGGTGCACGCTGCACCAGCGCGCCGGACCCCGCTGCGCGCACACTGCACCGGCTCGTATCAATGACCGCGTTCCGGCGTGACAGATAGGGCTGAGACTGAGAGAGTGTGCTACTCTCAACCACTTCACAGAGACGTCGAGCTCACCCACACAGTCCACACGCCAAGATTGGATAGAACACAGTAGGCACTCTCTCCACTCTCTATCTCCCTCAACACACACTGTCTTTCTGTAGATACGCCCCTGGCGGCAATGTGTTTGCTTCTAATAAACACCACTCCCTCTGATGGCAATTCTAATAAGTCATCGCTGCTCAGTTAGACCCATTTAGAGCCGAAATGATTAGGGACAATGCTGTCATTAAGACACTAATCGCAACAACAACAATTGAAATAGTAGTAGCAATAGGAACGTCGCCCTAACATGCCATGTGATGAACGCTGAACTCCTCTGTGAGTTGTCCCACCGACCCTTATACTGACATTGACACTGCAGCATCATAACCACTATCATCCTTCTCCGCCTCCTCCTCCTTGGTTCACCATGGTAACGAGGTACTATCAGTCAATAAGTGTCCGAGGTGTAGGAGCAGACAGTGCAGTGGTTTATCCTGTTGTGGGTATCTGATCCCGTAGCTCACCGTGGTGTCGGTTTCCTAGCTCTTTGGGTGCTTTCTCTCGGCCGAGTGGTGGTTGCTGGTGGGTGCTGTACTCTCATGGAGCCCATAGCCCTGTCAAACTGAACGGGCCCGTCACAGACACTACACACCCGACGCGCCACACGCAGACAGACACCGTGCGTTACGCCCAGACTCTAAGACAAGTGAAGGACTTTGGTTACAGACGAACCTTACATCCTTTAACTTACCGACTGCACCATGAAAGTAACCATACTTTTGTACACATATATGCAGATCTACCCATTTTTCATTATTCCCGGCTTTGTTTTGTACGGAGAAGTTGTGGCCTTATGTGTTGCTAGGACATAAAACAACAATAGTTTCATACCCATGCCCATACAGTGCTGCAGACTTGCGGCTTTCAGTGCGCCAACACAACTGAAAAATCCCTGAAACAATAATGGTAACGATACCACCGTGAAGGGTTGGTTTATTTGTTTGTTTGGTTGGCTGGGGAGGGGGGGGGGAGTTTTACGTCCTAGCAACACCTAACTAAGATCATAGATGGGCGAGTACCGACTTATGGCTTGTGCACTCATGGCGTGTTTATAGTACTGCCTCACTAGGAGATTTGAGCCGCTAACACCATGACCTGACATCTCACTCAGTTACATTATTCTGACACTGAGCAAACAAGTCCTTCCTTTACCATAGTCATGTCGAGCACCAAACTAGATAGCTACAAGCATACATTTTCTAAGTCATTGACCTGATATCCCACTCACATTATCCTGACACTGAGCCAACCAGTCCTTGCCATATCCTAATAATGCAGAGTGCCTGGCTAGGAGGTGACAAGTATAAACATTTTTAAGTCATTGTTTTGACTCTACCAGGGTTTGAACCCCACAATTGACCAAAACGGGAGACATATGCTCAACTCATTCGGCCATCCCATAATGGTTTGTGAAATAATAGTGCATGTTTTAAATGTGTGTTTTGTACAAACTAAGAGGTTGTCGAAGAATAAGACCGAGTTTTCGAAACCAAACGTCATCTGGTAAGGTGTAGAAAAAGTCAACTGAACCAATTAGAAGTCTTGGGAAGTTGAAAGAACTCAGTAACTGATTGTGGGTTTAACAAGGTTCCAGGGAGTAGACACTGTTAAAGTTGCATAGTCTGATGGTTTTTAGTTTCTGACATTTTCTGAGATAAATACACTAAGTTGATTGTTATAATGTATGTTACTTTAGTTTGAAGTAACTTTTATTTTAAGTGGCTAACTTTTGAGATATTTGAAGTGCAACCATGCAAAATTAATGTTGGCAAGCTTGCCAAAACTCTGACCCCATAGGCTTATGCAGAAACGGGTTCTATTCAATTGCCTCAGTATTCTCTTCTATGTGGCAACAAATATTTAATAAGTGCACAAGTATCTAAGTTAGATATGTAGAATCAAATTTAGATAACTGTTTTGGTTTTGAAAGTTTGATGTTTTCATCGGACTATGCAGCTTTAACTAAATAAGCAAACACTTAACCCACGGACTGCCCAGCCTCCCCATCCACAAGCCTTCAGCCACCAGTAAACCCAGCCGGTCACCCGAACTAGGCCAACCCGGGCATGAGATCGCGCTCAAAGCAGACGACAACACTTCCACCTAAATTACCTGTGCGAATGCTCATAAAAAGCCAGCATCCCAGAACCACGCATCACCAGGGCAAATACCGAACGTGCACATTGCTTCGGTGAATGTAATACCAGCTGCGTTTGGTGTGGTTGCGCCGTGTTGACATTAAAATAACGACAACTGCCCGGCATGCAGTTGGTAAAACCAGACCGAGGCGACGACCCTGGCTCCCTTTCGCTTGGCGCCGACACACACACGCATTCACAAGCGGTCGCGTCAATCACTCGCCAGACACGCCCACTTCTACGGCGCCGACCAATCACAAAGCGCCTTTTGTACGCTTGGTCCCGTTTGCACAAGTGGGTCACGCAGACGTTAAGCAGACAGTCCAAGTGGTGCATTAGGAAGGAGTTGACAGGTTTACGTTATCAAAGGGAGAGTCGGAAAGTAACGGGATATGTTCAGTCGATACGGCCCGAATGTAATTCGTGATAAAGTGTACCCCCGCGGTTTGATATCTATGTAAAAGCACGGGCTACGCGCGTGCTGTGCCGAATATATATAGGTCACGTAGCCCGGAACTAGTGTATGCGCAGCATGTTAATACAGTAAAACCCCTCACCACTCACCTATATCGATCGCTTTATTTGGAGAAGGGTCCACAGCGACGAAAGGAGCAAAAACGGCTGACCACTGGGTCATATTGAGCATACCCTTGCAGGA
This sequence comes from Branchipolynoe longqiensis, assembly GCA_030323885.1. NCBI lineage: Eukaryota > Metazoa > Annelida > Polychaeta > Phyllodocida > Polynoidae > Branchipolynoe > Branchipolynoe longqiensis. The sequence goes on along the minus strand of CM059191.1, from coordinate 60,445,229 downwards.
TGGGTTTCCCATTCTTTAAGTCCTGATATTGTGTGATTTAAACAGAAGTCGTTGTTAAAATATACTTCAAGCACTTTAATCTGTCAAATAATATCGCCTATGCTGCCGACACGGCGTAAAGCAACCACCAATCAATCAATCAATCTTTAATCTGTGCATATATGTGTAAATATGTCTGAACAAGAAACTACTAAAATAATAATGTGACCTTTCCATAATTTTAGCCAATCAGAGCTGTTCTTTTTGATTGCAAATGGCCGCCCCTTATGGGGGCCGCCATTTGCAATATGTTATACGACCATCGTTTCGGTGGAATAAAGTAATAATAAAGTAATAATATTGCATTTGTGCACCATGTTTATACCAAATTGTTCTTTATTTCTTTTAATTTTGAGTAAAAATTCTATGGCAGCGAGCATTTGTTTTGATATATTATTAACCAATCGCTGACCCCGAATACCTTTGTAGCGGAAACAAGTTCAAATGAGTTCAACCGTGGCTGGTTGGGTCGCAGCCATGGCTGGTTGGGTAGCAGCCGTGGCTGGTTGGGTCGCTCCATAGAGCGTTGAATATGCTTATGTTTATTTGGGTCCCAACAATACCATTGTAAGGATATTCTAACTCTCTAAACCGACCACATCCCTAAATGGACCACTTAAAGTCGGTACCATGGTCGGTCGATTTAGAGAGGTTTTACTGTATGGAACATAAATGTGATTTATTATAACAAAGTCGCATGGAACATAAAATATGGAAGCTTGTTGTTTGTAGAGGTTTTTGGTTTTTAGGCCAAGGTTACCCAGAGGTAACAGTAACATGGTGTTATGAAAGACACTTCGGGATACCTCACGAATGCCATCTAGTGACTTTTAGTACCAAAGACAACGTACAAGATGTGGGACTCAGCCCTTTCCAGTGAAATACAGCAAACAAGGTAATTGTACAAGTCCCCATGCCCAGCTTGACTGCTGTACCAATGAAACAAGGTGACAGGTTCCTAAATACAATAGGCAAATTGAAGTCAGCATTCTAACAAATCTACCCTACCTGTTAAATGGCAGTGGTCCATCCCAGTACTTGCTACAAATGAATCTGTATCAAATGTATTGACACATTTCCCAATTTCAGCATTTAGAACTTAGATAAGTCTATATTTATGTAACTTAGATCGATAGTTAAAAATCCACGACCACACTTTGATCCTTTGTTTCTTTGTTCTTCTTCTAATTGGCATTATCCATGCTTGTTCATAAATAGAACACAGTTCAGTGGCCATTCATTATACACGTGTGTGTCCCCCCCCCCCCCCCCGGCCCCCTCACACACACATTATATGCCATCCATACTTTTCTGGAATCACCTATGCAACCAGTCAGTTTTCTATCCTGGTCAGCTATCGCCCTAAAAATACCAATGTAATGCTTTGAATATTGCATTGTGTGGCATTTATTCCTGGAAAACAGATAAACCTACTTAATCAATGATTGCTGGGTATAAAGTGCGCGCGCATAGGGGTGGAAGTGTAGGGGGTGAGCCGGGACATCAGGGTGTGGGAACAGACCGACTTTCATGATGCTGGCAGTAACATGTATACAGCTCACTAGAGATTCACCTATATAACTTTCTAATCAAGACCTAGATACTCAAAAACATTTAGTTAGCTGGGAAAACCTCTCAGGCTTGTAAACCATTAACACAAATAACAGAAATTCTACTAAATAAGAAGTTAACAATTATAGGTTTAATTCATAATGTTTAACTTATTAATAATGGCTGCAAAGTGCGTCCCATTAGATGATTTGCGCATTGCATGATGGTTGAGATGCTACATGAATGGGAACTTCCGGTTGACATGAGTTGTATCATCCCGTGTATGTGTATTGTGTGAGTTGTGTGCATGTCGCATGTTTAAACAAATGATTTTACACTGTTTCACATACACACACGCGCACACGCACACACACACACACAAAGTGCCCAACATCTTTCTTTTTATGCTTCCTTTTATAATCAAACCATAATTGTGATCTCATCTCCCAAACATCGGAAGTCAGAGACCAGGGGAGAGGTTATAAATTATAAATAATAAAAAGCACTGGTCGGCCTGAAAGGAATCAGTTGAGAGCCGGCATCCGGAGGGACAGTACCGCCTGGTACTATGGTAGTGGTACCACAACCACAGGTAAGTCGTTGGTTAGAGAGCAGAGGAACTTGTAACTGAGTAAAATCATAGATAAAGAATGTGACTGTGGCGTGGACCTTCTAATTTAATACTATTTAAAATAGCTGCCGATATATAAAGCACTAATCCAACCATTTGGTTTTCGGTGCCAGGTATATCAATAGTTGTTACTGCCTAGAGTAGACAGAGTGGTCAAACCATGCCAGTCTTCGATTACTTCTAAAATGAAGAGCTTATTCAAGCATAATTAATTAGGACAGCCTGTTTGAATATATTATTACTTCCAATGCTTACCGCAAGAATAAGAAAATTTCTGGTCAAGACATTAACATGGTATTTAACTTGTATATCTAACGCGAGAAAAGGAGAACATAAGTTATTATTATTGTTATCGTGACCATCACCACCACCATTATCATCATCCTACATTGCATCATTTAAACCAATAACTAGAGCTGATCTAGCTTGTTGGACATTAAATAGGTTAAACAGGGAATGTCCATACATATTACAGGCTGGCTAGTGCTACTTATAAACTATTCCCTAATTCCTGACTCTGTGTTGGTAAGATTCTAAAGTTTGCAAGTAAAATAATAACTTGATAACATTGATTAAATATTACTAAACAAATCTGAGTTTTTGTGTGGGTTTCTCCTCGTCGACACCCCCCCCCCCCGCCCCGCCCCCGGAAACACACCGGTCTATTGTGGCGTAAGCTATGGTCTATACACCTACCTCCTACATAGATCGGGGACCTGCTAACATGACAGCTGACCCATGACTAACGAACCACAGCAGCAATCTTGGGAATGAGGTGCGTGGAGTAGTGTCATCCTTCACCACCAGGTGACAGGTCAAGCAGCACGGTCCATGCTAGGTGGCAGCACCGTCAAGGTGAGCGAATCTGGACGTCAGGGATAAGGAAGGGAGAATCGCAGAGGTATTTTTGTGGTTTATTTTAATAAACCAAAATTGGTTCTTCCCACAAGATGAATGTCTCCCCCAGCCTGCATCATATGATAAGGGTAACCACAAAATAAGTAAGCTATCACAGACACCGAACGTGAACCCTTATATTGGTTAAATACTTAATGGGTGGAAACGAAGGAACTGTGATTCAAGGATGAGATGCATGTTGACGTTATTAATGTTTGTGTGTGTGTGTGTATGCTTGTTTGTTTTGTTGTTGTTTTATGTCCTAGCAACATCTAAGGTCATATCAGGACGGGCACCGACTTGTGACAGTGCGCACTCATGGCGACTTTATAGTGCTGTCCCACTGGGAAACCAGGCCACCAGCACCATGACCTGGTATCCCACTCAGTCACATTATCCTGACACTGAGCACACCAGTCCTTGCCCGTCTAATAATGCGAGCGCTGGCTAGGAAGCAACAAGTATCAATTTTTAAGTCATTGGTTTGACTCGAGGGGTTGTTGTGACCACGATCTACCAGCACGGGAGACGGACGCTCTAACTCATTCGGCCATCCCGTCTGGTTGTGTGTGTGTGTGTGTGTGTGTGTATGCATGCATGTATGTATATGTGTATGCATGTATATGTGTATGTATGTATGTTTGTATATAGGGGAGCGGGACGTAGCAGTAGCGTGTCCACCTGTGAATGTGTTGGTCATCCTATCGATCGTGCTCAGTGGACCCATTTGCAGTTTGGGTTATTTTCCGTTCCAACCAGTGGTCCACAGATGGTTCATCAAAGGTTGTGGTATGTGCGGTCCTGTCTGTGGACAGTACACTCAGAAGCTGCTTATCGGAAAGGGTGCCAGCAGCAGGTTTTTGACGCTCAAGAGCCAATGATACGAAAATCAATCATGTATGCAATCATGCATGTATAATATGGAAGCCCCGCCCAGCGGCAGGTGGGGGTGGTGGGTGTACGTGTGGGTGGGATGGTGACCCCTTATGTGGAAGAGCGGTCAGCCGGCACCCGCCCGGGATGGCGGGACAGCTGTTGGCTACTTCCTAATCATTACCTCTGGATAAGGGGGATTATCAATTATCGGAATATATATATATTCGGTTTGTATGGAACAGCATTTCCCCCCCCCCCCCCAGTATTTTAACATTTCATTAAATATTTAATGATATCTATGATCAAATCGAATCAATTATATCATCAAATATTTGATATCTCCCTGGATGTCAGATTCATTCGATGATATCATCAAATGGTGCCACCATGTGTCTTATGTACAGTTTGGACAATTTCCGCTAGTCACCTTCAGCTCTGGGGTTAAGTGAGGGACATTGCACATGTAATATACAATGCGTGTGGACACTTTGATCATTGTTTTTTTAAATGTATATACAGTATAACCCCGTTAAACTAAGCTCGGTTAAACCAAACGATCGGTTAATCCAAACTTTTTTCGGCGGACCAGCAAAATACTACCATTTATCATATAAAAAAAGTTGGTGGGGTCTCAGATGACCTTATATTATTATAACCACATCAAAGTTTGGTTTAACCATACATGAGTGGCCGGGGGTCCGGCAATTTTGTTTGGATTAAACGATAATTTGGATTAACCGACTTTGGTTTAACCAACTTTTTTATATGATAAATGGTAGTATTTTGCCGGGCCACCGAAAAAAGTTTGGTTTAACCGAGCTTGGTTTAATGGGGTTGCACTGTATCATCAAATGCATTTGATGATATCATCAAAACTCAGCATGAGCTGCTTGTAATATGCTAATTGACTTGAGACCGGAACTGCTTTATCTCCCTTGACTGTGAATGCCGTGGAGGTACCAAAAAAAAAATCAATATCAACTGACGTCAGAAAGATTCCTTTGCAAACCGGATACAAGAAGGCATCTTGTGACTAGAATATTATATTTTCACTCAGCAGCCAGAATAATTCGGGAACCATTCAAATTGCCCACACACAGATTGCCATGGCTTCCCTGATAATAAATGCATGACACAATTCGTGGATAACTAACCCATATTACTGATTGAACCGGGTGTCGCACTCTCCAAACAGATATGGCCACCATTGCGAACAAACTGAGCCACGCTGAGTTTGTGTAGGGAGCGCCACCTGACGTATGGTGGGGTGGGGGGCAGGGCTCTATGGGTGTCGTGCACCCGGAAGTGGGTGCTAGGTTACCATGGTAATCACACCTCAAGCGAACACCCACCAATCATGGCATGAGAGGTATTCGCTGAAAGCCCAATGATCACGGTTACACACAGTGACGCTACGCAAGATGGGTGCATCCCTATCCAGCAAAAAAAAAACACCAAAAGAAATCACGACTTCAAATCACTACCAAGTACCAGGGCTGCCAACATTGGAAAATGAAAAACCGGAAGATATCAAGGTGACTGACGAGGTGAAGCAGCAGACACAAATGAAATGCGCCCAGGGATTGTTTGTTTGTTTGTTGTTTTACGTCCTGGCAATGCCTAAGGTCATATCAGGATGGGCACTGACTTGCGACAGTGCAAACGCATAGTGAATTTATAATGCTGCCCCACTGGGAGACAAGGCCACCAACACCATGACCTGATATCCCACTCCGTCACATTATCCTGACACCTATCCTGATATTTAAATGTTGAGTGCCTGGCTCGGAAGTGACAAGTATACATTTTTTAAGTCATTAGTTTGACTGGACTAGGGTTCGAATCCATGCGTTCGAATTCCACGATCTACCAAAACGGGAGACGGACGCTCAATTCATTCGGCCATCCCGTCTGGTCCAGGTGAAGCAGCAGACAGAAATGAAAAGCGCCCCGGGAACCCGAGGGGCGGTCAGCCGGCATTACTCCCGCCATGCACCGCGTTTCGCGCCCTTCGGTGGGAATCACGTCGGCTCAGTGAGCGTCTCCACGCGGCGACGCACTCTCCAAGCACAACGTCACCGAACACCGGCCGGTTTGTGAGACGAGATCCGGCCGACTCGGATCACCAGGTTGTGGGCCATGTCGCCCTGTCGTAAATCCGCATTCCAATAAGGCTCTGTCAGAATGATCAACCGGCTCAAACCCCGGAGGAGCTACTGCGGCGAATCCAAGGCACGGGTGGTGCCCCCTAGGTGACAGCTGTGAACTATCCGCCGCCTCCTCCTCTCCTCCCCACCCCCTCCCCTTATACCTATTACCATGTCCTCCAGCGGGGCAACTTTTTCGACGAAGGCAAACCGCGTGTTTAAATTACCATTATAAACCGACGGAGGCACTAGAAGTGCCACATTACCATCCTATTATATAACAAGACACTGTTCATCCTGTGTTTTTGTTGTTTGTTGTTCTTTTTTTTTTTTAAAGAGGCAAATCCAGCATCTTCAGTGTTTAAAAAGCACACACTACAGCAACGATAAATCAAAGAATACCATATATAAGAGCACATTTGAGAACCGTGGGAAGTTCAGGTTAGAGTATTACATACAGTCCCACCTTCAGTAACCAAGGACCAAATCACTGACAACTAATTTTACACCTGTTTTAGTTCTAAATAACTTAAAGTTGCAGTCCGATGGTTTCAGGTTTCTGACACTTAATATTCTTTTATTATAGATACATACATTAGGTTGATCGTTGTTATATAATCTACCGTACTTTTAACTCGAAGTAACTTTTAGTGTACATGGCTAACTTGGGAGATATTTGAAGTTAAAACTTGCCAAATTAATGTTGGCATGCATGTCAAAATCCTGACACCATATGCTTCAGCAGAAAGAGGTTCTATTACATTCACTTAGTTTAACTTAGTGTATCATTCTATGCAACAACTCATGCTCAAAGTTGCATAGTCTGATGGTTTTGAGTTTCTGTCATTTTTTCTGAGATAAAGAATTGATTGTTATAATCTACCTGACTTTAGTTTGGAGTCACTTTCATTTTAAATGGCCACCTTTTGAGATAAGTAAAGCGCAAACATGCAACATTAAGTTTGGCAAGCATGTCAAAACTCCGACACCATAGGCTTCTGCAGCAACAGGTTCTATTAAATCGATTCACTATTCCCTCCTATGTGACAACAAATGCTTAATAAGTGCATCAGTATCTAAGTTAGGTATGTAGAATCAAATCTAGATAATTGTCTTGCTTTTAAAAATGTGATGCTTCATCGGACTATGCAACTTTAATGAGTACACCAGTATAAAACTTCAATATGTAATTGTAAGCTCAAATCTAGATAAATGATTTGGTTTTGAAAATTTGATACTTCATCTGATCATCCAAGGTAAAGTTGCATCGTCCGATGAAAGCATCACACTTTCAAAACCAAAACAGTGACATAGGCGGTCTGCTGGGTGGCCTGCATGGTGGCCTGCTGTGTCAACTGCTTGGTGGCCTGCTGTGTCAACTGCTGGGTGGCCTGCATGGTGGCCTGCATGGTGGCATGGTGGCCTGCTGGGCCAACTGCTTGGTGGCCTGCTGGGTGGCCGGTACCTTGGAACACCCCTATTGGCGGGAGGCTTGTTTAAGCAGGCTGCAGGTAGGTGGGTACCACCCTCACGTTGCCTGGTGACCTGGGACGTCTGGGCCGCTGTCCTCCATCACCCTACCTCCTCCATGTAGAACAGAAGAGTGGTCCTCTGTCAGCAGGCAGTAAAGTAGTTTGGTACCCGGATGTCCGGGGCACAGATAAGGAGGCGGGCGGAAGTCCGGGCCCAGACACACCGGGTCAAATGGGGGTGGATGCTTGTTTTGTTGTTTGTTTGTTGTTTTACATCCTAGCGACATCTATGGTCATATCAGGATGGGTACCCACTTGTGACAGTGTGCACTCATGGTGAATTTATAGTGCTGGCCCACTGAGCATGCATACATATGTACATAGACATACTTACAATACATTATACATACATATGCATACATACATACAACTGCAAAAAACATGAGGTCGCCACACGGCCACCATATCCTGCTACAGACCATTTGCGACTTAAGCATAATGCATACATATGCATAGATACATACAAACATGCATAAGAATATACATATATGCATGCATACATACATACACATATGTACATTTACGCATACATACATATGTACATGTACACAGATACTTACAATATATTATGCATACATATATACACATACATATGCATACATACATATATGGATATGTACATATACATACATTCATGCATACATATGTACATACACACATACTTACAATACATTATGCACACATAGATACACATGCATACATACATACAAACATACATACACATACATACATATACATATATACATCGACATTAACATACTTAAACCACCTCAACTAAACCACTTGCGTTCACACAGGCAAATTAGGCCAACTCAGGCTAAGTCGCCTCATCTAATCCACCTCTCGAAGCGGTTTACTGGAGGCAAACTAGTTGAGTCGACTCAGCCTTAATTTGCGTCAACGGGGCATTCACATGCGCGATCTGAGTTGACTTAGATGAGGAGACTAGTTGAGCCGACTTAAGGCCCCTGTGTGAACGGGGCTTTAGACTCCAGTGGGCGAGAGTGGTAGCTGAATTGAGACTGTGCTTCATAGCAGAGCAGAGCTGTTTCAGAGATTTAAAAGAATGACCAGTGATGTATGTCCTCCACTACTGACCAACATTCACCATGACTATATACGCTAACGTGCTAGCCAGCATTATAGATGGCCTGTGAAGGAATCTAGTCAGTGCAATAATCAGTAGGAATCTAGTCGGTGCAATAATCAGTAGGAATCTAGTCAGTGCAATAATCAGTAGGAATCTAGTCGGTGCAATAATCAGTCGGAATCTAATGTGTGCAATAATCAGCAGGAATCTAGCCTGTGCAGTAATCAGTAGGAATCTAGTCTCTGCAATAATCAGAAGGAATCTAGCCTGTGCAGTAATCAGTAGGAATTTAGTGTGCAATAATCAGTAGGAATCTAGTGTGTGTAATGATCAGTGGGAACATAATCAGGAAGGAATCTAGCCTGTGCAATAATCAGTAAGAATCTAGTCTGCGCAGTAATCAGTAGGAATCTAGTCTGTGCAATAATCAGTAGGAATCTAGTCTGTGCAATAATAAATAGGCTGTGCAATAATCAGTAGGAATCTAGCCTGTGTAATAACCAGTAGATATCTAGTCGCTGCAATAATCAATAGGCTGTGCAGTAATCAGTAGGAATCTAGCCTGTGTAATAACCAGTAGATATCTAGTCGCTGCAATAATCAATAGGCTGTGCAGTAATCAGTAGGAATCTAGCCTGTGCAATAATCAGTAGGAATCTAGCCTGTGTAATAACCAGTAGATATCTAGTCGCTGCAATAATCAATAGGCTGTGCAATAATCAGTAGGAATCTAGTATGTACAATAATCAGTAGGAATCTAGTCTGTGCAATAATCAGTAGGAATCTAGCCTGTGCAGTAATCAGTAGGAATCTAGTCTGTGCAGTAATCAGTAGGAATCTAGTCTGTACAATAATCAGTAGGAATCTAGCCTGTGTAATAACCAGTAGATATCTAGTCGCTGCAATAATCAATAGGCTGTGCAATAATCAGTAGGAATCTAGTCTGTGCAATAATCAGTAGGAATCTAGTCTGTGCAATAATCAGTAGGAATCTAGACTTGCAATAATTAGTAGTTCCTTTACCACCTTTATCACATCAACACGCCATCAGGGACGATATGGCATACATGATCTAGAAAATGGTGGCCAATGCCCGGCACCACTGTTGAAGTAAAATGATCGGCCAGTGTAAAGCTGAGATTCTATTACTGTGTAAACTTTTGTGCATCGCGACATGCATCCTAGGGAACTAACTGAACTGGCTATATATCTATGAGTGTGATTTCATCAGTGCGTATTCTTGCATATTGCTGCATATTTAAACTTTCTGCTACAATGAAAATACAATGTACTTTATTTCAGTTTGGAGTAACTTGATTACAAATGGATAAAATTTGGGTATATTTGAAGTAAAAACATCCACAGATAAATTTGTTGTGCACATCAAAATGCTGGACAGCATGCTGCATAGGCAGTGGCACGTTCTATCAAATTTACTTAAAGTTGCATAGGCCAATGGTTTGAGCTTCTGCTTTACTTGTTTTATATACATATAATAGATAGATCATCATAATTGACTTTACTTTAGTTTGAAGTACTTATTAAAGGCCTAACTTCGAAGTAGTACATATCGAAAAGTTGAACACAATAGGCTTCAACAGTGACAGATTCTCTTAGATTTACGTAGTCTCTGCAGCATTACATGTTTACTAACTGCAGGAGAAAATCTAGACAAGTGCATCAGTGTATACTGTTATGGCTTCACCGGGCAGTGCAGCTTTTTAAGTACACTTTAACTTGGGCGGCTTTGTTCAAAGTGACGGTGAGCTGCTCGTACACTGCCGTGGGAGCAGCTCACTAAGGGGTGCAGTGCAGAAAGTGGTACTCTACAGTCGGCGGGAAGGCGGCCAGCGCAGTCACGCCCACGCCCGGCCAGCAGTGATCCTGATCGATTCCCAGAAGGCACCAGGAACCGCCCCGGGAGAGGGGAGAGGAGGGAGGAGAGGGGAGATGAGACAGGAGACAGTCGCCAGAGAGGGAAGGGGAAAGGGGACAGGAGACAGTAGCGAGAGAGGGAAGAGGAGAGAGGAGGGAGGAAAGGGGACAGGAGATAGTAGCGAGAGAGGGAAGAGGAGGGAGGAAAGGGGACAGGAGATAGTAGCGAGAGAGGGAAGAGGAGAGAGGAGGGAGGAAAGGGGACAGGAGAGAGTAGCGAGAGAGGGAAGAGAGGAGAGCAGATAGGAGAGTAGAGGGGGAAGAGAGAGAGCAGATAGGAGGGGCTAAAAGAGAGGAGCGAGGGAAGAAATGAGATGGGAGAAAAGAGAGGAGAGGAGATAGGGTAGGGGAAAGGGGAGGAGAAAAGCGAAGAGAGAATAGAGGAGAGATAGAAGGAGAACAGCGAAGATGAAGATGCAGAGGAGTAAGGAGCGAGAAGAGAGACGAGATGAATGAGACGAGAAGAGTTTTGTTTGTTTGTTGTTGTTTTACCTCCTAGCAACATCTAAGGTCATATCAGGATGGGTACCGACTTGTGACAGTGCGCACTCATGGCGGATTTATAGTGCTGCCCCACTGGAAAACCAGGCCGCCAGCACCATGACCTGATATCCCACTCAGTCACATTATCCTGACACTGAGAAGAGAGAATGAGAGAGGAGAGAAGGGAAGAGAAGAGAAAGGGAGAGAAGAATAGAGTAGGGAGAAGAGAGGGGGAGAGGAGAGAGGGGGAGAAAAGAGAGAATGAGACGGGAAGATGAAATGGGGCTCGAAGTAAAAGCACATACTGGCTGGTGTCAGATTGTTCAGTCACGTTCCTGTAATTGGGTGTCTCAATTTAAAGTGTGCGTGTGTATTGAATAATTCATCATGTGAATATAAATAACAAATATAAACCTCCACTATACTGGATTCCAGACTCAGCGCGATAGTTTACTCTCCTATTCTATAGTGTGTATGTGATGTATAACATATTATGCGAGTGTAAATGCGCGGAAGGGAATTATTTGATTATATTATATTGTACCGATTATTCTTTGTTCTGCCTCCTTGACAGGTGGCGCTGTCATTGGCTCTCACCATCCCTAACGGACGCTCCAATCATCACTCACACATGATATAAGCGTGCGTGTGCGTGTGCGCGTGCGCGTGTGCGTGTGTGTGTGTGTGTGTTAAACATGAAAGTAGCATATGCCACCTGACAATCCAATTTCGACCAAATTCCAAGTCGGATCTGAATGGGATCGTAGCTATTAACGCGCGGGAAAGAAATGGTCAGGAGCCTGTTAGTTACACATGCCTTCATGTAGAGCGACAACTTGTCACACAAGCCCTTGGTGGTGGGATAGATCAGGGACTGTTAGTTTGGTATCCTGATGCACAATGAAGGGTGCGCAGTGGGGGGTGCATGGTTAGGTGTGTACAGTGAGGGTGCGTGATGAGGGTACACAGCGAGGATGCGTGGTGAGGTGTGTACAGTGAGGATGCTTGATGAGGGTATGCAGTGAGGATGCATATTGAGGTGTTTATAGTGAGGTGTGTACAGTGAGGGTGGTGGTGCATGGTGGTGTGTGATTCGTTCACATGGAGACTGCTTGTGTGGGCTCGCCGTGATGAGGGCTGGGTACGTGATGAGGTGTGAACAATGAGGTGTGTACAGTGAGGGTGGCGGTGTGTGGTGGCGGGTCCTTTGTTCACATGGACAGTGTGCTTATGTGGGTTTGCCATGATGAGGGCTGGGTGCATGGTGAGGTGTGTATTGTGAGGTGTGTACAGTTAGGGTGCATGGTGCAAGGTGGCAGATGATTCGTTCACATGGAGACTGCTTGGGTGGGTTCGCCGTGATGAGGGCGGGGTGCATGGTGAGGTGTGCGCAGTGAGAGTGGGCAGTGAGGGTGCATGGTGAGGTGTGTACAGTGAGGGTGGTGGTGCACGGTGGTGGGTGATTCGTTCACATGAACACTGCTTATGTGGGCTCGCCGTGATGAGGGCTGGTTGCATGGTGAGGTGTGTACAATGAAGTGTGTACAGTGAGGGTGGCGGTGTGCGGTGGCGGGTGCTTTGTTCACATGGACAATCTGCTTGTGCGGGTTCACCATTATGAGGGCTGGGTGCATGGTGAGGTGTGTACAGTGAGGGTGCATGGTGAGGTGTGTACAGTGAGGGTGCATGGTGAGGTGTGTACAGTGAGGTGTGTACAGTGAGGTGTGTATAGTGAGGTGTGTACAATGAGGTATGCACAGTGAGGGTACGCAGTGAGGGTTCGTGGTGAGGTGTGTACAGTGAGGTGTGTACAGTGAGGTTGGTGGTGCACAGTTGTGGGTGATTCGTTCATATGGAGACTGTACTCGTGTGGGTTCAGCATGATGAGGGCTGGGTGCATGGTGAGGTGTGTACAGTGAGGTGTGTACAGTGAGGGTGGTGGTGCACGGTGGTGGGTGATTCGTTCACATGGAGGCTGTGCTTGTATGGGTTCAGCATGATGAGGGCTGGGTGCATGGTGAGGTGTGTACAGTGAGGTATGTACAGTGAGGGTGGTGGTGCACGGTGGCGGGTGACTTGTTCATATGCAGACTGTGCTTGTGTGGGTTCAGCATGATGAGGGCTGGGTGAATGGTGAGGTGTGTACAGTGAGGTGTGTACAGTGAGGGTGGTGGTGCACGGTGGTGGGTGATTCGTTCACATGGAGAATGTGCTTGTGTGGGTTCAGCATAATGAGGCCTGGGTGCATGGTGAGGTGTGTACAGTGAGGTGTGTACAGTGAGGTGTGTACAGTGAGGTGTGTACAGTGAGGGTGGTGGTGCATGGTGGTGGGTGATTTGTTCATATGGAGACTGTGCTTGTGTGGGTTCAGCATGATGAGGGCTGGGTGTACAGTGAGGTGTGTACAGTGAGGGTGGTGGTGCACGGTGGTGGGTGACTTGTTCATATGGAGACTGTGCCTGTGTGGGTTCAGCATGATGAGGGCTTGGTGCATGGCGAGGTGTGTACAGTGAGGTGTGTACAGTGAGGGTGGTGGTGCACGGTGGCAGGTGATTCATTCACATGGAGACTGTGCTTGTGTGGGTTCAGCATGATGAGGGATGGGTGCATGGTGAGGTGTGTACAGTGAGGTGTGTACAGTGAGGGTGGTGGTGCACGGTGGCGGGTGATTCATTCACATGGAGACTGCTTGTGTGGGTTCAGCATGATGAGGGCTGGGTGCATGGTGAGGTGTGTACAGTGAGGTGCGTACAGTGAGGGTGGCAGGGCACGGTGGTGGGTGATTCGTTCATATGGAGATTGTGCTTGTGTGGGTTCAGCATGATGAGGGCTGGATGCATGGTGAGGTGTGTACAGTGAGGTGTGTACAGTGAGGTGTGTACAGTGAGGGTGGTGGTGCACGGTGGCGTGTGATTCGTTCACATGGAGACTGTGCTTGTGTGGGTTCAGCATAATGAGGGCTGGGTGCATGGTGAGGTGTGTACAGTGAGGTGTGTACAGTGAGGTGTGTACAGTGAGGGTGGTGGTGCATGGTGGCGGGTGATTCGTTCATATGGAGACTGTGCTTGTGTGGGTTCAGCATGATGAGGGCTGGGTGCATGGTGAGGTGTGTACAGTGAGGTGTGTACAGTGAGGGTGGTGGTGCACGGTGGTGGGTGATTCATTCACATGGAGACTGTGCTTGTGTGGGTTCAGCATAATGAGGGCTGGGTGCATGGTGAGGTGTGTACAGTGAGGTGTGTACAGTGAGGTGTGTACAGTGAGGGTTGTGGTGCATGCTGGCGGGTGATTCGTTCACATGGAGACTGTACTTGTGTGGGTTCTGCATAATGAGGGCTGGGTGCATGGTGAGGTGTGTACAGTGAGGTGTGTACAGTGAGGGTGGTGGTGCACGGTGGTGGGTGATTCATTCACATGGAGACTGTGCTTGTGTGGGTTCAGCATAATGAGGGCTGGGTGCGTGGGCCTGTGATCGATGAGCAGCTCATAATGAGGGGAAGTCCCCGCGAGCTGCTCACACCATTGACACTTCCATTCATACCACAAAGCACCTTCCCCCCAACCACTCCCGGCCGCCATCAATATCACATATACAAGCCAAGTCGCTCGTAGGTGCCGACAGTTTACTGCTGATACAATCGCACCTGACGTCGTTAGCACAACCAAAATAGATTTGCACCCAGGCTCAGATGAGGCAGCAGACTTTGTTGGGTAATGGGTAGGAATTGCGCCATATCCCTCCTATTTATATTTGGGTCTGAGTTGGACTCTCCGTTCTCTTCAATTGGGTGATCTTTGTCAAGTCATAAATTGTCAATTCATTAAAGTCGTCGAAAAAAAACCTGAAAGAAATACAAGAAGAAAAAGAAGAAAGGAAAGAAAAAGACAACAACCCATTGATAACTAATAAAACAATTCCCCCCCCCCCCCACCAGAATTGACCAAAATAATGAGTGCTAATTTTATGTTCTATAAGATCTACATTGGCTATATAATGTATATTGGCCGCCATTATGAGAATATAAACAGCACACACCTATTATTAACAGAGCAAAGATACTATATTAACCCATCAATTAACTTTGCGTAAATATTAAATTAACTTTCGATGTTGGTTGGTTGGTTATTGAAGTTTTACGTCCTGGCAACATCTAATGTCATGTCAGGATGGGTACTGACTTGTGACAGGTCACACTCATGTTGACTTTATAATGCTGCCCCACTTGGAGACCAGGCCACCATCACCATGACCCGATATACCACTCGGTCACATTATCCTGACACTGAGCCGACCAGCCCTTGCTCAATGTAATAATGCAGAGTGCCTGGCGAGGTAGCGAGCGACAAGTATAAATCTTAAGTTATTGGTTTGATGCTGGTTCGAGGTCCTCTCATACATACAAATATACATACAAATTTAAGCACCCCACACCCCAACCATTTTTTCTTCTATGAAAAAAGGGGAATGGGGGTGGAAGATAGATCAGTTGATGAGCACCATCAGCAATTTGGGAACTGGAGACGACACTACACTGTAGCAGAGTAGTCTTGATACCGGAAATCAAAGCAATGTTACATGCATATGATGTGTGTGTGTGTGTGTGTGTGTGTGTGTGTGTGTGTGTGTGTGTGTGTGTGTGTGTGTGTGTGTGTGTGTGTGCGCGCGCGTGCGTGCGTGACTGACTGACTGAAGTGGGTGAGCAGACAGACCACGACCCGAACTCACATACTTCAATCAATCACCCTCCTTGCATTACCACCCCCTCCCCGTCCACGGCTACCACCACCCACACACCCCTCTAGTATCAGTGGGATATGGTGACGGGGTCCCTCCCCGTCCATGACTACCACCACCCACACACGCCTCTAGTATCAGTGGGATATGGCGACGGGGTCCCTCCCCGTCCACGGCTACCACCACCCACACACGCCTCTAGTATCAGTGGGATATGGTGACGGGGTCCCTCCTCGTCCACGACTACCACCACCCACACACACCTCTAGTATCAGTGGGATATGGCGACGGGGTCCCTCCCCGTCCACCACCACCGACACACACCTCTAGTATCAGTGGGATATGGCGACGGGTCCCTCCCCGTCCACCACCACCCACACACACCTCTAGTATCAGTGGGATATGGTGATGGGGTCCCTCCCCGTCCACAACTACCACCACCCACACACACCTCTAGTATCAGTGGGATATGGTGACGGGGTCCCTCCCCGTCCACGACTACCACCACCCACACGCACCTCTAGTATCCGTGGGATATGGTGACGGGGTCCCTCCCCGTCCACGACTACCACCACCCACACACACCTCTAGTATCAGTGGGATATGCTGACGGGGTCCCTCCCCGTCCATGACTACCACCACCCACACATGCCTCTAGTATCAGTGGGATATGGTGACGGGGTCCCTCCCATCCATGACTACCACCACCCACACACGCCTCTAGTATCAGTGGGATATGGTGATGGGGTCCCTCCCCGTCCACAACTACCACCACCCACACACACCTCTCATATCAGTGGGATATGGTATCAGGGTCCCTCCCCGTCCACGACTACCACCACCCACACACGCTAGTATCAGTGGGATATGGTGACGGGGTCCCTCCCCGTCCATGACTACCACCACCCACATACGCCTCTAGTATCAGTGGGATATGGCGACGGGGTCTCTCCCCGTCCACGACTACAACCACCCACATGCGCCTCTAGTATCAGGGGGATATGGTGACGGGGTCCCTCTCCGTCCATGACTACCACCACCCACACACACCTCTAGTATCAGTGGGATATGGCGACGGGGTCCCTCCCCGTCCACGACTACCACCACCCACATGCGCCTCTAGTATCAGTGGGATATGGTGACGGGGTCCCTCCCCGTCCACGGCTACCACCACCCACACACACCTCTAGTATCAGTGGGATATGGTGACGGGTCCCTCCCCATCCATGACTACCACCACCCACACATGCCTCTAATATCAGTGGGATATGGTGACGGGGTGCTGGTTTCTGTCAGGGAACCGTTTCTTATACTACTTCCTATACAACATCCCAATAATGGTACAGTCTGCGTAATTTCCTTAAACATGTACACGCACGCACGCACATTCACACGCACATACAAACAGTAAGCCGACGAAAATAATAAGAAATAGGAGCAGAAAAAGAAGGATAAAAAGAAGAAGAAGCGGAAGAAGCAGAGAGAAGTAGAAGAAGCAGAAACAGCACCACAGAAGAAAAACAAGAAGTAGTAAAAGCAGCAGCAGAAGAAGTAGAAGGAAAAGAAGCACACAGAAGAAGAAAAAAAAGAAGAAACAGCAGAAGAAGTAGAAGCAGAAAAAGAAGAAGCGTGCATACACACATGCATTTGCAATTAACGTTCCCAGTAATGAACACTTGATACAATCATGGCATCGGCGTATCGACATGACTGTTTTACCAGAACATGTACTGCAAATTAAACAACAGGTAGCAGCATGTAACCACCTGTAGCTAAGTCAATACACCCCCCCCCCCCCCCACCTACCCACCCACTTTATTATAGTGCTGCCACACTGGGAAATCAGGCCACCGGCAACATGACCCGATATCCAACTCAGTCACATTATCCTAACAATGAGCCAACCTGTCCTTGGCTTATCCTAATAATGCCGAGCGCCATGCTAGGAAGCGACAATTATCAATTTTATAAGTCATTGGTTTGAGTCGACCGAGAACCGAACTCCCGTTCTCCCGTACGCGAGGCCCGCTCTCTACCGATTCGGGCACCGCGCCCGGTAGCTATCTACGAGCAGTCTCTCCACTCACCCTGCCCAGCAGTGCCTGCGTCCTCCTCCCGCCCCGGCTGCTGTCATGTCCATACGCCTGCGCACTGTGACTGTGAACCCTCCCCGTTATCACCTTACCTTCACGCTGCACAGCGTCCGCTGCAGACGCTCCGTCAATAGTCTCGGGGTCAAGGGAAACGACCCGCACACGGCACACGGCACGCAGGTGGAGATCTGCTGCTACCCCGGTACCACCGACAGACACACTCAGCCGGTGTGTCACACGATACAGGTGGGGCAGACCTGTCTGGTAGGAGTAGCACTCCGAGCGAGCGCCTCGCTGCCTCCCCCCTTACCCGCCAAGCCGCCCCCTCCCCACTCACCCACCCCCTCCGCCCAGAGATGATGGCGGTGGCGATGGCGGCGCCCCGTCACGTCTCGGCACCGACCAATCGGGCGGCGGGTTACATCACACGTCGGGAGGCCCGGCGCCTACCCATGGCGCCCAGTTACCCCTTAAGAATGATGGCCGCACCCAGTGCACTGCCGGCATGACTGTGTTGGCGGGGGCATCCGGGGGAGGGGGGGGGGCTTCTTGACATGGTTTATGTACACAGACGCACAGACAGTCAGTCAGTCAGTCAGTCAGTCAGTCAGTCAGTCAGTCAGTCAGTCAGTCAGTCAGGCAGGCAGGCAGGCAGGCAGGCAGGCAGGCAGGCAGGCAGGCAGGCAGGCAGGCAGGCAGGCAGACAGACATGCAGACAAACAGACAAACAGACAGGCAGACAAACAGACAGACACACAGACAGACAGACACAGACAGACAGACAGACAGACAGACAGACAGACAGACAGACAGACAGACACAGGGACAGACCAACAGGTACACGACACAGGCAGGCATGAGGGCAGGCAGACAGACACACAGACCGAGACACAGAGAGGTAGGCAGACAGACACACAGACGACACTTTAGGTTAGGCTGATGAAATAAATAAAACAACCCACCAATGAAAGAATAATTTGGTGTGTTTTTAAGAGCTCAAAAACGAACTTACAAAATCCGCCCCTCTAGCCACCAACTAATAAAAATATCATTTTAGCTATTTGTTATAATCGTAAAACGAAAAGAGTTAGAAATATCTCACATTTTACAAGTTGTAAGTGTTTAAATTATCTTTCCTCACTAGAGCTCCACAATCTATCATCTTTATCACCACCACCACCACCATTATTTGATCTCCAGCTTAAGATCAACTGTCTACGTTTTCATTACGTTTATTTGTTTTAGCTTGACAACTAAAACTGCTGCTAATCTAACAAAATTATGTGTAATAAATAATTGAAATGCAATGTTTTCGTCCACACGTTTTATATATATATATATATCACAACATGTGGGTGGTAATATTAGGGAACCTTTCCTTGCGTGCCTTTATACTCGCATAATTCTTATACATCACATATATAGTATAGTTATATGAATCTTACCTGGGTACAGATGATGGATAACTCTTGTTTTCCCGAGGTACAAGCCTCAGATAGTCGTGGGCTAGGGAGAAGGAAGCAGCATCCGGGTACAGCAATCTTCACCTAATTATTCAGGATAAAAATGAGCTTAATGATTGGAACTCATAATGCACAAGCAAACGTAATAGTCGTGGCAGTGTGTGGCGGGCAGGCCCTAGCCCACGACTATCCGAGGCTTGTACCTCGGGAAAACAAGAGTTATCCATCTCGGGAAAACAAGAGTTATCCATCATCTGTACCCAGGTAAAGGCCCTGTCACACTACGACGTTTCTCACGAACGCGCTTCGACGTGTTGCCTTTTTGGGCGAACCGTTGGTACACGTCCGGTACGTTACCGGTACATTACCGGCGCGTCGGTACATAGCAACGTGTGAATGGAGATGTCGGGCCGCGTCGAGGTTTTGTGCTTGCACAAAACTTTCGACAGGCCGCAACGCGCGTAAGCATGTTGGCGAGCGCGTCACGGACGCGTTAGCAACACGTCGACACACGTTGGCGGCGCGCCGGCAGAACGCAGGCAGACCGTTGATCAACGTCGGTTAACGTTAGCTTTTCCCCCCCCAAAATGCGACCGTTCCGTCGGCGCGTCCGTAACGTCCCATCGACGGGTAGTGGCCGCGCTATTGGCGTTGCTCCAGTGTATCTCGGCGCGTTGGACGTGTTGCCGGCACGCCTGGACGCGTTGGCGGCGGGTGTGGACGCGCTGCGGGCGCATCCTAACGTGTTGCTGGCGGGTATGTACGGGTTCACACAATACTAACACGATACCAACGCGCTGCCTCCATGCCGTAAATGCGCCGACAACGCGCCAATAATACGCTACCGACACGCTACAGACACGCTACTAACGCGCCTCCAACCCGCCACTAACACACTGCGCCCTGTCAAACTTTCTCCCAAACCGCCGACGAGTTGGACGTGTGTCGACGGGTTGCAAATATTTTGCGCATTGGCGGCACACCGGCACACACGTCATAGTGTGACAGGGCCTTAAGATTTGTATAACTATACTATTTTACCTCGGTACTAAGCCTCTGGCTACTCGTGGTCGAGGGAGACCTTTACGTAGCCTCATTTTTAATCCTCAATCATCTGATGAACATAGTAATGTTTCAGTTGTAATATTAAATGTTTCAAGTCTCACCCATTCTTCTTAGTTGGTGAGTAGGCGTGTTGCAACCCCTCTCGTCTTCTCTAGTCGTTTGTTGTAATGTTTAGCAAACAACCTTGCCGTCTTCCAGTCGGCATGCACCAGGATTCTCTTCACTGAGATTCCCAACTGTCTCGCATTCGAGACCATGGCACCTCTTGTAGAGTGAGAAGCATAGCGTCCTGTGTTGACGCCTGCTGACTTGAGCACGTTAATCGTCCATCTGGCGAGCATGTCTCTGGAGATACATAGCCTTATTTGGCTTAATGAAGCTTATCAAAAGCTGTCTGGAATTACGTATTCCTTTTGTCTTGGATATATAAGCCATAATGGCTGACACTACACACAGTTCCCTGTCTTGTGGGAAACTCGTTACATGAATCGAGGAGAGTGGATCTCCCGTGCAGTTTGATTTTAATAATTTGTCCAAATCAAATGTGGCCTCATTCTCTTCCATGTCTAGGCCATTAAGTGAAAGGGCAACAATTGTTTGGCCCCTATGACCGGTTACTAAGAGTAACAATACGTCTAATTTATAACCTAGCTGTTTAATCGATAGATGTCTATTACTAGGCCAATTCTGAAATAACTTAAATACCACTGAAACCCCAAAACCTACTATATTTTTGTTTTGGATGGTTTCTTTCATATATGGATCTCATGAACCAATGAAGAACTTCATGTTTTCCGATCGTTTCTCAATCAATCCTTGGTAAGATGACCGAAAGTGCACATCGAGCTGCGTTTATGGCTCCATAACCTAGTCTGTCATCTTCCATCATTCGTAAGAAACGGACTACTTGGGCGATGGATGGTTCCATTGGATTTACTTTGTGCATCAAACAATAAATGCCCCATTTCTTCAAATAACTGGAATATAATTTGACCGTCCCTGGTCTCCATGCATGCGAAATTAATCTATTTTGGGTGATTTTATCTAGGCCAAATTTCTGCAAGTATCTACTTAGAAAAAGAGTGCCAATAGGTGTGTCTTGGAGACGTCCCTTCGGTTTGTTACTTGGCCTTGGTGTTGTAAGTTTAGTGGCCCTCTGGGGAATTTTAAACAGTCTTTCGCTCCCCACTCCACTGCCGCTCGCCAGGGTTGACTGTTCCACTCTGGCACTATCAGCACTGCATGTGCTTCGTCCAGCCTGATCTTCCTGGTTACTCTGCTGATTAGGCTGAATGGGGGAAAGATATAATAAAATTTATCATTCCAAATCATAGAGAAAGCATCAACCTTCCAGGCGTCTGGCTCTGGATGCCAAGATACATATTTAGTAATTTTCTTGTTTCTACGTGAGGCAAAAATATCTACTTCTGGTCTTCCCCATTTTTGGCAAATTGTGTCAAAAATGTTATCATTCAAGGACCATTGTAAATGATCATGGAAATGATGACTTTTTGTGTCTGCTAATGTATTCTGACTACCTGGTATATGTGTTACCGTAAGCCAAACTTCTTGTTTTTGAGCCCAATTCTAAATTTGTTTTGCTAGTTTGTTACATGGCTTGGACTTTGTCCCTCCCATGTTTTGAATATAGGCCATTGCGGTAGTGTTATCAGTTAAGACCTGTACATTGAATTTAGGCACTCGCACTAAACTCCTCAACCCTAAATAGATGGCTCGTAGTTCTAAGACATTTATGTGATCTTCATCTAGCCAACGGCCCCCTGTTGCAAGATTATCCCTGTGGGCACCCCAACCTTCTAAATAGGCATCCGTAGTAACTATGGTGTTTGGTTCACCCATCCTGATTGGATTCTGTTCTCGATGAATGTGTTCTAGCAACCATTGAATATCATCGTAACCGTCTTTGGAGATGGTCATAAGGCCCTCGAAATTGCCTTTGGTTTTGACTGATGCATAATTTTTGTCTATCTCAAGGGATTTGGTGTATGTATGTGTGTGTACATACACACGTAACGCCAATAAGTACTGCGACTTGTCTTATTTTTGGTCGCTTTAATTGTAATAAACTCAATGCTGTAGTTTTAAATTTATCTATTTTATCAGGTGTCAATGAAATTGTCATTTGCTGTGTATCAATAAAGAAGCCTAAGCATTTAAAATGTTTTGTAGGTATTAGTACAGAGTAAGTATCATGTATGTAAAACCCCACCCGAAGCAATGCCTGACATAAATCATCTATTGCTGTTTGACAATCGTGTTGCTTTTGCGCAACAATGAAGGAATCATCAATGTAAGGGAACATTACATGTCCTTTCTTGGCGATTTCGGAAAAATTGGGTTTTAACAATTGAGTAACAACCGTGGTGCACAAGCTAAGCCATTACATGTCCTTTCTTGGCCATTTCGGAAAAAATGGGTTTTAACAATTGAGTAAACAACCGTGGTGCACAAGCTAAGCCATTTGGCAAACAAGTAAACTGATAGAGTTGTCCTTGCCAGATAAATCTAGGGAATTTTCTGTGGGCTTCATAAATTGGAATTGTGTAGTATGCATCTTTTAAATCAACACTAGCGAGCCAAGAACTGAGTGTTACTAGGTCTCGAGCTGTTTCTAAAGAAAACATTTTGAAATGTTTGTATTCTATTAATTTATTGAGTGTGGTTAAATCTAGAATCATCCTCACATCACCATTAGGCTTAGGTCTGGAAAATATATTTGAAATATATTGCCCCTTAGTATGTTGGACTGGTTCAATAATGCCTTTAGTACAAAATTGTATGACTTCTTCATTTAATGCTTGCTCTTCCCCTGCTTCTAGATGATAGGGAAAAGGTATATTGGTTTGAATAGGGTTTTCTATAAATGGAATAGTTACCCCCCGTACAATATCAAGGATTGTTTGGTTTTGTGTAATTTGTTCCCAATCATTAAAATGGTTGGCAATGTTGCCTGCCTGAAAGTCGCTTACAGTGGTCTGTGTCGCAACTTCTACTTGTTGGCTGGCCTAGGGAACGGCTTCTGGGAGTTTGTTTCCCTCCTGAAGGGGCGGTTGTTGTCGTTCCAGTCGTACCGGTTCCTCTGTCCACTTCCCCTCGCCTGATAGCCGAAGTTTCCGCTGCCGAACCGGTTGCTTCGTTGACCGGTCCGTCGGCTGCGAAAATCCGAACGGATTTTCTTGTAGCCTTCTTGTAGCCTTCTTTGTAGCCTTCTTTGAGTCCAGGTGTTTGGATTGTTTGGCCGCTGACTCGACCTGTTTGAACAGGTATTGGAGTTGGCCGCCAAACATTTGAGTGTTGTCGAGCGGCTTGCCTTTAATCGGTTTTGGGGCTAGGAATAGGGTGTATTCCTTTCCGTCGTTGTCAACGATCTTCTTTGACCGGGCAACTTCTTTGCCTGTTTAACCGTCGGGCTATTCCGCCCCCGCTAAAGGCAAGCCTTCGTGTTAATTTATATAATTATTTCCATGTGAATTTCTCGGGCCGGCCGCGGGCCGCTGCTGCCCCTCGTCCCGTCTGCAGGTAGTCCGTGTCTGTCGGTGTACTTCTCGGGCTACAGTCGGCTAGCCAGAGTATCGCCTAAATACGGAGGTTTGCCTCCGCCCGTAATATGTTTAGTACAAAGCGATTATTTAATGGTGTCCACTACTGGCTGGTCTACTCGCCTTACGGTGTATTTAATATGTTTGAATTGATCCAGAACTAAGCAGAGGCGCTAGTGTCTCTGCTACTGTCACTGATAATCAGCCTACGTTAATGTCTTATTTTAGCCAAAAAGATCTATACGTTAATTCCGTTAATATGTCTGTTCCAATCTCCCCGCAGATGGGCTAAGTAGCTGCGTAAGGCCTAGTTAGGCTCAAGGCCCTTAATTATATATATAAAATATTCCAATGTTAGATTCGACCATAGCGGTTTACTCCATAGAAAACTGGAGGACAGTAAAGAATGCAAGGAACGTTCCAATTTACTTTTCCAAGAGCTCACGGCTTTGTTTATTCTTAGCCAAACTAACATTCGAGTAACGTACGTAGTGTAGAAACATGTTATCAACCCTTCCCCTACAGTTTAATGTGAAACACTTTGGAATTTAGATGAAATAGGCCTAAATCTCGGCTAAAACATCAGAGCGTCACAAAGTACGTCTGATCGGTCTGGCCCCGAACGCCCGACCTCCTTTCGTTGCCAGGCGAGTCGCAATTCGCGTCTCCTAGCAACGCTTTACGGCCGGAAACCCCGTCGCCCGTGAATGTTTGGGCATTCGCGGTCTGCCATGGCGAGTAGCCCGTATTCCCAAATACGGGTTAATCGGCGCACGCCCGTGAATGCCATCAGGCTGGCAGTCTCGCCCACTTCACCTGCATCGGTTGTGACCGATTTGAAGATGTTTTCGAAACACCTATACGACAGGAAATTGCTGGTAGCTGTTAAAGTTGCATGGTCCGATGGTGTTTGAATTTTTGTCTTATTTTTTAGATAAATATATCAAAGTGATCATTATGAGCTACTAATCATTAGTCTGGAGTCATTTTGATGAAAAATGACTAGTTTTGAAGCGATTTGAGCTGAAGGAACCCAAAATAATTTTGACAAGCTTGCCAAAACTCCTGTGGCTATGACCTAGATGGTCATCTCGCGGTCACCACGTGATGTGAGATGACCTACTAATCCGGGAACCTGACAGGGATGTGGGTAGGTATTTCTGTTTGGGGTGGAACATTCTGGGCAGCCCAGGGAAAAGGGGAAGGGTCGTGGACCAAAAAAATATATATATATTGATCGGCCAATATATATATAAATTTCTAAATTTAAATTACCCAAATTGATTAATTATATTCATAGAATTGACCAAACATCATTGAATATCCAACATGGAGGGGAGGGGCAACATCCACCTCATTTTCCCTTCCCCTCTATGACCCTGCACAGTAGGCCTACTTGGTTGGGGGGCCTAATGAGGTCACGAGATTGGCCTAATTGGTTAATGACCTCCCTGCATAATGGGTGTTTCAAACTAAATGTTCAAAGGGGTGAGGTTATAAATTCACTGGTTATGCTCTATATGCTGTCCCAAATCATTAGCTAATACACCAGTATCTAAGTTGGATATACAGGATCAAATGTAAGTAGTTGTTTTAATTTTGACAAAATTATATTTCATCGGACCATGCAACTTTAATACGGCAATTCCTGCGTCCATGTCAGAACACAAGGTGGAGAACTTGTTGTCTGTCATCATGCGGTTGGCAATTGGCGTGACTGCTGCCAAAGCCGCAAGAACTCCCTTATGGACGGTGTGTAGACACGTCTCGAATTTCTTGCGGTCGTCACTCATGGTGACGTCCGCATCCATCTCTTTGATGGTGGCTTCGGGGATGCCCTTGATCCCTGTGTACTGTTCCGCGAATTTAGTTATGATTTCCGCGGGTTTGAATGTGTGGAAGTGGCCTTTTATGGACTTCCTCATCAGGGTACAGGTGTTGATCTTTTTCTTCTTATCTACCCTGATCTTATTCCGAGCCTTGTAGTACTCGTCTCCCTCCGACGACTCTTTCTTCAATCTTTTCCGTTTCTTGGATGGGAACTCGACCTCGGAGTCAGTTGTCTGTTGTGGTTCAGACATGTCCTCCCACTCCGATTCTTCTGATGCCGAGGTGGGAGTTTTTGCCGAGGCTTTGCTCGGGGTACTCGGGAGCAGATGTTGTAGCTGCTCGCGGATGAGATGAACCATATATTCATCCGCGTTGGACGGCCCTGCCTCAGGCGAGCGGTCACGTGACGGAGCGGACTGCAGTCCAGGGGTCGTGTCCCCCTCGCTCAACTTGTGTGGTATACCTTGGTTAGCACACTTTGCGGCCATCTCGAGTCGTCTGTAACAACCAAAACGTTTATTAGAACGCACTCAAGGAGCGACTGAACACATGGAACAGTGCTATAACGTGCTCTCTAGCACTAATGGGTATTAAATCCGTATTTACACCGGTTTAATCAAGGCGTGATAAGCTCATTTGTATGTCGAAAGTGCGATGGCTGGACGAACCAAACCGAAACCAATCGAGGGGTAGGGACCAGTGTACTGTTCCCACCCACACTCTCTGTAACATACACTTCTTCCTCCCGTGGCTACTACGCCAACAAGTTGAAGAAAATGCTATGAAACTCGGAGGTACGCCTTAACCTTGGGAAATCTATTAATATTCCCGAATTTATCTAAACGATGAATTGGCTCCAGCCAAACATCTCTCCGTTCGGCAACGGGCGGCAAAAATAAAATGGAGGTGCTTCCAAAAAATCTAGGGCACCGGATAACGAACACAAACTCATGAATAACTAAGTTAACATGATACTTTGACAACAGGAAAAGTTGATCAGTGTGTGCTATATGCATTCATAATCCTCCATGTACGTTCTTGTCCTTGTACTTACTCTGGATCTTTGGTATTACTTGGTAAAAACTGCTGAGCTGCTCGTAACGTCCTCCCGTTATGAGCGGAATATGCTAATTGCTGTACCCGGATGTTGCTTCCTTCTCCCTCGACCACGAGTAGCCAGAGGCTTAGTACCGAGGTAAAATAGTTATTAGCTATGCAATTAATGTTCCAAAAGGACATACTATATTTATGCACACAATTCAGACATTAGTATATACATTAATCTGATATTGTTATCCTAATTTGCACGGTACATTATTGACAATGCAGGTGTGAACAGTTGTGCTAAGTTGTTCACACACACGTGAGATACCAGGTGCAGAGACAACGCAGACAGAATGAACTACCACAGACGACGAGCAAGAGAAACTCAACTCAACTATTAGTTTCCGCTTGCATGAGCACACACAGTGACTCACATCACTAAATACCACCAAAGAAACTGGTTTGAAAATGAACAACAACAACAAATATTTAAATTTTAAAATAAATACAATATTTATAAATAAAGAGAACCAGATCTTACCGTCAACAATAAACCAATAGATAAGATAAAACGCACAGGAAGGCAGTGGGGGGGGGGGGGTACTCACAAAATAACAACAAAAATAACAACAGGACACTAACAAAACAAGAAAACACTGACAAGACTAGAACGCTGACATGTAATCGGAGTCGGGTGTCACTCACTACTAGTCTTTGCACACTTAATAGAACCCTACCTTCTTAGCCCAACATTTCCACAGCAAGCGCTATCCGTGAAGCACAAAGAGAACAGGGCAGATGTCAGTCAGCGAGCCAGTCACAACGAGGCCATATAACATAGCATTTACAGCTGTTTATTTGTACATATAAATTAATATGTAATATATACAGTAAATCCTCTCTAAATCATGGGACCTACTTTAAATGGTCAATTTAGGGAGGTGGGAGGTTTAGTCTTAGTGAGTTTTTTTTTATCGTTACATTGGGTGATCGCTTGGGACCCAAATGAAGCGACCGATATAGGGGAGTGGTCGATCTGTGGAAGTGGTCGATTAGAGGTTTTACCATATATGTATTTGCATAATATATATGTAAGATATAACATAAATATTACATAAATATATTATATCTAACTATGTGCTCGATTAGAGGTGTTAACATATATGTATTTGTGTAATATATATGTAATATATATAATATTTATACAAATATGTATATGGATAGTGATAAACCCCGTTATCCTGGGTAATAAGCTCTATAGACCTATTTCAATGTTTGTAAACATTGTGTATGCGCGCGCAGCCCGGCTGCAGAATGAATGCACACTGCCACTGAGTTTGCCAGTACGCACAGTGCAAAATGTTTATTTTATTCAAAATTAATATAAATCCAGAACCCTAACCATATAAATTTAATATAATCTATTCGTTGAATATGTTTTCTATATGTATTCCAAGCAGTTTGTTTCTAGGTGGTGTGGTTTTAGAGATATTTCACTTTTTCTGTATGAAGATTGCTCATGGCCATTGACAATGCACTGAATTTGCTGGTACGCTTTTTGCGCTCACAACGCGCTGTCATAGGGATAGGCATAGAGACAACATTAAAACCACCCTAACTATCACAGTAATTTGTGATTTTTGATGCATTGAAAGCAAATTTATCTTGTTTCTATTAAATAGTTCAGATCTTTCTCTACAATTTCACATTCAGGTTTTTTTTTTTATCAGCCAATTGGAAGTTCTTGAATTTATTTTGCGAAAATAGTTTTTAAAGCCATGATCTGGTAAGGCTAACACTGGCACTGACACTCAGAATATCTCAACTTTCACTATTATCTCTGTTTTTAATACTTTCAGCGTAAATTGCTCTTAGGTTACATTAAATACTTCAGATCTTCCTCTTCAATCGCGCATTACGATATTTTTAATCGATCCAATGAAAGCTTTTAAATTTATTTTACAAAAATAAATGCTCCGCATAGACATAGCATTGCTGCAGCACATATCACTGCTGTGTTTTACCGTTCGTGGGCAGTTTGCCGGTATGCGCAGTGCAAAACGTAGGTTTTATTCAAAATTAATATAAATCCAGAACCCTAACCGTATCAATTTAAAATAATATTTTTGGTAAACATTTTTTCTATGTGTATTCCAATCAGTTTGTTTCTAGGCGTTGTAGTTTTAGAGATATTTCACCTTTTTTCTATGAAGATTGCCGATAGCCATTAAGTTTGCAGTGTGACCGGATGTTGTCCTGCAGCCAACCAGCGCGCGCACTGACCTAAATACATGTGCTGACGTCATATGAAATTGGTCAATAGTGGCTCCTTCCTCCCTCTCATGGGTTGGAGGGAGGTGGGTGACCAGCATGCACCTCGCCCCCCTCCTCTGAGATGCTGCTTTGGCCACTCGGTCGGAAGCAATATATATTTAAACAATACTCATATAAATGAATATTTTAATTTTTATATATGCAAATATATAATATGTATGAAAAGGTGGGGTACAGTAGCAGACATTGATTGGCAGAAAAAAACCATATAGTAATATACTTCTATGCAAATGTAGGGCAGACGCAGGCTGGATATTTACACATTATAGGCAGCAACACCTTAGCGAAGCCTGGTTCATGCATATGATTGGTGCAATTGATATAATACAGTAAAAGCTCTCTAACCGACCACCTCCACGTATCAACCACTCCCCTATATCGATCGCTTTGTTTGCACCCTAGACGATCGTCCGGTCAATACCATTGTAACGAAATGATAAACTCCATTAAACCGACGACCTCCCTAAATGGACCATTTAAAGTCGGTCCCATGGTCGGTCGATTTAGAGAAATTTAACTGTAATACATTTGTCTAAAAACACACTAAAAAGAACAGGAACAAATATAATGAATAATATATTAGAATATTTGTGATGTGCTAAGCACTGAGAGAGCTAGCTCCATTGAGTATGGGGGGGGGGGGCGTCCCCCTTACCATGAGAGGTCGGGAAGGATGGTACCCACAGAAAATTGTTAAAGCTACATTGTCCAATGAAGGTATCACATTTTTAAAACCAAACCACTGACCTAGATTTGATCATATATATCCAACTTATTGCTATTATTTGGAAGGTTTCCAGTTTGGGTTTCCATGTCACACTTTCGTGCCCAGTTTAAAGTTGCATAGTCCGATGGTTTTGAGTTTCTGTCAATTTTCTGAGATAAATATACTAAATTGATTGTCATAATGTACCTTACTTGAGTTTGAAGTAACTTTTATTTTAAATGGCTAACTTTTGATATATTTGAAGTGTAAACATATAAAATCAGTTTTGGCAAGCATGCCAAAGCTCGGACACCGTTGGCTTCAGCAGAAACAGCTTCTATTAAACTGCCTCACTATTCCCTTCTATCTGGCAACATAAGTTTTTAATAAGTGCATCACTATCTAAGTTAGATATGTAGAATCAAATCTAGATAACTGTTTCGGTTTTGAAAATTTGATGCTTCATCGGACTATGCAGCTTTAAGAGAATGACCCATATACATACATACATACATACATACATACATACATACATACATACATACATACATCCATACATACATACATCCATACATACATCCATACCCAGCCATCCATACATAACACACACACGGTGGACTACACCGATCTAAATGCTTAGTTAACCAACTCGGTCATGGTTAACATCTATAAGATAAAAGATGTCCACATAGTGGAGGGTAGGGTGTTGGCAAAGGACGTACACTGTGAACTAAGTTGTGTCTGTGAGGGGAAGGAGGGGATTTAAAAAAAAAAATTGAATAACCGCATATAGTAGGCATCAGGCATTGCAGGCTGTAGGGTTTCAGATTTCATGGAAAACGCTTTTTTGGGTTTCGTGCCTGGTGCTCATGGGAACCCATGGGTAACTGTTTTTCGGTTCTGTAAAATTGGTGATGGCTACCTATTCTTGAAACAGTAAATTCAATTTAGTAGGAGTATATTTTGAACACACCTGTGCAGAAATTGTACATATACCTTTAATCATCTACAATGTAATGAAAACAACCGTCTGTAGCACTTAATTTTAAAAAAATGTGTTAATTGCTTTGCGTTTGATTAATATCATGGGAAACACAATTTTGGTTCCGTAGTTTCCCCAGCACGGTAATGACACATTACCGGTAACGATCGTTACCGTGAAATCCTAAAGCCTGGCATTGGTAAGAAATGTATTATTGCAGTTGGAAAAGTTGGCACACTGAGAACTCGAAAGTCTCGACAAGAGTTGTGAATCGGGTAAGATGACTGATTTTGGCAAACCCGATTTAACGGGGTCCTAACCGGTGTAATAACATTAGGAAATAAACCACGCCCAGGCAAAGCACGAGCAAAGCGGCAAATACTGAGATTCTCTCTTATTTTTTAAACCATACGAGACAAAGGATATAATTACAAACAACAAACAAAACACCCTGCAGTTTCAGAGAATTGAGCACGGAGGTATCGTTTGTTTTGTTTTTGGCTGTGCCCCCCCCCCCCGCCCCATCCCCCTTAAAGCAGAGATGAGACACTAAAAAGCTGGTAGTCGGTCACGGCATGGTAATGTCACCACAACCATAAGACTTGTGTGGGGTGTGGTGGGGGGGGGGGAGTACTGATCTGGTGGGGCTCTCCTTGAAGCAACCTCTTGGTGACGAGGTGAAGTGTGTGTGTATGTGTGTGTGTGAGTGTGTGTGTTTGTGTTGAGTGTGTAAATATGGAAGGGTGTGTGAATGTGCGTGTCTGAGTGTATGTGTGCGTGTATGTGTATGTGTATGTGTCTGCATATGAGTGTGTGTGTGCATGTGTTGAGTGTGTAAATATGGAAGGGTGTGTGAATGTGCGTGTCTGAGTATATGTGTGCATGTATGTATATATGTGTGTGAGTGTGCTTCTGTTAAGTGTGTAAATATGGAAGGGTGTGTGAATGTGCATGTCTGAGTGTATGTGTGCGTGTATGTGTGTCTGCATATGAGTATGTGTGTGCATGTGTTGAGTGTAAATATGGAAGGGTGAGTGAATGTGTGTGTCTGAGTATATGTGTGCATGTATGTATATATGTGTCTGCGTGTGGGTGTGTGTGAGTGTGCTTCTGTTAAGTGTGTAAATATGGAAGGGTGTGTGAATGTGCGTGTCTGAGTGTATGTGTGCGTGTATGTGTATGTGTCTGCGTATGAGTGTGTGTGTGCATGTTTTGAGTGTGTAAATATGGAAGGGTGTGTGAATGTGCGTGTCTGAGTATATGTGTGCATGTATGTATATATGTGTGTGAGTGTGCTTCTGTTAAGTGTGTAAATATGGAAGGGTGTGTGAATGTGCATGTCTGAGTGTATGTGTGCGTGTATGTGTGTCTACATATGAGTATGTGTGTGCATGTGTTGAGTGTAAATATGGAAGGGTGAGTGAATGTGTGTGTCTGAGTATATGTGTGCATGTATGTATATATGTGTCTGCGTGTGGGTGTGTGTGAGTGTGCTTCTGTTAAGTGTGTAAATATGGAAGCGTGTGTGAATGTGCATGTCTGAATATATGTATATGTGTGTATGCGTATGAGTGTGTGTACATGTGTTGAGTGTGTAAATATGGAAGGGTGTGTGAATGTGCATGTCTGAATATATGTATATGTGTGTCTGCGTATGAGTGTGTGTGCATGTGTTGAGTGTAAATATGGAAGGGTGTGTGAATGAGCATGTCTGAGTATATGTGTGCGTGTATGTATATGTGTGTCTGCATGTGAGTGTGCTTGTGTTAAGTGTGTAAATATGGAAGGGTGTGTGAATGTGCATGTCTGAGTGTATGTGTGTGTAGGTATGTGTGCATGTGTATGCACATGAGTATGCATGAGTATACAGGTGTGAGTGCAGATGAGTGTGTGTGTGAGTGTGTGAATGTATGTGGGTATGTCTGTGGATATCTGTGTAAGTATGTGTGGGTGTATGTGTGAGTGCATTTGTGTGAGTGTATATATATTTCAGTATGTCGGTGAGTATGTGTGAATGGTGTATGTGTGAGTGTATATGTGTGAGTGTATAGGCCTATTTCATATGACATCAGCATAGGTATTTAGGTCAGTGCGCATGGAGCTTGGCTGCAGGACGACACAGAGTCACACTGCAAACTCAATAGCTATAAGCAATCTTCATACAGAAAAAGTGAAATATCTCTAAAACTACACCACCTAGAAACAAACCAGTTAGCACACATACAGAAAACATATTCAACAAACAGATTACATTAAACTGATAAGGTTAGGGTTCTGCATTTCTATTAATTTTGAATAAAATTGACGTTTTGCACCGTGCGTACTGGCAAACTCACTACATTTTCAATGGCAGTGAGCACTCTTCCTTCAGAAATAGTGAAATATCTCTAAAGCCACACCACCTAGAAATAAAGCGCTTGTCACACAAACATATAACATTTTAAACAAACAGATTGTATTAAATTTATATGGTTAGGGTTCTGCATTTCTATTAATTTTGAATAAAATTGATGTTTTCCACTGCACGTATCGGCCAACTCAATGCATTGTCAATGGCCGTGAGCAATCTTCATACAGAAAAAGTGAAATATCTCTCTAAAACTACACCACCTAGAAACAAAACACTTGGCACACATACAGAAAACATATGCAATGCAAAGATTATATTGAATTTATAAGGTTAGGGTTCTGCATTTCTATTAATTTTGAATAAAATTGACGTTTTGCAATGCGCGTATCGACAAACTCGTTCTGCAGCCAAGGTGCGCGCGCATACACAATGTTTGTAAACATTGAAAGGGGTCTATGTGTGAGTGTGACTATGTGTATGTCTGAGTATGTGTGTTAGTATGTGTGAATGTGCCTGTGTGTGTTTGTGTGTGAGTCTGTGTGTGAGTGTGTTAGGGGTGCGGGGGTTTACTAGTTGAACACACACTCAACAGATACCCCCACCCTCCTCTCCACCCCGCTAGGACACTGTGTCACCCCTCTGGTATCCTGCACCTGTTAAGGCCAACTGTATCTACTGTCCTCAGCTGAACTTGTGTCAAGGGGAGGACTTTCAGTGAGTCAGTGTGCGGGCACATTGGGGACAGTCGCACACGGACACGAACCCGTCTAATGCTCTTCGCTAACCAATCAGATTGGTCGACAGAGTTATTGGCACCCGGCGAAATGGTGCTCCTGTTTGGGGGTTAGTTTGTTTGTTGTTTTACACCATAGAAACATCTAAGGTCACACCAGGACAGGTACCGACTTGTGACTGCGCATTTATGGTGACTTTATAGTGCTGCCCCACTGGGAGACCAGGCCGCCGGCACCATGATCCGATATCCCACACAGTCACATTATCTTGATTCTGTGCTAGCCAGTCCTTGTCCAGACCAGACGGGATGGCCGAATGAGTTGAGCGTCCGTCTCCTGTTTTGGGAGATCGGGGGATCTGAACCCATCAGTTTGTGGGTTCGAACCCTGGTCGAGTCAAACAAATGACATAAAAATTGACACTTGTCGCTTCCTAGCCAGGCGCTCGGCATTATTAGGATAGGGCAAGGACTGGTTGGCTCAGGATTAGGATAATGTGACTGAGTGGGATATCAGGTCATGATGCTGGTGGCCTGGTCTCCCAGTGGGGCAGCACTATAAAGTTGCCATGAGTGTGCACTGTCACAAGTCGGTACCCATCCTGATATGACCTAATATGTTGCTAGGACGTAAAACTACAGGAAACAAACAAAATCAGTCCTTGTCCTATTCTATTAATGCTGAGTGTCAGACTAGGTAGCGACAAGTATCATCCAGTGGGGAAGTACTATAAAGTCGCCATGTGTGCACACTATCACAAGTCAGTACCTATCCTGATATGACCTTCGATGTTGCCAGGATGTAAACCACCAACAAACAACTCGGATGCATAATACGCAGGACCCGTCTCTTCATGTGACCTCAGTAGTCTTATATGATGTTACTTTACTCTAACTCTAAGACCAAAGTGAGGTGTGCGCCAAAAGAAAACAGTACGCTATGTGAGGACCTGGAGTGGTGTGAAAAACAACTCCATGGCTCTGTCTTATAAGATTAAAGAAATTAATTTATAGTTTATAACATGTGTGCACTTCTGTTTGATTGCTGGGGTCAGAGCTACATCTGAGGTCATAGCAGGACGGGTACCGACTTTATTGTGCTGCCCCAGTGGGAGACTGGGGTACTAGCACCTCAAAATGAGATTGCACTCATCTATATTATCCCGATACTGAGCAAACCGACCCTTACCCTATCCACTTAATGCAGAGCGCCAGGCTAGGTAGAGACAAGTATAAATTATGTACGTCATTGGTTCTGTACGTCATTGCGAATGGTTCAAACCCACAACCTCCCACATGGGAAGTTAGCCAGTGTTCTTACTGATTCAGTTATCCCTTCCGGTGCCCTCAGTCAAATCATTATGGACTAGATGGCTGTGACCAACTGAGTTGCAACTATAAACAGCCAGGAGTAGACCACTGCACCTATTGATCTAGGTCATTAGCAAAGATAGATATATCTCAATGGTTGGGCTGTTACTTGTTAGTGTGTGCAGTCAGTTTCTAGCATACAATGAACTTGAAGTAGGTCATTAGTGAAGGTACATATCTCAATTGTTGAGTTGTTAATGTGCGCAGTCCAATAGACTACATCACGGTTCCGACTGCGCATGCGCTGAAAACGGCGTTGGGAGCAAAGCAAAGGCATACGGCCATTGAGTTTGCCAATGCGCGCAGTGAAAAATGTCAGTTTTATTAAAAAATAATAGAAATCCAAAATCCTAACCTTATCAATTTAATATAATCTTTTTGTTAAACATGTTTTCTATATGTGTTCCAAGCGGTTTGTCTCTAGGTGGTGTAGTTTCATCAATATTTTACCTTTTCTGTATGGAGATTGCTCACTGCCATTGACAATGCATTGAGTACTCTAGCTATGGCTCTAACACTAGTCTGAGTGCCTAGATCTTTCTAAATCTAAATGCACATGGCATAAGATGTGCTGATTATATTGCTGTAAATGCAATGCTGAATAAAAGATTAATATCTTAACTTATTATATATTTTTTTTTATTTGGTATTCTATGTTTCAAATAAGAGCTGAGATGGGCTAAAACTAGCACATTTCATAGCTGTACCCAGTGTATTAGCATGTGCCATGTGCTTTTGGGGGGGGGGTGTTTTGCTCTGGTGCATCCCACAATGCACCGCGCCGCTGGAACCGTGATGTAGTCTATTGCTAGCATTCACTGAACTTGAAGTAGGTCATTAGCGAAGGTGGATATCTCAATGGTTGAGTTGTTAATGTGTGCAGGGCAGGTTCTTGCATACATTGAACTTGACGTATCTCATTAGCGAAGGTGCATATCTCAATGGTTGAGTTGTTAATGTGTGCAGTCCAGGTTCTTGCATACACTGGACTTGAGGTATCTCATTAGCGAAGATACATATCTCAATGGTTGAGTTGTTAATGTGTGCAGGGCAGGTTCTTGCATTCACTGAATTTGAAGTAGGTCATTAGCGAAGGTACATATCTCAATAGTTGAGTTGTTAATGTGTGCAGTCCAGGTTCTTGCATACATTGAACTTGAGGTATCTCATTAGCGAAGGTAGATATCTCAATGGTTGAGTTGTTAATGTGTGCAGTCCAGGTCTTTGCACACTGAACTTGAAGTACCCGGTAGGTCATTAGCAAAGGTACATATCTCAAAGGCTGATGTGTGAATGCGACCAGCGCAGTTGCTAACATATGCTGAACTTGGAGTTTGGCACCAACCGTGCCAGTATAACTCATACTGTAGGCCGAGCTTTAGGTGTAACATTTCAAAGGTTGCACACTAATACTAATACCAATACTAATACTAATACTACTAAGAAAGTAATGCATCAGGTGGTATATAAAAGAAGGATGTCCAAGTAGAGTGATGTATACTCGCTGTGCCGGGAGCCCCTACGCGCCACACCCAGACGCCTCAACACCAGGCGTGGTCCACTTACCTGAAAGGCACAAAAGAACAAAGGATTCATTAATTACACCTCGGTATGACTTATAGACCCACGATACTAAAACCACAAAAACTTCTTAAAAAAGAAAGGGAGAAAAAAGGAGGGGGTGGGTTACAGATAGTACGCCTTGATCAAATGTCGGTTTGTTATCAAAATATACTGGAAAACAGATTGATTGATTGGTGATTCTTTAAGCAGTGTTGGCAGCATAGACCATATTCACGGCGAGAATTATTAGTTTTTTTATTCAACCATTGCTTTTACATATAATGTTAAAGCATACAATCAAACACGGGCATTTAAAAAAAAAAAATTTAAGTTGCACAGTCCGATGGTTTTGCCGTCCTGATATTACCTGAGATGTTGCCAGAACGTAAACCTCCAACAACCAACCAACCGATGGTTTTGAGTTTTTGAAATTTTCTGAGTTAAATGATGATTATAATAGATCATACTTTAGTTAGAAGTAACCTTGATTTTAAATGACTAACTTTGGCGATATTCAAAGTGTAAACATGGCAAATTAATGTTGGCATACTTGTCAAAACTCTGACCCCCATAGACTTCAGCAGTAACAGATTCGATTAAACTGCTGTCAGTAAAATCTATCTTGCACCATGTAAAGGAAAACGGACTATTAAATGAGTAATGTAGGGAACTATTATATATATATCTGCAGTCACTTAGGTCATTGCATTGCGCCAAAATCTATTTGTTGGGGTTTTATCGCCTACCAACATTTCAGAGCAAATCAGGATAGGCACCAACGTTGAGACAGTGTGCACACAATGTTCGGTTTATAGTGCTTCCCCACTGAGGTATCGACATTGAGGTACCGTCTGCACCATATAATATCCTACTCAGCCACAGTATCCTAACATCGAACAGGCCTTTCCTTTCACTATCATATAGTAATTTCAAGTACTAGGTATGATAGTGACAATTACTATTTGTTTGCAATGAGTGGAAGCAACCACTTTCAAACGTAATTTTGTATGTTTACACTTCAAATATCTCCGAAGTTAGTAATTTAAAATCAAAGCTACTTCAATCTAAGATAAGGTAGTTTATAACAATCAACCTACTATATTTAACTCAGAAAATTCAAGAAAACTCCAGAAACTCTAAACCATCGGACTATGCAACATTAAAAAGATGACCCATTTACAAGTCATCGACGCCCAGAGAATTTACCACTGAGAGTCTCGGACCTCCTATATATATATAATGTGAGTAGCGGACACATTAACCACTAGGCCACTACGTCCGGCTCTTGCACACATTTAGCAACTCGACCCCTTCTTCACGTCGGTGTCTATAGCTACACAGACGCTGGCTATTAATATTATAACAACCAAGAAGAAAATGACAAGCCTGCGTCAACTCCCCACCAACACCACGCCCGCTACTTTGAGGGCCCGGGTTCGTACTAGGCCACACACATTCATAATGGGCCCCCATCACCAACAACTTATCGACAAGGCACAACACCACAAATAGTACCTTTGGCAATTTGGATTTCCACTTCTGTGTATAACTTACAGCACCATCAAAGGCCAGTTGCTCTCACACCATGTCTATGTGGTGTGGGAGGATACAAATTCCTTGGGTCTGTACAAGTGTAGGCTCGTGATTTCTACCGACCAACTGTCTAATGGTGAAAACAAGACTATTCAGAGTTATCCATGATAGGCAGTAGACACAAAATATATATTTTCCCACTTCGCAGACAACTTTCACGAAACTATCAGAAAATGTCTGTGATCGTCCTCCACGCCTTGGAATGACACTCACAATAGATCATTTTGTTTATTTCTTGGGGGTTTTACGCCCCAATAGCTCCTAAGGGACAGCAGGACGGGTACTGACGGGACGGGTACCGACTAATCAAAGGTACACACTGAGCGTCTTTGAAGACGGCATTCGCCACATTCCTCCCATTATTATAAAGGGTGGGGGTGGTATTTAACACGGATTGTTGTAAATGCACTGCGCATGTCCCGAGACACAACGCCCTCAGTTTAGTATACATATCCCTCCCCCCCCCCCCCTACAAATATCCATGTGCATCAGCCAGAGAACACGGCCTGGCCATAACATCGTTGTACATACATATGTACATACATGCACATACATGCACATACATACATACACATACATACATGCACATACATACATGCACATACATGTATACATACATGTATACATACATGTATACATACATGTATACATACATGTATACATACATGTATACATACATGTATACATACATGTATACATACATGTATACATACATGTATACATACATGTATACATACATGTATACATACATGTATACATACATCCATCCATCCATCCATCCATCCATCCATCCATCCATCCATCCATCCATCCATCCATCCATCCATCCATCCATCCATACATCCATACATATATGTTGGTAGATTCAATCATCTCATTTTAGACACTATTTATTGCATGTTCGCATCCTCCTGCCACCAGCAAGCTGCTCCGTGCACTACTGCCACCTCGTGGCGAACAGAGTAACCGGGGGTTGCTTCAAACAGCAGTCCCAATAGTGCCTCACAGATCCGATAGGTGGCGACTGTACATGTCTCACGTGTTGAAGGCAATCACGCTCAGATATCGATACAATAACTAGGAGCGATGGCTCTGATGGTGTAGTGGTATAAAGTTGCACCTTCCTACTCTCCCCCTCCTTCAGCAATATAATAATTATTTAGCGGAACAAACCTTCCTGGACACAACAATACACCTAGGCAAAAATTGCCCACGGGGCAATAGTACACTAGTACCACTACTACTAGTTAGTACCAGTACAATACCTCCTCCATTATGAAACACCACGCCACAATTTTGGAATGGAAGTGATAATTGGCGAATATAGGTACAGGAATACATACATGTGTGCTATGAGTATGAGATATGTGGTGTGAGATTAGTTATTAGCAGAGTCGGTGAACTGTTTCAAGTCCCGACTGGATGCATACTGGTCAAGCATTACATATATCTTGGAGCCAGAGACAGTTGCTACGATCGACCACATCTGAAGAACTGTCTCCATTTCTATTAATTAAGAGTGGCTAACAGGTCCAAGGCCTATTATAGCTGTATCCTATTGATTGATTGATTCCCACAAGACTGTCATCAGGACAGGGCTGATAAACCGCACATTAGCAAAAAAGGGTCGGG
Source organism: Branchipolynoe longqiensis (assembly GCA_030323885.1). Classification (NCBI taxonomy): domain Eukaryota; kingdom Metazoa; phylum Annelida; class Polychaeta; order Phyllodocida; family Polynoidae; genus Branchipolynoe; species Branchipolynoe longqiensis. The sequence goes on along the minus strand of CM059191.1, from coordinate 60,404,994 downwards.
GAGCTGGGTTATGGACACAACAACATGAATTTGCAATCTGAAGTGCTAAATATATAGCACATTAGAGTGTAAATTCATGTGGTCATGTCTATAACCTAGCTTCTGAATACTTTGTTTGAATAACCCTGTCCTGAAAAGAGTGCTGACTAGTAGTAACTAGTGTCACCATGACACTGTCACTAGTATAGTGTAACTAGTGTGATGTGTGAGAGGGTTTCCTTGCATTATTCACATAATGGTTTTCCTAGGGCTAGTCTTGTACTAAGCTTGACCAGACGGGGTGGCCGAATGAGTTGAGCCTCCTTCTCCTGTTTTGGGAGATCGGGCGGATCCGAACCCATGGGTTTGTGGGTTCGAACCCTGGTCGAGTCAAATCAATGACTTAAAAATTGATACTTGTCACTTCCTAGCCATACGCTCGGCATTATTAGGATAGGGCAAGGACTGGTTGGCTCAGTGTCACCATAATGTGACTGAGTGGGATATCAGGTCATGGTGCTGGTGGCCTGGTCTCCCAGTGGGGCAGCACTATAAAGTCGCCATGGGTGTACACTGTCACAGGTCGGTACCTGTCCTGATATGAACTTAGATGTTGCTAGGACGTAAAACAATAACAAACAAACAGAAGGAATGGATCAGTGGGGCCACCCTGTGGCAAAATGACTCATTTGGTCTCGTTGATTTCCACGAGATGGCGCCACCATAACCGAACGCCCTATCCACAGAGTGACATTGTTTTTGTTGTTGTTTTCCTTTCTTTTTAAATTCACTGCTGTTCTGTTTTGTGGGTGATGTGCTAATACACGCTTGTGTACCAGTTGATAACCGGCCGACCGCTGTTATTTCACAGAGAGATCTTTAAGTCGACGTCAACTTCGCGCCATCACTACAACTGGAAACGATAAGTAAGAATGGTCACGCGCTGATTGGGATTGTGACATGTCGCGATGACCCCCACCCCACCCCACCCCCTCCAGGCCAACATTTTTAATGTTTCTTTCTTTAAAGGGACCAGCTATAGCTCGCTGGGACACTGCGCATACTCCGACAAATGCTCTCCAAGCACAATCTTGTTTAGTTTTTATGTTTAAATGAACCAAGTATGTGTGGGGAGAGTATGGGACTAGTCTGAACTGCAAAGGCAGTTTGTTGTCTTCAAAATGGCCGCCCCCATAGGCGGCGGCCATTTGCAATGCAAAAGCTGCGCTGTGATTGGCTGAAATTGTGCCGGCAACAGGCTCACACAGTAACAAGATTTGCTGGTTCCCGTATGGGGATTTGACCGATTACGCCAAATCTATTGAATGCGATCATATTTAACAGAATTACATACTAAAATAATGAAATTTAATTAAATTAACCTTAAATTCCAAGCGATATTAACGTAGCAGCTCGATCAGCGTCGAATCGCCGAGTGTAAACAAAACAAATAGCAGTGATCGCCGCAACGTGCGAAAATCCGCGCATGCGCAGAAGCCACGACAGGCCGCTGGTGTTTTGGGGAGTTTTCAGTCGCAACAGAATTTCAAATCGAGTTCGTTTGTTTTCCACGCGGCGGATAGCTGGCGACTTTAAAGCTGCATAATTGGACGAAAGTGTCGTGGGGGGGGGGGGATGTAAATGGGGAAAACTGTGCCTAGAGCGCGAATCAAACCCACATCTCTAACCATTACACCACCTAGGTTCCCTGATGTCATCACCCTATGCACGCCTACCTGTCTATGTGACTTCTTGCCTGAGAGCTCAGTGCAGACTACTACATACAGGCAATCCACTAACACATACATACACAGGATAGGTTCAACAACTATACAGTGCGTAGCTTGTACAGGATCATGGTGACGGCAACCAGTGTCATGGAGGTGATGAAAATGGGACTCGAACCCACATCTCTTTGCATTCCGGTCTGGTGTGCTAACCATTACACCACCTAGGCTCCCTGATATCACCACACTACCCACGCCTACCTGTCTATGTGGTTACTTGCCTGAGAGGTCAGTGCAGACCACTACAACAACAACAAACACATTTGTTTATTTGATCATACATGTGCAACTTAGATATTTAGGGGTGAATCAATTAAACATTGATTGCAGTTTGATGGTCCAGTACTACACTGCTGTACTCAAAAACAGGTGAACAAAACCCGTGTCCAGCACTTGGGTGTGCACACCAAAATCAAATTGGCATGTTTACACTTCAAATCTATCTAAAGTTAACCTTTTAAAATAAAGGTTACTTCAGACTAAACTAAAGCAAAGTAGCCCATAATGATCAACCTATTTTATTTATCTAAATAAATAACATGGCAGACACTCAAAACCATCGGAGTATACAACTTTTAATAGTTTACTTATGGAACTATAATCCCCCAGTTTATTTGCTCAATTCAGTGAATTACATATATATATGTATAATTCTGCAAATAATATATGGGCCCTTTGAGGGCACTAGCTATTTATAAATTATATACGTAGGTACGCAGCTGCGTAGCACCTGAGATTACAAATATTTTTTAATTATTAAAAATATATGATGCTTAATAGCATTTTACACCATCGCGCTTTATTCCAATAGTGAATAACAGTGACGATTAAAGCTTATTCATTTTATAAGTCAGTGGCTTGGCTCAGATGGGATTCGAACTTCCGACCTTCTGCACGAGAAGTATGTGCTCAACTGAGAGCTGTTCCGCACTCAACATATGGCTTCATTCACCACGGCGTGTTTCCTGGTCACGTGACAGGCTCAGTCTCAACAGTGGCACTTTACACATCCTCACCCAAATCGGCCGGTGTCGCAGTTTCCGCGGTACGCCTACACTCAAATGCATTGTCAATGGCTGTGAGCAATCGTCATACAAAAAAAGTGAAATATCTCTAAAACCACACCACCTAGAAACAAATCGCTTGGTACACATATACAAAACATCTTTACCAAAAAGATTATATTAAATTTATAAGGTTAGGGTTCTTGATTTCTATTAATTTTGAATAAAACTAATGTTTTTCACTGCGCGTACCATCAAACTCAAGGCATTGTCAATTGTCATGAGCAATCTTCATACAGAAAATACAGAAAAAGTGAAATATCTCTAAAACCACACCACCTAGAAACAAATTGCTTGGTACACATATAGAAAATATCTTTACCAAAAACATTATATTAAATTTATAAGGTTAGTGACGATGCTGTTCGATATTGACGCATGCGCAGAAGCGATGCGTACCACGGAAACTGGTGAATAGCGGAAACTGCGACACCGGGTTTGCTGCTTGCGGTAAAAGTGGTGGGGCACGGACTTAAAACAATATCACATTTGTTTGATTTACATCTCTCACATCACAAATGAGTAAATACAGTGTTTGTAACAAGGTAGAAATATAAATCCTACTTGTGTAAGGCAAGGGATTTTAATGACTATAGTACCTGAATAATGGCCATTTGTCCAACAAAATCTTAGTTTTCCTCCAGTACTTAAAATAATTTTGTAATATGTTTTGACAAAATCAGACGGATTCGTCCAAAAATAATGCGAAATTATCGAAAATCTTACTTTAATAAAGTTTATCCGACAAATACATGAATATCCGACGAAAGTTGAATAATTCGCATAAACCCTGTAAATATGTTAAAATTAAAATTAAAAGAACAAGGAAACTGACAAATACTCATCAAGATGAGTAACAGGCAATATGTACAACATGATTGAATAAATAAGTCAAAATGGGCAATATAAATGAGGAAATAGAAACAGAGTTGGGTGAGAAACCAATGCTATAGATATGCGATTAGCAGGTTAATATACAGGGTGGGGCCAGTAAGAGTAGTGGTATTGTCTGTCTGACCCAGACAGATCTAAGACAAATCCATGATCATTCACCCCACCACCGCCTTCTCCCAGCCCCTCCTGCTACATGGGGGGGGGGGGGGGGGGGAGGAGGGCGAGTGCAAACAGTGGTGGAAGCATCGCCGTGCCCACAGTGCAGATAAAGACACACACTGAATGGGGTTCTCTAAATATCGAAGAAGCCTCCTCTTTTGCCAAGACTGTCTGTGTCTGCTGTTCAATACTCAGCCGTTCTGTTGATGGGAGTTTTCGCCATATATATGTGTGTGTGTGTGTGTGTGTGTGTGTGTGTGTGTGTGTGTGTGTGTGTGTGTGTGTGTGTGTGTGTGTGTGTGTGTGTGTGTGTGTGTGTGTTTGTCTGTCTGTGTGTCTGTGTGTGTTTGTGTGTGTGTGTTTGTGTGTGTGTCTGTGTGTGTGTGTTTGTTTGTGTGTGTGTGTGTGTGTGTGTATATATATATATATGAGACCCTTGATGTTGATTAATTGGGGTTTTATGTCTTATATGCATCTGAGCTCATGGCAACACGACCACAACTGGTTTATCAAAGGCTGTGATATGTGCTGTCCTGTCTGTAGGAAAGTGCACATAAAAAACCTTGCTGTTTATCGGAAAGAGTAGCCTATGTGGCAGCAGCCGGTTTCCTAAAAAATAAAAAAGGGTAAAAATGACCATATGATTGACATCCAATAGCCGATGATACGAAAATCAATGTACTCTAGAGGCATCGTTAAATAAAACCTGCTTTCTGCCTTGTGACAATGTGCACGCACGGATGCTTTATAGTGCAGCCTCACTGGGATACTGTGCCCCTGGCACCATGGCGTGCACAATGCGCCATTCAATCCCATTACACGGGCGGTGAGCCAACTAGTTCGCGCCCCATCTCAGCAATACCAAGCCTCGGGCAGTGCCAAGATCCAATTGTCTAAGCCTTTTGTCTGACTCGATCCCATGCCCTACCACGTGGGAAGCAGGCACCTTAACGACCAGGCCACCCCACGAAGGCTGTTCACATTAGATGCATAGCAGGGTTCATGAGAGGACAAACTGGTCGACATTTCCAGATCAGCAAACCATGTTCAGACAGGGAAGGAGGAACAGATGCAGTTTGGCCCTACCATATACATAACATAATATTCACTTTGATGCTTAAGAAATCTTTTCCAAAAATGTATATATATATATATATATATGCAATTTCAGTAAAGTAAGTGGCAAAATCTATTTGTTTAATTAATACGTGTATTCTGAGTTCTGCTGGTCCCTCAGGAAGGTCTGAAGCTGGACTCATCATGGTGGCTTTGTTTGTTTGTTGTTGTTTTACATTCTAGCAACATCTAAGGTCATATCAGGAGAGGTACCGACTTGTGACAGTGCATACTCATGATGACTTTTTAGTGCTGCCCAACTGGAATACCAGGCCACCAGCACCATGACTTGATTTCCCACTCAGTCACATTATCCTGTCACTGAGCCAACCAGTCCTTGCCTTACCCTAATAATGCCGAGCACCTGCCTAGGAAGTGAAAAGTATCAATTTTTAAGTCATTGGTTTGACTCGACCAGGGTTCGAACCCATGAACCCATGGGTTCGGATCCCCTGATCTCCCAAAACAGGAGACAGACGCTCAACTCATTCGGCCATCCCGTCTGGTCTCTCAGCATGGTGGGTCACAGCTACAGTTTACGCAGTGGTAGGTGGGGAAGGTGGTGAATACACATGCATGCACAATGTTACAGGATGGGGTATTTTATCTCATGCAAAGTATGTGCCAGCCCAATTTCACGGAAATGTGTATTTGAAACAAATGTACGTCAATAACCCTACCATGGTTGGCTATCAGGAGACATATATGGTTATATATAAACATATTGTTATGTATAGACATGTAGTTATATATAGACTCTCTTTGTTCTCTTGTTCTAGAGTGAAGGATAGGGCTGGGTAGGGGAACATCCCACCTTCCGTCGTGTAAAGCTAAGATTCCATATACGTGGTATGCGTTATGCGAATGGGAATGTGGCAAAAAATCGAAAAGCATGTAAAGGCATAGTAGTGCTTCCATACATCCGAATGCAAATGCAAATGCAAATGCAAACGCGGCAAATGGATCGACCCATGGACCGATCGGTGGGAATACGAATGCGAATGCGTTTGGCATAGAAAACAATAGTAACATTGACTTTCCGTCACAAATTTGGAGCAAAAAACTCAAAATATCGGATGGGTATTTTTGTTGTTGTTTGTTTGTTTAGTGACCCCAAAACACAAAAAGAAGACATTGGCTATTGGAGGTCGGCATGGGTATCTATGGCGCATACCGTATTCGCATGTCGCTTACCGCATACCACGTATATGGAATCTTAGCTTAAGCTGTTGCTGTGACCTGGTGTGCTGGACCTCAGCTTCAGTCCTTATTGAGGGACCAGCGAAACTCAGAATACCTGTATGAACCCAGTGAAATACATAAACAGCATGACTTGCTACTTTATGAAATATGGATCGAAGGACTGACTGCTAGCAAGTGATTGTGGGTAACAATCGGTGTTTTTAGTGTGAATGTTATGCTTTAGCGGTATGGTTGTGTGGGTGGATGTGTGCTTGAATGCACCGGATAACCGAATTGAACACACCACCGCAAGCTCCCACAAGTCTCTTCAAAAACCTCTCTCAATATGTTGTAAATCAAGTCCTTCCAGATGGGGGCTTCAAAACATCCCCCATGGACATCTGTGTGCGCGTCTTCTGCTTGTGTGTGTCTGTCTATTTGTGTGGCTTTGTGCATCTATCTGTGTGTAGTTGTGTTTGTGTGTTTCTCCTTGTGTGTATTTGTGTCTTGTGCTTGAGTGCCTGTGTCTGTATGTGTATATTATGCTTCTGTGTGTGTACTGTGCCTCTTTGAATATTTCTGTCTGTGTGTGTCTTGTGCCTATTTGAATGGTTGTGTCTTGTGCCTGTGTGTCTGTATTTGTGTCTTGTGCCTCCTTCCCGTGTCTGTGCCTTTGTATGTGTCTGTGCATTTGTATGTGTATTGTGCCTATGTGTGTGTCCTTGTGTGGCTATGTATTTATGTGCATCTTCTGCCTCTGTGTGTCCGTATATTTTATGTGTGTGTCTTGTGCCTCTGGACTGTACCACCTCATATAATTTACTAAATAGATTCTATCAATTATTAATAAAAACTTTTCTTTTTCTATGGGAATTTGTTTCCGTTGACCATAAATATATGATTGTGAGCTTTCTAATTTAGTGAGTGTCTATTGGCACATACTTGATTGTCTGCTTTTACATGTAAAAGCGATGGTTTGAACAAAAAACTAACATTTCTCGCCATGAATATGGCCTATGCTGCCAACACGGCGTAAAGCAACCACCAATCAATCAATCAATGTGCCTCTGTGTGTCTGTATTTATGTGTATCTTGTGCCTCTGAGTGTATTTATATCGATGTGAGTTTATCTTTTTCTCTGGTTCCCATATATTCCCCAGTTTATAATCTAGCATCACTCGGGAACTGCAATGGACATCCTAATTGTGCCGCTCTTCCCAAGCACCTTTAGGAGCTGCTCGTGGGAGTGCAGATCGGTCAGCCCTGACAGGAAGATAGCGTCCTCACACTCCAGGGGGCACGCCCACACACCCAAGAACCAATGAATCCGCACCACAACCAATAAGGCGAGCTGTGCACTTCTCGAACCATCTCTACAGCTTCAAGAAATGGCTGCACACATTCTACACAACCGCACGGTATCGTATGGTATGGTTAGCTTATGTTAGGTTAGGTTAGCCTAGCTTATGTTAGGTTAGGTTAGGCCAGCTTGTTAGGTTAGGTTAAGCCAGCTTATGCTATGTTAGGTTATGTTATGTCAGGTAAGGTTAGGTTAGGTTAGGTTAGGTTAGGTTAGGTTAGGCTTAAGATGTTTGTGGTCGGTACCCTGGGTTACCTGCCGGTGTAAATCGCAAACCCCCACTTGCGATTTCCTAGGAAATCACATATCCCCCCCCCCGGAAATCGCAAACCCCCCATATTTGGCAGTCTTTATCCGAATGAAAACATCTTTGCGATAGTCCAGTTCGTAATTCCGACCACACATGCACTGAAAATAGTAGTCTGGTCTCCTGGCCTATATTCACAGATGTCGCCACTGTGTCCATTCCAAAGGCCAGGTAAAGAGGTGTAGCAATATCCTGGTATTATCACTCAGTTTCAGGATTGCCAATGTAAACAATGTCATTAGCAAACTGGGCTTTTTTATTTCCAACTTCAGTCACTGCATACAGTAAATATAACCATTTTAATATTCCAAATTCTTATTGTGCATATAGCTGCCATGCTTGGGGTGATAAATGCTACAAAGCATGGGGGTTTTGCGATTTCCAGGGGGGGGGGGGGTTATTCCCTAGGAAACCCTGGGGTGTGCGATTTCCAGGGGTTTACGATTTCCTGCTACACCGGTTTAACAGGCCAGAATATACAGAGGGGAAATTAGCGATAGAATTCATATATAAACATTTTCAACAGAGCAGTGAGCTGCTAGATACAATATTAGTTCTTCCACCACCACCACCAGAGGGTGGGTTGGTGGTTGGAAATCCTCTATAAGACCTTTTCCGCATAGCAGGTTGCACAGTGAGCTGCTCCCCACAATATTAGTTCTTCCACCACCACCACCACCACCAGAGGGTGGGTTGGTGGTTGGAAATCCGATCGCCGACTATGGCTACCGACTAGGGTGCTCACACTGAGAAACTCCCGATTGGTTGATTCTAGGTCCTTGGGCAGGTCCTAATTACATTATCTCAGACAGCAAGTATGACGGCGCTAAGCCCGCATTGCCTGGGTGCAGCACCTAAATGAAGCGGCCTGTTATATTCTCAGTTGGCGCTTCACATTCAAGCGGCGCACTGACGAGTCGTGATATGCGGCGTCAACCGTCGGCTGCAAGTCGTGACAGCAATGACTGCGTTAATTTTAAGGTTTTAAACTTGTGCTTCAACAACATTAGTCTTGGCAGATACAAACACAAACAAATATGGATAGTTGAAGAGTTATTAAAATGCATCATCACCATCAATTAGCATCACGACCAATCATCACCACCACCAATTAGCATCACCATCAATCATCACCAATCGTCACCAGCATTCATCTCAACCACCGATCATCACCACCATTCACTACCACCACCACCACCACCACTCATCACCACCAATCATCATCACCACCAATCATTATCACCACCAATCATTATCACCACCAATCATTATCACCACCATTCACTACCACTACCACCAACAATCATTATCACCACCAATCATTATCACCATCATTCACTAGAACCACCACCAATCATTATCACCTCCAATCATTATCACTGCCAATCACTATCACCACCAATCATTATCACCACCACTCACTCCCACCACCAGCAATCATTATCACCACCAATCATTATCACCACCAATCATTATCGCCACCATTCACTACCACCACCAATCGTTATCACCACCAATCATTATCACCACCATTTACTACCCCACCACCAATCATTATCAATACCAATCATTATCACCACCATTCCCTACCACCACCACCAATCATTATCACCACCAATCATTATCACCACCACCACCAATCATGATCACCACCATTCACTACCATCACCACCATTCACTACCATCACCACCAATCATTATCACCACCAATCATTATCACCACCAATCATTATCACCACCACTCATTATCACCACAATTCACTACCACCATCACCAATCATTATCACCAGCAATCATTATCACCACCACTCATTATCACCGCCAATCATTATCACCACCACCCATCACCACCATTCATCTCCACCGGGTGTGGTAGCTGAAATGGTAGAGCATGGGTCTCACGTGCAGGTTGGGAGTTAGGTTCCCGGTCGAGTCAAACCAATGACTTATCAAATTGATACTTGTCGCTTTGTAGCCTGGTGCTTGGCATTAATAGGATAGGGCAAGGACTTGTTGGCTCAGTGTCAGGATAATGTGACACAGTGGAATATCAGGTCATGGTGCTGGCAGCAGGATTTCCCAGTGGGGCGGCATTACAAAGTCACCATGAGTGTGCACTGTCCCAAGTGGGTACCTGTCCTGATGTGACCTTAGATGGTGTCAGGACGTAAAACTCCAACAACCAACCAATCATCATCTTGAGATATATCGGTTTCACATTCAACTTGACTGTTTTCTTCTTTTAAAATAAATAGAAATCGTTGTTAATATAGTTGCGTATTTCATATACCACCCCCCCTTCATATTCTAAAGGGAAACATAGTTTGGATGAGGAGTGGAGGCATACATCCAAGGTCACTTTATAACCGCGTGACCTATAACGGGCGCGTAGGTCAAGGTCACTATGCGAGCGTACAGATCAAGGTCAGCGGATCACACTCCGCCAGGCGGACACCAGCGGTGACACGGCGTGACCTTCTGGCTGGTGGCGGGTGTGTGAGTCGGCTTGGGTAAATATTCCTGGGTCTAACAACTCTTAAGTGACAGTCCGTCGAACAAGTGACACAATTAGAGTAGCACAAAAACAACGTGTACGCGGGTTGGGTTCTAGAACCTAAGGCATATATGTATAATTTATAAATGTGTCGCAGCTGTTTTTCATCAACGTGCATTATTATAAAGTAGCCATTTAATTTTTTTTAATTTGTTAAATTTGTTAAATTTGTGTAGGAGGATGGTTTGACATTAAAAAAGAATGATCGTACTTGTGTATGTTTATAAAACACATATTCACAACCCTGCACCATATGCTGACATCGTAAGTAGGGCAAGTGGGGTTAGCCGTCACGGTGACGTCATAAATCCGTACAGGAAATATATCACTAAAGGAAGTATATAATATATACAGATTGTACACCGTCCGTAAATGCCTTCTATTTTGTGAGGGAATAATCATCGGAAATAACGTTGTGTTGTGAAACTTTGTTACGTTTAGATCATAGATAAGCATAGCCTGACAAAAAAGAATTGGGAACATAATTCAAAACCCAAAATGGTCGCAACTTTGACAATATCCTGAAAAAAAATCGATGCGAAGCTCTAACTGGCCCGATTTGTTCCGATAGAAGTATTCCCGTCTTGGGCGCTTTGGGGAGGTGTTATTTTTTCTCTACAAAAAATGGTGGGTGGCTGTCGATAATGAAGCTATATACCACTGAATAATTGATATACTCAAACAAATGTGAAACAAAATCATGAACCCCAAAGCTACTGACATAAGACAAATGCTTATAGAAGCTTTCTAAAACTAACCAACCATCCACCGACAGCGGAAGAACTCGGGGGGGGGGGGAGTCTTATAATTATAGAGGATTTCCACCACCAAGCTGCCCTCTGATGACTGGTTAGAAGAAGTAATGTTGTGACAACCTGTCACTCTTGTTAGCTTAGATTCAGTGATGAATACAGCTTCATTTCCGAAGCTATAGTTATTCAACTGAATGCAGATCTTGAAACTGCTCCAAAAAATAAAAAAACAAACTGAATGCAGATCTTGGAACTGCTGGAACTGCTCCAAAAAAAAAGAAGAAAAAAAAAAAAAGAGCGCACCACACAATGAACCCTATGCATACCGGCTTGAACAACAGACCCAACAAAGAAAATAATGAGTGGATAGTCGTCTCCAACAATAAAAATGAAAATCGGGGAAATGACCCAAATGACCAAATGAAAAAAGGGTGGAAATGATATAAATCCAAAATGACCGACCGCGGTAGTCGAATCAGTAGAGTGCAGGCTTCTCGCGTGGGGAGATCGGGAGTTCAATTCCCAGTCGAGTCCAACCAATGACTTACAAAATTGATACTTGCGCTTCCTAGCTTGGCACTCAGCATTAATAGCATAGTGTTACGACTGGTTAGTTCAGTGTCAGGATAATGTGACTGAGTGGGATATCAGGTCATGGTACTGGCGGCCTGATTTCTCAGTGGGCAGCACTATAAAGTCGCCACCAACCAACAACTAAATCGAAAATATTCTCATCCCTGATAGTACAAGCTCCGAAACACAATCTCGTGAGGGTGGCGTGTGTGTGTGGGGGGGGGGGGGGGCGGGGGGGGGGGGGGGTAGCTGCCTCATACATCTAGGATTGCTGTAGGTCATAGCCGTATGACCCCCTGACACACATGACCCATGGCTTGACCACCGCGGTATATGTATAAATACAGTCCAGTGTAGGTGTGGAGGGGTCTATATTTGACTATGGCTGATTGCTGATTGTTAAGTCGCCGAGGAATTTGGGTGGAGAAAAGGGTGGGGGGGGGGATCTGCGGGCGGAGAGGAGGTGGGGGGGGGGTGAAGAGGGTGTGCGTGTGCGTGTGCGTGGGGTGTAGATCAGGCGGTGTGTGTGGGGATGGGGGTGGTGGAGGGGAGGAGCTTTTGTGTGAGGGGGGTGGGGGGGGGTGGGGGGTGAGGGTGCTGGAATGGTGGGAGGCTGAAAAAGAGGGAATACGGGAGAGGGGTGTAGATGACGTGGTTTGTGGCGAGAGGAGTAACTGTGTGTGTGGAAGGGGGTAGTTGAAGAGGTTTGTATGGGGTAGTTGAAGAGGTGTGTGTGGAGAGGAGGAGCTGTGTGTGTGCAACGGGGTAGTTGAACAGGTTTGTATGGGGTAGGCGGGGGGTGAGCGGTAGTTGAAGAGGTGTGTGGCTGTGTGTGTGGGGGGGGGGGGCAGGGGGGTATTTGGAGAGGTTTGTGTGGGTGGGCGAAGAAGTGGAGCTCGTGTGTCTGGGAGGGTGGTTATTGTTGTTGGGTGCTGTTTGTTTGTTGGGGTTATAAGTCCTAGAAACGTCTATTAAGGTCATATCAGGATAGGCACCAAACTTGTGACAGTGTACACTCATGGTGACTGCATAGTGCTGCTCCACTAGGAGACCAGGCCACCAGCACCATGACCTAATTTCCCACTCACTGGGAGACCAGGGGCCGTATGCAGGAGTCAGTGTTAGCGAAGCAAAACGGTGTTTGGCGGGAATTTCGGGTTAGCGGTGAAAAAATGGTATGCACGAGTCAGTGTTAGGCCTAACACCAAAGGCTTAACCGGTGTTACCTTACCCCTAAAAAATATCAGGTTTAGCGAGTTTATTAGGCCCAAATCTATTCAATGCGAGCATATTTAGCAGAATTAAATACGTAATAAGTGAAATTTGAGGAAATTAACCCTAAATTCAAAGCATTAAGGCTACCGCCGTATTGGCGGCGATATTAATATTTATATGTTCGAATCGACGAACATAAAGTAAACAAACCGCCGCCGCCGCCAGTATGGAAAGCGACGTCGATGAGGCGGCTGCGGCGATTTGTTTACTTTACGTTCGTCGATTCGAACATATAAATATTAATATCGCCGCTTTTACGGCGGCAGCGTTAATATTGCTTCGAATTTAGGGTTAATTTCCTCAAATTTCACTTATTACGTATTTAATTCTGTTAAATATGATCGCATTTAATATATTTAACCCTAATATATCGCTAAAGATGCAGAGAGATTTCCCAAATCTATAAATACATTCACGTTTAGCTAAAATGAAAGTGTTACGCGCTCCTGCATACGACTTGACACAGTTCGCGACTTCGGTGATAGCTAAACGGTAACAGGCTCTAACACCAAAACCTGCTAACACTGACTCCTGCATACGGCCCCAGGCCACCAGCACCATGACCTAATTTCCTACTCAGTCACATTATCGTGATACTGAGCTAACCAGTCCTTACCATATCATAGTAATGCCTAGCCCCAGGCTTGGTACCGACAAGTATCAATTCAGTAATTCATTAGTTTGACTCTGCAGAGATTCGAACCACGAGAAGTTAGCGTTCTTATCGCCACAGCGTCCGGTGTGATAAGACGGTTTGTGTGGGTGGTCGGCAAGAGCTTGGGGGGGGGGGGGGGGGAGAGGACTGGAAAGGAGGATGTGTGGGGAGAGGGGGTGGGGGGAGCAGATTGTGATCCATGTGGCGGCCTAAACAGGATATACAATAGAGATCACTCAAGCTGCAGATGGACAATAGTCAACACACACGCTAGAACATTTTTTTTTACTTGAACCGGAATTCGGCTTAGACCGGACTGAATGGTAAAAAATGGGTAGAGTGCTCGCTTCCAGTGCGAGAGGTCGCAGATTCTAGCCCCAACCCACTCAAACCAAAGACTAATACCCCAGTCACACGAGGCATATGTTCAATTACGATCGATTCGCAACGTCCATACATCCTTATAGACTGCCATACGCCCTCCTTATGTGCTGGCACTGCGAGGTTGCTGACCTCTCAGTGACCATTTCTGAAATTTTGGACGCAAGGAGGTTGCAGCTGTAGCACCTGCATCCTCCTTGTGCCAGTTTCCGGCGGCGCTATTAATTTTTGTTCTTTTAAACAACGGTTGGCGCCCTGTCAGGGCCCTGTCACCAACCTCTTGGTTGGCGAGTTGGTGCCGACATGGCAGCGCCAACACATGCAATGTGCGCTCACCAGGGCGCCAACCCGGCGCCTCCCTGGCGCCGACCCAGGTCACCAACCTCCTACTCGATTCATTGATTCAAAAACACGGTATTAAACCGTAAAAAATTCCGTGTTTTTTACTTGCTTAGTCTAGTCAATGGATATGTATAATAGGATGTATAATTACTTATGTGAACATAAATAACGGATAATTCCGGAGCCACAGCTCCAGTTGGATGTATTTACTGTATTTATGTGACTATGGTCAACCACTGACCAATCTGGAACAGGATGTTTGTGTGAGGCAGCCATAGAGGCAGTGAGTTGGAGGGCTCCAGCTCATATATCTACCCAGAGAGTGTGGCTGAAGGGTAATGGCGGCAAGAGGGTGCACCAGCTAGCAAGGTGAAATGCCATACAGGATCTCATGAACCACAAAAGACCCAATTTAATATATAGACCATATCAATAATATATATACCATATCAATTATATATATACCATATATATTATACTATATCTATAATTTTACATTACAATATATACATCATAGGCTGGAAAACTAAATGACCCTGAATGGAAGTAGAATTAAATCCACGACTAAATATTCTGACAAATCTGACCCATATATTACCGCCCCTCCTCACCCAGTAGAGCTGGCCATTGCGAACCATGTACCTAAATTTGGGGCTTACGTATATTTCTGTGTGCATTTGTGGGGGGGGGGGGGTAGTATATTATTCATATTTCTGCAGTAATAGTACAGCAGGTGTTATTTTCTAATATTATAGGCCAGAGGCTTATAAAGCTGGGTTGGTATTATGATGGCTAAATTTACTCAGTGTTTAAATTTTATGTCTGACAAAAATAAAAGATTCGCTTTTCAACTATGCAAACAGGCTTCTCACAGCATCAAGTCAGAATGTCCATAATGTACAGTTGCACGTGCAACTCTCCCCATCTCATCAGAATTGATCGCAATATTTGAATCCGAAAACAGCTTTCGGCATTATATTATCGACAACAGAAATGTCAATAATAACAGCAAAGTGCATAAACCCTAATTGTTTGATGGAACAAAGCCTGCTGCTAGCATTCATGTGGCTCTCTAGATTTTGTTGGACCAGACGACATTTTCATAAACCTCCGTCCCCCCCTCCCCTTTCCCTGTCCCTGGATCCGCAGCCAGCCACGTGGACAGTCAAACACCCCAGGAGCAGTTCGTAAATCAGCCTTTATCTGCTCCACGCCTCACTTCCTGGTCCTCATCCGCCCCGTTGCATTATGGGGGAACGCCTTCATTTGCATAAATGCGCCTCGTTCTGCCTCCATCCCCACTGGCGGATGGCAGCTGAACTGAAGGAGCCGCTGTATGCGCGGTCCTGAAGACTGAGGTCACTGGCCCTCATTCCTCACAAGCTGATTCAGAAAATTAACATTTGAAGAGAATTTTTTTTTTTCCACATGGTAATAACATTAGTCATTACCACTGCTTTATAGGTGTGTATACAGAGGACCCTCGTTACCAGTTAATCTGAGCAAATCGCAATCCCACCAAAACAGCTATGGAACAGACTTCCACCGTTCACTTCAGCCATCTAATTTAGAAACCGCACTATCCCATATCAATAGTGAAAATGCAGTAAGAAATCATCAAAATACAGTTAAATAAACAAACTTTCTAGCCGACCACCTCCACAGATCGCCCACTCCCTTAATACCGATCACTTTATTTGGGTCCAAAACGACCACCCATACAAAATCATTGTAACAATGTAAAGCTCTCTAACCCACAACGTCCACATATCAACCACTCCTCTATATCGATCGCTTTATTTGGGTCCTAGACGATCCTCCGGTCAATACAATTGTAACGAAATGAAAAACTCCATTAAACCGACAACCTCCCTAAATGGATCGTTTAAAGTCGATCCCATGGTCGGTTGAATTAGAGAGATTTTACTGTACATGAGAAATGATATGCATAACCCAACAACACCCTAAATATTAGAAATTCTATAGACCACTTCAGCATTACCAATGTTGCGGAGGCAACATGGTTAATTCACGAACGAGGCAAGGTGAACCCACGCAGCACGTGACCCCTACCCCCACCCCTCAGTCATTCCTGCTCCGGCACCCGACCTGGTCACTTCTCTCTCTCTCACTGTATGCCAACATGCCTCCGGATAAGCGGTTGGGTAGGCCGCCGCTCAGGCCGCAGCTCCGGCGGGCCTCTCTACGGTGGGCGGCCAGAGCTTTGGCGCCACATGCTCCGTGGCAGCATGCTCAGCTGTCACCGACGACTACACAGTCTAGTGTTTCTCTCCCTTCAACGGCAAGTGATTTGGCTACAGTTTTGGAGCTACAAAGGGAGGCCCTTCAACTGACAAAAGAGTTGTCAGTCAGGGTGAATGCGTTGGAGGCGGTGGCAGCCATACCGTCTTTGCATCGAGTGGTTCCGCAGTCGCCGGTACTGCCCCTTTCTGGGCCACGCCCCCTGCCAGCAGAGTGTCAACAAGGGCAAGTAGCCCAGGTGTCACTGGAACGGGCGCAGGTGGTGGTGGAGCAGCCAGCGATAGCAACGTTCCAACAGCCGCCGGCAGGTCAGAGTTATTATCTGGCAGAAGTGTTACACCCAGTGGACGCGTCTCAGCAACAGCATGGGACGGTGGGCGTGTTGCAGGAAGAGAGAGCGCAACAAGCTGCTTCGGTGATAGCAGACCTTCTGTTGGACACTTCTAAGGCGCTGAAGAAACCCAAAGGTATGGTTTTCCAGCCTCATCTGTTTGTTACAAGAGGTGACGCATGTAAAAGTATTGGTATGGGCGAAGCGTCATGGTCGGAGTACTTTGAAGCATTGAATCTCATAGCAGGCCATAAGTCGCTGCCAAACAATTGGTTGATATATATTCGGAAACATCAGCAGGATCTAATGCATATGGCGACTATTTGGGACTGGTCGGTTTGTCGGCGCTGGTCCGAAAAAGTCTTTAAAATGATAGCAGACGGGAGGTTCCCGAATGGGTGGGCAGACCAAGCCGAAATTAAGGACTTGCAGCGCGAATTGTGTACGGCTGTCGGTCGCTCTGCTCAGCCGGTTGGCTATCAACACGCTGCCGTACACTATGGTCAGCAGGCCCTGCCCCCTCTGCAGTCCCACGTCTCTCAGCCCGCGGCTACTCAGGTAGGCCCCGCCCCAATTAACCAGAGAAATGAGTACAACAAGGATACGGACGGGAAGCCGTGTCACTTGTGGAATTGGGGGCGGGACTGTGGGTTTACTGCGACCCACGGGGTGTCGCCGGCTAAATTCCTACATAACTGTGGTTGGTGCGCTAACAGACTTAAACGAATACACTGGCATAAGGAGCAAGACTGCCTCAAGAAAAGGGCTTTCCACGACCGGAAAGCAGCTGGTGAGACAGTACAGCCGTCAGCAGTTGGAGTAAGTCCCGCTGTCAGTGTGCCCGCCCCCCAGTCAACCGGTCAGTCATGTGGGGTCGGCCAGCTGCCGTCAAGTATGGTAGACACGCCCCTTTCTCAGTCACCGGTCCTGCCCATGTCTCAACTGGTCCGCCCCTTACCTCCCACCCCCTACCAGAATGTTTTGTTGCCGCGGCATGTTTGGTCAGGGGTTAGTGCGGGTGCCACACACACACCACCTCTCGGTTCGCTTGCGTCACTAGAGCCGCCGGTGCCGGTCACGGGTAGGGATTTCTCTTGCCCGCCCTCCCCAACACCCACCGTTCAACCTTCCCCACCATACGACGCCTCGGGTAGCAAGTTAAGTGGCTCAGTTATAGTAGAACCTGTTGCTGTAGATAGTGTTTGTGGTGGCTTGAATTTGCCGGTAGAAATTGTGCATGATTGTTTCGATACAAGTTCTCATGATGTTTCTCTCGTTACAGAGGCGCCTTGTCGGCGGTTTTCTCCGCCGTCACCACTGAAATATAGGTCGACGGTAGCGGCGCTCTGGCCTTCAGCTACTCCGGAAGCGGTGCAGGTAGCCTCGTATATGGAAATATATAATGTGGTGAGGGAGACATGCCTTCCTAACTATATGTCGGCTAAGGTTTCACTTCCCTCTGGTCTTAATATTCCAGCCTGGAGGATAGCTCTGGAGAGTTTCCCAGATACCCAGCTAGTGGATTTTTTGGAGTTCGGGTGGCCGGTAGATTATACCTCTGCCCGTCTGCCGACTCCCACTCTTAAAAATCATACTGCTCAGGCTGAGTTAGATATACACATAACTGAGTTCATCAAGACAGAGTGTAAGTTAGGTGCCCTGCTTGGCCCGTTCCATAGCCCCCCCTTTGTGCCGTGGTGTCAGCTAAGCCCGGTTATGACTAGGCCGAAGAAAAACTCTCTAGCTAGACGTATCATAATAGACCTAAGCTTCCCACCCGGTCGTAGCGTTAATGCGGGCATAGTTAGAGGATTTTATCAGGGAGCTCCGTTTTCTTTCGCCTTGCCTTCTGTCACTACGCTCTCGGACCAGCTGTCAAAGTGTGGTAGAGGGTCCTGGCTTTGGATGGGTGATCTGTCGCGAGCCTATAGACAGCTTAGGGTGTGCCCGTTATCAGTGCCGCTGCTGGGTATTAAAATAGGGGGTGACACGTTTGTAGATATAGCGCCTCCATTTGGCTGCCGCACGTCAGCGCTTGCGTGTGCCAGAACGACGAGGGCGGTAGTGTGGCTTTTAAGAAAAAGGGGTTTCTTTGCACTGTGTTACCTCGACGATTTCGTCGGGGTAGAAGCGACTAAAGAAAAGGCAGTGGAGGCTTTTGCAGCATTTCGTAATATTACGGCGGAGTTAGGTTTAACCTTAGCGGAGGGCAAGTGCGTTCCGCCGGCGCACGCGTTGGTGTGGTTAGGTTTTCTGGTAGATGCTCAGGAAATGACAGTAACGCTTCCACCTGGTAAACTACAGGAGGTTCTGGAGGAATGTCAGGCTTGGAAGTCCAAAACTACAGCGTCGAGGAAGCAGTTGCAGAGCCTAGCGGGGAAGCTGCAACACGTAGCAAAATGTGTTGCCCCAGCGACCCGTTTTATGAATAGGTTACTGGCAGCCTTAAGAGGTTTTCCCCCAGCAGGCCAACATCTGTTTCCGCCCCAAATTCTGAAAGATCTTGATTGGTTCTTGAAGTTCTCGTCGCAGCTAAATGAGGTTGTCCTTGTCCCGGAAGTGCCGCCGCCAGAGTGGTGTATAGAGTGCGATTCAACGATGGTGGGAGGGGGGGGCCTTCTCTCCAGTCACATATTTCTCAGTTGAATACCCTTCGAGTGTTATACGGGCACTTCCTTTAATTACACAACTCGAGGCCTTCAATTTAGTGTTGGCGGTCACAAACCTGCTCCCGGTCGACCCACACAATTTTGTCATAGTGGTAAATACAGATAATATGACGTCACAACAGGTTCTGTCAAAGGGTTCGGGTAAGGAGCCATTTCTCTGCGCGTGTGCGCGACAGCTGTGGCTATTAGCGGCTTCAGTCAGTACATCGTTGGTGATTAGGCATAAATCAGGTGCTCTTCTCCAGTTAGCAGACGCTCTGAGTAGAGCACACACAAATCCAAGTGCGAAGCAGCGTGCTGTGCAGGAATGTGTGAAGTTGGGCCTTAAAGAGGTGGTAGTTCGGCCGTCGTTGGATGTCATTGATTTCGACCTGTAGTCGTCCACCCCACTGCCCTCCTCTGCCACCCCTTTCCACTTACCCCCCTTCCAGTATTCCCTTGCTTCCACTTCTGGTTCTGTGTAGCCTGGAAGATAGGCTTATATTTTGGGTTCTATCTTCCAGGCTACACAGTAACTCAGCATCTCCAGCTGCTCAATGCCATCACTGACTCCTTGGCAGCCGGGACTTGGAGGAATAAACGTCTCCATGTTCGGATCTATGCAGACTTCTGTAGATGTCATGATGTCGACCCGCTACAGCCAACGCAGTATGATGTCCTCGCGTTTCTGCTTCATCTCGGGGTCAGGCTTAAAGCCCCTGGATCTGTATATAACTACTTCAGTTCAGTGAAAACATGGATTTTCGGCCTGACTGGGTCAGCACTGATGTTTGACTCATATTATGTTAAGTTACTTAAAAGAGGTATTAAGAGATCCTCCACTCATGTTGTTAAAAGAGCTGCTCCACTTTCTCCTATGGATCTGAAAAAAATAGTCTCTATGTTGTTCCGCATTGGGGAAGAAGCCTATGTATATATAGCAGCATTGTTGATCGCTTACCTTACCCTAGCAAGACAGAGTAATGTTACCTCACTTTCGGCTACACATATTGGCCAGCATACCCTCTTGTTTACTGATGTTAGTATGACACCGTCATCATTGCATGTGATGTTCCGCTCAACCAAGACCCGGTTCCGCTTTTCTCCACCGCTCACCTTCTCTCTCCCAGCTAGTCCAGCTTCTCCTTGCTGCCCGCGAGCCGCGTGGCTTAGGTATGCGTCCATAGTCCGCCCACGCACTGACTCTCCAGCTTTCCTTCTCCCGTCCGGTGAGTTCCTTTCCGCTGTAGAACTAGCCCGTGTGCTGGCTCTATCGGCGGCGGCCCTCCTTCCACCTCATACGCGTCTCACCCTCCATAGTCTCAGGAGAGGTGCAGCACGAGGCCTGTCTGGCTGCGAGTGTCCCCCTTCCCGATATCAAAGAAGCCGGTTCTTGGAAGAGCGATGCGGTCAGGACATATTTGTCGAACCCTTTAATTACACGAGCCCCATCAGCACTTTCCTTTCTTTTGGGTTAAGTGCTGATGGGTCTGTTATATCAGTATCTAGTTAGTTCTGTTTTCGCTATGTGTACTCATACTCTTATCTATTTACAGAAACTCGGCATAACACTGATGACCGATTTCATGCATTGATTACATTCGGAAGACATGCTTCCTTGATTGATTATGTTCGGAAGACACTCTTCCTTGATTCTCTTACGCGCCAGTCGCTCGATTGCTGAGCCAGTCTCATGCCAGCCTCCCACGAGGTTATGACTCTATATTGATATATATAATTGTTATTATTATTATCATATATATACTCTAATTGAATAAATTGTGTTCTCAAATCTTGTCTCTGTTGTCCTTGCTGAGTGATGTG